>CM073571.1:167072712-168322383 GCA_037074715.1 Magnolia kwangsiensis
CTCTACCCTCGTAATAGAAAAATATTTAGAGAGTAGGACTCCATCATAAACTTGACCCAACCCATTACCTTATATTGGTATATCATTTGTTGCGGATCAAGGGAGTTGAAGACTCTTCATCAGCAAGGAGGAGATCTTCACCACTGTGTTGAATGGGACTCATCAACTTATCTATAAGCATCTAGAGTCCAGAGGACCCTTTGATCACTCCTTTGTAGGATTGGGTCTAAGGTGTTTCTTACCCTTTGAAGTCCTCAAGGAGGCCTCCAACGGGAGTGTACATAGTGGGTGCATTGTGTGGACCCTTGCTCTGTGGAGAGCATAAACATCTGGTTTGAGGTAAACCAGCAAAACCTTTAATTTAAGGTGAACCGGGTTAAACCTTGGGTTTGAGGTGAACCGAGTGAAACCTTCATAGGGTCTCAGGGAAGATCCTTGACCAGTGTGCCTAAACGTGGATGCGATGTGTTCACCCTTGCTCGTGAGAGTATAAACAGTCAACCTCAGTGTAGGTTGTAAAGGTTGAAGGTGAACCTGATTTAAAACCTTAGGTTAGAAGTGAACCATGAGAAACCTCCTTAGTAAAATCTGGTACCCTCAAGGGTTGAGTGCGCTTACCGGGAGTGGAGTAGACAAGTAGTCGAACCACTATAAAAATAACTGTGTTTGTGATTGCTATTCATCTATGTGTGTGATTGTTTATGATAATGCTTTCATATCTACTTATCTGAGCACACCTCACACACAAACACAGTTACATCCATCATGAACTAAGTTATATATTGTTGTTTAGTTTGTGATTGGATCCTCTACCAGGCTTGGAAGCCAGTAGAGTTATATTTGAGTAATCCTGATAATTGTCTATCTTAAAGGATTAGTGTAATAGGATTTTTAAATACATTATAAAACTTTAAAAAGTCCTATTCACCCCCTTTAGGACATATTGACATATTCCTACTTCAACTCAAGCAGTCTTCACCGCTATCTCATAAATTAACAGTGGGCGCACTAGAAAAACAAAGAAAAGAAATAAATAAAATAATATAAATGTTACATGGGGGTAGCCCAGTACGTGGGACCCATCCCTCTTTTTCTTTTTAGGATGTAATGAAGCAGCAGCAATTGTGTAGCTGCCATACCAACGTCAGTTAGGGTCCGTGGGACCAATCCACGTCGTCCATCCATTGGACGGGCCGCACCACATTGCATGTGATGGTGGGACCCACCCCACATGTGGGATACACCTTGATGCATATATATATATATATATATATATATATATATATATATATATAAAATATTATATTATATATAATATATATTATATATTATATTATATTATATTACATGATATAATATGTACATGATGGTGAGCCCCACGTGGGACCCACCTCTGCTTTTCTAGAGCAGCAGAAGCTGCATGTACAACAGCTGTATAGCGACCCCTTTTGACGGCAGCAAGCCTGCAGACCCCACATTGATGTATGTATTTTAGCTACACCATTCACTGTTTGGATGGTGGGGCCCACTATGATACACGTTGTATCCATACCATCCAACCACTTGTGAGATCATTTTATGACATGGGAAAATGAGTGAGTCAGATCCAAAGTTTAAGTGGACCCCACCGTTTAAATAGTGGACAGTGTCCTCCATCGATCAAACTTCTAAGGACCTCGTTAGTTTCCAATTAAGTTGATTTTTGTTTTCACTTCATCTACCTCTATGTTAACTTATGAATAGGTCGGATCTCAAAATTATATTAGGGTGGGCCCGATTGATATACACGAGGCCCATTGGCGCAGCCCGACTTGATATATATGAGGCCCATCGGTGCGGCCTATTTGATATACATGAAGCCCATTGGTGTGACCCATGTGATGTGGCCCACTTGACATATGAGGCCCAGTGATGAGGCCCATGGATGAGGCCCAATATGATGTATTCGAGGCCCATGGGCATGGCCCATTTTAATTCGTTCGAGGCCCTTGTATGAAGCCCAACGCGATATATGAGAGGCCCATGAATGAGGCCCAACGTGGTGCATGTGTGGCCGTTACATTGTGTATGAATCCCTTATGTGGGTCACTCCTTGGGAGCAATGTTGCTTAGATGTCCACGTTGATGGGCAATGATGGTTGGATGTCCACATTATGACCTTCCCTTAGGCCTTTTTAGGCCCATTCTCATCATTCTCTTAGTGGGTTAACCCAAATAAGTGGGCCCCATTCACCATGGACTGATGGCTCCGTGCTACCGGATTTGATATAACTACAGTCGAGGGCCGATCTTTATATTATGGTTGATTAGCTATTCATCTATGGACCCCGCCTCGTTTATGTGCTGATTGTCGATGTCGATTATCGATGCTGATTGTAGGTGCCAATTATCGATGCAGATTGTCGAAGCCAATCATTGGTGCCAATTATTGAGGCCAATTTCGATTGTCGAGGCCGATTCCAATTATCGAGGCCGATTCTAATTGTCGAGGTTGATTCTAATTATTGAGGTCGTTGTATAAGCCGGTTATCGATACCGATAATGAGTAGGTGACATCATAGCATCATGATACCTACACCTTGTGGCCCACCTAGGTGATGTATCTGTCACACCGTCCAACATGGGATGGTGGGCCTGCCATGATGTACGTATTTCATCCCTGCTGTCCACATGGGACACAGATGTGCCTTATATCCTGACCATCTATGGGACGTGGATCCCACACAAAGTGTGTTTTATCCACACCATCCATGGGACGTATGATCCACCTTAATGTGTGATTTTATCCACGCCATCCAAGGACAGGGGACTATCGTGATATACATTTTATCCTTGCTATCCATCAATTTTCAGGGCCCACTTGCTTTATGTGCAAGTCCCACCTATGATGTATATTTGAGGCCCGATGTGATGTATTTATGACGCATGTGTCAAGGCTCATTATGATGTATGTGCGGCCCATGAGTGAGGCCCGATGTGATGTATTTATGGCCCATGTGTCGAGGCCCATAGTGATGTGTATTAGGCCAATGTCATGCATCCCATTGTGATGCATATTAGGCCCATGTGATGAGGCCCGATTTAATGTATGCTAGGCCCGTGTGAGCAATCCATTGCGATGTATATTAGACCCATGTCATGCGGCCCATTGTGATGTGTATTAGGCCCAGATATGTAGCCCATTGTGATGTATTCGTGGCCCATTTGATAAGGCCCATTGTGGTGTATTTGTGGCCCGTATGGCAAGACCCGATGTGGTGTATATATGACCCTTGAGTGAGGCCCAATGCAATGAAGGTACGGACCGATGTAATGTATGATTTCACTATAATGTATGTAATGATATTTATGTGGGTCACTGCTTGGGAGCAATGTGGGTTAAATGAACACATTGATGGGCAATGATGGTTAGATGTCTACATTGTGACCTTCCCTTAGGCCCATTGTGAGGTTCATTCTTATTATGAGTAGGTTGTCTAGGCCTTTACTTGATATGAGGAAAGTACACCATTATCATATAGCATGCTTAGTATAGCTTCATGACCCACGCCCATGCACATCACACCATCATCATATAGCATGCTTAATATAGCTTCACGACCCATGCCCATGCGCTTCATGTGTATGCCTAATATGAGGAATGATTGATCATAGCATATGCCATTCAGTAGATTATTATGGGACTCCCTGATAGGAGAAGTTGCCCACATGAGTGGGTGTTATGCATAGGTTTAATACATAACTGAATGGTATGATTCATGCATCTCGTATTTTATAATATGACCACCATATACCCTAGCGACATCAGGACCATAGCCTCCACAGGCATATCGCAAATGGCCAGATGGGACACAAGAAATCTGTTCTGCATAGGGTGCTATAGATATCCTTGGGTGAAAGTTTCAGAACCCTCTTGGTTCCAGAGGTTGCTCCAACATCTAGACCGAGTGAATGCATGAGCGCATGAGGGTCGTATACCGTTAGGCCGCATCTCCCACTATGTCATGGTCGGTTGGAAGGGAGTACGACCTTACCTGCCTAAGAGGAGGGGGCAATGTTAGGCCGAGTCTGACCAACTCGAGGAATGGGTCCGCTATCGACGAGCCGGGCCCAATATTGGCAGGTGGATAGGGAGGTCTCTTCCACTCACCTTTTTTTGCACGATGGGGCGACAATCTGGTTTGGAGTGTAATAGACCCTGGTGATTTCTCAGAAAGGAACCGTACTGATATGTGGACTTATTGAGCAGGAGTTGTATACTCATCCATTCATTCATTCGCTATCCACTCAGGCTGGTGGTGTACATCTATTTATTACGTGTACCTTTGTAATAGCTAGGATTTCAGTTGGGGCGAGCAACTAACCTAAGATCAGGAGTGTACCACATTGAGTCTAACTAATAAAATTTAAGTATAGGACTGGTTTTGGATAGAAGTCCCTTGTGATGAACCCCATAGTATGCGATGCTACGTACTATCATCCCAACTTCACACTCCAGCATGGTCATTCCATTTGCACCACATATCGCATTACATCCACAACATATGACATTTTGGGTTACTATGTTTATGCATTTATACGGCCTAAATATGACTAAACGTATTTGTGGACTCACTAGGATTTGTATATAGCATTGCATCATCGGCATTTGATATTTGGCTTGATATCTCCGCATTACATAGCTGATCTATATCACTTCATCAGTATATGATATTATTTTTATTATATTTCTGCATCGCATAGCCTAGATAAGACTGATGGTATTTATGGGCCTATCAGTATAATTTTGCATTATTCTGATATTTTATGATTTATGAACTTGTCAGTATTTTTACTTACTCTAACTTCTTTGATATTACTTACTTAGCACTTACCTTGTGTACACACTTTCACTACCCACTAAGCTTTCTATAAGCTTATGCACGATAGATGCATGCATGTGGCGTTAGGTTGTAGCAGCGTTGAGCATGGAGCATGCAATGGTCTTCTGGAGCTTTGATTTTGACATATGCATTTTCCTTTCAACATTGTATTTAAATTTTATATTAGTGGATATGTGATGATGATGTTGCCATTGTGATTTGGATAAACTTGATTATGCTTCTTACGAGATAAATGTACATTGAAAAATCCTCCTTGTAAGATCCCAAGATCGAAATCTAGTGTATGAGTGCTGAAAGCTGATAATGGGGTACTACGGAGGTTGTTGGTACCAGATTTGGCAATCGGGATTCCTGTGAATCCGATCTCCGGGTTTGGGGCATGACAGAAAGAGAATCTCAAGTTCTCAGCAAGCTATTTGTTGGTATTTATAATTTATTTTAATAGCTTATTCAATTCCCTTTATTCTCAAATCTTTTAAGTCTTAATCTAAGAGAGTAAACTATACTCCTCTTTGAGATCTAAGAGCATTAAATTAAGTAGCATTTAGGTTTTTCATAATTAAAATTTATAGAACCCTGGACTCTTTCTATCTGATTGAACACTGTGTCATATACGTTCAAGAAAGAGGTCCTTCTACTACAAACTTCTACTATGTTTTCTATATTTAAAGATAAGTATACCTCTAAAACTCTGTTTAGGTTTTTCTGAGATATCTTGTGAAAATATCAGTTGAGGTTTTGTCTGAGATAACCTATGAAAATCTCGGTTAGGTTTTTATTGTGATAGCCCGTGAAAATCATAAGAAACCATATCAGGTTATTAAAGTGACCCTATGAAAACCTTTTTATAATGAAAGCCAAAATTACGAGGCAAGTAATTTTGGGAGTGGCGTACGTGTGATTGTTTTTAAGCATCGAACCACTATATCTCCTTGTGCCATGTGATGAATACTTTATTATTTTTTATGATTGGATGTATTTTATTATTTCAGTTTTGTGGCGAATGTTGTAATTCTTTTTGTACTCTTGCTAATTTGAAGGTTTGATTTTAAAGACATCCATGAAATAAGGTTGTCCTGACTAATATTTTAAGTGAAGGTTGTCCTACGAATTATTTAAAATCAAGGTTTCAATACTCAAGCAATTGAGATCTTTATATTATTTACATATTTCACATTTATTCCCCCCATTTAGGACATCACTAGCTCTCCATTTCAAAATATTTGTGGCACTATGTAACGTCTCAAAAAAATTCGTACAAAGACCCGAGTACCACCTTAGGCAAGAAACATTAAGGATCAAATCCGTTAGAAATTAAACAAGACTTAATTAGTGCTAAACTGGATTACTAGTGAAATTAACACTAATCACTCTAAATACGATCTACAAGACCCAAAACTTGTAGGATCGTTAACGCTACGCTACCCTAAAATCTAGGATCCATCCCTACACCCAGTTGCTCTTGGGAGCATCTTGAAACTCCGTATCGGACCTGGACAGCGAGTTGAAAGTTCAATAATTACAAAAATATACGGTTATGACTGTCTTGCTGGACTTGACACCCATCTCGAAAATCAAGTCCTAATAGTACCCAGAAATGCACAACTTGAGCTCGGAGCGAAGTGTGTGAGAAACGTAAATATCATTAGAAAATGAACTAAAACTTAAGAGAATTGAGTCGGTTCACTTGCAGCGCAAGTATAAGGATTCAGACCATCAAAATCTGACCCAATTACACCCTTGGATCAGGGGAAATTTCTAATACATGTTAGTGCACTTGTAGCCCTGATCAAGTAATGGTGACCGTTGAACTAAAACTGGTCTGCCAAGGGCAATCTGTAAATCCGATCGGACTGGAATCTTAGCTTGACCTAAATCCAATTTCAGGGAGCTTAATTCCAACTGCATTCAGCAAAGGGGCCTCCAGAAGTTCTCTGTTGGATCAAAACAGACACTAATTAGCTATAACCTAAGTATACCTGAGCCCTGGGGCCATTCCCATCAGTTTAGGGCCTATATAAAGGGCTTAAACCCTCTCTCTCTTATTCCATACAAATTTGGAAAAACCCTAAGGGAGAGAAGAGAGAAAGGAGAATGAAAGAGAGAGAAAGTGAGTGAGAGAGTCGGCGCTTGTTCTAAGGATTCAATCTCGCCACTCCACGCACTCGACTACCACATCTGTATTGCTACATGGGCGATTTTGATTCTGTACTTGGGAAAGAAATCATAACCCTGACCTGTTTTAGAGATTCAAATAGAACAGATGGTGGAATAGCTAACCTATTCCCTAATATAGGTGGTCCTCGTGCCCTAGACAAAGGCTTGATTTATAAACTGAGTTTGATACTTATCTATTGGCGTAAGTGTGGACTATAAATGTTTATGTTATGGTTTTTAAGGCTTTCAATGTCAGTAATGGTTTATGACTGACTTAATTGCTCTTGCATGTGTTTAGACACGAAGTTTTTCATATATTACATATAGATATAAACTATGTTGATTATAATGCATTCCAAGTATTTGTTGAAATGCCTGAATGAATATGGAATTATGATTGGTGCTCACCATGTTTATTGATTGAGAGTGTACGATTGTTGTATGTATGGTGAACCCTTTTAAGAAGGGATTTGCTATAATACTTGGAATAATTACGTTATGACCTGTATATGACATGTGTAGCCTAAGTGTTTGATAAAATGCCTGAATATGAAAATGCTTATGTAAATGCATGAAAGGAGGCCATTGAGATAGGTTTCTCAATAACCTTATCTATGGCTACAGTTTCCTTCATGTAACCTATAGTACTACTATGTGCTGCATGGATGAATGCGTATGTATGTTAACATGTTCTCTATGTGTTCGTTAAGATGCTTATATGGGACTTACATTTGATTTGTTTACTACATGTTATCTCGATTACCAAACATGAATACTTATTATTGAAGTGTATTTAGGGCTACGATTTAGTCCAGGTAGTCGGTAATGATATGTGATCGGTGGTTGAACTACTTGACCACGCCGGACACACCCGATGAATCTGAGTCGTACACTGCTTGTCGGTAGTGGTTAGGCCGCACGAAGTTTCTTGCATGCTCCATGTCGATCAGCTCGACGTATACTCGTACCAATCGAGTTTGTCAACTTACTCGATTAACCCAATGTATGTCCACCAAGTATGGACGCAACTGCTTGAATCTAAGGTACCAAACTCACCAGTGAAAACCTGTTCAACCTTGGTACCTCGATCCATTAAGACTCATGAGCCGAACATGGTGGTATGGGACACCGTGGTCGAGCTGTCGACCTATGCTGGGGTGACGAGCCTCCCCGTAATGACCAGTGAGCAACCCAAACTCGTAAGCTGAATGCGGTGGTATGGGACACTGTATTCGAGTTGTCAGCCTACACTGATCAGGTGACAAGCCCTTTGTAGTGGCCTCGAGCATTCTCTGAGACTGCGTTGAGACGATGAGTCTTTCTGTAGCCACTAGAGTATAAACTAGGCCTAAATTGATCAGGTGATGAGCCCTTTATAGTGACTTAGAACCACAACATTGTATGCGATTTCCTTCAACTGACGACCCTAAAAAGGATCATTATTTGAAAATTGATATAAGGGAGGTACCTTAGCTTCCCAACACTGCTGTATGAATCAATTAAATTAAGTATGGTCTAACAAGAGCATGCACCGCACTGCATGTTCTTTGGCGAGGAAGAGCACTTTCGGGAGTTTGTCATGCACGTCGTGAGATGAAGACACTAAGGGAGTGTAGGCAAGGGCATGCATCATTATCACATACCATTCTTACATTAACAAGAGTACTTAGGACCTAATTGTTGTATTGCAATATTATTACTGCTTGACTGAATTGATAACAAGTTAACCTTTGCTTTATTGTTCCACTGAGTTAATCACTCACCCCCACATTCTGGGATGGTGTTTTAAATACCAACCAGACCCTTTCTTAGCTGCAGGTGATGGCGATGCCTACAAGGCGGATCCCGACTTCAAGGATGATAAGGATACGTTCTCCTATATGCAGTTGTCAGGCGGGTTTATGTAGACCGTTCTGATCGATGGGGCTACAGGGTTTAGATACTGTAGCTGGACCACCACATTTTGACATTTTATATTTTGAACATGATTATACTCTAGAGACGTACCACCTCTTACATGCTTTATACATATTTATTACAGTATTTCGCTGGAGTAATTTAAATTTATCTCTGGAGTATGATATGCCGCTTTATTCTAATCTCACTCATGTTTAAAGTACTAATACCGACAACATTTAACTCATCATTAGCTATGTTGCATAAGTGATGCGTCGGAACTCAGGAATTGGGCTCCTGCTCGAACCCTAATTTTCAGGGCATTCCAAATTGGTATCAGAGCATGATTTGGATTAAACTGGACATGGGTTATGGTCACACGATGTACACTGACACACTATGACGTAGGAGGGCGTGAGCAAACATAAAAACAACCTTAGGATTTCCACTTTCACCAATGGAAAAATCGAACGAAATTGATCGTAGAAATTGACCCGGTAAGCTTTCCTGATCACGTGAACCAATGCCAACACCTTTCTATATCATCAATCGACAGGTTTAGACGGAGTTTTAACCCATTCTAACCTTAAACAACTCGAAAAACTCAAACATACATGAGATAGGACTCAAAATGACTCGAACGGAGTCGGCGGCCCGTATCGTGTAAATCGGGGGGACATAAAGTGGGCCTCGCACCATTCTGGCACCCTGGGGGGATGCCATCACCCAAGGGGCGAGGGCTCGCCTGAAGCTCCAGCCTATCACCGAGTCGGCAAGCCCTCGCCGTTCAGGCGGACCGGGCCTGTCGGGCCGGGTAGGTCGACACTATTGGGGTATTATGTTGTCCACCAAATCATGTAAAAATGGTTTTTCTATTCCCTTGGCTTCCCCTCTTCATTTCCTACCCCTCCAAGCTCTCCTTTCTTCCCAAAAAACCCTTTTCCACTCTTAAATCTCCCCTCCATTCTTCCAATTTCTCATTTTCTTCGAGTCGTACGTTCCTCCACCATTTTTTTTGCTGAACCCATTTCCTACCTCCTTCATTTCTTCCCATTTAAGCCTACAAGAATCACTTTGTGTCTCCAATTCATGGGAATTCATTAACCCATCCTATTTTCCTATTTCATTCCACTATAATGGCTCTCTTTGAGCTTGTGGCAGCCATATTTTCGCTTTTCACGCTTCTTTCCCTCATGGGGAAGAAGAGGGCCCCCATGGATGAGGCAGGGCCTAGCCTTCCTACTCGTTCAAGGAGACCGAGAGACACCACTGCAAGTACAAGCATCGATTGAGAGTTAAAAATGAAGTGAGATCTTGATCCCCAGGTTCCCATTGATAGGGCTCTGTTGGCAGAGTTGTCTCATGAATTTATGAGGGCCATAGGGTCCTTTTCGAAGCGCATGTGGATGAAAAGATCTTCGGGGAGTATCTGGTGATGGACCGCCTAGTGGATGCCAGGTGGGGTCTTGTATTTGAGGGTAAGACAAAGGAAAATGTGAACACTATCAGAGCCTTCTATGGACATATTCAGGAGTCGACACTGGAGCCTTTGCAGTTCAAGTTTCCTATAGAAAGGCGAGATCTCATAGTCGATGTTGCCTTGATAGCCTGAGTCATGGGATTGCCACGTGGTGAGGTCCATGCTAATGAGAAGAACCTTTCAAGTGCACGTGAAAGGGACCACCACACGCGATTCCTCTGTGGCCACCTGGTCTAGTGGAATCTAAACAATAGCCTCTTAGTGTCCAAGATGACCGACGACTTTCGTCTGCTCCACCACATCTTCACGTACAATGTGTACCCCAAGTGGAGTAATTGCAGCGAGTGTACACGCTTAATGGTGGATTTCTTGTACCGTGTTGGGTAGGGAGACAATCTGTGCCTGCCTTCCTTCATCCTGCGAGAGATAGTCCTGACTGCACGCTCTATTAGGATGACCATTTCGCTCCCGTTTAGGTGACTCATATGCAAGCTCACACGTGAGTTCAGCTACAAACTCGGCACAAAACTTCCAGTGCCGATCTATTTCATCAATGGCAAGACTCTCCACAACATGGAGATTAGGCCACAACAACATCGAGCCCGACGTGGAGAGAGTGAAGATGAGGCAGGTAGTGAAGAGGAAGAGACTGACGAAGAGGGTGAGAAGGAGAGGAGGAGGAAGCCTAGGACACTGATGAGGGTTCTCCTTCTGTTGCTACACGAGTGCATGACAGTGATCAGGCTGCCAGGGAAGCCCGCTTTGCTTAGCTGGAAGAGGTCCAAGCTGCCCTACGATAGGAGATCACGTAGGTCAGGGCTAAAGTTGAGGAGACTGAGGCCTTCGTGAAACGAAAATTCAAGAAGGTATCTCGCACCCTGAGGGTCATCCTGTGTTGTATACAGGACAAGAGTGCACCTCCACCATCGCCAGATTTTGACGACTAGTCTTGCATGTAGTCATCCTTTTAGTCGCTTTGTGTGTTTTCTTTCCTTATTGCTTGTATGGCCTCGATAGGCTTAGTAGTATGGTGGTTTGGTAGCTTTCATGTTTGCAGTCTTGGTTGTGTTAGCTCAAATGCATCTTCTGTCATGATCATGTAACGTTGTGTCTCATGTATTGTGACGATTTTGGTAAATGAAATGCATGAAGTTTTTTTAATCTATGTGTGAATACTACAGGAATGAGTTTGTGAGTATGCTGAATCTGACTTGGGTTGTACCCTATGTTGTATAAAGGGAATGCCAGCTAAGGTCGCACGCAGTTCGGCACATCTCGCCTTTAGTGATTCGACTGACGGGGCACCTCTCCTGAGTGATAGCCAGACAGACCCTAGTACAGGGCCGACTCATGCTAATATGCCAGATTCTCAGCCGGCCACTAGCCTCACTAATGGTCCTACACCTGTTGCACCATCGGATCCAGAGCAGAACCGTGAGTCTACTTTGGTGTCGTGCATGCCCCATTCTGCTCCCCCTACTGATCAATTGGAGCGGATGATGCTCTTGATGCAGCAGCAGCAATTCTTGACCTCCATGGCTGGTATCTTTGCCCAGAGTATGGGCGTGACTCCACCTGCATCACCTATGCACCCTGCTGGGAACATGAGTGTCAGCGGCACATTTGAGCGATTCCAATGCTTACGGCCTCCAACTTTCATGGGTACTTATCGATCCGAGGAGGCTGAATATTAGCTTGACCGCATCTCTAAGATGCTGAAGCCGCTGCACTGTGCTGAGACAGAGTAGGTTTAGCTAGTCACCTTCATGTTTAAGGAGGCCAGCCTTTAGTGGGATAACATCCTATGGACTGTTACGGTCAGCTATGTGTGGACATGGGCAGCTTTTGAGACTTGCTTCCACGAGAAGTATTATCCCCTCACATATCGCCACGAGAAGGAGAGTGAATTCCTCCACCTCCAACAGGGAGGAATGAAAGTGGTTGAGCATGAGAACAGATTCACGGAGCTGGGCAGGTACGCTCCGTTGATATTGGCCGATGAGCTGATACATATGCAGTGATTTTCTGAGGGTCTACGACCCAAGATTCGCTTGAAGATGTGCTACACTAGCATACCCAATTATGTTGAGCTAGTGAGCATGTCTATGCGAGCTGAGCAGGACGAGGACAAGCAGTCCCATATACGAGCACCTATGGCCCCTAGGCCCCGACCTGATTTTTCGGCCAGGCCATTTCTCGGCAAAAGGCCACGGGCAGACTCTCCTCCCAGGCTTGCAGCGTCACCGGCTCAGCTAGGACAGACAGACTTGCGATGCACATACTGTGGGAAGGCAGGTGATACAGATAGGTATTGTTTCACCAGGATGAGGGACAGTGGTTTCTCACCACCCCAAAGGATTAACCGCCAGCTTCCTTAGGCGATTATAGCTCCAGCCCTACGGATAGCACCAGCACACCCCTCCTTTCGGCTGCCTACGCCTCACTGCAGGCCTCCTCAGCGACCCATGGCACCGCAGCCGAACCTTTTACAGCAGGTTCGTGTGCACTCACTTTCAGCTGAGGCATCTGAGAAGGCAGTTACGGAACCGCTTGCATTCAAAGTCAAAGCGCATATGCAAGGTATACCAGTCTTCTTTTTGGTGGACATTAGGTCCACTACCTCTATAGTATCATGCACTATAGTCAAGTGATTAGGGTTGGAAACTAGTCCCACTAAGGGGGTGAGACTTCTTGCAGCCATAGGGACTTTTTCAGACATTACCAAGATGTGTAAGGATTGCTCAATAGACTTAGGGGGCAGGACAATTCGTGTCGACCTGATCGTTGCCCCACTATGGCATTACAATGTTATTCTCGGTATGGACTGGCTCACTGAGATAGAGCAAAGATCGATTGCAAGGCTAGGGTGGTGACAGCCTATAGATCTAAGGGCACGGCCTTTTCTTTTACAGTTCAGGTTAGTATGCCCTACCGCTTGCGTTGTTATGCTTCTTTGTTGAAGGATGTGAATGGCCCAACACTTGAAGCTACACCAGTAGTTCGAGATTTTGAGGATGTGTTCAAAAAGATACCTGGATTACCTCCTCCGCACGAGATCGACTTTACTATCGATCTTGTACCTGGTGCGACACCTATTTCATTGCCAACATATCGCATGCCTCCATGTGAGATGGAGGAACTGAGAAGACATATTGATGGTTTGTTGGAGGAAGGTTTCATACGACCGAGTGTGTCTTCTTGGGGAGGGCCCGTGTTATTCGTGAAGAAGAAAGAAGGTTCATTGTGATTAGTATTGATTATTGCAAGTTGAACCAAGCGAAGGTAAAGAACAAGTATCATTTGCCTAAGATAGATGATCAGTTCGATCAATTGAAGGGGCGCGATATTTTTAAAAAATTGACTTACAGTCAGGGTATCACCAGTTACGCGTCAGGAAGGAGGACGTGCAGAAGATGGCTTTTAGGACCAGTTTTGGGCACTATGAGTTTCTCATTATGTCGTTTGACCTCACGAATGCACCGGCCATGTTCATGGACCTGATGAACGGGGTGTTTCGGCCGTTTTTGTTCCGATTTATCATCGTATTTGTAGATGACATCCTGATATATTTTATAAGTCGGGAAGAGCACGAAGAACACCTGCGAACAGTCTTAGATACTTTGAAGAAGAATCAGTTGTTCACACAGTACAAGAAGTGTGACTTCTGAAAGGAGGAAGTCAAGTTCCTGGGCATGTGGTGTCTAAGGAAGGGATAGCAGTTGACCTCGCTAAAGTAACCGCAGTTCAGGACTGGGAGCAGCCTGGCTCGGTTACTAAGGTGAAGAGTTTTTTTGGTCTGGCAGGGTACTACCGTTGCTTTATTAAGGACTTCTCCAAGATTTCCAGACCACTATCTCAGTTGACACGTAAGGATCTGAAGTTCGCCTAGAATGAGAAGGCAGAAGCAGCTTTTCAGGAGCTGAAGGACAAGCTAACATCCGCCCTTGTGCTAGTATTACCAGAGCAAGGGGTCAAGTATACTATATCTACAGACGCATCTCGCGTTTGTCCGGGTTGTGTTCTTATGAAGAAGGACAGGGTGATTGCTTACGCCTCAAGATAGTTGAGGAAACACGAGGAGAATTACCCTACACACAAATTAGAGTTGGCAGCCGTCGCTCTGGAGACATCACCTCTACAGAGAGGAGTTCGATCTCTTTTGTGACCATAAGAGCCTCAGATACATATTCACTCAACGGGACCTGAATATGAGGTAGCGGCGATGGATGGAGACCTTGAAGGACTTCAAGTTCAAGGTTTCCTACCATCCGGGCAAGGCTAACCGTGTGGCTGACGCAATGAGCCGCAAGAAGACCATAGATTTTGTAGCTCCACTGATGATAGCAGAATGGGGAATGGTCGAGTTCGTGCGAGACTTCGAGCAGAAGCTCACCATGGAGGACTCGTTCGAGAGCGTCAGGCACGTTCGTGTGCAGCCACTTATTGATGATAGAATCATCGAGGCCCAGAATGACAACGGACGATTGTATGTGCTTCGAGAGTAGGCTAGCGATGATGAGGATGCCGAATGAAGAGTTGTGTAACATCCCGAAAATCGGGGGGTCGAGCAAAAACCCAACTCCCGATTTTCAAAATGTTATTTATGCAACATAGATATGTATGATTGAATGTTGTCTGTAATAGTGTATTAAACTTGAGTGAGATTAAGCTAAAACAGCATATCACGCTCCAGAGACAGTTAAATTAACAAGCAGAGGACTGTGATAGTATGTATAACATATATAAACTGTTGTATGCCTCCAGAGTGTGAACATGTTACCAGGTTATATACATACATGTATACTCCAAAAGTAAATCAAAAGGATATACATGAGTGTTCTACAAATATAAAATGACAAGTGTCAAGGTATCTAATCAACCTCCCTGTAATCCCGACAATCAGAACACGCATAAAGGAGGAATCCTCCTCATCATCATCAAGTCCAGCTCCGCCTCGCAGGCATCGCCATCATTTGCAATCACAATAGGAACTGGTGGGTATCCGGAAACACCATCCCGTAACGTGGGAGTGAGTGATCAACTCAGTGGGATAAGAGAGCAAAGATTAACATGTTCTCAAATCAATCATGCGATAATAGTAAAGCAGTAAATCAAACAATCCTAATACTGTTGTTAATGCAATATGACATGACGTGATGTATGCCCTCACCGACGATCTCCCTCATACGGCACCATCTTATGACCACGGCATGCAATCGACCCTCAAGTGCTCCACATCTTCCAGGGACATGCAATGGTATGGTGATATGATTTTTGAGTTGTTATTAGTCCATTCAAACAGCAGGATTGGGAAACTAAGGTACTTCCCTTATATCAATCCCAACACAGATCCTGTCTAGGGTCGTCACTCCTAGTAATCTCATACGATGTATATTTTGTAGGTCGCTGTAAGGGCTGCCAGGGTTGTTGCACGCACTAGTTGCTCCGCTCCCCCATCACCTTATCAATACAGGCCTACTGTACTCTACTGCTATGGAAGGGTCGTCACCTCCCGTAGACTCAGAATATGCACGCGGTCACTACAAAGGACTCGTCGCCTGATCAGTGTAGGCCGACAGCAAGAATATAGTGTCTCATACCACCATAATCTGCTCACGAGACTAGGTGCTCACTGGTCACTACGGGGAGGTTTGTGGCCCCAGCGTAGGCCGACAGCTCGACCACGGTGTCCCATACCACCATGCCCGGCTCATGAGTCTTCGTGGATCGAGGTACCATGGTTAACAGGGTTTACAATGGTAAGTTCAGTACCCTAGGTTCAAGCAGTTATGACTCATGTAGGGTGAACATACAATAGCCAGTCGGGTTACTTGACAAGCTCGACTAGCACGATCGCATCTCAAGTTGAACGACATGAAGTGCGTAAAACACTTCGTGTGGCCTAACCACTGCCGCCAACTCCAAACACGACTCACGTTCATCGACGCGTCCTTAGTGGCAAATACCAGCTAGCCACGAATTTTCTCTGTTACCGACTGCCTGGACTAAGTATAGTCCTAAATAATTTTGAAATCACATCAGCAATCAGGTAAGAGTATTGGAAATGGAATACAAACATGTGAGCATGTTAACACATGTTATAACGTACAACTTAAGTAAATCATCTTGCACATGTCTATCACACATATAATGAAATTATGCATATCGCCAACATATAGGACATCATTTCCATCAGCATATTAATTGAGAATTCAATCTCAAACTAAATCATAATGAAATCATCAAGCACATGTTATAACATACAACTTAAGTGATCATCAAGCACATGCATTTCATTCATATAATGAAATCATGCATATGGCTAACATGTAGGAAACCATTTACACCAACATACTAATTGGGAAATCAATCTCAAACTAATTCATAACACCATTTAATTCAATACATACTAATACAAGCATTTATACAAACACTTACACTACACACTTAAGTCTACATATAGTATGTCGACCCGAAGTGCGCATTTAGACGAATCTCTTCGCCAAACTAATTATGCATGTATTTCTAACATTCTAATGCGACAATAAACCATGTCAATCACATCAGCAAAATATGAATGAAAACAGTACTTCCTACAAATGACTAAAATGCCCTAAATCTCATATTCTTCGCCGGTTTACGAAACAGGAAATGGAAAGCATGTTGTACATGTCAAACGGCGATGCCATCGATAATCTACTATTAAACGACATTGAAAGCGTTGAAAACAGTCAATCAAAGCGTCTAAAATCCGCACCTTATCTCTTATAGATGTGTGAATTCGAACGGAGCGTATACACTTCGTCTACGGCAAATAGAGAACCTAATTTACGAGTTCTATCAGTTTGCATGCTATGGAACGGAGCGAATCCCAAATCAGTAACTTATTAGGGTTATTTCTTACCTGAAAATGCGGAGGAATCACCGGCCAAGTGATCGAAGCGCGTTGCTAAAGCACGTGCAACAGGTGGCACGACAGTCGGAAAATCCTCTCCTACTCTCTCTCACAAACTCTCACCTTTTCTCTCTCCCAATCTAGAGTTTTTCTCAAATTCGGATGGGAGAGAGGAGTGAGGGTTTCAACCTCCTTTATAAGCATAAAAATGCCCAAAATAGGCTCAGGAACAAAGTTTACTTAGGGCATATCCAAATCGGGGTTGTTTCGGTCCAAAAGATGATTTCTGGTGGTCCCCTGGCCAAATGCGGTTGGACTTAAGCTCATGCATACTGGATCTAGCATACTTCAAGTTTTCAGTCCGGCAGGGTTCGCAGATCGCAAGTAGCGGTCCAGTTTCAGTTCAGCGGTCACCGCACGTAGACCAGGCCTGCAAATCTCATGATATGAAATAGAAATTTTTCCTGATCCGAGGGTGTAATTTGGCTGAATTCTGACGGTCAGAATGCTTAATACTGACGCGTCAAGTCGTGTGCCAGATTTGAATTTTAAATTTCAAATCTGTCCCTATTCGCACTCTTTTCAGTCCGGGCTCAATGAAATAGCCTGTGATTATCGGTTGGACTTGATTTTCGAAATGATTGTCAAGTCCAGCTAGGCGGTTCTAACGGTCTAAGATAGCAGGTATCGGACTTTTGACGTGCGGTCTAGATCCAATACAAAGTTTCAAAGAGGTCTAGAGAACAAACCGGCACGTCATTGGTTCTACTCGATTTGGGTCTTGTAGAACGTATTTGAAGTGATCAGGGACTATTTCCCAGCTACTCTAGCATTGCGCTAGCTAACTTATGCTTATTTTCTAAAGGAATTAATCTTAAGTGATTTCTTTGGCTATGGAATTGGGTTCTAAGCGATTTTTCAGGTGTTTTAGTTGACCCATTGCCTAAGGACATCAAATCCAAGATTGGCCAAAATTCGGGGTGTTACAAGTTGGTACGGATGGGGGCTTACATTACCGTGGCCACCAATGCATCCTAGACACTCATGACTTAAGACAAGAGGTTCTCGAGGCAACCCACAGTTCGAAGCTTGCGATGCATCCTAGTAGCGCGAAGATGTATCGAGACATGAAGAGATCACACTGGTGGGACAACATGAAGGCCCACATAGCAGATTATGTGTCCCATTATCTCACGTGTTAGCAGGTCAAGGCTGAACATCGTCGACCCCCTAGACTGCTTCAGCCCATGCCCATAGCTAAATGGAAGTGGGATTTCATCTCTATGAATTTCATATTAGGGCTGTCGAAGATGAGGAAAAGACATGACTCCATTTGGGTGATCGTGGACTGGTTGACGAAATCGGCTCACTTCCTCCCAATTAAAGTCTCAAACTTTGCAGACGAGTTAGCCAGAGTGTACATTAAAGAGATTGTACGTCTTCATGGAGCTCCTCTGGATATCGTGTTGGACCGAGACACGTGATTCATATCTATCTTCTGGACTCGTATTCAGGAGGTAATGGGTGTAAAGTTGAAGTTCAGTACCGCATTCCACCCATAGATTGACGGGCAGACAGAACGAGTGAATCAGGTGTTGGAGGATATGTTGCATGCTTGTGTGCTGGATTTCAAGGATAGTTGGGACGGCTGTCTCCCTTACGCAGAGTTTTCTTACAACAACAGTTTTCATGCGAGCATTGGCATGACTCCTTATGAGGCCTTATATGAGCATCCCTATCGAGTACCGCATTGTTAGGCAGAGGTTGGTAAGAAGATTTTGATTGGTCCAAAGTTAGTTCAGGAAACTTCAGAAAAGATCGATATTATCAGGCGTCGACTTCTAGCTGCATAAAGCAAACAGAAGAGCTATGCCGATACAAGGCGACAACCGCTAGAGTTTAAGGTCGGGGACCAGGTATTCCTTTGAGTTTTGCCTATGAAGGGAGTCCTTCAGTTTGGCAAGAAGGAGAAACTCACACCGAGATTCATTGGCCCATTTTAGATACTTGATCGAGTGGGTGTGGTGGCATACCGCCTTACTTTGCCCACAACACTCGTAGGCATGTACAACATATTTCATGTATTTATGCTGAAGAAATACATTCCTGATCCTTCACACATTATCAGATGGGAGCAGATGCAGTTGATCGAGGACGCGACATATGTACTACGTCTAACACGCATCCTAGATAGGAAGGAGCAAGTGTTGCGTAGTAAAGTGATTCCACTCATGAATGTACTGTGGACACATCACACGGAGGAGGAGGCTACGTGGGAGATGGAAGCCGAGGTCCGAAAGAACTACCCTCAGATTCTCAAGGAGTACAAAAAGGTACTAATTTCAAGGATGAAATTTTTTTTAAAGAAGGGTAGATTGTAATGTCTTGGAAAAATCCGTATAATGACCCGAGTACCACCTCAAGTAGAAAACGTTAAGGAACAAATCCTTTAGAAATTAAACGAGACTTAATTAGTGATAAACTGAATTACGTATGAAATTATCACTAATCACTTTAAATACAATATGCAAGATCCAAAACTTGTAGGATTGTTAATGCTACGTTACCCTAAAATCTAGGATCCATCCCTAAACCCAATTACTCTCGGGAGCATATTGAAACTCCGTATTCAACCTAGACCGCGCGTCAAAAGTCCAATAACTATGAAACTATACGGTTACGACCGCCTTGCTGGACTTGACATCCATCTCAGAAATCAAGTCCTAATAGTACCCAGAAACGCACAACTTCAGCCCGGACCGAAGTGTGTGAGAAACGTAAATATCATTATAAAATGAACTGAAACTTAAGTGAATTGAGTCGGTTCGCTTATAGGCCAAGTATAAGGATTCAAACCATCAGAATCTGACCCAATTACACCCTCGAATCAAGGAAAATTTTTAACATATGTCAGTGCACTTGTGGCCCTGATCGAGTACCGGTGACCGTCGAACTGAAACTGGTCTGCCATGGGCGATCTGTAAATCTGATCAGACTGAAAACTTAGCTTAACTTAGATCCAATGTCAGGGAGCTTAAGTCTGACCGCATTCAGCAAATGGGATTCCAGAAGTGCTCCGTTGGATCGGAACAGACACTAATTGGCCATAACCTATGTATACCTCGGCCCTGGGGCCATTCCCATCAGTTTAAGGCCTATATAAAGGGCTTAAACCCTCTCTCTCTCATTCCATATGAATTTGAAAAACCCTAAGGGAGAGAAGAGAGAAAAGAGAAGGAAAGAGAGAGAAAGTGAGAGAGAATCGGTGTTTGTTCCTAAGATTCAATCCCGCCACTCCACGCACTCAGCTACCACATCTGTATCGCTATACGGGCAATTCCGATTCCGTACTTGGATAAAGAATCCTAACCCTAACCTATTTCAAAGATGCAAATAGAACATATGGTGAAATAGCTAACCTATTCCCTAATATAGGTGGTCGTCGTGCCGTAGAAAAAGGCTTGATCTACAAACTGAGTTCGATACTTGTCTATCGGCGTAAGGTGCGGACTATAAATGTTTAGGTTATGGTTTTCAAGGCTTTCAATGTCAATAATGATTTATGACTGACTTGATTGCTGTCACATGTGTTTAGATATAAAGTTTTTCATATTATATATATATATATATATATATATATATATATATATATATATATATATAATATGTTAATTATAATGCATTCCATGTGTTTGTTGAAATGCCTGAATGAATATGGAATTATGATTTGTGCTCGCCATGTTTATTGATTGAGAGTACACGATTGTTGTACATATGGTGAACCCTTTTGAGAAGGGATTTGGTATAATACTTGTTATTATTACCTTATGACCTGTATATGACATGTGTAGCTTAAGTATTTGATAAAATGCCTGAATACAAAAATGTTTGTGTAAATACATGAAAGGAGGCCATTAAGATAGGATTCTCAATAACCTTATCTATGGCTACGGTTTCCTTCATGAAACCTATTGCACTACTATGTGCTATATGGATGAATGCTTATGTATATTAACATGTTCTCTATGTATTCGTTAAGATGCATATATGGGACTTATATTTGATTTGTTTGCTACATGTTATCTCGATTACCAAACATGAATACTTATTGTTGAAGTGTGTTTGGGGCTACAATGTAGTCCAGGCAATCGGTAATGATATGTGATCGGTGGTTGAACTTCTTGACCACGCCGAACACGCCCGATGAATCCGAGTTGTACGCTGCTTGTCAGCAGTGGTTAGGCCACACGGAGTTTCTTGTGCGCTCCATGTCGATCGGCTCGACGTATGCTCGTACCAGTTAAGTTTGTCAACTCACCACTAGAAACCTGTTCAACCTTGACACCTTGATCCACTAAAACTCATGAGCCAAACATGTGGTATGGGACACTGTGGTCGAGCTGTCGGCCTACACTGGTGTGACGAGCCTCCCCATGGTGACCAGTGAGTAACCCAGACTCGTGAGCCAAATACCGTAGTCGAGTTGTCGGCCTACACTGGTGTGATGAGCCTCCCCATGGTGACCAGTGAGTAACCCAAACTCGTGAGCCAAATATAGTGGTATGGAACACTGTATTCGAGCTGTTGGCCTACACTAATCAGGTGACGAGCCCTTTGTAGTGACCTCGAGCATACTCTGAGACTACGTTGAGGCGACGAGTCTTTCCGTAGCCACTAAAGTATAAACTAGGCCTACACTAATCAGGTGACGAGCCCTTTGTAATGACCTACAGCCACAACATCGTATATAATTTTCTGGGACTGACGTCCCTAGAAAGGATCATTGTTTGGGAATTGATATAAGGGAGGTACCTTAGCTTCCCAACATTATTGTATGATTCGATTGAATTAAGTATGGGCTTACATGAGCATGCACCGCACTGCATGTGCTTTGGGAAGGAAGAGAACTTTCGGGAGTTTGTCATGCGCACCGTGAGATGAAGACACTGAGGGAGTGTAGGCGAGGGCATGCATCATTATCGCATACCATTCTTGCATTAACAAGAGTACTTAGGACCTGATTGTTATATTGCATTATCATTACTGCTTGACTGAATTAATAACATGTTAACCTTTGCTTTATTGTTCCACTGAGTTGATCACTCACCCCCACGTTCTGGGAAGGTGTTTTAAACACCAACCAGACCCTGTCTTAACTGCAGGTATTGGCGATGCCTACGAGGCGGAGCCCGACTTCGAGGATGACGAGAAGGCATTATCCTATATGCAGTTGTCAGGCGGGTTTATGTAGACCGTTCTGATCGATGGGGCTGCAGGATTTAGCTATTGTAGCTGGACCACCACATTTTGACATTTTGTATTTTAAACGATTCATGTAATTGTGTAACCTGGAACATGATTATACTCTAGAGACGTACCACTTCTTATATGCTTTATACATATTTATTACAGTCTTCCGCTAGCGTAATTTAAATTTATCTCTAGAGTATGATATGTTGCTTTAGTCTAATCTCACTCATGTTTAAAGTATTAATACCAACAACATTTAACTCATCATTAGCTATGTTGCAAAAGTGATGCGTTGAAACTCGGAAATTGGGCTCCTGTTCGACCCCCGATTTTTAGAGTATTACACGCTAACTGGACTATTAGTACAAGTACCAAATTTCCAACATAACTAGTATAGATTTATTACAGAGATAAAACATGTTCTCTTTGAACAAATAAAGCCACCAACTGGTCCATGCTCTTGGTATGGCCGACTATCCACCTATTAAAGGCTTTAGTCTAAGCCTGTGACTGTTTGGCCTAGACTCGCGACAATTTTACGATGTGCATATACATACCAGATTCCCAACATAACTAGTATCAACATTTTGCAAAGGTGCAATAGGTTCTCTTTCGACAAATAAAGTCACCAACCAATTTATACTCTATGTATGGCCAATCATCCATTTATTAAATGCTTCAGTTTGAGCTCATAACTACTCAGCCTAGACTCATGACAATTCTATGATGTATTGAATTTTCCTTTATATCTCAACTATCCTAGCTAACATAATCTCAAGAGGTTCAACTCAAGATGTCAATGGTCTATCTGAGTTTTGTGGAACAGGCATCAGGCTAGGTAGTTGATTTACTTGCTCAGGCACTTATTGAACTTGCAAATCTTCCTCTTGAGAAGGAGGTTCATTGGCTACAACGGCATTAGTGGTATTTGCTGAAGCATTATACCCACTCCTTTGGCTCATGATTTCGAGAAATTACTATAATAGTAAGTATAATTCATAATTCGAGTCCCACTGGGCGTGTCAATTTTTTTTCTTTTTGCATAGTCAGTTGAAAATGAATATTGATGACAACCAAGTAGCTTTTTAGTTCCACCAGGCGTGCTAAAATTGTTGGCACTTGGTTTGTTTTTTCCCATGCGTAGTGTGTGGGGGCGTCCCAAAATCGATAAAGAAGCGTGATCCAAACCTATCAACTTCGACCCTAAGTGTCGAAATAAGAAAATATGTCTAATACGAACTTATAGAACCAAATTCTAAGAAGATTGGTCACTTACTTAGCCACTTGAGGAATTTTATAACAATCAAGTGATAATCGGAGGGTGGGGTTCTCCATCTGAAAGTGGGTTGCATATTATCTTCCACAATAAGAAAATTTTCATAATACCAATGCAATCAAACAAAAGAAAAAACTCACAATCATTCATCAAGAGCGACTGAAAGAATGTATATCTTGAAAAAATTGCGTAATATTGGATAAAGAATAAATCTAGCATATGAGCATAGATTTGGATTACTACTAAAATTATAGTTAAGAATTACCGCTACTGAATTATCATTACTCTTTAGATAAGATAAGATAAAGCAAATTGATAAATTTGGTTTAATTGCGTTGGATTTTTTTTATATAGATAATTCTTGCTTTGTGGATTTCCCCTGCTATTTGTAAAGTTTTGTTGCAACTTATTTTTTCACATGCTTCTTTCGTTATTTCAGTGGTTACAATAGTCAAATGGTCTCTTCCTAGATCATTTTCTTGTTATGTTTTCATTTTATAATTATTCATCTTCTCTCCTTTTGTGATTGTTCCTCTTCTCTCAATTAAATTTGTGTCTCTCAGTCACCTATTAAATCTAGGACTATTGGATAGTGTTTTGCTCTCCACTTGTTAAATTTTAAATAACTTAACCGCATTATTTAGCCAACCATCCAATAACATGTAGCAGTGAACTTATGTCAACTATAATTTCATTAAAAAAAAAAAATACTCCTAGTATATTGAAGATATTTTCATCATCTCCATCTCTTTGTGGGGGTGACACATGTAGCCTTCATATTAGCTTTCTAGGGAAGGAAATAGACTACGATACAAATAACACCCCCACGTTAACCGGAGCGCATTAGGTGTGGCCCGGGCCACAGCCAACACAGTGCGGCCCTGATTGTGGAGCCCATCTTGATGTATGTACTGTATATATCAACGCCATCTATCCATTTTCACAGCTAATTCTATAGCACAATCCAGTTCAACGGAAGTGGCCGGCTCAAGAATAAAGCAGATCCAAATCTGGGTAAGACAACACCGGGAAAAACAGTAGTGATTGAACGCCCACAACCAGACTCTTCCTAAGCCCCCCGTGATTCCCACTGTAATTTTTATCTACCATCCAACCAGTTGATAAGGTCACAGGGACTTGGATAAATGTAAAAGACAAATATTAATCTGATCCAAAACTTTTGTGGCCAACCAGAAGCTTTAAATGGTCAATCACCACTGTTTCTTGTGGTATGGTGCACTTGAGATTTCTATATTCTTTATTTTTAGGATCATGTCCAAAATGAGTTGAAAAAACGGATGAACGGCGTGGATATACAATACATAAATCAAGGTGGGCTTCACAGACCGGGCTGCACTGTGGTGAGTAAGACGGGGCCGCACCTAATCTGCTCTCCACTAGGAAGCGGATAAATGCCTCTGAAGGACGATATTGGGTGCTGCCCCCGCCCGTCATAGCTTGGAACGGATGGGATCTGTTGGGCCACCGTGATGTCTGGGTTTATCCACACCATCCATCCATTTTTCCATATCATTTAAGGGTACAAGTACAAACGTGACGCAGATCCAAGGCTCAAGTGGATCACACCACTGGAAGCAGCGGTGATAATGACACACGCCGTTTAAACTTTCCTATGGCCCACCGAGATGGTTAACTGTCTTCCAACCTGTTCATAACGTCACATATACCTGGATGAAGGGAAAACAGAAGGCATCAGCTTGATCTAAAACTTCGGTGGCCCCCAAAACGTTTTCATCGATAGGTATTTATCCGCACATGTAGTCCTCTTGAGGCTTAAAACTACCTAATTTTTGGGATTTTGCCCTAAAATGATATGAAAATTTTGATGGACGGTGTGGATGAAACCCATAAATCACGATGGCCCGTCAGATCCCTTCTTCGTTCTAGCCAGGGAAGGCCGGAGGTAGTGCCCAATCCACGTCCGCCTGTGAAGAAAAGGCGAAAAAGTGGGGTCCGCTAGAAGGCACAAAATAATTAAGTGGACCAGACACCCACGTGGGTGTCTGCACATGGTATCTGTATCCTACCACAATCACAATCACCAACTACAACTTGTTTTCTATAGCCTATATACTAACGAGAAAGGATCATGTACAGGTAACTGTACCACAACTTGTGATACCGAGACATCTTTCCAGCTAACATGATACCTTTTAGAAATCAGTTCCATGCAAAAGGTAGGTCCCACCATGAAGATCACCTTTCTCTAAAATCTGGATGGTCTGTTCATTAGGTGGGCCATTCCTGTATATTCAAACCTTCCGTTGGTTGTCCATTGATATTTTTTTTTTTGATGTAATGATCTTCGTGGTGGGCTATACCACTTGAGTAGAGCTGTACTGTTACACGAATAGCATGTTTGCAGGAAAGACGGCAGGTACCACACAAGTTGTGATACCTTGCATGTTACATGTACAAGGATGAATTTTAAAAATACGTTTACCCTGCTTGTACATGTGCAAGTGTACATGGTTCACCCACCTTTTGCATGTCACATGTAAGTACAGATTGAATGCAACGTTGGTCCATGCCTCAATTGGCAGACTGAGTGGAGATACCTCGTTTCAGCACTTGGTATCAACATCGAGTGTGTGTAATGACATTGTGTGTACTAACACGCTAACCCAAAAAAAAAAAACTGGAAACGGATCGGCTACTCACCCTGCCACTAGTCAATGGTTAGTGGTCAGTGCTCTGTGGGCCCATCATGGTGTATGTGTTTCATCCATGCCATCTATCTATTTTTTTAGATCATTTTATAGTATGAGCTAAAAAATTGAGGTTGACCTAAATCTTAAGTGAACCACATAATATCGATTGAACGCCTATCATTAAAAACTTCCTAGGGCTACAAATGTTAATGACCTAATCAACAGGTTAGATGTCAAATGACCATTACGGTGGGCCCTGGGAGGTTTTTAATGGTGGAAATTCAATAACTAATGTTTTCTCATGGTGTGGTCCACCTTAGATTTAGATCTACCTTATTTTTGGTATCAAGCCTAAAATTATCTTTCAAAATGGATGGACGGCGTGGATAAAATACAAATCATGTACGGTCCACATGGCACCGACCACTCGCCTCCTGGCTGGTGGCAGCCTCACTCGCCAAACCGCGTACGGATTAACCAGCTCTCGCGTGGAGACTAATTTTTTCGCAGCAAGTTCTGCCATGGGAAGCTAGGTGGGTCCTACTGTTATGTTTATGTTTGCGAGAAATTTATACTGTCCATCCATTTTTTATTTTTTTATCATACTAATACATTGGATACTAAGATAATATTAATACATGGGACAAAAAATTAGGATAGATCCAAAATTCCAGTGAGTTCCCTGACAAGAAATAGTGGGCAAGGAAATTCCTACCATTAAAATCTTCATGAGGTCCACCATAATACTTATATTCCATTTATATCGTTCAGATGGTTAATTTGATGGGACGATGTGAAAACCAAAATAAAATATATTAGCCTGATCCAAAACATCTATGACCCTTCAAATATTTCAAACACGGATGGACATTCAATCCACAGTCCTCACTGTTTCCAACTGTGGGGCCCACATGGGTTTTGGATTTAACTAATTTTTAATCCCTTCTCCTGAAATGATCTGGAAAAATGGAGGTACGAGGTGAATTTCTCACAAACATCACGGCGTGCCCCACCTACCTTTCCAATGGAACTTCACGTGGATATTGGTTTGGATGGACTGAAATGGTCCACATTCGTTGCACGGCCATGCGTGGGCCCACTTTGCCTGCACAACCACGGATGGGACCCACTATAGACTCGAAGCTACGTGCGTGCTGGCCTATCTTGGACGACTGCCACATGTGGGCCCCAAGTTGGACTCACAGCCACGTGCGGTTCCATCTTTAGAATAGGGCAGATTAGGTGCAGCCCGCCTCACCCAACACCATTGGGCGTGACCAGGGCCCACCTTGATGTATGTGTAGTCTATCCATGCTTCCATCCGTTTTTCTAGACCGTTTTAAGGCATTATTTTAGAATGAAGCAGAGGCAGATTTTACGGGGTACACCTACAAGAAATAGTGGTGATTGGCCATTAAAAACTCCTTATGAGACCACAGAAGTTTTGGATGAAGCTGATAGTTGTTTTTCCTTTTCCATCAACTATGTCTGTGTGACCTGATCATAAGAAGTGACCACAGAAGTTTTTCCTTTTCCATCAACTGTCTGTGTGATCCGATCGAAAGGTTGGTTGGCAAATAAATATTACTTGGGTCATAAAAAGTTTTTAATGGTGGGAATTCAATTCCCATTGTTTCTTGTAGGGTGGTTCACCCGGATTTATATCTGCTCTATTTTTGAGCTAATGTCCTTAAATGATCTGAGGAAAAAAAAAATGAATAGGCGACATTGATATACTACACATACATCAAGGTGAGCTCCATAGTCAGGGCGGCACCATCCTAGGTGAGGCCGGGTCTCACCTAATCCACTCCCATGTTAGACACAGCGCGGGTCGCACCTTTGTGCATAGCTAAAATAACTTCAACCTTTTCAAACCATAAAAGCAGGCAGGAATATTTCTTTTATAAAAAAAGATAACGGGGAGAATAGAGCCCAACCTTTCAACGAGGAACTTGCAATCAGTCTCCAAAACAAGACCCACAAGGAGAGAACCGTACATCGAAAAGATAATCCCAATAAAAAATTCCCATTGGCCAAACCCGCACAATGTAAATTTGCTTCTGAAACCTCAAAGGTCATAGGGTACAGCCGGTTGAATGAGGTTTGGACCATGCTTATTTTTACTTGATGAGTTATACCTGATTGAGGGCTTTGATTAGAGATAAACATGAGTGTGGCCACACACACAAACCTATGGATAGCATCGCATCCACATTGTGTGATTTGCCCACTTAAGTTGGAGATCTAGCTGAATTTTTCTAACATGTATTAAAATCTAATATAGTGTTCGAAGAAGGGTCCATTCTCAACTACACACTCAGCAATATCAATCAAAAGATAGATAGAAAAAAGATGCAAACTACAATAAAAAGTTGTATAAAATTCTTTTTTATATGTCCACGATTTCACACTAATCTATCATGTTTTGATGCCAGGATGAACATGACGAGGTCAATCACCCTCTTCCTCAAGATTATTATTTTGAATCCGTAGAACTTTTCTGGACTCCCCATAGAGATTTCTTGAATCCATAAGAAAAAAGCAAGAAAAATACAAATAAATTCTATAAAATTCATAATTTGATTGATGAATGAAATAAATGAGTTCACGACCCTTTAAACAGGGGATACTAAGCAATGAGAGAAATTTCATTATCAAACTACAACTAAAACTCCTAGATTTCGTAACTTATTGTATTTATAGATGGTTATGATGTTTACAAGTGCATTCAGCAAAAAAATTTTAGTGTCTTGTTCTCCTAATTATTGTAAGTACTTTTCACGTTGAGCGCAACTCCTAAAGCACAACGGATTAAGAGTTATAATCAAACTAAAACTTATTATTTAGTAAAAATGGAATTAAAACAGAAAACGATCATCAACCTGGTATTTTGCAAATCCGATTGTGCAACTTGATATAATGGGGTTGGGTGGTTAAAGTAGCTCATTCTATTCTAAAATCATATATGGTATGTCAAATAATTCATTCTGGATTGCGAGATACGCCGAATTTAAGGTTTGATAGTTCAAATCACTTGTGTCATCGAACGGGCCTTTTTTATGATCCATCTTGGCTATTAAAATGTCCCTAACCCGCTCTACATCATGTTTAAAACAAGAAAAACAAAAAAAAGAAAAAATAATAATAATAAAATAAAATAAAATTTCTATACAAAACTTCCCTTGACCGGGTGTTGCAATTCCTGAGAGTCTACTGCCCGAGCAAGAGTAAGGATCCTATTTTTAGTTATCCTTATTAATGTATGAATAACTTTTATTGAGTCCTTACTCCAGTCTCACTGGTAGACTTACAAGAGTCTCAACAAGAGGTCAAAGGCTTAAGTATCCTCCGTGACTGTGTGAAAGTTGTGTTAAAATTTATTTTTATTTTTTTAAAATTAATAATAAATAATTTTAAAAAATAGGAATTACTTTTGCCAAATTGCCCTTGGCAGTGGCAATTTACGGTTATGTTTCAAGCCATTTTCATTTCAACGGGGAAAATATGTCTACATCCACCTGGTAGAAAAATACAACCCTAACTCTTTTATTTCAACTTACTACCACATCCTATCCCCAGCTTGACACAGGCAGGGTTCTAAGGGACCCACCATGATGTATGTGTTTTATCCACGCCGTTCATCTATTTTGGCATATCATTTTAGTTTATAATCCCAATAATGAAGCAGATCAAAGGTTCAAGTGGACCACACCATAGGAAGCAGCGGTGATAATGATATCCACCGTTGAAACCTTTCCAGGGCCATAACCTTGATAAGGTCACATATACATGAATGAAGGGAGAACACACATTTCAGCTTGATCCAAAACTTTTGTAGCCCTGAAGAAGTTTTTAACGGTAGGTGTTTAATCCCCACTGTATGGTTCACTTGAGCCTCGGATCTACCTCACTTTTGGTCCTAAATTCTAAATTGATATGGAAAAATGGATGGACGGTGTGGATAAACCCATGCATAACAGTGGCCCCCTAGGAGACCTGCCTGTGCCGAGCTTGAGACAGGCGGGGGTCGTACCCAATCCACGTCCGTGCCAACAAGGCATACGTGTGTAATCCGGAAGCGGATTGCGTCCTGCCCCGTCCCTACGAAGTCGATCCAGGCAGGGGATATGTGGGGCCACCATAATGTATGAGTTTCATCCACACCGTCTATCCATTTTTCCTGATCATTATAGCGCATGAGCCGAAAAATGAGGTAGGTACAAACTTCAAATGGACCACAAAGTGGGGATTGAACGTACTCCATTAAAAACTTGGGAGCCGCAGCGGGACAGGGGGATAGGCTATAAACGGTTGCTCTTCCTCTGTACATACACAGCAAGATAGGATATCAACGGTTCAGATTTAGATCAAATTAAGGTCAAAAAGATCCATCCGGATTAACCTGGACTGAGGTCTAACCTACAACCCCCAAATGTAATCTGAAACATGGTTTGATGTATTGTAAACGTGGCACGTCTACGATAAGGCTGTATCAGCCCGAAACAGCCCTAAACCGATTTACAAACCTTGATCTAGATTGTTTCCATTCAATCTAGATCAGAGGGGAGTAGGGTCAACCTAAACCTGACCAGATCACTAATCAAATCCTTTGCTATAGGGCTGTCAACGGGTCGGGTTCTCTAGTTCAGTAGGGTTCTCTAGTTCAGTACCCGGGCTAGGTGGTTTGGGTCATGCCGGGTCTCGGGCCTTTCTGTCAAGGACTAGAATCTTGGATATGGGAAGTTGGGTTTAGGGGCCTACATGATAGACGGAGTAGATTGTGCACATGTGACACTTTGATACAAGCATGGTGTGTAAATGGGCTTTCTCACGTATATGTATTATTAGGAAACCTAAATTTCTCCCATATACACATAATTTTACTATTAAATCTGCTTGGATTCGCCCCGACACAACTTGAATTTAATCAGGTGTATCCCATGGACCCGAGTTGAACACAACTAGACCTGGTTTTTTATCCGGATCCAAGGAGGTCAGATATAAACCTAACCCAATTTCTTAACGGGTCCAATGAATGGACCTGGACCCATTAAAATCCGACCAGGTTCATTGGATACGTCTAAGTTGGGGTATCCATTAGAAGTGTTGTGTTTTTTAAAATAAAAATAAATTTCAAAAATAAAAATTAATTTTAAAAAGTAAATAAATATATTAATTATTTAAACTTTTCATAAATAGTGTGTATAACCAGTCAGTAAGAGAATGGGTTTTTGCTTATGCAACCAGGGTTCAAATCTCCTCGAGGACGGTGCAAAACCGTCCGCGCACATGCATGGCATGCGGCGTGGGCTGTTAGGTTGCTTGGGCGCTTTATTAGATGCACTTAACATTTTGCACGTGCGCATCGTCGCAAGGAGTAAAAAGAGCCTTGGTCTTTTTGGCACACGGTTCAAACTTTTCGGGTCATAGTACCTTGATGTTTTATGTGAAAAATCCGTACAAAGACCCAAGTTCCACCTCAGGCAAAAATCATTCAGGACCAAATCGCTTAGAAATTAGACAAGAATTAACTAAGTGTTAAACTAGATTACCAGTGAAATTAGCTCTAATCACTTTAAATATGATCTGTAAGACCCAAAACTTGTAGAATCGTTAACGCTATATTACTCTAAAACCTAGGATCAATCTCTAAACCCAATTGCTCTCGAGAGCACACTGAAATTCTGTATCAGACCTGTACCGCGCGTTGAAAGTCTGATAACTACGAAACTATACGATTAAGACCACCTTACTGGGCTTGACAACCATCTCGGAAATCAAGTCCTAACAGTATCCACAAACGCATAACTTGAACCCGAAGCGAAGTGTGTGAGAAAATATCTTTAGAAAATGAACTAAAACTTAAGTGAATTGAGTTGGTTCGCTTGCAGGCCAAGTATAAGGATTCAGACCGTCTGAATCTGACCTAATTACACCCTCAGATCAGGAAAAAATTTCAACACATGTCAGTGTACTTGTGGCCCTAATAAAGTACCGGTGACCGTTGAACTGAAACTAGTCCGCCACGTTCGATCTATAAATCCGATTGGACCGAAAACTTAATTCGAACTAGATCCAATGTCAGGGAGCTTAAGTCCGACCACATGCAGAAAGGGAGCCTCTAGAAGTGCTCCGTTGGATCGGAACAGTCGCTATTTGGTTATAACCTAAGTATACCATGACCCTAGGGCCATTTCCATTAGTCCTGGGCGTATATAAAGGCCTTAAACCCTCTCTCTCTCATTCCATACGAATTTGGAAAATCCTAAGGGAGAGAAGAGAGAAAAGAGAAGGAAAGATAGAGAAAGTGAGAGAGAGAGTCGACGTTTGTTCGTAGGATTCAATCCCGCCACTCCACGCACTCAACTACCACATCTGTATCGCTACTCGGGTGATTCCGATCCTGCTCTTAGATAAGAAAACCTAACCCTAATCTGACCCTAATCTGTTTTAGGGTTTCAGATAGTGTAAGTGATGAAGTAGTTAACCTAATTTATACTATAGGTTGTCATTCTACTGTTGATAAAGACTTAGTGTCTAAACTGAATTCGTTATGTGTTTACCAGCGAAAGGTACGGACTATAAACGTTTAGGTTATAGTTTTTAATGCTTTCAATGCCGGTTAATGATTTATAACTGACGTGGGTGTCATTTCACATGCTAAATGCGATGCTTGTTTAGCTTTACAGATATATATGAACTATGTTGAGTATAGTATACTCTATATATTTATCGAAATGATTAAATGCGTGTAGAATTTGGATTCGTGTTTGACATGATTATCCATCGTGGATATAGGATTGTTGTATATGCAACAACTCCTTGGCGAAAGGATTTTCCCTAATACATGTTATAGCTAACATACGTCATATATGTTGTAGTGTGTAGTGTAAGTCTTTGTAGAAATGTCTGAATGAGTATGGAATTTGTATTCGTGTTTGCCATGATTATCCATCGTGGATACATGGTGGTTGCGTGTGTGACAACTCCCTAGTAAAAGGAATTGCCCTAATACATGATGTGGTCGACATACGTCATGTATGTCGAAGTATGTAGTCTAAGTGTTTATAAAAATGTCAGTATAGGTAAGTATTTGGTAAATTATATTTTATATGAGTGTTGAGATAAGATTCTCAACTACCTTAACTGTGTGTATAAATCCTTCCATGCAACTTACACTATATTGTCCGTTTTACGTATGAAGTGCATATGTGTGAAATCATGTTTATGTTATGTTTCATGAAATGCACAAATGGTTGATATTTCTTGAAGTATTAGTTTAATGCTGAGGTGCCTATTCATATATAATTTTTTGTTATATTTAAGTGTGGTTGGGACTATGATATAGTCCAGGCAATCGGTAACAGATTCTAATCAGGTGACTGAGGTTGTCTCGTCATACAGGACGTGTTTGATGAATCTAAGTCGTACTTGGGTTGTCGGCAGTGGTTAAGCCACACGGAGTGCTTACGCACTTCATGTCAATCGAATCGATGTGCACTTGTACCAATCGAGCTCGTCAAGTAACCCGATTGAGCCGATGTATGTTCACCATATATGGACGCTACTGCTTGAACCTAAGGTACCAAACTCACCAATGGAAACCCCATTAACCTTGGTACCTCGATCCGCTAAAAGTCATAAGCCAGATATGGTGGTATGAGACACCATGGTCGAGCTGTCAGCCTACGCCAGGGTGACGAGCCCACCCATAGTGACCAGTGAGCAACCCAAGCTCGTGAGCCGAATACGATGATATGGGATGCTGTATTCGAGCTATCAGCCTACACTGATCAGGTGACAAGTCCTTTGTAGTGACCTCGATCATACTCTAAGATCGCTTTGAGGCGACGAGCCTTTCTGTAGCAACTAGAGTATAAACTAAGCCTACACTGATTAAGTGACGAGCCCTTTGTAATGACCTAGAACCGCAACATCGTATGAGATTTACTAGGACTAACAACCTTAGAATGGATCATTGTTTAGGAATTGATATAAGGGAGGTACCCTAGCTTCTCAATCCTCTTGTATGAATATGTTTAATAAAGAACTTGGTTAATCATGCACATGCACCGCATTGCATGTGCCTTTGGCGAAAGAGTTGAGCACAGCGGGAGTATTGCATGCCGCGATCGTGAGATGTTGTCATAAGAGGGAGTGCAGGCGAGGGCATACATCATTATCGCATATTATCCTTACATTAACCAGAGTACTTAAGAATAAGTGTTGTACTGTTTTATAATTATTGCTTGACTGAATTGATAACATGTTAACCTTTGCTTCATAGCTCCACTGAGTTGATCACTCACTCCCACGTTCTAGAACGATACTTTAAACATCAACCAGACCCTGTTTTAGTTGCAAATGATGGAATATTTATGAAGCGGAGCTGGACTTTGATGATGATGATGAGGTGTTCTCCTACTTGCACTTATCAGGTGAGTCTACGTAGACCATGTTTTGATCGACAGGGTTACGGAGATGCTGATTAGACGCGGAACACCCATTTATATTTATTTTGTTTAGTTTTTTGAATATACATGTATATATTTGACCTTGTGACATGTTCACACTCTAGAGACTTACAGCAGTTTATATATCTTATATATCTATCACAGCCTTCTGCTTACGTAATTTAAATTATCTCTGGAGTATGATATGCTGTTTTGATATAATATCATTCATGTTTAAGACACTAATACAAACAACATTTAATCATCATTATCTATGTTGCATAAGTGATGTGTTGAAACTCGGGAGTTAAGCTCCTGCTCGACCCCCGATTTTCAGGGTGTTACATTTTATTACTTTTTTTATTGATTGAGAGTAATTGTGACATGATTGTACATGTGGCACCTATGTCATATGTCACTTATGTGAATACAGTTTTTTCTGTTGGATAATTGTTTGTCTGAATGGGTACGGAAATAATTGTCATAGGACAAAGAGTCATATCCTTTCATAGAAGGCAATTATTTGCTGTGAATGGTTATGAATTTTTTGAAGAGACACTTTAGTACCTCTTCAGGAAGAAATCCATTACCTTTCAATTGATATAAATCTTGAATACTATAATCCAAAAGTAGATACTCTTATCCTTAAAATTATATCATCTTCTTTGCAACTACTCTCAATCTGATCTCTTGTTGAGTTTTTTTTTAACGTTTTAAGGTATATCGGTTTCAAAACTAGAGATTTGTTCAACACTTAAATGTACAAAATTACGTGTTGAAAATTGGATTGAGAGTTCATTGTAACTTGAAGACGATTTATACATTTCCTTCGTTTGCACTAGCTGTAACTTCCAGAAAAAGGGGCAACAAACTATCTTAAGAAATTGACTATTCAAGTTGAGCCTTGAACCTGATAGATTTGATTGTTTCATTATCATTTTCTTCTATCCTCCGTTATGTCATAATTTTCTAACATTTAAGATACTTATTTTTATCTTTTCACAATGGAGATAATTCACTCTATTCAAGTTATGAACAAAGACTTTGTATGACTGAATCATTTTGACGGTCAATTCTTCTCAAGATGGCAGCAGAAGATGCTTTTCTTTCTAACTACTCTCAAGTTATCATACATTCTAGATGATGATCTGTCTTATCTTCCAAAACCAAAAGAAGACGACTCAGATCAAGTGAATGCAGAACGGAAGAAAAGGAAGGAGGACAATTTTCTATACAAAGGTCATATCCTAAACACCCTCTTTAATTCTATCTATAATTTGTACCGTAAAATATCCTCTGCTAAAGATCTGTGGACAAAATTAGATCAAAAATATAAAACTGAAGAGATTAGTACTCAAAAATTTCTGATCGACAATTATATCCACTTCAAGTTTAAAAATGATCAGACAATTCTCTCCGAAGTAACTGAACTATAGAACTTGGTTGATAAATTGAAGATTGGTGGTATAGATTTTTTTTGAAGAATTCCTGGTTAGTGTAGTAATTATAAAATTACCCTAATCATGGTTTGATTAAAAAAAAACTGAAACATAATGAGAGGAAGTACACTCTTGAAGGGCTTCAACGACATCTTCGTATAGAAGAAGAGTCTAAAAATCGAGACAAGAAAGAAAATGCTTTGGAAAATCATTCCAAAGCAAATATAGTAGAAAATGACAAGTAAAAATTTCAGAACTTCAAATTTATTCCCCTCAAAGAAAGATACAGAGTTCAAGAAAAATGGCAAGAAAAATGCAAATGTCACTTCTGCAATAAGCCACGATACTACATAAAGGAATGTCGACACAGGAATAATCAACTGAAAGCTAAGGCTAACATGGCAAAAGACCAACTTGTAGTAATGGTTATTGAAGCTAATACAGTACTATCCGATGACGGATGATGGTTAGATACTGGTACAACCATTCACATATCGAATGACTGAAACATCTTTAAGACCTGTGAAGCGATTTCAAACGGACAAGAAGTGAAGATGGGTATTAATATTTGAGTGAATGTTGTTGGGAAAGGAACAATGGAGCTTCAATTTACATCAAGAAAAAGACTGACATTAATAAATGTATTGCATGTACCTGATATGTTTAAAAATCTAATGTCAAGCGATCTTTTTAATAAGAGAGGATTTAAAATAGTGATTAAGTCTAATAAGTTTGTTATCACCACGAACGGTATGTTTGTAGGAAAAGGATATTCATGTAATGGTATAATTAAATTGAATAATAATAATAATAATAATAATAATAATAATAATGTTTCCATTTGTATAGTAGATTCTATATCTTTATGGCATGCTAGACTGGGTCATGTTAATTATTATTCAATGAAAAGAATGATGATCTTATGACTTATACCAAAATATGAAATACAATAAGAAGGAAAATGTGATGTGTGTTCCCCTTCTAAAATAATCAGAAAACCATTTGGGACTGGCATAAGAAAATGATAACCCTTGGAGTTAACTCATTCCGATATTTGTGATTTAAATAATACCTTAACTCATGGAGGAAATAAGTATTTTATCATATTTATCGATGACTTCACTAGATTTTTATATGTATACTTGATAAAATAAAAAAATGAAGTCTTTAAAAAATTTAATCTTTATAAGGTCGAAATGAAAAATCAGTTGAATATAAAGATTAAAGCCTCCAGAAGTAATAGAGGATGTGAGTACTCTTCTAATGAATTCAATGAATTCTGTGAATCAAATGTTATAATTCATGAATTTACAGCACCTTACATACCTCAACAAAATGTCCTAGCAGAACGCAAAAATAGGACATTAGTTGAGATGATCAACTGTATGATATCAAATTCTGAATTACCACTGAATTTGTGGGGGAAGCATTATTAATAGCAAACTGTATTTTAAATATTTTTTCGCATAAAAAATTAGATATCTCCTCATATGAATTGTGAAAAAAGAAGAAACCATATCTTCATTACTATAAAGTATGGGGAAGTATAGCAGAAATCAGGATTATTGATTCTAAGAGAGTAAAATTAGGTCCTGAAGGAATCATGTGTTCCTTTGTGGGATATGTGATTAATAGTCCTGTATATAGATTTTTAGTTTTGGAACTATCTACTTTTGCTAACAAAAACATGATTATAGATCTAGGGATGCTATATTTTTTGAAAATACAGTATACAAAGACTATATGAATAATCATTCAAAAAGACAAGTTGATGAAAATATAATAAAATCAATGAACGAAGAACCTATCAACTTACATGATAAATCTAATACTTATCCAGAAGAAAATGAACCAAGGAGATCGAAAAAGATAAGAAAAGAAACATCTTTTGACCCAGATTTTTATATGTTCCTTATAGAAGGGGATAAAAATGAAATAAGAGAAAAGATAACTACCACTAAGTATTAAAAATGATCCATCAACATTTAGTGAAGCTCCATCATCTCCTGATGTACAGTTTTAAAGGAAAGACACCGACAATAAAATGGATTCCATAGTCTCAAATAATACTTAGTGTTTAGTCGATCTTTTACCAGGTTCAAAGCTTATAGGATGTAAGTGAATTTTTAAAAGAAAGTTCAATCTTGATGGAACTATAAAAAAGTTTAAAGCTCGATTGGTAGCCAAAGGATTTAGACAAAAGAAAGGTATCGATTTTTTTGATACATATGTTCCTTTTGCTCATATATCTACCATTAGGACTTTAATTGCTCTTGCAACAATTCACCGCCTAGTAATCCATCAAATGGATGTCAAAACGGCATTCTTAAATGATGATCTAGATGAGGAAGTGTATATGGAACAACCTGAAGGGTTTATTCAACCTGGGTAGGAGAAGAAAGTATGTAAACTGGTTAAATCCTTATACAGGCTTAAGCAAGCTCCTAAGCAATGGCATGAAAAGTTTGATCAAGTAGTACAATCTAATGGTTTTAGAGTATACCAAGCAGATAAGTGCATATATATTAAAAGTCAAATCATTATCTTCCTATATGTAAATGATATGCTAATATTTGGACCAAATGAAGACTGTGTGAAAGAAACTAAAAAGTTTCGATGTAATATTAGGTATTAAGATTTATAATCTTAATGATGGAATATCCTTAACTAAAAAGAAACTAAAAAGTTTCGATGTAATATATGTACCAACTTTTACATGAAGGATATGGGTAAATCCGATGTAATATTAGGTATTAAGATTTATAATCTTAGTGATGGAATATCCTTAACACAATCTTATTACCTAGAAAAAGTATTAAAGAAGTTCAATCACTATGATAATAAATCGGTTTCAACTTCATTTGATCCAAGTATTAAATTGGTTAAAAATACTGTAGATGTAAAGCACAACAAGAAAATGTGATGTTATTGGAAGTCTAATGTATGCAATGAATTGTACTAGACCCAATATAGTGTTTACAGTAGGAATGTTAAACAGGTATACAGATAATCCAGGACAAATACACTAGAATGAGATTTCAAGAGTTTTAAAGTATCTAAGAGGAACCATAAACTATGAACTACATTATAAATCATATTCCGATGTACTTGAGGGGCATAGTGATGCAAGTTGAAATGCAGATAGCATAGAATCTAAATCTACAAGTGGTTAGACATTCACTCTTGAAGGAGGAGCAATATCATAAGCATCTAAGAAACGAGCATGCATATCTCACTCTACAATGGAAAGTGAGTTTATTGCACTTGGCGCTGCTTGTAAAGAAGGTGAATGACTAAGATACCTACTGCTGGAAATCTTGTATTGGCCAAAACCTACTCCTACCATATCTATCTTTTGTGATAGTTAAGCTACTCTTTGTCGTGTTATGAGTAAGACTTATAATGGTAAGTCTAGAAATATAGGTCTAAGGCATAACTTTGTTAAAGGATTGCTCAGAGATGGAGTAATCACAATAGAATATGTTAAATCCATCCTGAACTTAGCAGATTCCTTGACAAAAAGTTTATCAAGAGATTAAATAAGGAGAACATTAAAGGAATAAGACTAAGATTCATAAAGATATAACTTTCACTATTGATGGCAACCCTAGCTATATTTTGAAATATAAGCTAGGTTCAAAGGGTCAAACAAATCAAGTATGTGACTGAAACATACACTAGAAAAAAAAAATTGAGTCTCATTCCTAAAAGTCTAGTATTTAATTTCTACATATCATAAGTGACTGAGTACTAACTCTTAATAGATCTATAAGCAGACTTTGCTGAGATGAAGCAGAATCATCTTTGATAGATCTATCTATATGAGTAAAGAAGTGAGGCCGCTTTTGAAGAGATTAGAATCGTCTCTAGAATACTCATGAAATAATGATACACACAAGATCAGAAATGTGCAAACTTTTAGATCTCTAGTTATATATGAATAGATATATGTTATATGTCCGGTGAGTCATATAAGGTCCTTAGTTCAAGACTAATGGGTCACTAAGTACCTAGCATAACTTTGATATGTATACATTAAAGTAAAGGTTCAAATCCAAAAGATACTTTTACTTATGCACCCATTTATATTGATATGCCTTTCATTCTAGAATCTGATTTTATTTTTGAAATTGTGGGAGATTGTTGTGTTTTTTAAAATAAAAATAAATTTTAAAAATAAAAGTTATTTTTAGAAAGTAAATAAATATATTAATTATTTAAACTTTTCATAATTTGTAGATTTCCTTCGTTTGCACTTGCTGGAACTTTCAGAAAAAGGGCAGCAAATCTGTCTTGAGAAATTGACTATTCAAGTCGAGCCTTGAACCCGATAGATCTGATCGTTTCATTATTATTTTCTTCTATCCTCTGTTGTGTCTTAATTTTTTAACAGGAAGCCCATTCGAAACTCTATTGCTACATACGCTGATCCGACTCTACCTTATTGGTGCCACGAGGAACAACATTATTGAAGGAATAAAGCATGTTACTTTGGATGTCTCTTTAACTAACTTTATATTATTATACTTTATTTCACATAAATAATTGAGGTGGATTTTTCAAGGGGAGATGAATTATAGAGTCACATACATGAATTATAAGAGCAACTAATAAATTTTAAAACTACTGTTAGAAAAAAAGGAAAAAAATGATTTTAGATGATTAATTTGGATTAGTGGAAATGAAAACTTATATATAAAAAAAGTTTGGGAATTGTGGAAGCACACAGAGATGAATTTAGGAGAGTAATCCAATTGCACCAAGCAAACACAAAGATAACACAAAATTTTAACATGAAAAAAACTCTTGTAGGAAAAAATCACGACACAAAGAGATAAATAACACTATGAAAGAAAAAATTACAAAGAGAAAAAAATTATCCGATTCGAACAACCTCGAATGTCACCCTTGCTACACCCTATGAAACCCTTGGATGAATTAGAAAAACCTAAAATACCTCCCAATCCCGTGTGTGTGTGTGTGTATAAGCTATGGAAGAATCCCAAATGAAATTGGAAATAAATTCTACAGATTCGGCAAATCCGTAAAATTCTGCACGGAACAGTTTGATGTCATCGACACTTAAACTTCGATGACATCGAAACCACTTCAATGGCATCGAACAACTATCAAAATTTTTCAGAGACATCACATGGAATTCTGAAAAATCTCAATTGCATCGAACTAGCTTTGATGGCATCAAACTTGACCTCTGATGTCATCAAACACTCCTCGTTGTCATAAAAAATGACACCTATATGTCCAACAACTAACTAAGAAAATATGAAAAATCTCGATGGATCGAGCATTGTTCGATGTCATCGAAAGTGACATCAATCATTGTATTGATGATATCGGCAGACCTTGCATCTGACTTGATTTAAGACATCAAAAATAACAAATCTCTACCATGTCTTTAATCTTCAAACGCGTAACTTTTTGTCATCTTCTCTTATCTTTTCCTTACATCATAACTCTATCAACGCTTCTCATGCACACTCTATCTCGCTTCTATGTCATCACCAAGCCTAGAGAAGGTGCACAGAATTTGAACTTCTCTATAGGAACTACCTTGGTGAACATGTCCGTCGGATTCACGTTGGTGTGAATCTTCTCCAAAGTTATGCCTCATTCTTTAAGCACTTATCGAATAAAATGGTGACGAACATCAATGTGTTTAATACGAGAGTGATAAACTGAATTTTTAGTCAAATTAATAGCGCTCTCACTACTGAAGCCCCAATCGATTTATCATGTCTCTCAACCAAATACCTTCCTTAAATGCTTCCGTCACTGTCATATACTCTACTTCAGTTGTGGAAAGAGCCACTATGAACTGAAGCTTCAACATCCAGCTGATTGCTCCACCCACTAGTACAAACAAGTAACTTAAAGTTGACTTTTTAGAATCCATACTACTTACGTAGTCTTAATCCAAATACCCTGTCAAATTTGTCCCTGTCTTCTCAAAAGTTAAGACGAAGTCTTTTGTATCTCAAATGTATTGAAGTAGTCATTTCATCGCTTCCCAATGTTGCTTTTCAGGGTTTGACTTGTGACTGCTCACAACACTGACTGGCTGTGAAATATATGATCTTGTACAGACCATAGCATATATTAAACTGTCAACCATATTCGAATAAGGCACATGAGATATATTATGCTTTTCCTCATTTATTTTAAGACATTGTTCTGAGGAAAGCTTGAAGTGAGTCATGTGGGGAACGCTGATCGGCTTTGTCTTATCCATCTCATACTTGATCAACACATTTTCAAAGTATTTTTCCTATAATAATCAAAGCCTGCTTATCTTTCTGTCTTTATGAATACCTATACTGAGAATCCTCTTTGTAGCCCCCAGATCTTTCATCTCAAATGTCCACGATAACTGTGTCTTCAACACGTCAATTTTAGACATATCATCACTGGCTATCAACATATCATTAACATACAGTACTAGGATAATGAACTTGTCATCACTCAATGTATTATAATAGACATAGTGACCGTATTCACTCTTAGTAAATTTATAACTCAACACAAAAAAATTATTTTTTATACCATTACCTAGCTGTCTATTTCAGGCCGTACAATGACCTCATTAACCTGCAAACCTTGTTATTTGCCCCTTAAACTTCGTAGCCCTCTGGTTACTTTATGTAGATTTACTTTTCTAATTTCCCATACAGGAATGTAGTCTACACATCCATTTATTACAACTCAAGATCGTATTAGGAAACCAGCACCAATACGAATCTGATAGATACTTGCTTAACCACCGACATAAATATCTCTGTGAAGTCAATGCCTTCTCTCTAAGTGTAACCTTTTGCTACCAAACTCGCTTTGTATCTATCATGTTTCCTTTTGAATAGTCACTTGCATCTGATTGTTTTTCAGTCCACTGGAAGCTCCACCAGCTCTCATGTGTTTTTCTTGTAAAAAAAGTTTATCTCATCATCTATTGCCGCCTTTCACTCTTCTATGTCAGGCTCATCAAGAGCCTCTTAAATAGTATATGGGTCCCCCTCATATATAATGAGAGCATATGCGATATTAGAGTCATTTATGTATCTTACCGGTAACCTATAATCTCACGATAGATTTCTTCTTGCATGAAGCTACTCCACCTGCTCATAAACCTTTATCTACACATTTATCTTTGCCTGCGTATCACATGTGTCAATCTGGACATCTATGACCAACCTCTCTGATTCATTTTGCTCTTGATCATTCTTGCGAAATAGGAAACTTTCGTCAAACCCGATGTCATAGCTAGTGATGATCTTGCATGTGACCTTGTCATATTACCTATAACCCTTCACACCAACACCATGGCTAACAAAGATGTACCTTTTGACTCTATTGTATAGGTTATCTCTCTCAACTGACGGTACATGAGAGTAAGCCTCACAACTAAATATACATAAATCTGAGTTGTCCACCTTATGACCACTCCATACTTCCTATGGAATCTTGCAATCAATTATCGTAGAGGGAGACCGATTCACTAAATAGCAAGTCGTGTTAACAGCCTCGGTCCATAGGTTATTACCCAACCAGACATTACTAATCATGTATCAGGCTCTATCCAAGAGAGTCTGATTCATCAGTTCAGTCATACCATTTTACTCGGGTGTGTGGTTCACCGTGTTATGATTAATGATCCCTTCATTTTTACAATATTCATTAAATTCATTAGAAGTAAATTCACTGTCATTATCAATCCTTAAAACCTTTATTTTTCACCATGTCTATTTTTACACCATGGCCATCTATTGTTTGAATTCGGTGAAAACTTCAGATTTATTTTTTATGAAATAAATTCAAACTTTTCAGGAGTAGCTGTCAATGAATGTGACAAACCACGACGACCCCTCAGCGAAATCACAGCTGATGGCCCCCATACGTCAAAGTGCACATAATCAAGCACTCCCTTACATACATGTTTTCCATATTTAAATGATAACCTAGATTGTTTACTATATAAACAATGCTTGCATATATTTAAATCAAAATTCTTAAAAACTAGAATTAAACAATAATCGAAAAGTACCTACATGTCCTACTCGCTCATGTGGCCTAGACGAACATGCCACATATGTACAAATGTGAAATCTGCTATAACCATTGCAGTTCCACCTATTAAAGTGCTCTCGATCAACTTGTAAAGGTTATCGTGCTTTTGCGCTCTCATAACCACGAGTGCCCCCCTTAAAACACTAAGGATACCATTAAAACCGGTGAATTTGTACCCTATTACATCGAGTGCACTAAGAGACTCTTCTTCATATCAGAAAGTGCCAACATCAGTCAAGGTATGCTCCATCCCATCAAACATCTTGATACTCACCATACCAACAAACATAACATTACAAGCATTGTCATTGCCCATAAATACATATCCACCATCGTACTCCCTGTAATTAGCGAACCAACTCCGATGAGGATTCATGTGATATAAAGCCTTTGTGTCAAGGATCCACTTGTCTCTACCATCATCGTATAAGTGTCCGATTATGGACACTGACAACACATCACCTTTACTTGTCTCTTCATTAGACGTGATAATGTTAGCCTCCTTGAAAGAAGCCTCTAGTTTTCTTTCTTCGACTTAAGATTTGTACAATCATTCTTCATGTGTCATGTCATCCTACAATTTTAGCACTTCAATTTTCTCCTGCCCTTGCCCTTAGATGTGGATCTTGACCGAGAAAATCTTGTATCTTGCTTTGTATTCCTTCTCCTCGTAAGTAGCGCATTAGTAGATGCCCCTATGGTACCGTTTTTCTTTCTCATGGCCTTTTCCTAAAGGACTGAGATAACGGTGTCCACAGAAAGGGACGAATTACTGGTGTAAAAAGAATCCATGAAAGACTCGTATGGTGATGTGGGCCTCCACATCTCCACCTTATGTCATCCTGAAGTTGAACAACTGCAACTTCAAATGTAGGTGATTTTTCAGGGTCCATTTAGCATAAACGTCATATAATTTTTCTCACAACTCATCTGCGATTTTCTCCCTCATGACGTTGTAAAGAACCTCATCCATTAAATACAATTGAATTGAGGATTTAACTTTCTTAACTAGGATCCTCCATTCATCATCATTCATAGAAGCACATCTCTCCTCAATAGCCTCATCAAGCCCTTGCTGAGTTAATAGACTAATGTAAGCCCCGTATCTTAGACTGTACCGTTCCATAGACTTCCGCGGTCTTACCGGTCAAATTCCGGCAACCTTCGACCCTTAACCAATATTTGCATGCGACCTTGATTCGTATGCCGTCAACCCGTATCGACTCAACCCAAGACCTTTACCATAGCGATCGCGCCGTCGCTGCTGTTCCGATGCTGCGACTTGCGCGCCGAGGCGATACCCTGGTTAAGAGATGTGGGCCAACGTTCGGTGCGAAGAAAATGTCGCGTGTTGCGAAATTCAAGAGAATCTCTATGAGGTGTCACATCAATCCAATCAATCTATCAATCCATCACATGTCAAGTACACATCACCTTTCACCCATTTCCAAGCAACTACAAAAGTCAAGAATCTCTTAGAAGCCCATATCTCTCTTACACTAAAAGCCCTCAAAGTCAAAAAGTTCTTACACCACCCATGCTTTTCTTACACAAATGGCCATAAAAGTCAAGATTTTCTTACACCCATCACTCACCACATCCATCACCCATCTCTCTCTCCCTTTACAACTCTCTCTCTCTCTCTCTTTCTCATTTTCAAACTTAAAAAAATCTAAATAGAGAAATACCATACGTATGAGAATTCTCCAAGCTTCTCCCTCTCTTTCAAAACTTCAAGTGTGGCCCACTTTCCTACCCCATGATCTCTCATCCTAACCATCCATTCCCCATCTCCTCCATTGGAATCAAAGCTAAGGTGCTAAGGAACTCATAGGAGCAAGAAGATCGAACGGTGGGTGCTCCTCTAGATGTAAAAAATTTAATTTTTATAGCCTAGATGTTTTCTTTCTTTCATGAGGGAAGTGTATGACCCACCGATCAATGGTGGAGATCCCACACAATCTCATGGTTGTGGCCTAATGGCCTACCTTATGCATGCATGATCAATGCATGAGGCCTTTCTCTATGGGCCCCATCATGGTAGTTTTATTTCATATCATATTATGTTTGGGTCATCTAGACCTTATAACCATGGTGGGCATGTCATCCTCACCATGCATTTTAATTATATGTCATGCATGTGCAAGATCCATGTTATAAATGTAAATCTAAGTATGATGTGCGGGTGTGATTGATCTTGGGAGGGTTCAATAGTGGCGGAGCCCCTTTTCCTATGGTCAGATTGTCCTTCTATCTCTTTTTTTCCTCATTTTATTTTCTGATGTGTGTGGCCCATTAATGTATTTCTCTTTTTATTTATCTTATATAATAAATTTTATCTAAGTGCATGTTGCTGTCCAGAATTTTCTGGACAGTTTTTGGTTGTTTTTAGACCAGATTTTGGGACTGTTTGGGGAACTATTCATACCTATTAATATATACTTTTCTTAAAGGTGGGGATCTCATCTTGATGTCTCCCAAATTTCAGCCCCAACTGACCTTCATTGGGGTCCCAAAGGTGTGGTCCAAGTGAGGTGGACAGTCTGGATTTTCTGCACTGTTCCAGCAACATTCCACCATGGACAATTAGATTTTTAAATTTTATTAAAATATCTATGGGTATTTAAAAATTATAAAAAAAATTCAGGGGGGTGGCCTACTTATGGTAGGACCCACCTACAAAATTTTGGGGCCAATGGATGCCTGTACACACCATGGTGATGGCGGGACCGGCCCATTATAATATGGTGTCCAGATCAGTCTGATTTTCAGGACAGATTGATTTATGTAAATGAATTAAAATATTTACAGATGTACAAAAATTCTGAAATTTTTTAGGAGTGTGGTCCACTTATGTTAGAACCCACCTACCAAATTTTAAGGCCAATGGATCCCTGTACACACTGTGGTGAGGGCCGGACTGGCCCACCAAGTTGGGACGTCCAGGTTTGTCCGATTTTTCTGGAAAGTCTGTTTTGTTTAAATTAATTACAATACTTAAAGATATCTAAAAATTATGAAATTTTGTGGGGGTGTGGCCCACCTATGGAAGTATCACTCTGTGAAATTTTAGCCTCAAGTGACCCCGTTTGGGTATCCAAAAGAATGGGCCAAGATGGTTGGACTCCCATATTTTTTCTGCTGTGCAGTCCAACAATATGCCTTGATAAAAAAAAAACTATAATTCAAAAATATTTCTTCTGATGATGGGCTACTTTTTTGTGTTTTCTCTCATTGTATGCATGATGAGGGACCTTAGCCCTCAATTTTTAGAGTTTTAGAGGCCTTGGACCCACTCCAATGGAGTGCCCAAATTTAGGACAGCAACAAGTTATAATTATGCTGGCCATGGGCTGAAATTTTAAGGAGTGGGGCCCACCATATTATAAAGATCTTAAAGGAAATGATTTATACCTTTAGTTCCTTAAATGTTGGGCTTAATGAATGCACTTCTGAGGCCCACCACAGTTGAATTTAATTGGGTTCATGAATATATCTAGTTGTTGAACTATTTAAGGCCCATAGAGTGGACCCATTTGATGTGTTCCAAAGCCCATGGGATTAGGCCCATTTGATATGTATAAGGCCCATGGGTCAAGAACCATTTGATGCAATTTAAGGCCCATGGGTTATGACCCATTACAATGCACATAAGGCCCATTGGTGCGGCCTATTGATGTGGCCCATTTGATGAGTAAAAGGCCCATATGACATGGCCTATTTGATGTATTTTAGGCCCAATGGGGTGTACCTAAGGTCCATTGCAATGTGTGATCCCAACCTGCTTTACGTAATGTTATTCACTATGGGCTATTCCTTGTGAGCAATGTTGGTTTGACGTCCACATTGCGAGTATAATGTTGGTTAAATGTCTGCATTGCGACTCTCCCTAGGGCCCATTGGTAGGCCCGTACTTGTTATATGCAAGTCGTCTAGGCCAGCTGCGTTGTAAGGATAGGGCATTACTTTATAACATGCTTAGTATAACTCCATGACTCACAGCCCATTTATATCGATCCATTTGATCGGCTTGCTCGTATCGGCCATTTGATTGATTTACCTCATATGATTAATTAGGCCCATCTTGATATATTTGTGGCCTGTTGCTAAGGCCATATATGAGGCCCGTTGTTGAGGCCCACCTTGATGTGTATGAGGCCCGATGTTGAGGCCCACCTTAAATATATATGAGGCCCATATTGCAAGGCCCATTGTGATGTATGCAAGGCCCATGGGTCATGGCCCATTACAATGTATGTAAGGCCCAATTGGTGCGGCCTATTTGATATATTTATGTGGTCCATGTCATTAGGCCCATCCTATTGTATTGATGACCCGTCCATTGAGGCTCACCCGTGGTATATATTTGAGGCCCATGTGTAGGGCCCACCTATTGTGTATTTAAAGCCCATGGGTTGTGGCCATAGTGATGTATATTAGGCCTTTGTGATGTAGCCCATACTGATGTGTATTAGACCCAGGTATGTGACTCACCTGTGAAGTATATTTGAGGCCCATTGTGATATATCTGAGGCCCATGGGTGCGACCCATCCAGATGTATTTGAGGCCTATGGGCAAGGCCTATTGTGATATGTGTTAGGCCCATGACCAGGGCCCACCTGTTTCGTATATTTGGCCCTTGTGTGAGGCCATGTGCCCATTATATATTTGATTCTGTGGGCCATTCCTTGGGGGCAATGTTGGTTAAAAGTCCACATTGTCGACGCCGGTTATTGATACCGTCTATGAGTATGTGACATCATAACATCATGATACATGCTCATTCGCATCATTGCATGTTTGTTATGAGATGAGATTGACCATTGCATATGTCATTGGGCAGGATGATGTGAGACTCCCTGATAGGTGGAGATTATCTCACATGAGCGCATGACATGCGCAGGATTGATGCATGATTGGATTGTATGACTCATGCATCTTGCATTGTGTTGTGATTACCGTACTCCCTAGTGACATCAGGGCCATAGCCTCCACAGGCATATCGTGGATAGCCAGATGAGACACCGAAAATCTGTTCGAGCATCGGGCCGCCATAGATGGCCCTGGGTGAAAATCCCTAAACAACATCTTGGTTCTAGAAGATGCTCCAACGTCTACACTGAGTGGGTAGATGAGCGTTGAGTGTCGATTACCAGATGGCTTCGCTCTCCACTCTGTCGTGGTCGGTTGGAAGGGGGTGCGGCCTTACCCGCCCGAGGGAGTAGGCATGGCTAGGTTGATTTTGACCAGCTCGAGGAATGAGTCCGCTATCGGCGAGCCGGGTAGGTATTGACAGACTACTGACAGGCAGATAGTGAGGTCTTTTCCACTTACCCAGTTGTGCGCTTGATTGGGACGGCAGGTGGTGTAAAGTGTAATAGACCCCGGTGATTTTTCAAGAGAGGAACCGTATTGATATGAGGACTGACATGATATTATGACACCCCATCACTATTGTGTATGTGGACGGGCGCACGTGGGCGGACGCTGATGTGGGCGGGTGTGATGTGGGTGGGGCTAAGGCCTGGGCGAGCTACCACACAGGGCAAGCTACCAGCGGTTGGCAGGCTACTGTGCTGACAGGCTACTGAGTAGGAGTTGCATACTCATTCATTCATCCATTCACTATCCACTCGGGCTGGTGGTGCATAAATAATTGTTGTGTATCTTCGTTATAGCAAGGATTTCGGTTATGCGCGCGACTAACCTGAGATCAGGAGTTTACCACGTTGAGTCAGACTATCCAAATTTAGGTATGAGACTGGTTTGGATAGAGGTTTCTTGTGGTGGACCCCGTAGCCTGCGATACTACGTACTATCATCCCGACATCACACTCCAGCATGATCATTCCATTAGCACCATATACTGCATATTCCATTATATTTTCGGCGTGTGGCATTGTGGGTTGTTATGTTTCTGTATTCGTGTAACTTAGATGAGAGTAATGATATTTGTTAGCTCTTTCAAATTGTGTATTACATTATATCCTTGTCATTCGATATTTGATTATCTATGACTCATCATTTGCATAGCTGTCCTATATTGCGTATTCTGATATTGATTAACTTATGGACTTGTTCATACTTCCGCTTATTCTGTTATCGCATGATTATAATCTTGTCAGTATTTCTGTTTACGCTGATAATTCCTGCTCTTATCAGTGTTTCTGCTTATTCAGTCATTGCATGGTTTATGGATTAATAGCTTTCCGGTATTGTATAATTATGATATTGTATTGAATGCTTGGCACTTATCTCGTGCACACACCTACACTACCCTCTAAGCTTTCTATAAGCTTATGCACGATAGATGCGTGCAGGTGATGTTAGGTTGCAACAGCATTGATCTTGGAGCGTGCGGCTGTTTTTTGGAGCTTTGATTTTGACATATATATTTCCCTTTCAGCATTGTATTCAAATGATTATATTAGTGGATATGTGATGATGATGTTGCCTTTATGATTTGGGTAAACTTGTGGTTATGCTTATTACTAGTTAAATGTACAAAAAAAATCCTTCTTGTATGATCCCAGGATCGGAAATCTGGCATATGAATGCTAGGAGCCGAGAATGGAGTAATACGGAGGCTGTCGGCACCGGATTCGGCGATTGGGATTCCTGTGAATCCAATTTCCGGGTTTGGGGCGTGACAACTAATCATTTTAATCTTCCATAACTTAAAATTATTTTTGCCTGAGTACTTATACTTTGAATTTCCTGCCATTGATACTTCTCCTCACAGATTGAAGCTTACGCCCTAACGATAGCTCTGATACCACTTGTTAGGAGACCGCAGAAGAACACAGAGATGAATCTAGGAGAGTAATCCAATTACACCATGCAAACACAAAGATAACACAATGATTTAACGTAGAAAAACTCTTACAGGAAAAAATCAGAGCACAAAAGTGACAGATAATATAATGAAAGCAGGAATTACAAAGAGAAATATTACCCGATTCGAACAACCTTGAATTCACCCTTGCTACACCCTTTAAAACCCTTGGATGAATTAGATACCTCCTAATTCCATTTACCCCCATATATATAAGATATGGAAGAATTCCAAATGAAATTAAAAACAAATTTCGCAGATTCAGCGAATTTGCAAAATTCCATGCAAAATAGTTAGATATCATCAAACACTCTTTGATGCCATCGACACTTAAACTTCGATGGCATCGAATAACTGCCAAAATTGTCCAAAGACATTACATGGAATTCTGAAAAATCTTGATTGCATCGAACCAACTTCGATGATATTGAACTTGACTTTCGATGGCATTGAACACTCCTTGATGTCATAAAAAAACGACACCTATATGTCCAATAATTAACTGAGAAAATTTGAAAAATCGCAATAGATCAAGCACTGTTCGATGTCATTGAACAATTTGTAGATGACAATGACAAGCCATGTCTCTGACTTGATTTAAAACATCAAATACAACAAAAAAACAAGTGTCACTTTTAAGAAAAAAGAAATATGTGAAAAAGAAACTATAATAAATGTGTTTATTTTATCACAAATGCTTTAACAAAAATGTTAAAAACTCATTTGGATACCATCAAATAAGTTGCTTTTTTTAACTTACTACAATAGATAACTTATTTCAAATGAGTAAGTTCAATTTATGATTATTATAAGTAAAATTTTTACCTAAAATTGCTTAATCACTTCAATTAACCTTTTATTTTTTTATTTTTACTTTTCATTAATTGTTGAAGAGAGGCATAAAGAGAGATAAAAGAGATGATAAGCTAGTAAGTATGTTGTTTACCTAATATACTTAACTGCTTAATAAATGAAAACTAAGATAAGCTAGCTTATCTAAAGTAACTTTTAATCCAAATGTCTTTAAAAGTCAAAGGTCAAACAAAAAACTATCCCCTGGGGGAGTGATTACCTGTTACACCGGTAATAACTTAGTAGGTGTTGCCCTAACCGTGTGGGGCCCACCTTGATTTTTAATTTTTTTTAATATATATATATCCATTCTATTCATATGTTTTTCCATGTCATTCTAGGACAGGATACATACCTTAAGAACTTCTAAATCTCAAGTAGACCATACCACTAAAAACAGTGATGAATGACCATTAAAAAGTTTTTGTAGGTCATATGAGTTTTGGATCAAGCTGAACTTTATATTTTCCATTCATTCAGATATTCTTGACATTACCGTCGGGTTGGATTGCAAATAAACATTACAAAAACCTTACAATGGGTACTTTAATGATAAGGCACTCAGTCACCACTGTTTCCTGTGTAATCAACGTGATATTTAGATCTGCGTCAATTTTGGGGCCCTATCTTAAAATGGGCTGGAGATACAAATGGACGGTATGAATATAGGACATATCATCAAGGTGGCCCCACAGTAAGGATAACACTCACTAAGCTGTTATCCGGGTGGCCCTATCATCAAGGCACTCAATCTTCTCTCAAAGACAGGAAGCTCATTTATTTTTTTATGTTTTTTTTGTTTTTTGGAAAATTGTGGAAACGAGAATTGAATTTCATATCTAATTTTGTTTTAGCCAACAGAGAAAACGTCCCGGGTATGAAAATTGATTTCGTTTTTACTAAACGAGCTCAGTCAAGCAATTGGGATCATATGAGGGGTGATTTTTGGAAGCAGATTGTGTGGTGTGCACCACCAACTTCCGCGGTGTACTGATTCACCAGGTTCTATGCTACCCACTATGATGTATATGCTACGTTCAGGTTGTCTATCCATTTTATGATATCATTTTAGAATATGAGCTGAAAAAAAAAAAAAAAAAAAAAAGGCAGATTTGAAACTCAAGCAGACCACGCCACAAAATGTAGTAGGACAATATCCACCCATTAGACCTTCGCAGGGCCAGCCATGATATTTATTTGACATCTAACCTGTTTACAAGGTCACACAGACATATATGAAGTGTAAAGGTAAATATCGGATTGATCAAGAACTTACAGGTAGGCCCCAAAAAGTTTTCACCGGTAGGCGTTTAATCACACTGCTTTCATCCTTCATACTGCTCTAAAATGATCTTGCAGAATGAATGGACGGTGTGGATATAATATATACATTATAGTGGGCCTCAGAGAATCTGGTGACATCAGCACACCACCTACATGGCCCACTCTCATCCACATTGCTTCTTTGATTTTTATCTCTCATCCATCATGGCCCACTCTATGAACAGTTTTGGTCACCAATGTGTGAGCCCGACATTAATATTTTTGTCCTTGCAGCCGCTCCACGCACATGGAATATTTCCACCACGGCCGCATTCATTGCGGCTGATGGATGATGCTGCGAGGAGTTATTTGATACTCTAGTAGGGCATGAAGTCTGATACGCTGGCATTCAAGAATTGTGCACATGGCACACATTAACTCAAATTAAAATAATTAGATTGTAGAGTCAACTGTCTCAAGTCAGGCTGATTGCTGGACACTTGTCATTGGAAATAATACCATTAGATATTTTTTATTATTTTGAACCGTTTAATAAATTAAAAGTTCATAAATATGATGGACAGATAAACAAATACCTTTTAGTTCATTATACATCCAAAATGGGACCCACAAGTTGAACTGTTTAATTTAAATTACTCATATACCACGTAAGCTAACTTTTGGTAATTTTTAAGTGCCTGTGTATCATTTGTCACACTCTGCAAGAGTATCAAACTGTTCCTCGGAGCTTTTACCCACATTGCATTGTGAGGCGGGTGGGGCTAGCTTCATCCGGATATTGAATTGGATTTGCCCGAGCCAGGTCCATTGAAAGCAAATATTATTGAGATTTTAAAAATATTGCAACATTTTCTTAAGAAATTAATCACAAGATGACATTGGGAGATTTTTAAAAATCTCAATGGTTTTTCAATTCTTGTGATTTTCTATTGGAACTTTTATGTGATTGCAAAGCAAAAATAATTTAAGAAGCTAAAGCAATTCATCTTGTACTTATTTATTTAAAATTTTCAAATTATGTATTAATTTATAATGCATATATTTTAATATTACATTTTCAACCAGATTTTTCAAATAATATTTAAATAAAGAAATGTTAAAAATCTAATAATCTCCTGAAAATTCAGGAGTGGGATTGCTATAGTCATACTTTGTTGACATTGGAAAACTCCATCAGCCACCATGCCGTATGTATTATATTCAAACTGCTCATTAATTTTTTTCTTATCATTCTAGAGCATGATGCTAAAAATAAGGAGGATCAAAAGTTCAAGTAGACCATACTGCAGTAAATAGTTGGAATTTATCGTTTAACATTGAAATCTTCGTAGTGGTTATGAAAGTCTTGGATTAAGCTGCGATTTGTGTTTTCCCTTCGTTATTGTGTGTGACCTTATAAAATAGATGATGGAAAATAAACATCACGAAAGCTTTCAACAGTAGCTATCATTGTCCCTGCTGCCTTAGATGGTGTGGCTCACTTGCGCTTTAGATTTATCTCATTTTAGGTCCATGCCCTGAAATGATCTCATGTAGTAAAATGGTTGAACGGTGTGGATATAACATGCCCTCACATAACTTTGCCACGTCAGTACCGTACAGACCTCATTGCATTGTCACACCACGCAGTCCGATTACAAAATTCACATTGATAAAATGGCTGAGAATGAGATTTGTCACCACGCGGCATAATAATACATGGGGCAATTTGATCCATGAAAAAGTCTTCGATACTCAATGCAATCTGATGAATGACACGACAGGCACTTATTAATCACTCAGATATTGCATACGGCCCATCCTAAGTAATTTAATTTAAAAGGTTCTAGCTATGGGACGTATTTTTGATGTGACCGAAAAAATATTCTTGTCCATTAATATATTTTGGACGGTTAAAAATGAAAAATATTCAATGTTGCTGTGTAAACACATGACCTAGCCAGACACTTTAGCAGGTCTAATTTGAGTTATTGTATGCCACGTGTACAATTTCGGAGTGCTAGCGTATCAAGCATTGTACGGCCGGAGTATCAAACAACTCACCCTGTTCGTACAGTTAGTGTCATTACCGCAATTATATCAAAGGGCAAAGGCCAACTTCGCACGCAGAAAAAGACAAAGATGTGCGGTCCACTTCTGGGGACGGCAATCGATTCGCCACAAGCGGCCTTCAATTTAATTGTTACAGCGAAGCGACGGGGAGGGTCGCGGATGGTGTCCTGTGTACCTCAGTATGCTACTATAGCGTACTGGATAAACTACGTAGGGCCAACAGTAATGTATACGTTTTATCCACGCCGTCCATCCATTTTATCAGATCATTTTAGACAAAATACCCAAAATTGGAATATACAAAAATCTCAACCGTACCACGCCACAAGAAACGATGGGAAATTGAACACTTACCGTTGAAGAATTATTGGTAGCCACATAAGTTTTGGATCAAGATTATATTTATTTTTTTCTCTTTATCTATGTCTGTGTGACCTTTTGAAAGGTTGGATGTAAAGTAAATATCAATATGGGCCCTAAGAAGGTTTCAACGGTAGAAGTTGTCATCCCCACTGTTTCTTAATGTGGTCCACTTGAACTTTGGATATGTTTCGATTTTTGTGTCAAGGCGTAAAAGGATCTGTAAAAACGGATGGACGGAGTGGATAAGACACATACATCCAGCCTGGTTCCACAGAGTTTACTCAGTACGCAATCGGCGTCCAAAACGCAGAGAGGATAGAAAGAATTTTGAATAGTAGTTTTGCTAGAAAGTGAAAGGATAGTGACGGAAAAAGATACTTTGTTGTCCCCATTCCTCCCTTTATTTACGCTTTTGGAACTGCCCCTCCGCGTTCGAGTTTCGAAACGGCCGCGTCTGTCCAAAAAGCAAACGAAGAGGGACCGTTTTAACGGCGACTGACGGCCGTTCATCTACACCGTCTGTTGACGTCATCACTGATAGTGGGCATTCAATGGAGGTTGCACATCAGTTTCAGAATCGCATGTAGACGTGAGAAGGCAAGCTCCAGCACATGCGTACGCAACATTCAAGATATCCATGGAAGCGGATTGCGTGTACCTCACATCAGCTGTATAGCTGATGTATTGACGTCAGCAAGTTCTGTGGATTCCATCATAAGGTATGTATTATATCCAAACTGCCCATCCAGTTTGCGAGCTTGTCTTAAGGCTTTACTAGAAAAATAAGACATCTAAAGATCAATTGGACCACACTACAAAAGGAAATGGGAGATTGAACGTTTACCATTGAAAACCTTTTGGGGGTTACACAAGTTTCGGATCAATATGAAATTTTTTTTTTCCCTCTTCATCAATGTATTTGTGACCTTATTAACAGATTGGATGGAAAATAAGCATCGTGGTAGGCCCTAAGAAAATTTTAACTGTAAAAATCATTATCCTCGCCGCTAATTTTGGTGTGGTTCATTTGAGTTTTGGATATGATTCATTTTTTCTTTAATGCTCTAAAATGATCTCGAAAAATGGATGAACGGTGTGGATATAATCAACACATCATTGTGGGGCCCCTGTAACTTTGATCTCATTTGAACCGTTCGTACAACTCGTAGCTGGAGGAGGGTCGGCGCTCGTCTTCGCACGACACGTATCTACACCAGCTATATAGCTGGTGTGTGGTACATCAGACAATCCGCTTCCGATATCCATCAGGCGGGCCACTCCGTGGGTGTGTATGGATTGAAATTGTGCTGTCTCACTCATCAGTGGGCTATGTGAATGTGTACACTGGGGTGTCCTAATCGAAGCCGTTCATATTTTTGTCGAAGTGGGGTTCACCTGATGAGATTAATACGTGGTAATAATGGAAAAGGACGCGACTTTACTGCAACGCCGGTTCCTGGCACATTGACACATGTTGATCTTGTTCTCAGCTCTCTGAAGATGAAAAATCCTTTTGAAAATAAAATATTACAATGTATTTATCCTTTCAAATTTTTTTAACTACTCAGGTATAAGTGAATTATAAAAGCTCTTAAATAATTTAGAGTTATTTATGAACTCCCACTTACTTTTGATATATTTTTAAATACAAGTTTGATTTAAAAACGTTAATGAAAACTTCCCCAACATTTAAAACTACTATGAAAATGCAACATTTTCAACTTTGAGTAACTATTTCTGATGGAAAAGTACCATTAAGGTATCTGAAAGACCATTTTACCTCCGGTATCAGTCATTCGCGATTGGACCACAATTTTTGGCCCTTACTTTCGTTAGAGTTTTTAGAGCTCATCTTTGTCATTCAAAGTGATCCATGCCGTCCATTTGTTTTGTTAGGCCATTTCATGAATGATCACTGAGTTTCAAAAAGGTTTAAATGGTGTTCGTCATTTAGAGTTGGTTTTATTGATGTTAGCTGCATATAGTTTAGATCTGACTGAATTTTTTGTGTGAAGCCATAATGGAAGCTGCCAAAGTAGATGGGTGGGGTAGATCACACACATACATAATAGTGAGGCCCACTTAAAGGATAGGGGCCTATTTGGATATTGCTGGCCATGTCTCGCTTCGATATGGTTGATTTTTGTACGTGAAGTCATAATATGAGCTGTTAAAGATAGCTGGGATAAATATCACACATACATAATGGTGGGGGCAGGGGCATCTTTGGATGTTGCAAGTTGTCTTGCTCTTATATGATTAATTTTCTACATGAGGGCGCAATATGAGATACAAAAATAGATGACCAATTAAAATCATGCAACTAAATAAATGGCAGAGCACACATAATAGTGGTTTATACACATAAATATACATCAAGAAAACAGTTTATATTAATAATGAGAATAAATACATTTAAAAATAGTTGTGAAAGTAATTAAGAACCAAAATATTTTTAAAAAAATAAGTACAACTTATATTATTTTTGATTACATAATGTACAATAACAAAAAATTTAAGAAAAATTGACAATCATTCTGCTCGTGCATCCTACTCATCATTGGGCTCATACAGCTTGTCATAGAAAAGAACATAAAGTGCTTATAAACTCTCATCTTGAAATGAGCAGCCAAACAAATATAAATATGCATACTTAAAACTTGTTATGATAAACCAAACAATCAAGTTAAAGCTATAAGATATTACCAATTGAAACCTAAAATAAGTAGGCAAAATGAAAACTAAACGTGTATGTGTGTCTATATATATATATATGTGATGATCAACCAAACAATTGAGCTAAACCAAAACCTAAAATGAGCAAGAAAAATGAACAACTAGACAATCGAATTAATCTTGTAAAATATTACAAACCAAAACCTAAAGTGTGCAGCTAAAAAAAAAATCTAAAATTAAGCATACAAATGTAAACATGAAACCAATAATGAACAACCAAACAATCATTTCAAACATGTATAGTGATACAAACCAAAACCTAAAATGAGCATCCATACAAATCTAAATACAAACTAAAACTTGAAATGAGCCATCAAATAAATTTAAAATTGAACAGATATGTAAATCTCAAACTTGAAACCAACAACCATATAAATCTAAACGCGAACTGAAACTTGAAATGAGCAACTAAACAAATCTAAAATTGAATCTGAATCATAAAATGAGCAGTCAAACAAATTTAAAAACTAAACCTGAATCATGAAATGACCAACCAAACAAATCTAAACATGAACATACATATATAAACCTCAAACCTGAAACCATCAGCTATACAAATCTAAGCACAAACTAAAACCTGAAATAAATAGTTAAACAAATTTAATCAACACCTAAAATAAATTCAAAATTGAATAGACATGTAAACCTCAAACTTGAAACTAACAACCATACAAATCTAAATACAAACCAAATTCTAAGATGAGCAGTCAAACAAATATAATCAACACCCAATTTTTATTTTCAAGCTCAAACCTAAAATCAACAACCATACAAATCTAAAATCAGCACCTAATCCTACAATGAGTAGTCAAAAAATCTAAAATTGAACACCCCAAACCTGAAATCAGCAGCTACACATATGTAAAACTGAACAAATATATGTAAACGTAAAATCAACAAACATATAAATCGAAAATTGAAACTTGAAATCAATGGCCATACAAATCGAAAACTGAACTTGAATCCTGAGACGAGTAGTTAAAGAAATTTAAAATTAAACATGAATCATGTGTATAAGTAACCAAACAAATCCAAAAATGAACCTAAATCAATAGCCATACAATTTTAAATACAAACCAAAATCTAAACTTGAATAGATGAGTTAAACAAATCTAAAACTGAATAAACATATAAACTTCAAACCTGAAACCAACAACCATACAAATCTAAATACAAACCAAAACCTGAAATGAGTAGTTAAACAAATTTAAAATTGAATAGGCATATAAACCTCAAGCATGAAACCAACAACCAAGTAAATCTAAACATAAACTAAAACTTGAAATGAGAAATTAAACAAATCTAAAACTGAACATATATGTAAACCTCAAACCTGAAACCTGTTGGGATTTGTTCTGTGGAATCACACAGAGATGGATCTAGGATAACAATCCAAGAGCACCAAGCAAATATAAGAGAACACAAAGATTTAACATGAAAAACCTTTTCAGGAAAAAATCACGGCATAAAGTGACAAAAATCCACTATGAAAGCATAAATTACAAAGAGAGAGGACTTACCCGATTCGAACAACCTCGAATCTCACCCTTGCTATACCCTTTACAAACCCTAGAACTCTTTTAGGAACCCTTAGAATATCTTTAGAAAGCCTTAGAATATACTTGAAAAGGCCATAGGAGGTCTTATCTACTTCAATTCCATTAGATGAAATCACATGCCCAAGGACAATCCCTTTTTAAACCATGAAATAACAATTTTCCCAATTCAAGACAAGTTTTTTCTTTTCACACCTTGTCAAAACTAAATTCAAGTGCTCAAGTTACTCATCAAATGAAATACCAAAAATGGAGAAGTCATTCATGAACACCTTTGGAAAATGCCCATCTGAAAAATACTAAGCATGTATCTCTAGAATGTCACAGTAGTATTACATAGTTCGAATGACATCCTTCGATAAGAAAATGGCCTAAAGGGGCATATAAATGTAGTCTTCTCTTGATCTTCTAAGGTTATCTCAATCTGATTGTAGCCTAAATACCCATCTAGGAATCAATAATAGGAATAATCAACCAACTTTTCCAAAATTTGATTAACAAAAGGCAAGGAAAATTGGTCCTTTCTCAAGACGATGTTCCACTTCCTATAGCCAATGCACATTCTCCAACTAGTGTTAACTCTAGTTGGCATTGGTTATAATTGTGATTCTAGACTTTTTAGGCATCACATGAGTTGGACTCACCCATTGACTATCAAATATAGGGTAAATGATACCCACATCCGACGGTTTCAACACCTCTACCTTAAATATATCCATAATGTTTGGATTTAATCGGCATTGTGGTTTCCTGGATTTTTTTACCATTTCCTCTAGGTGTATTCGGTGTGTGCAAATCAAGGGGTCAATTCCCTCAAGTTTTACAATAGCCCATCCCATAACACTTGTGATTCTTAAGAGTTTCAATTAGCTTGCTCTCTTACTCAGCATCCAAGTAGGAAGAAATCACCAACTGGATATGTATCTCCTTAACCTAAATAAGCATATTTCAATTCAGTTGACAAAGGCTTTAGGTCAAGGTTAGGTGCCTTAATGCTAGATGGTAGAGGCTTTGAATCTATGAAGGGTAATTTTTCAATGCATGGCCTTCACCGGTTAGTTTCGAGAATTAGTGCAGAATATAATAATGCGCTCATTATATCTAATATCATGTGATCATCTGAGTTCATAAATTAAGTGAGACGGGTTTCTAAGAGATAATATAATGTAGTTAATATAAGCTCGTCCTCTACAAGTGTGTCAATTATATTTACCTCATGGATCTTATCTACATCTCTTAGTTATTTGCAAAGATTAAACACATTCATCTCCAATGTCATGTTCCCAAAGGATAACTTCATCACTCCATTTTGGCAATTAACTATTGCATTTGAAGTAGCTAGGAATGGGTGTCCTAAGATGACCAGAATTTTAGTACTAACACTTATAACTGGTTGTGTATCCAAGATAATAAAGTCTGCTAGGTAGTACAACTTATAAACTTGGACTAACAGTCATCAACTACCCCTCTCCGTATATAAATAGAGAGATCATTGACTTATAGCGTTGTCTTGGTGGGTTTTAATTCACCAAGCCTAAATTTTTTATCACTGAGTAGGGAATGAGGTTAACGCTTGCCCCCAAGTCTAACAAGGCTTGTTCAATCCAAAAATTCCCTATGATATATGAAATTGTAAGGCTACCTAGATATTTGTATTTGAGGAAGAATTTTGTTTAATTATAATAATCACTTATTCCATAAAAAAGACCATCTTTTGCATATTTAATTTTCATTTAACCGTGCAAAGATTCTTATGAAACTTAACATAGGACAAAATTTATTTTATTGCATCTAATAAGTAAATGTTGATTTTGACTTGTTGAAAAATTTCAAAGATGTCCTGGTTCTTAGATGGGCGCTTTGATAAGAGAAGGTGTTGGGAAAACGAAGTTGTGGGCTTATACTCATGCACCAACTCTTTGACATGTGGATCGATACTAGGTCCACCATCATCCTTGGATTTATTTGAATCCTTAGGTGTGTCGGCCTTCATTAGGACATTCTTTTCAATTTTATTTTCACTTTTAAGATTGGTGATGGACTTGTCTTATTCCACATGTGGGTTAGGAGGATTAGAATCATTCACCTCATGTTGTCCTTTTAGGTTAGGCTAAGGTTCAGAAAGGTCCCTTTTCCCTTAACAGTCAAGAGTTATTCAATCCTTGAAACTAATGTTTTCATATTATTTATTGCTTGAATGATAGTTTGGTTGAATTGCATTTGCCCTTGTATGAATGTTTACAACGTGTCCTGAAGGGTCCTCTTTTGCACTTGTGGTGTGATTTGAGTTACAAGGGAGGCCCTTGGGGAGAAGTGCTTGCATTAGCCCACTTTTTCCAACTGAAGTTAGGATGATTGCACCGATTAAAATTATACACGTTAGAATTAGGCGCACTGAACAGACATTGATAAGCAATCGTGGCATTTACTTGAGCTTACAACACCTCCTGAAAAGTCAGGATTGTGGGACAATCCTTTGTAAGTTGTGCATCGCTCTCACATATGCCACAAGTGCTCTCAACAATTGTATTAGTATGTTGGACTGCTTTAACCTTCATGGGTTTCATGGGTTTCATGGCTTCAACTTTTTGAGTGAGACCCGCAATCTGAACATTAACATTATCGTCTTCCTTAAGGACATATATGTTAGTGCACTTATTTTTACACCCAATTTGTCAATCACATAAGTTATTATGTCATGAAGTCGGTTAAGCCTTCGAAAAGTGAAGACTGAAGACACAATCGAATCTAAAGCATCAAGGAAGCAAGAATATGTGCCTTGGTGACCCTAACCCTAACTCAAAATAACCTCTAGATGATCTTGACCTAATAGGAATACTTAACCGATCATCTCTCAGCCTTAGGAGGCCAAGAAGAACATGATAAATAAGGTTAAAAGAGGTTTGGAGTTTATGTGTAAAAGATTGCCCAAAATAGCAGTTTCCAACTGATATTCGATGGCATCAAGCTGTCATCGAATAAACATCGAAGACCTACTCGATGACATTATCGAGAGTCGGGGATGTCCAACAATGAAACTAGATTTTTGTCTGAAATTCTCGATGACATCAAGGTTCCTTAGATGACATTGACATCGAAGACTCCTCGATGACATCGATTGAGAGTCAGAATTATCTAGCAAGTTTATGAATTTTCCTCTTAACTTTCTCGATGGCATCAAAGAACTTTTGTTGACATCGATGACTTGATTTTCAATGACATCAAAAGTCAGTCGATGACATCGATAATGGTCCAGAACTATCCAGCAAGAAAATACCATATATTGTTTGGATTGTTCGATGACATCAAGGAACCCTTCAATGACATCGAAGGTATCTTCGATGACATCGATAAAACTATTTTTTGCCTATTTTTTTACCATTAGAGCTCAAACTTTTATAAAGCCCATTTGGTTCTTAGGCACTTTGATGGGGTTTTTAGAGCAACAGAAGGTATGGTGATTCCATATCCATATACTTCATCCCTAGCATCTATTCCATTAAGTTATAAGCTATCTCCTTTGAGATTACAACTCTGATGAGGATTCCAACCTCAATATTGAGATGTTTTGAACTCTTTCATTTCCTAGAGATTGGACTTAAGATATCTTGGCAAACCATTGTCCAAATCTTCAAGGAGACCCATCTATGTGAATTTTCTAGGAAAAATAATTTTCCACTAGTTGTACGAGATTCAACCAACCTCTCTTCACATTGGTCACCTCGGAGGAGCATCATATGCAAGATGATTGATCGTGATGTTGAAGCCTTGGTAAAGTGGCAGTAGCATGATTGTGGGAGCATTGGGAAACTAATTGAAGAACGGGAGAGCAGAGATCAAGCTACCTAAGATCGAGCTACAAAATGGACTTAATCCGATGAGTAAGTGTCATGTGTAAGAGTCCAAGTTTGAATTTCTTCCTTGTGTAAGTTGGAGCGCAAGAGTTTGTGTCCCAAGCTCGACTAGGTTCTTTTGTAGGACCTTGGCCTTTGTGTAAGGCCTAAATTCAGTGGTTCTTGTGTAGGACCAAGGTTTTTGGTTAGCCTAAGAAAAAACAAACCAAAGTCTCTTGCGAGAGCCTGCAACGGGAAAATACGTATCGGGTTGTAAGACCTTGACTCAGGAGTAGATTCTAAATTCGTAAGTTTTTTTTATATGACCTTGGCTCTTGTGTAGGGCCTAAAATCCCAGGTTCTTATGTAGGGCCTTAGCTCTGGAGTAGAGCCTAAATATTTGGATTCGAGAGTAGGACCCTTACTTTTACGTAAGGCATAAAGTTTAGAGTCCTTGTGTAGGGCTGTAAAGGTTAGAGGTGAACTTGATTTAAAACCTCCGCTAGTGAAATCTAGTACACTCATGGGTTGAGTATTTTCACCGAGAGTGGAGTAGGAAAGTAGCCAAACCATTATATATAATTATATTTGAGATTGCCATTTGCGCAATTATTTAATTATGCTTATGAGTTAAATGTTTACATTATACATGCATAATTAGATGAATGCTTAGTGATTGATAGGTTGCATATACCACACACACATATATACTATCTTGATATAAACTAGTTGCTTATTTACATATCAATTGTAGTCTTTGTGATTAGACCCTCTATTGGCTTAGAAGCCTTAAGAGTTAAATTGTATTGCTTAGTTTAATTGTTAATTAGTTTAAGTTAGGCATTTACTATTTTAAATAGGCATAATTTTAAATAGGTCATAATTACCCTCCCCTCTCTAGGACAACTTTCATTCCTTAGCTCTGCCAAGCTTCTGTACTTAACGCATTACGGCCAAAACCACAACTTTAGTATATTCCCCCTTTCTCTTTAGGTGCATGCTTGAATGTAAGCCCCGTATCCTAGACCGTACCGTTCCATAGACTTCCACGGTATTACCGATCGAATTTCGACAACCTTTGACCCTTAACCAATATTTGCGTGCGACCTTGATTCGTATGCCGTCAACCCGTATCGATTCAACCCAAGACCTATACCATAGCGACCGCGCCGTCGTTGCGGTTCCGAAACTGTGACTTTTGCGCCGAGGCGATACCCTGGTCAAGAGATGTGGGCCAACGTTCGGTGCGAAGAAAATATCACGCGTTGCGAAACCCAAGAGAATCTCTACGAGTTGTCACATCAATCCCATCAATCCATCACATGTCAAGTACACATCACCTTTCACCCATTCCCAAGCAACTATAAAAGTCAAGAATCTCTTACAAGCCCATACCTCTCTTACACCAAAAGCCCTCAAAGTCAAAAAGTTCTTACACTACCCATGCTTTTCTTACACAAATGGTCACAAAAGTCAAGATTTTCTTACACCCATCACTCACCACATCCATCACCCATCTCTCTCTCCCTTTACAACTCTCTTTCTCTCTCTTTTCTCATTTTCAAACTCAAAAAAAATCTAAGGAGAGAAATCCCATACGTATGAGAATTCTCCAAGCCTCTCCCTCTCTTTCAAAACTTCAAGTCTGGCCCACTTTCCTACCCTATGATCTCTCATCCTAACCATCCATTCCCCATCTCCTCCATTGGAATCAAAGCTAAGGTGCTAAGGAACTCATAGGAGCAAGAAGATCGAACGGTGGGTGCTCCTCTAGATGTAAAAAATCTCATTTTTATAGCCTAGATATTTTCTTTCTTTCATGAGGAAAGTGTAGGACCCACCAATCAATGGTGGAGATCCCACACAATCCCATGGTTGTGGCCTAATGGCCTACCTTATGCATGCATGATCCATGCATGGGGCCTTTCTCTATGGGCCCCATCATGGTAGTTTTATTTCATATCATATTATGTTTGGGTCATCAAGACCTTATAACCATGGTGGGGATGACATCCTCACCATGCATTTTAATTATAGGCCATGCATGTGCAAGATCTATGTTGTAAATATAGATCTAGGTATGATGTGCAGGTGTGATTGATCTTGGGAGGGCTCAATAGTGGCGGAGCCCCTTTCCCTATGGCCGGATTATCCTTCTATCTCTCTTTTTCCTCATTTTATTTCCTGATGTGTGTGGCCCATTAATGTATTTCCCTTTTTATTTAACGTATATAATAAATTTTATCTAAGTACATGTTGCTGTCCAGAAATTTCTGAACAGTTTCTAGTTGTTTTTGGACCAGATTTTGCGACTGTTTGGGGGACTATTCATATCTATTAAATATACTTTTCTAAAATGTGAGGATCTCATCTTGATGTCCCCCAAATTTCATCCCCAACTGACCTTCATTGGGGTCCCAAAGGTGTGGTCCAAGTGAGGTGGACAGTCTGGATTTTATGCACTGTTCCAGCAACATTCCACCATGGACAGTTGGATTTTTGAAATTTATTAAAATACCTATGGGTGTTTAAAAATTATAAAAATTTTTAGGAGAGTGACCTACTTACGGTAGGATCCACCTACAAAATTTTTGGGCCAATGGATGCCTGTACACATCATGGTGATGGCGGGACCGGCCCATTATAATATAGTGTCTAGATCAGTCCAATTTTCAGGATAGATTGATTTATGTAAATGAATTAAAATATTTACAGATGTTTAAAAATTTTGAAATTTTTTAGAAATGTGTTCCACTTATTTTAGAACCCACCTACCAAATTTCAGGGACAATGGACCCTTGTACACACCGTGGTGAGGGCCGGACTGGCCCACCACATTGGGACGTCCAGGTCTGTCCGATTTTTTTTGGACAGTCTATTTTGTTTAAATTAATTAAAATACTTAGAGATATATAAAAATTATAAAATTTTGTGGGGGTATGGCACACCTATGGAAGTATCACTCTGTGAAATTTTAGCCTCAAGTGACCCCGTTTGGGTATCAAAAAGAATGGGCCAAGATGGTTGGACTCGTAGATTTTTTTCTGCTGTATAGTCTAGTAATATGCCTTGATAAAAAATCATAATTCAAAAATATTTCTTCTGATGGTGGGCCACCTTTTTAGGTTTCCTCTCATTGTATGCATGATGAGGGACCTTGGCCCTCAATTTTCAGAGTTTTAGAGGCCTTGAACCCACTCCAATGGAGTGCCCAAATTTAGGACAGCAACATGTTATAATTATGCTGGCCTTGGGCTGAAATTTTGAGGAGTGGGGCCCACCATATTATAAAGATCTTAGAGAAAATGATTTATACCTTTAGTTCTTTAAATGTTGGGCTTAATGAATGCACTTTTGAGGCCCACCACAGTTGAATTTAATTGGGTCCATGAATGTATCTAGTTGTTGAACTATTTAAGGCCCATAGAGTGAACCCATTTGATGTGTTCCAAGGCCCATGGGATTAGGCCCATTTGATGTAATTTAAGGCCCATAGAGTGGACCCATTTGATGTGTTCCAAGGTCCATGGGATTGGACCCATTTGATGTATTTTAAAGCCCATGGGATTAGGCCCATTTGATATGTATAAGGCCCATGGGTCAAGAACCATTTGATGCAATCTAAGGCCCACGGGTTATGACCCATTGCAAAGCACATAAGGCCCATTGGTGCGGCCCATTAATGTGGCCCATTTGATGAGTAAAAGACCCATATAACATGGCCCATTTGATGTATTTAAGGCCCAATGGGGTGTACCTAAGGTCCATTACAATGTGTGATCCCAACCTGGTTTACGTAATGTTATTCACTACGGGCTACACCTTGGGAGCAATGTTGGTTTGACGTCCACATTGCAAGTATAATGTTGGTTAAATGTCCACATTGCGACTCTCCCTAGGGCCCATTGGTAGGCCCGTACTTGTTGTATACAAGCCGTCTAGGCGAGCTGCGTTGTAAGGATAGGGCATTACTTTATAACATGCTTAGTATAACTTCATGACGCACAACCCATTTATATCGGTCCATTTGATCGGCTTGCTCGTATCAGCCATTTGATTGATTTAGCCCATATGATTGATTAGGTCCATCTTGATATATTTGTGGCCTGTTGCTAAGGTCATATATGAGGCCCATTGTTGAGGCCCACCTTAATGTGTATAAGGCCCGTTGTTGAGGCCCACCTTGATGTATATGAGGCCCGTTGTTGAGGCCCACCTTAAATATATATGAGGCCCATGTTGCAAGGCCCATGGGTCATGGCCCATTGAAAAGTATGTAAGGCCCAATTGGTGCGACCGATTCGATATATTTATGGGGTCCATGTCATTAGGCCCATCCTGTTGTATTGGTGACCCGTCCATTGAGGCTCACCCGTGGTATATATTTAAGGCCCATGTGTAGGGCCCACCTATTGTGTATTTAAAGCCCATGGGTTGTGGCCATAGTGATGTATATTAGGCCTATGTGATGTAGCCCATAATGATGTGTATTAGACCCAGGTATGTGACTCACCTGCGAAGTATATTTGATGCCCATTGTGATATATCTGAGGCCCATGGGTGCGACCCATCCTGATGTATTTGAGGCCTATGGGAAAGGCCCATTGTGATATGTGTTAGGCCCATGACCAGGGCTCACCTGTTTCGTATATTTAGCCCTTGTGTAAGGCCATGTACCCATTATATATTTGATTCTATGTGGGTCATTCCTTGGGGGCAATGTTGGTTAAAAGTTCACATTGTCGACGCTGGTTATTGATACCGTTTATGAGTATGTGACATCATAACATCATGATACATGCCCATTCGCATCATCTGCATGTTTGTTATGAGATGTGATTGACCATTGCATATGTCATTCAACAGGATGATGTGAGACTCCTTGATAGGTGGAGATTATCTCACATGAGTGCATGACATGCGCAGGATTGATGCATGATTGGATTGTATGACTCATGCATCTTGCATTGTGTTGTGATTACTGTACGCCCTAGTGACATCAGGGCCGTAGCCTCCACAGGCATATCATGGATGGCCAGATGGGACACCAGAAATCTGTTCGAGCATCGGGCCGCCATAGATGGCCCTGGGTGAAAATTTCTAAACACCCTCTTGGTTCCAGAGGATGCTCCAACGTCTAGACCGAGTGGGTAGATGAGTGTTGAGTGCCAATTACCAGATGGCTGCGCTCTCCACTGTGTCGTGGTCGGTTGGAAGGGGGTGCAGCCTTACCCGCCTGAGGGAGTAGGCATGGCTAGGCTGAGTTTGACCAGCTCGAGGAATGAGTCCGCTATCGGTGAGCCGGGTAGGTATTAGCAGACTACTGATAGGCGGATAGTGAGGTCTTTTCAACTTACCCAGTTGTGCGCTTGATTGGGGCGGCAAGTGGTGTGAAGTGTAATAGACCCCGGTGATTTTCCCAGAGAGGAACCGTACTGATATGAGGACTAACATGATATTATGACACCCCGTCACTATTGTGCATGTGGGCAGACGCACGTGGGCGGACGCTGATGTGGGCGAGGCTGAGGCCTAGGTGAGCTACCAGCAGTTGGCAGGGTACTGTGCTGACAGGCTACTGAGTAGGAGTTTCATACTCATTCATTCATCCATTCACTATCCACTCGGGCTGGTGGTGCGTAACTAATTGTTGTGTATCTTCGTTATGGAAAGGATTTCGGTTGGGCGCGCGACTAATCTGAGATCAGGAGTTTACCACGTTGAGTCAGACTATCCAAATTTAGGTATGACACTGGTTTGGATAGAGGTTCCTTATGGTGGACCCTGTAGCCTGTGATACTACGTACTATCATCCCGACATCACACTCCAGCATGGTCATTCCATTAGCACCATATACTACATATTCTATTACATCCTCGACATGTGGCATTGTGGGTTGTTATGTTTCTATATTCCTGTGACTTAGATGAGAGTGATGATATTTGTTAGCTCTTTCGAATTGTGCATTACATTATATCCTTGTCATTCGACATTTGATTATCTATGACTCATCATTTTCATAGCTGTCCTATATTGCATATTCTGATATTGATTAACTTATAGACTTGTTCATACTTCCGCTTATTCTGTTATTGCATGATTATAATCTTCTCAGTATTTCTGTTTACGCTGATAATTCCTGCTCTTATCATTGTTTTTACTTATTCAGTCATTGTATGGTTTATGGATTAATAGCTTTCCGGTATTGTATGATTATGATATTGTGTTGAATACTTAGCACTTATCTCGTGCACACACTTACACCACCCTCTAAGCTTTCTATAAGCTTATCCACAATAAATGCATGCAGATGATGTTAGGTTGCAGCAGCATTGAGCTTGGAGCATGCAGCTATTTTCTGGAGCTTTGATTTTGACATATATATTTCCCTTTCAGCATTGCATTCAAATGATTATATTAGTGGATATGTGATGATGATGTTGCCTTTATGATTTAGGTAAACTCGTGGTTATGCTTATTACTAGTTAAATATATATAAAAAAATCCTCCTTGTAGGATCCCAAGATCGAAAATCTAGCATATGAATGCTAGGAGCAGAAAATGGGGTACTGCGGAGGCTGTCGGCACCGGATTCGGCGATCGAAATTCCTGTGAATCCGATTTTCGAGTTTGGGGCGTGACAAAAGTTTGTATCAGAGCATAACTTGGGAATACCTGGAGATAACATCACATATCTGCTAATAGCTATCCTTCACTCTATGATTGTTGAGAGCTTAGAATGATTAGATCCCCGAGTTCAAATAACTTAGAGATTTTCTGATATAGTTCCCTACCATTGAGATTGAGGCTGTATAGTGTTCCAGTTCGATCGTTTCTTGTAACACCTCAGATTTTTTGCCAACCTGGAATTAGACGTCCTTAGGCAATGGGTCAACCATTTCACTCTCAATGATCAATCCCAAGGTCTAAAAAAATTAAATTTTCCCTATTTCCTTCAAAATTTCACCCTTCACCACATCATTCTTCGAATTTCTCTAAGTACTTCCATATTAGACACAAATCCTCAAGTCTAAATAGTAAAGACCACTAATCCTAGGGTCTTCATGATGAAGAACAATACCAAAGCTAAAACTTACCGTGAATAGTAAATAACTGGGTAAAATGGACTTTTATCCTTAACCTTTTAGAATCTAACAAAATAGATAGGTTAGTTTGATAGATTAGCGTCTATTCAAAATCTAACCTTTTGGAAGCATTGACGTTTAATTCGAATCGATACACGTCTATGGCAAAAGGTGCGGATCTTAGACGCTTTAATTGTCTGATTTCAAAGCTTTCACTGTCGTTTAATAGTAGATTATCGACGGCAACGCCGTTTGACATGTACAATGTGCTGTCCGTTTTCCGTTTCGTAAATGTACAGTAAATATGAGATTTAGGGTATTTTAGGCATTTATAGAAAATACTGTATACGTCCGTATTTTTCTGAAATGCTTGACATGTAAATTCATCGTATTATGATATTATGTATGCGTGTATAATCTGTTTGGCGAAGAGATTCACCCTAATGAGCACTTTGGGTCGACATACGCTATGTAGACTAAAGTGTGTAGACTAGGTGTTTGTATAAATGTTTGTATTAGTATGTATTGAGTAAATGGTGTTGTAAGTTAGTTTTGAGAATGAATTCTCAATCCACATGATGTTGTATATGATTTCCTACATGTTTGCTATATGAATTGATTTCCTTATATGTATGGAATACATGTGTTGGTTTATTGCTTACATTGTATGTTATAACATGTGTTAACATACTTGTATGGTTTATATTCATTTCTGTTACTCTCATATGCGTAATGATGTTGATATGCAAATGCTTGGGGCTATGACCTAATCCAGGCAGTTGGTAACGGATTGAACTCGTGGTTGGCTTCTCTTTGCCACGAAGGACACGCTGATGAACGCGAGTCTTGTTTTGGGTTGGCGGCAGTGGTTAGGCCACACGAAGTGTTTTATGCACTTCATGTCGTTCAGCTTGAGATGTGCTCTTACTAGTCAAGCCCGTCAAGTAACCCGACTGGCCATTATATGTTCACCATGTATGAGTCATACCTGCTTAAACCTAGGGTACTGAACTTACCATTGGAAACCCTGTTAACCATGGTACCTTGATCCATAAAGACTCATGAGCCGGGCATGGTGGTATGGGACACCGTGGTCATGCTGTCGGCCTACGCTGGGGTCACAAACCTCCCCGTAGTGACCAGTGAGCACCCTACTCTGAGAAGATTATGGTGGTATGGGACACTATATTCTTGCTGTCGGCCTACACTGATCAGGTGACGAGCCCTTTGTAGTGACCTTGAGTTTATCCTGACACCGCATGGGGGCGACGAGTTCTGATGTAGTCTTAAGGATATAACTAGGCCTGTATTGATAAGGTGATGGGGGAGAGGAGCAACGAGTGCGTGTAACAGCCCTGACAGCCCATGCAGTGACCTAGAAATATATCATCATATGAGAATACTAGGAGTGACGACCCTAGACAGGATCATTGTTTGGGTATTGATATGAGGAAGGTACCTTAGTTTCCCAATCCTGCTGTTTGAAAAGGACTAATAATAACTCGGTAATCATATTCATATCGTATTGCATGTGCCTGGAAGATGTGGAGCACTGTGGGAAGAAAGCATGCCGCGGGCGTAAGATGATGCCGTATGAGGGAGTATGTCGGTGAGGGCATCCATCATGTCATTTCATGCATGCATTAACAACAGTATTTAGGAATGTTTGCTTTACTATTAACGCTTGATTGATTTGATAACATGTAAATCTTTGCTTTATGATTCCACTGAGTTAGCTACTCACTCCCACATTACGGGATGGTGTTCCGGACACCCACCAGTCCCTATTTTAGTTACAGATGATGGTACTGCTTGTGAAGCGGAGCTGGACTTGTATGATGATGTGGAGGACTTCTCCTCCGTGTTTTGATCGACGGGTTTACCGGAAGGTTGATTAGATGCCTTGACACTTGTCATTTTATATTTTTTGGAGCACTCATGTATATTATTTTCTTTTCATTTTTGGAGTATACATGTATTTAATTAACCTGGTAACATGTTCACACTCTGGAGACTTACAATCAAGTATATAGTTTATGTATTTATCACAGTCTTCCGCTTGCTAATTTAACTGTCTCTGGAGTATGATATGTTGTTTTGGCTTAGTCTCAATCTTGTTTAATGCCATTCTACAGATAACATGCATTTATCATTATCTATGTTGCATAAATGACGTTCTGGAACTCGGGAGTTGGGTTTCTACCCGACCTCTAATTTTTGGTATGTTACAGATGGTATCAGAGCATGATTTGGATTAAATAGGACCTGGGTTATGGTAACACAACACACACTGACACACTCTGACTTAGGAAGGGGGCGATCGAATCTAGAAACCACATTAGAATCCCAAGTTTCACCGACGGGCGAGATTAACTGCCGGAGCATAGATGCATGTGTAAGGTATTGCCCCTAGATTTGGTGTATCCCATGATTTCTAATAATATGTTTTAGAAGGTATGAAATTTGAAGTAATCCCAGGAGTTTCCTTTTAAATTACACTTAGAAATTCTTCATCTTGGGATTTGGAAATCCCATCTCCTACTTTCCAAATCCAGACTCATTTTCCAAAGCCTATGAAATTAATTTTTAATCCCAACCCACCCTCCTACCAAACATGTCGTTTCCTAATCCCGAGGTGGGATTAGCAACGCCAGCTCTTGAGTACGCCTTAATGCCACTAGCTAAACAAGCCCTTTGAGTTTTGGACCTAGAGTTGGTATTCCTAGATTTAGAAAGATCTGACAGTATAGGAGATCCGATAAAGTGATAACATGAACCCTATGACCTCCTTAGCTAGTATAAACATATGTGAATTTTTACTCCTAAGATAAGACTAAGCTACTAGTTGAATTAAGCAGTATAGCTAAGGAATAGTAGGTTAGATTTGGTTGGAGTAAAACTTTATTCCTTCGATAGATCCCCTTAATATTTATAAACTTCTGTTATAACCCTTAGGAAAATTATTTTCATTTAGAACCATTCATTCTCAGGGAAAAACTTATACATCCCTAACATTGACCTTAGAATGAGTTAGCACGCCCCTTAGGATTCCCCTTAGAATTGCCTTCCCCAAGGGCTTATTACATTCAAAAACGCGGAATAAAGGAACTGCATATATCAGTTAAGTATTCGCGGTTTGAATCAACTTCCTAATCCTAGTAGTTACCAATGAATCCAATGCTCTGATCAAGCAGAAGATCGGCATCGACTAGGATTGAGGACTGATACAACAAATTTTCTATCATCGCGGGGCAGAAGGTTTATGTATCCAGCTCAGACCCACTACACAACTTTTCTTCTGTGTTGGCCCGACCATCTACAACCAAAAGTTATTTCTTTGCCTTTGGGACATGTTGAGGGCATACAGCCAATAGAGATTAGACATCTTGCCGCAAGCTCACACCTTCCCCTGAACTTAATCACAATAGAGATTAAGTTTCTTTCTACAATTAGTAAGGGAAGACCAATGTAGTGAGAGGTTGTTTCCAATTTCTTGTTAAGGAGAGGCTCTAAGTTGCGCTAGTTTCGATATACAGGTCGAGGCATATATCCTTGAACCTTAAGTAGAACAGAGTTTTAAGGGGGGTAGAACGTACCGAGCCTAATCTAGTTAGCATTAGCTGACGCAACCGTTGGATCAGATTAGCGCAACGGAAGCGTGGTTGGCCTCTTCCCCACTGGCCCATGATCGAAGGAAATCGATTCAGGTTATACGTAAGGTTAGGTCGGAAAATAAGACTTGAACCTTCCTTAGGATGTCAATACGAAAGTCTTTCTAGGGACTCATTACCCTTAGCCAATTTTGGGGACGAAATTTTATTTTAAGGGGGGTAAATTGTAACACCCGGAATTTTTTTTCAACCTGGAATTAAACGTCCTTAGGTAATGGGTCAACCATTTTACTCTCAATGATCAATCCCAAGGTCTAAAAAAATTAAAATTTTCCTATTTCCTTCAAAATCTCACCCTTCACCACCTCATTCTTCGAATTTCTCTAAGTACTTCCTTATTAGACACAAATCCTCAAGTCTAAATAGTAAAGACCACTAATCCTAAGGTCTTCATGATGAAGAACAATACCAAAGCTAAAACTTACCATGAATAGTAAATAACTAGGTAAAATAGATTTTTATCCTTAACCTTTTGGAATTTAACAAAATAGATAAGTTAGTTGGATAGATTAGCGTCTCCTACCTCAAAATCATATGCTATATGCCATAGAAATGCATTTCGATTTGCAAACTGGCCCCAAAACACTTCGAACAGAGTCGTGGGCCTATCCAGACTAAAAGACAATGAACCAAGGTGGGAACCATACATTTTTGGGACCCAGGGAACAGGGGGAACCAGTCCCATAGGGCAGCCATCTCCAGATTTGAGTTTGGTCGGCGATGGCATCGCCGATTCTGCGATGCATCGCCGGTCAAAATGCTCAGTTGGGTCCGGGCTTTGGGCTGGAGGTGTTTGGGGGCTAGGGTAGTGTAACATCCCAAAAATTGGGGATCGAGTAAAAACTCCACTCCCGAGTTCCAGAACATTATTTATGCAACATTTTCAATGATGGATGAATGTTGTTCATATTAGTGCAGAAAATATGAGTGGGATTAGACCAAAATAGCATATCATACTCCATAGACAGTTAAATTAGCAAGCGAAAGAATGTAATAGATATATAAAGTATATGAACTGTTGTGGGTCTCCAGAGTGTGAACGTGTTACCAGGTTAAACATATACATATATACTCCAAAAATGATAAAAAAATATACATGGGTGTGTAAGAAAAAGGCGAAATACCAAGTAGATTGACATCTAATCAGTAACCCTGTAACCCCGTCAATCAGAACCTGCATATAGGAGGGATCCTCCTCATCATCATCAAGTCTGGCTCTGCTTCGCAAGCATCGCCATCATCTGCAATTAAGATAGGAACTATTTGGTGTGCGCAACACCGTCCCGTAACGTGGGAGTGAGTAATTAACTCAGTGGAATCATAGAACAAAGATTAGCATGTTCTCAAATCAATCATGCGATAATAGTAAAGCAATTAATCAAACATTCCTAGATACTATTGTTAATGTAATATGACATGACATGATGGATGCCCTTATCGACATTCTCCCTCATGCGTAACCATCTGCATCCGCGACATGCTTGCGTACTGCTCAGTGCTCCACATCTTCCAGGCACATGCAATGCGATGTGGATATGATTACCAAGTTGTTATTAGTCCTTTTCATACAACAGGATTGGAAAACTAAGGCACTTCCCTTATATCAATCCCAACACAGATCCTGTCTAGGGTCGTCACTCCTAGAAATCACATACGATGTTACATTTGTAGGTTACTGCAAGGGCTACCAGGGCTGTTGCTCACACTCGTTGCACCGCCCCCCTATCACCTTATCAATACAGGCCTAATTATCCTTAAGACTGCATCAGGACTCATCGCCCCCATGTGGTGTCAGGATAAACTCAAGGTCACTACAAAGGGCTCGTCACCAATCAGTGTAGGACGACAACAAGAATATAGTGTCCCATACCACCATAATCTGATCAGAGTAGGGTGTTCACTGGTCACTACGGGGAGGTTTGTGGCCCCAGCGTAGGCCGACAGCTCGAACACGGTGTCCCATACCACCATGCTCGGCTCATGAGTCTTTATGGATCAAGGTACCATGGTTAACAGGGTTTCCAATGGTAAGTTCAGTACCCTAGGTTCAAGCAGTTATGACTCATACATGGTGAACATACAATGGCCAGTCGGGTTACTTGACGGGCTCGACTAGTACGAACGCATCTCAAAGTGAACGACATGAAGTGCATGAAACACTTCGTGTGGCCGAACCACTGCCGCCAACCCGAAACACGACTCACGTTCATCGACGCGTCCTTTGTGGTACATAGAAACCAACCACGAATTCTATCCATTACCGACTGCCTGGACTAGGTCATAGCCCCAAGCATTTGTGCACAACATTAGTAATCATATGTGAGTAACAGAAATGAAATAAAATAATACAAGCATGTTAACAACGTGTTATAACATACCATGTAAGTAAATCAACCAGCACATGTATTCCATACATATAATGAAATCAATTCATGTAGCAAACATGGTGGAAATCATATATGTCAGCATATTGATTGAGAATTCGATCTCAAAACTAATTCACAACACCATTTACCCAATACAAACTAATACAAACATTTATACAAACACTTAGTCTACACACTTTAGTCTACATAGCGTATGTCGACCCAAAGTGCGCATTAGGGAGAATCTCTTCGCCAAACAGATTATACACGCATATATGATATCATAATATGATAAATTTACATGTCAAGCATTTCAGCAAAATACGGACGTATACAGTATTTTCTATAAATGCCTAAAATACCCTAAATCTCATAATTATCGTACGTTTACGAAATGGAAAACGGACAGCATGTTCTACATGTCAAACGGCGTTGCTGTCGATAATCTACTATTAAACGACATTGAAAGCTTTGAAATCAGTCAATCAAAGCGTCTAAGATCCGCACCTTTTTACCCTAGATGTGTATCGTTCCGAACGGAGCGTATACGCTTCGTCTACGGCGAACAGGCGACCTAATACACAAGATGTATAAGCTACTTCGCTATTAGAATTGACGAAACCTTAAATCAGCAAGTGTTGAGGGTTTTCTTTACCTAAAAATGTGTTGGAATCACCGGCAAAGTGATTTGAGTGCGATGCTTAGGCACGTGTAGCAGCTGCAGCAAGTGGCGGGAAGATCTCTCCCACACTCTCTCACAATCTCTCACTTTTTCTCTCTCTAGCTAGGGTTTCTAGCAAATTCGGATGGGTGAGATAAGTGAGGGTTTAAAGCCCTTTTATAAGCTAAAACCTTTCTAAATTAGGCTTGGGAACAAGGTTCACTTGAGGTATAACCAAATCTGGACTGTTTCGATCCAAAAGATCATTTCTGGAGGTCCCCTGGCCGAATGCTGTCGAACTTAAGCTCATGGATACCGGATCCTGCTCACACCCAGTTTTCAGTCCGGCAGAGTTGGCAGATCGTACGTGGCGGTCCAGTTTCAGTTCAGCGGTCATCACACCTAGATCAGGTCTACAAGTCTCATGATATGAAAGAGAAATTTTTCCTGATCCGAGGGTGTAATTTGGCTGAATTCTGACGGTCAGAACGCTTAATAATAACGCGCCAAGTCACGTGCCAGATTTGAATTAAAATTTCCAAATCTAACCCTTTTCTCACTCTCTTCACTCCAGGCTCAATGAAATAGCCTCTGAACGTCGGTTGGCCTTGATTTTCGAAACGATTGTCAAGTCCAGCCAAGCGGTCATAACGGTCTAAGATGGTAAATATCAGACTTTCGACGCGTGGTCTAGATCCAATACAAAGTTTCAAAGGGTTCCCGAGAACAAACCGGTTTAGAGTTTGATCCTGAATTTTTTGGTAACATAGCATCAACGATTATACAAGTTTTGGGTCTTGCAAAACGTATTTAAAGCGATCAGGGACAATTTCACAGCTACTCCAGCGTAGCGCTAGCTAACTTACGCTTAATTTCTAAAGGAATTTTATTTTTAGTGATTTCTTTGGCTTTGGAATTGGGTTCTGAGAGGTTACCAAGGTGCTTTGGTTGACCCATTGCCTAAGGATGTCTAATCCCAGGTTGGAAAAAATTTAAGGTGTTACAGGTAGCCCCCTGGTATATGGGTCGTTCGTTAAAAATACCCCAATCAAGTACTTCCTTCACAAAGTGACCCTCCAAGCTCTCCTTTCACTCTAAACATCTAATTTTTGGTAAAAACTACCCTTCCAAACTCTTCCTTCTTTCGTTTTCAAATACCCTCACTCCACCCTTCGAATTTCATCTCAAACAGAGATCATTATAGGCTACTTCCTTTAGAAATCTAATGAGAATCACCTAACGTTGCACTAGACGACCTGTGAAATTTGCACCAATCACTTTCGATACGATCTGCTAGAGCCAAAACTATAGGATAGGTGACCCTACAATATTGTAAAGCCTGGGATCAAACTCTATTCCCGATTGCTCTCTAGAGCACCTTGAAAACTTTGTATCGGCTCTGGACCGCACATAAGAAATTCGATTACCCCGAACTTAGACAATCCTGACCGCCTAGTTGGACTTGACGTTCATCTAGAAAATCAAGTCCAACTGATGTCCTGACGCTATTTTACCGGGTTCGGAGTGAAGAGTGTGAGAAATAAATATAATTTATGAAATCTGGCACGTCCGCTTACGTGCTTTTTCTAAGCATTCTGACCGTCAGAATCTGATCTAAATACACCCTCGGATCAGGAAATATTTCCCACTCAGGTCAGTATACTTGGAATCCCTGATTGAGTTCCCGTAACCGTTGAACTGAAACTGATCCGCCACGGGCGATCTGAAAATCTGATCAGACTGAAAACTCTGCCTGACCTAGATCCAATGTCATGGAGCTTAAGTCCGACCGCATTCAGTCACAAGACCTCCAGAAATGCTCCGTTGGATCAGAACAAGCCCTCTTTGGTTACAAAATAAGTATACCTTGGCCCCAAGTCTATTTTGGTCATGTTTGGGCTTATAAAAAGGGCTTAAACCCTTGCTCTTTCATTCCATACGAATTTGGGGAGAGAAGAGAGAAAAGAGAGAGAAAGGGAGGGAGATTTGGAGCTCTCTCCTGGGAGTCTTCCCTGCTGCTCCATTTTTTATAGCCGCCGCTTCTGCACTGCCATTCCGGTGTTTTCAGCTCCACTTCTAGATAAGAAACCCTAACTACTTGCTGTTTTAGGGATTTCTTCGATTCAAATGGTAAAGTAGCTTATGTACTTGTGCATCAGGTCGCATTTACACCGTTGACGAAGCATTGACATTCTATTCGAATCGATACACATCTACGGCAAAAGGTATGCAATTCGAAGTAATCCCAGGAGTTTTCTTTTAAATTACACTTAGAAATTCTTCATCTTGGGATTTAAAAATCCCATCTCCTATTTTCCAACTCCAGACTCATTTTTCAAAGCCTATAAAATTGATTTTTAATCCCAACCCACCCTCCTACCAAACATGCCGTTTCCTAATCCCAAGGTGGGATTAGCAACGCCAGCTCTTGAGTACACCTTAATGCCACTAGCCAAACAAGCCCTTTGAGTTTTGGACCTAGAGTTGGTATTCCTAGATTTAGAAAGATCTGACAGTATAGGGGATCCGATAAAGTGATAACATGAACCCTATGACCTCCTTAGCTAGTATGGACATATGCGAATTTTTACTCCTAAGATAAGACTAGGCTACTAGTTGAATTAAGCAGTGTAGCTAAGGAATAGTAGGTTAGATTTGGTTGGAGTAGAACTTTATTCCTTCGATAGATCCCCTTAATATTTATAGACTTCTATTATAACCCTTAGGAAAGTTATTTTCACTTAGAACCATTCATTCTCAGGGAAAAACTTATACATCCCTAACATTGACCTTAGAATGAGTCAGCACGCCCCTTAAGATTCCCCTTAGAATTGCCTTCCCCAAGGGCTTATTGCATTCGGGAACGTGAAATAAAGGAACTGCATATATCAGCGAAGTATTCGTGGTTTGAATCGACTTCGTAATCCTAGTAGTTACGAATGAATCCAATGCTCTGATCAAGCAAAATATCGGCATCGACTAGGATTGAGGACTGATACAACAAATTTTTTGTCATCGCGGCGCAGAAGGTTTATGTATCCAGTTCAGACCCATTACACAACTTTTCTTCTGTGTTGGCCCGACCATCTACAACCAAAAGTTATTTCTTTGCCTTTGGGACATGTTGAGGGCATACAGCCAATAGAGATTAGACATCTTGCCGCAAGCTCACACCTTTCCTTGAACTTAATCACAATAGAGATTAGGTTTCTTTCTACAATTAGTAAGGGAAGACCAATGTAGTGAGAGGTTGTTTCCCATTTCTTGTTAAGGAGAGGCCCTAAGTTGTGCCTAGTTTCGATATACGGGTCGAGGCATAGATCCTTGAACCTTAAGTAGAACCGAGTTTTAAGGGGGGTAGAACATACCGAGCCTAATCTAGTTAGCATTAGCTGACGCAACTGTTGGATAAGAGTAGCGCAGCGGAAGAGTGGTTGGCCTCTTCCACACTGGCCCAGGATCGAAGGAAATTGATTCAGGTTATACGTAAGGTTAGGTCAGTAAATAAGACTTGAACCTTCCTTAGGATGTCAATACGAAAGTCTTTCTAAGGACTCATTACCCTTAGCCAATTTCGGGGATGAAATTTTATTTTAAGGGGGGTAGATTGTAACACCCCGAATTTTTTACCAACCTGGAATTAGACGTCCTTAAGCAATGGGTCAACCATTTCACTCTCAATGATTAATCCCAAGGTCTAAAAAAGTCAAATTTTCCCTATTTCCTTCAAAATCTCACCCTTCACCACCTCATTCTTCAAATTTCTCTAAGTACTTCCATATTAGACATAAATCCTCAAGTATAAATAGTAAAGACCACTAATCCTAAGGTCTTCATGATGAAGAACAATACCGTAGCTAAAACTTACAGTGAATAGTAAATAACTGGGTAAAATGGACTTTTATCCTTAACCTTTTTAATCTAACAAAATAGATATGTTAGTTGGATAGATTAGCGTCTCCTACCCCAAAATCATATACTATACGCCATAGAAATTCATTTCGATTTGCAAACTGGCCTCGAAACACCTCAAACGGAGTCGTGGGCCTATCCAGGCTAAAAGATAATGAACCAAGGTGGGAACCATACATTTTTGGGACCCAGGGGACAGGGGGAACCAGTCCCATAGGGCGGCCATCACCGGATTTGAGTTTGGTCGGCGATGGCATCGCCGATTCTGCGATGCATCGGTGGTCAAAATGCTCGGTTGGGTCCGGGCTTTGGGCTGGAGGTGTTTGGGGGCTAGGGTAGCTCCCTGGTATATGGGTCGTTCGTTAAAAACACCCCAATCAAGTACTTCCTTCACAAAGTGACCCTCCAAGTTCTCCTTTCGCTCCAAACATTTGATTTTTGGTAAAAATCACCCCTTCAAACTCTTCCTTCTTTCGTTTCCAAATACCCTCACTCCACCCTTCGAATTTCATCTCAAACAGAGATCATTATAGGCTACTTCCTTTAGAAATCTAATGAGAATCACCTAGCACTGCACTAGACGACCTATGAAATTCACACCAATCACTTTCGATACGATCTGCTAGAGCCAAAACGTATAGGATAGGTGACGCTACAATGCCGTAAAGCCTGGGATCAAACTCTATTCCCGATTGCTCTCTAAAGCACCTTGAAAACTTTGTATCGGCTCTGAACCGCACATAAGAAATTCGATTACCCTGAACTTAGACAATCCTGACCGCCTAGTTGGACTTGACGTTCATCTAGAAAATCAAGTCCAACTGATGTCCTGACGCTATTTTACCGGGTTCGGAGTGAAGAGTGTGAGAAGTAAATATAATTTATGAAATCTGGCACATCCGCTTGCGCGCTTTTTCTAAGCATTCTGACTGTCAGAATCTGATCCAAATACACCCTCGGATCAGGGAATATTTTCCACTCAGGTCAGTATACTTGGAATCCCTGATCGAGTTTCCGTAACCATTGAACTGAAACTGGTCCGCCACGAGCGATCTGGAAATCTGATCGGACTGAAAACTCTGCCTGACCTAGATCCAATGTCATGGAGCATAAGTCCGACCGCATTCAATCACAGGACCTCCAGAAATGCTCCGTTGGATCAGAACAAGCCCTCTTTGGTTACAAAATAAGTATACCTTGGCCCCAAGTCTATTTTGGTCATGTTTGAGCTTATAAAAAGGGCTTAAACCCTTGCTTTTTCATTCCATACGAATTTAGGGAGAGAAGAGAGAAAAGAGAGAGAAAGGGAGGGAGATTTGGAGCTCTCTCCTGGGAGTCTTCCCTGCTGCTCCATTTTTCATAGCCGCCGCTTCTGCACCGCCATTCCGGTGTTTTCAGCTCCACTTCTAGGTAAGAAACCCTAACTACTTGCTGTTTTAGGGATTCCTTGATTTCAAATGGCAAAGTAGCTTATGCACTTGTGCATTAGGTCTCATTTACGCCGTTGACGAAGCATTGACGTTCTATTCAAATCGATACACGTCTACGGCAAAAGGTGTGGATCTTAGACACTTTGATTGACTGATTTCAATGCTTTCACTGTCGTTTAATAGTATATTATCGACGGCAATGCCGTTTGATATGTACAATGTGCTGTCCGTTTTCCGTTTCATAAACGTGCGGTAAATATGAGATTTAGGGTATTTTAGGCATTTATAGAAAATACTATATACGTACGTATTTTGCTGAAATGCTTGACATGTAAATTCATCGTATTATGATATTATGTATGCGTGTATAATCTGTTTGGCGAAGAGATTCACCCTAATGCGCACTTTGGGTCGACATACGCTATGTAGACTAAAGTGTGTAGACTAAGTGTTTGTATAAATGTTTGTATTAGTATGTATTGAGTAAATGGTGTTGTAAATTAGTTTTGAGAATGAATTCTCAATCCACATGATGTTGTATATGATTTCTTATATGTTGCTATATGAATTGATTTCCTTATATGTATGGAATACATGTGTTGATTTATTGCTTACATTGTATGTTATAACATGTGTTAACATACTTGTATGGTTTATATTCATTTCTGTTACTCTCATATGCGTACTGATGTTGATATACAAATGCTTGGGGCTATGACCTAGTCCAGGCAGTCGGTAACGGATTGAATTCATGGTTGGCTTCTCTTTGCAACGAAGGACACGCCGATGAACACGAGTCATGTTTTAGGTTGGCGGCAGTGGTTACGCCACACGAAGTGTTTTATACACTTCATGTCGCTCAGCTTGAGATGCGCTCACACTAGTCGAGCCCGTCAAGTAACCCGACTGGCCATTATATGTTCACCATGTATGAGTCATACCTGCTTGAACCTAGGGTACTGAACTTACCATTGGAAACCCTGTTAACCATGGTACCTTGATCCATAAAGACTTATGAGTCGGGCATGGTGGTATGGGACACCGTGTTCGTGTTGTCGACCTACGCTGGGGCCACAAACCTCCCCGTAGTGACCATTGATCACCCTATTCTGAGCAGATTATGGTGGTATGGGACACTATATTCTTGCTGTCGGTCTACACTGATCAGGTGACGAGCCCTTTGTAGTGACCTTAAGTTTATCCTGACACCGCATGGGGGCAATGAGTCCTGATGTAGTCTTAAGGATATAACTAGGCCTGTATTGATAAGGTGATGTGGGAGAGGAGCAACAAGTGCGTGCAACAGCCCTGGCAGCCCTTGCAGCGACCTAGAAATATATCATCGTATGAGAATACTAGGAGTGACGACCCTAGACAGGATCATTGTTTGGGTATTGATATGAGGGAGGTACCTTAGTTTCCCAATCCTGCTGTTTGAAAATGACTAATAATAACTCGGTAATCATATTCATATCACATTGCATGTGCCTGGAAGATGTGGAGCATTGTGGGAAGAAAACATGCCGCGGGCGTAAGATGGTGCCGTATGAGGGAGTATGTCGGTGAGGGCATCCATCATGTCATTTCATGCATGCATTAACAACAGTATTTATGAATGTTTGCTTTACTATTAATGCTTGATTGATTTAATAACATTTAAATCTTTGCTCTATGATTCCACTGAGTTAGCTACTCACTCCCGCGTTACGGGATAATGTTCCGAACACCCACTAGTCCCTATTTTAGTTGCAGATGATGGCGCTGCTTGTGAAGCGGAGCTGGACTTGTATGATGATGTGGAGGACTTCTCCTCCGTGTTTTGATCGATGGGTTTACAGGAAGGTTGATTAGATGCCTTGACACTTTTTATTTTATATTTTTTGGAGCACTCGCGTATATTATTTTCTTTCCATTTTTGGAGTATACATGTATTTAATTAACCTGGTAACATGTTTACACTCTGGAGACTTACAATCAAGTATATATTTTATGTATTTATCACAGTCTTCCGCTTGCTAATTTAACTGTCTCTGGAGTATGATATGCTGTTTTGGCTTAGTCTCATTCTTGTTTAATGCCATTTTACAGACAACATGCATTTATCATTATCTATGTTGCATAAATGACGTTCTGGAACTGGGGAGTTAGGTTTCTACCCGACCCCCGATTTTCGGGATGTTAGATTTCTAATCCAGGATTTGAAGTTCTGTTGGATCATCGTGGTGTTGGCGAGTCATTTTGGGAGCAGGGAATTGGGATTCAGAGGCATTATTCCCTTCTCTTAGGTGTTTGATTATGTTGGTATGTTGTGTTCAGATAGGATTTTCCTCCCTTGGTAAGCTCTGTATTGGTTATGTTGTGGTTTAAATTTCGAGGACAAAATTTTTATTAGGAGGAGAGAGCTGTAAGCCCCGTATCCTACACCGTATCGTTCCATATACTTCTGCGGTCTTATCGGTCGAATTTCGGCAACCTTCGACCCTTGACTAATATTTGCGTGCGACCCTGATTTGTATGCCGTCAACCCGTATCGACTCAACCCAAGACCTTTACCATAGCGACCACACCGTCGCTGCGGTTCAGATTCCACGACTTGCGCGCCATGGCGATACCCTGGTCAAGAGATGTGGGCCAACGTTCAGTGCGAAGAAAATGCCGCGCGTTATGAAACCTAAGAGAATCTCTACGAGGTGTCACATCAATCCCATCAATCCATCAATCCATTAATCCATCACATGTCAAGTACATGTCAAGTACACATCACCTTTCACCCATTCCCAAGCAACTACAAAAGTCAAGAATCTCTTACAAGCCCATACCTCTCTTACACCAAAAGCTCTCAAAGTCAAAAAGTTCTTACACCACCCATGCTTTTCTTATACAAATGGCCACAAAAGTCAAGATTTTCTTACACCCATCAGTCACACATCCATCATCCATCTCTCTCCCTTTACAACTCTCTCTCTCTCTCTCTCTCTCTTTCACATTTTCAAACTCAAAAAAAATCTAAGGAGAGAATTCCATACGTATGAGAATTATCCAAGCCTCTCTCTCTCTTTTAAAACTTCAAGTATGGCCCACTTTCCTACCCATGATCTCCCATCCTAACCATCCATTCCCCATCTCCTCCATTGGAACCAAAGGTAAGGTGCTAAGGAACTCATAGGAGCAAGAAGATCGAACGGTGGGTGCTCCACTAGATGTAAAAAATCTAATTTTTATAGCCTATATGTTTTCTTTCTTGCATGAGAGAAGTGTAGGACCCACCAATCAATAGTGGAGATCCCACACAATCCCATGGTTGTGGCTTAATGGCCTACCTTATGCATGCATGATCCATGCATGGGGCCTTTCTCTATGGGCCCCATCATGGTAGTTTTATTTCATATCATATTATGTTTGGGTTATCTAGACCTTATAACCATGGTGGGGATGACATCCTCACCATGCATTTTAATTATAGGCAATGCATGTGCAAGATCCATGTTGTAAATGTATATCTAGGTATGATGTGCGGGTGTGATTGATCTTGGGAGGGCTCAATAGTGGCGGAGCCCCTTTTCCTATGGCCGGATTGTCCTTCTATCTCTCTTTTCTCTCATTTTATTTCTTGATGTGTGTGGCCCATTAATGTATTTTCCTTTTTATTTAACTTATATAATAAATTTTATTTAAGTACATGTTGCTGTCCAGAAATTTCTGGACAGTTTCTAGTTATTTTTGGACCAGATTTTGGGACTGTTTGGGGGATTATTCATACTTATTAAATATACTTTTCTGAAAGGTGAGGATCTCATCTTGATGTTTCCCAAATTTCAGTCCCAACTGACCTTCATTGGGGTCCCAAAGGTGTGGTCCAAGTGAGGTGGACAGTCTGGATTTTTGGGCGCACGCCCTTAAATGGCACGTGCATCATCCCCATGTAGCTCCCATCTCACGAAAACCCCTAAATCATATACCTCCTTCACAAACAGCCCTCCCCATAGCCCTATTTCCGATTTTCAGCAACCACCTCCAAACTCCGGCGTCCCAAATCACTCCTAGGTCCCTCCTTGGCCAAAACCGACCACCACCCATCACTTATTGGGAGTTGGCAGCCCCTTTTCTTGAAGATCTCACCATTTGGAGCTCCAAAAATCTCCAAATAGAGCTGAAATCGTGAGGTGCTCCATTCTACTTTTTTATTTGTATTTCTCCTTGAAATTACAGCCTTGGGAAGCTTGAAGCATCCCTCTACGACGCCTAGATTTCCTTTTTCCAGATTGGGCAGCCACTTCTCCGCATTTTCATCATTTTTCATGGCTTTCGTGGAAGCCATTTTGGGCCTGTTATCACTCTCATCCATCATATCTTTGATGGGTAAGAGAAAAACTACAACAGACGAGGCTGGGCCGAGCCGCCCTGCTCGATCGAGAAGACCGCGGGGTGGTGCCGCAAGTTCAAGCGCCGCCGCAGGTCCAGCTGCAGTCCTGGAGTGCCGTACAAAGCGGGATTTGGATCCCCATGCACACCTTGGGCGAACAATTCTTTCAGAGATGCCTCATGGCCAATACACTGATCGCAAAGTGTTATTTGAGGCGGACGTAGATGGACGATTGTTCGGAGAGTATCTGTTGTTCGAGCGCATTGAAGCTGCGCATTGGGGTCCGATCTTTGAAGCTCGCGCTCGTGCTAATGTAAGTACCCTCTGTGCCTTCTACGCAAGTATCCAGAATCCTACCTTGGAGCCTTTGCGGTTCAAAATCCCTTTTGGTAGAGATCGGATGGCTACGATCGACGTTCGGTTGATTGCGCGACTTCTCAACATGCCTCTAGGTGATGTGCATCCTAGTGAGAAGAATCTGAGGACTAGACATGAACGAGATCGCCGCACCAGGTTTCTGTGCGGTAAGTTGGTTCCCTGGCAGCCTAATAATAGCCTCAAGGCGACGTATATGTCTGAGGATTTGCACCTGCTGCACCATATCTGCACGTTCAATGTTTATCCCAGGTCGACGAACCGCATTGAATGTACACGCCTTATGATCGATTGCTTATTTCTGGTGGCCCAGGGAGAGAACGTATGTATGGCCACTTTCATCTTACGGCAGATAGTTCTCATAGCCAGGTCAAGAAGAACATCCGAATCGCTTCCCTTTGGCCGACTTATTTGTAAGATTGCGCTTGAGTTTGCCTATAGACTTGGGCCAGAATTGCCGGTATCGATTCACACCATCGATGAGTCGACAATGGTCAAGATGAAGATTGGGTCACAATACCGTGAAAATCAACTTGAAAGGGATAGTGGGGATGACTTTGATGATGAGGAAGATCAAAGCGAAGAAGAACCTAGAGCAGAGGTTCAGGAAGAAGCAGAAGAGGAGGCTCAGGATACTGATGAGAGCCCTCCTCCTTCTGCGCAGGCTACTATCGACGATCGCATTGCTCAGATGGAGGAGAGTCAGACCGCTTTGCGAAGGAAAGTCCAAGAACTTCGCGCAGAAGTCGCTGATGCCAAGGCCGTTACAAAGAAAAAATTTGGCAAGGTGACTCGTACCTTGAAGGCGATCCTGTGTTGCTTACAGGATAAGGGTGCTCCTCCTCCGTCACCAGACTCCGACTAGCGATGCGATCTTTGATGTTATTATCAGTAGTTAGTCATTTCCTGCTTTATGTGTGTAAGCCTGTTAGGGCTAGTGCTTTGTTCATGTTGCTGTTGTTTAACTGTCTTAATTTTCATGTAATTCTCGTCATGATGCTTTTAAAGATATATCCCTTGTATTGTGACAATTTTGATTAATTGAAATGCATGGAATGCCTTTGACTCTTTATGTGGATGATTGTGGTGTATTTGTGCAATTGAGACTGACAAGGTTGCGTCCTATTTTGAATATAGGGAATGCCACCTAAGACTACGCGGAGCACGGCTCGTCTTGCGCTGACCGAGCATATGGATCAGACTCCCTCTCAGTCTGGTACCCATTCGGACCCTGCTTTGAGCCCGATTCCTGAGGCAGCTCGATCGTCTCAGCCTGCCGCTGGTCCTACAGATGGACCACCGCCATTTACGCCATCAGTCAGAGAGCCACATCGTGCATCTACATCCACACATCATCTGCCACAGCCTGCTCCACCCCCTGACAGATTCGAGCAGATGATGGCTATGATGCTGCAGCAGCAGCAGCTTCTGACCACCATAGTGGGGACATTAGCCCAGGATGGGGTGCGGCTACATCTACTCCACCTGTACCACCTGCGCATCCAGCTGAGGATGCCTATACATACACCCAGGATGAGGGCATGGCTCATCCTGCTCCTCCTGCTTTCCCTGCGGGGAATCCTGCCGACACACGGGGCCTATTGGAGCGATTTCAGCGCTTGCGGCCTCCTACTTTCACCGGTTCTCACAGACCCGAGGAGGCTGAGTACTGGCTCGACCGGGTGTCGAAGATCTTGCGGATGTTACATTGCACCGAGGCCGAGCAGGTAGAGCTGGCTACCTTCCTGTTTGAGAGAGAGGCCAGCATGTGGTGGGATAGCGTACTGCGGACCGTTGCCGCAGACTTTATATGGACGTGGGCAGCATTTGAGTTCCGCTTCCATGAGAAGTATTATCCCCAGACCTACAGGCACGACAGGGAGAATGAGTTTCTCCGTCTCAGACAGGTAGCGATGACAGTTACCGAGTATGAGCATCGGTTCACGGAGTTGGGCAGGTACGTCCCGACGATCCTAGCTGATGAGCAGATGCGCATATGGCGCTTTTTGGAGGGTTTGCGACCGGATATTCGGTCGAAGATGTGCTGTGTTAGCATTCCCTCCTATGCGGAGTTGATTCACATGTCCATGCGGGCAGAGCAGGACGTGGATCGACTTGGCGATCTCGTGGCCCGGCTGCTTCTAGGCCACGACCAGATTTGCCCGACAGGCCCTTCGCGGGCAAGAGGCCTCGTATTGATCCTCCTACTAGGACTACGACGCCTGTACCACCGTTTCGGCGCCCTGATTTGACATGTACATACTGTGGGAGGACGGGCCACTTGGCGCAGAGCTGCTTTTTGAGGATGCGGGACAGTGGGTTCTCGCCGCCTCAGAAGATTGACCGTGTACGTCCACAGGCGATATCAGCACCGCCTATACGGTCAGCTCCTGCGCATCCATCTTTCAGACCTACGGTATCGCAGATCCGACAGCCTCCACGGCCCTTGACGCAGCGGCCGAACCCGCCACAGCAGGCTCGAGTTCATGCATTGACAGCTGAGGCAGCTGCGACGGGCACTTCTCAGCATTCGGCCTTTGAGGTCACCGCCCATATTGGAGGTACTCCTATTCTCGTGATGGTGGACACTGGATCCACGATTTCTTTGATATCGCGTGCTATTTCAAACGTCTTGGCTTACACACCATTACTATGGATGGAGTGCGGGTTTATATAGCTCATGGGTCCTTTACAGATGCCACCCAGATGTGTGAGGGTTGTTTGGTGGATCTGGGGGGCAAGACGATGGTTCTAGATCTCGTCGTCGACCCTGCTCTTTATTATCTCGACGTCATTCTTGGCATGGACTGGTTGACTGCAGCGAGAGCCGAGATTGACTGCGAGACTCGTATAGTCACAGCGTACGAGCCTGAGGGTGCATCCTTCACATTTCCAGTGCGGGTAAATCTTCCTTTCCGCATACTTAGCTACGCCACTCTATTGCGCGACGCTGGGTCCCAGGTACTTGAGCAGACGCCAGTTGTTTCCGAGTTCGGGGATCTATTCAGGAAGATCCCTGGTTTGCCGCCCCGACGTGAGATCGATTTCACTATCGATCTGATTCCTGGTTCTACACCCATCTCACTGCCGATGTATCGCATGACACCATGTGAGATGGAGGAGTTGAGGACGCAGATTGATGGTCTGCTAGAGCTTGGCCTTATACGGCCTAGCGTGTCTCCTTGGGGAGCACCGGTCTTGTTCGTGAGGAAGAAGGATGGTTCGATGCGATTGTGTATTGATTATCGCAGGCTGAACCAGCTCACAGTGAAGAACAAGTACCCTTTGCCCAGGATCGATGACTTGTTCGATCAACTGAGAGGAGCGCAGTACTTCTCGAAGATTGATCTTCAGTCAGGTTATCATCAGCTGCTCGTCAGGGATGAGGACGTGCAGAAGACAGCATTCAGGACCAGTTTTGGCCACTACGAGTTCCTCGTGATGTCGTTCGGTCTCACGAACGCACCGGCCGTGTTCATGGATCTGATGAACCGGATATTTCGGCCTTTCCTTTATCGATTCGTCGTTGTCTTCATTGACGACATTTTGGTGTACTCTAGGAGTCGAGAGGAGCATGAGGAGCACTTGCGTTTGGTCCTTGATACGCTCAGACGGCATCAGTTGTTCGCACAGTATAAGAAGTGCGACTTCTGGAAGCAAGAGGTGAAGTTTCTGGGACACGTGGTGTCCAAGGATGGCATGGCAGTTGACCTGTCTAAGGTAGCTGCGGTGCAGGACTGGGAGCAGCCTGGTTCTGTCACTGAGGTGAGGAGCTTCTTGGGTCTCGCTGGCTACTATCGGCGCTTCATTCAGGACTTCTCGAAGATCGCGAGACCCTTATCTCAGTTGACATGGAAGGACGTGAAGTTCGCCTGGAATCATAAGGCGGAGTCAGCTTTTCAGGAGCTGAAGGACAGACTTACGTCCGCCCCTGTGCTAGTATTGCCAGAGCAAGGGGTTAGATACACTATATACACTGACGCGTCTAGCGTTGGTTTGGGTTGTGTCCTTATGCAGAGGGACAGGGTAATTTCGTATGCCTCGAGACAATTAAGGAAGCACGAGGAGAATTACCCTACACACGACCTAGAGTTGGCAGCCGTTATATTCGCACTGAGACTCTGGAGACATTATCTCTACGGAGAGGAGTTCGAGCTCTTTTGTGACCACAAGAGCCTCAAGTACATATTCACGCAGCGAGACTTGAATATGAGGCAGCGGCGATGGATGGAGACGTTGAAGGACTTCAAGTTTGAAGTCTCTTACCATCCTGGGAAGGCGAACCTTGTGGCTGATGCGTTGAGCCGCAAGAAGGCGATAGAGTTTGCGGCTCCGCTGATGGTTGCTGAGTGGGATATGGTTGAGTTTTTGTGAGACTTTGAGCAGAAACTCACCGTAGAGGAGCCGTTTGAGTTCATCGCACATGTACAGGTGCGATCTCAGATCGATGACCGAGTCATCGAGGCGCAGAGGGACGATGCGCATCTTACTGAGCTTCGAGAGCAGGCCAGTGATCATGCTGACGCCGACTGGCGAGTTGGTATGGATGGGGGCTTACGTTACCGTGGCCACCTATGCGTCCCAGATGTCCCTGACTTGAGACGAGAGATTCTCGAGGCTGCGCATTCTACTAGACTCGCGATGCATCCAGGCAGTACAAAGATGTATCGTGACGTGAAGAGGACGTATTGGTGGGAAGGTATAAAGACCCACATAGCTGAGTTCGTGTCTCGTTGTCTCACTTGTCAGCAGGTGAAGGCAGAGCATCGCCGACCACCTGGACTTTTGCAGCCTATGCCGATTGTAGAGTGGAAGTGGGATTTCATTTCCATGGACTTCATTTCTGGGTTGCCGAAGACGAGGAAGGGGCATGATTCCATTTGGGTGATCGTCGACCGATTGACGAAGTCGGCGCACTTCCTACCGATCAGAGTTACGAACTCTGCAGATGATCTGGCTAGATTGTACATCAGAGAGATCGTGCGTCTGCATGGAGTTTCGTTGGAGATCGTGTCGGACAGAGACACACGGTTCACTTCTATTTTCTGGACTCACATTCAGGAGGCTATGGGTGTGAAGTTGAAGTTCAATACTGCCTTCCACCCACAGACGGACGGACAGACGGAGCGAGTGAACCAGATCCTGGAGGACATGTTGCGAGCTTGCGCATTGGACTTCAAGGACAGTTGGGATGACTGTCTTGCATATGCGAAGTTTGCGTACAATAATAGCTTCCAGGCGAGTATCGGTATGGCACCTTATGAGGCGCTGTATGGGCGACCTTATCGCGCACCGCATTGCTGGTTAGAGGTCGGTGAGCGTAGCTTGATTGGCCCAGAGTTGGTGCAGGCGACGTCAGAGAAGATCGATATTATTCGATGTCGGCTTCTTACAGCGCAGAGCAGACAGAAGAGCTACGCCGATACGAGACGGAGGCCACTAGAGTTCACAGTTGGGGATCATGTGTTTTTACGAGTTTCCCCTATGAAGGGAGTCCTTTGGTTCGAGAAGAAGGGGAAGCTGGCACCGCGATTCATTGGTCTATTCCAGATCCTCGATCGTGTGGGAGCAGTGGCTTACCGATTGGCTTTACCCATGCCCCTCTCGAGCGTCCACAACGTATTTCATGTTTCTATGCTGAAGAAGTACGTTGCTGATCCTTCTCATATCATCAGATGGGAGCAGGTGCAGTTAGGAGAGGATGTTACTTATATCCTGCGACCAACATGCATCTTAGACAGGAAGGAGCAGGTACTGCGTAGCAAGGTGATTCCCCTTGTGAAGGTACTATGGACGCATCACTCTGAGGAGGAGGCTACTTGGGAGACAGAAGCTGAGATCAGAAAGAACTACCCACAGCTTCTCGAGGAGTACGAACAGGTATAAATTTTGAGGATGAAATTATTTGTTAAGGGGGGTAGATTGTAACGCCCGTGAAAAATCCGTACTTGGGCTCGAGTACCAACTCGACCCGAAATCGCGTAGAATTAATTTCCATGGAAATTAAGCGTAATTTAGCTAGCGCAACGCTAGAGTAGCTGGGAAATAGTCCCTGATCACTTTAAATACGTTCTACAAGACCCAAATCGAGTAGAACAAACAACTCTACAATACTCTATAACCTCGGATCAAACTCTAAGCAGGTCTGTTCTCTGGACCACATTGAATTTTTGTATTGGATCTAGACCGCGCGTCGAAGGTCCGATACTTCCTATCTTAGACCGTTAGAACCGCCTAGCTGGACTTGACAATCATCTCGAAAATCAAGTCAAACCGATAATCACAGACTATTTCGTTGAACCCGGACTGAAGCGACCGCGAATAGGGACGGATTTGAAATTTCAAATTCAAATCTGGCACACGACTTAACACGTCAGTATTAAGCGTTCTGACCGTCAGAATTCATCCAGATTACACCCTCGGATCAGGAAAAATTTCTATTTATTATCATGAGACTTTCAGCCCTGATCTACGTGCGGTGACCGCTGAACTGAAACTGGTCCGCCACGTGCGATCTGCGAACCCTGCCAGACTGAAAACTTAATACGTGCTACATCTGGTACGCATGAGCTTAAGTCTGATCGCAATCGACCAGGGGACCACCAGAAAGCAGCTTTTGGACCGAAACAGCCCCGAAATGGATAGGCACCAAGTAAACTTCATTCCGGAGCCTGTTTCCGGCATTTTTAAGCTTATAAAAGGGGTTGAAACCCTCATTTCTCTCTCCCATCCGAAAATTGCAACCCTAGAGAAAAGGAGAGAGAGATTGGAAGGGATTTTTCCCGCTTCCGAGCCACCGATTGCTGCTGCTTCAGCAACTCTTCCCAATCACCTGGCTGGTGATTTCTCCGTTCTTTCAGGTACAAAACAACCCTAGAACTTGATGATTTAGGGTTTATCCAGATTTAGGGCGTGTTAGCTAACGTATTTCGTAAATCAGGTTGTCCTACTGCCGTAAACGAAGCGTACACGCTCCGTTCAAAATCACGCTTCCGTAAGAGACTAGGTGAGGATTTTAGACGCTTTGATTGACGGTTTACAACGCTTTCAATGTCGTTTAATAGTAGATTATCGACGGCACCGCCGTTTGACATGTACGACATGCTCTCCGTTTCCTGTTTCGTAAATTAACGAAGAATATGAGATTTAGGGCATTTTAGTCATTTGTAGGAAGTGCGGTCTACATTTATATTTCGCTGACGTGATTGACATGGTTTATTGTCGCATTAGGGAGTTAGGAATGCTTGCATAATTAGTTTGGCGAAGAGAGTCGCCTAGTTGCGCACTTTGGGTCAACATACTATATGTAGACTTAAGTGTGTAGTGTATGTGTTTGTATAAATGCTTGTATTAGTATGTATTGAATTAAATGATGTTATGTAGTAGTTTGAGATTGATTTCTTGGTTAATATGCTGACCTAAATGATTTCTTACATGTTGACCATATGCATGATTCCATTACATGCATGGAATGTATGTGTTTGAAGATTTGCTTAAGTTGAAGTTATAACCTGTGTTAACATGCTCACATGATGGTATCTAAATTCCAATACCTTTACATATATTGCTAATGTGATTCCATAGATGTGTGGGACTAGACTTAGTCCAGGCAGTCGGTAACCGAGCAAATTCGTGGCTGACTGGTCATAGCCACGAACAACGCGTCGATGAACGTGATTCGTGTTTAGAGTTGGCGGCAGTGGTTAGGCCACGCGAAGTGTTTTACGCACTTCATGTCGTTCGACTTGAGATGCGATCGCGCTAGTCGAGCCCGTCAAGTAACCCGACTGGCCGATGTATGTTCACCTTGTATGTGTCATAACTGCTTGAACCTAGGGTACTGAACTTACCATTGTAAACCCTGTTAACCATGGTACCTTGATCCACGAAGACTCATGAGCCGGGCATGGTGGTATGGGACACCGTGGTCGAGCTGTCGGCCTACGCTGGGGCCACAAACCTCCCCGTAGTGACCAGTGAGCACCTAGACTCGTGAGCAGATTATGGTGGTATGAGACACTATATTCTAGCTGTCGGCCTACACTGATCAGGCGACGAGCCCTTTGTAGTGACCGCGAGCGTATTCTGAGTCCACGGGAGGAGACGACCCTTCCGTTGCAGTAGAGTACGGTAGGCCTGTATTGATAAGGTGATGGGGGAGCGGTGTAACGAGTGCGAGCAACAGCCCTGGCAGCCCTTGCAGTGACCTACGAAATATACATCATATGAGATTACTAGGAGTGACGACCCTAGACAGGATCTGTGTTGGGATTGATACAAGGGAAGTACCTTAGTTTCCCAATCCTGCTGTTTGAATGGACTTATAACAACTTGGAATTCATATCACCATAGCATTGCATGTGCCTGGAAGATGTGGAGCACTCTAGGAAGTGTGGCATGCCGCGGTCGTAAGATGTTGCCGCATGAGGGTGATCGTCGGTGAGGGCATACATCACGTCATATCATCTTGCATTAACAACAGTATTAGGATTGTCTGATTTACTGCTTTACTATTATCGCGTGATTGAATTGTGAACATGCTAATCTTTGCTCTATGATTCCACTGAGTTGATCACTCATTCCCACGTTACGGGATGGTGTTTGCAACACCCACCAGACCCTGTTGTAGATGCAAGTGAGGCCGAAATCCAGGAGGTGGAGCCAGAGATCGACGAGGACCAGGATGAGTTCTCGTATATGCAGTATCACGACGGCTTCCGTAGGCGACCTGGATCGAGGGGACATCAGTGGGACTTTTTTTGAACATTATTCTTTTGTTTATGTATATGTATATGAGACTCAGAGATGTAGTCATACTTTGGAGACAGATGAGATTTACTTTATTTTTCCATACAGTGATATATATATTGTTTAGTCTTCCGCTTGCTTTTATCACTGGATCTGAAGTATGAATTGCAGTTTTGGTATACTTTTACTCATGTGAATGCTTTAAATCAGACAACAATGAATCATAACCATTTTTGTTGCATAAGTGACTGTCTGGAACTCGGGAGTTGAGTTTATACACGACCCCCGATTTTCAGGGTGTTACAGATATGTGTTAGGCCCATGACCAGGGCCCACCTGTTTCATATATTTAGCCCTTGTGTGAGGCCATGTGCTTATTATATATTTGATTCTATGCGGGCCATTCCTTGGGGTAATGTTGGTTAAAAGTTCACATTGTCGATGCCAGTTATTGATACCGTTTATGAGTATGTGACATCATAACATCATGATACATGCCCATTCGCATCATCTGCATGTTTGTTATGAGATGTGATTGACCATTGCATATGTCATTGAACAGGATGATGTGAGACTCCCTGATAGGTGGAGATTATCTCACATGAGCGCATGACATGCACAGGATTGATGCATGATTGGATTGTATGACTCATGCATCTTGCATTATGTTGTGATTACTGTACGCCCTAGTGACATCAGGGCCGTAGCCTCCACAGGCATATCGTGGATGGCCAGATGGGACATCGAAAATCTGTTCGAACATCAGGCCGCCATAGATGGCCCTGGGTGAAAATCCCTAAACACCCTCTTGGTTCCAGAGGATGCTCCAACGTCTAGACCGAGTGGGTAGATGAGCGTTGAGTGTCAATTACCAGATGGCTGCGCTCTCCACTGTGTTGTAGTCGGTTGGAAGGGGGTGCGGCCTTACCCGCTCGAGGGAGTAGGCATGGCTAGGCTGAGTTTGACCAGCTCGAGGAATGAGTCCGCAATCGGCGAGCTGGGTAGGTATTGACAGACTACTGACAGGCGGATAGTGAGGTCTTTTTCACTTACCAAGTTGTGCCCTTGATTGGAGTGACAGGTGGTGTGAAGTGTAATAGACCCCGGTAATTTTTTCAGAGAGGAACCGTACTGATATGAGGACTGACATGATATTATGACACTCTGTCACTATTGTGCATGTGGGCGGATGCACGTGGGTAGACGCTAATGTGGGCGGGGCTAAGGCCTGGGTGAGCTACCAGCGGTTGGCAGGCTACTGTGTTGATAGGCTACTGAGTAGGAGTTGCATACTCATTCATTCATCCATTCACTATCCACTCGGGCTGGTGGTGCGTAACTAATTTTTATGTATCTTTGTTATGGTAAGGATTTCGGTTGGGCGCGCGACTTACCTGAGATCAGGAGTTTATCACGTTGAGTCAGACTATCCAAATTTAGGTATGGGACTGGTTTAGATAGAGGTTCCTTGTAGTGGACCCCATAGCCTGCGATACTACGTACTATCATCCCGACATCACACTCCAGCATGGTCATTCTATTAGCACTATATACCGCATATTCCATTACATCTTCGACATGTAGCATTGTGGATTATTATGTTTCTGTATTCCTGTAGCTTAAATGAGAGTAATGATATTTGTTAGCTCTTTCGAATTTTACATTACATTATATCCTTGTCATTTGACATTTGATTATCTATGACTCATCATCTGCATAGCTGTCCTATATTGCGTATTCTGATATTGATTAACTTATGGACTTGTTCATACTTCCTCTTATTCTGTTATTGCATGATTATAATCTTGTCAGTATTTCTGTTTACGCTGATAATTCCTGTTCTTATCAGTGTTTCTGCTTATTCAGTCATTGTATGGTTTATGGACTAATAGCTTTCCAGTATTGTATGATTATGATATTGTATTGAATACTTAGCACTTATCTCGTGCACACACTTACAACACCCTCTAAGCTTTCTATAAGCACGATAGATGGGTGCAGGTGATGTTAGGTTACAACAGCATTGAACTTGGAGCGTGCAGCTGTTTTCTGGAGCTTTGATTTTGACATATATATTTTTCTTTCAGCATTGTATTCAAATGATTATATTAGTGGATATGTGATGATGATGTTGCCTTTATGATTTCGGTAAACTTGTGGTTATGCTTATTACTAGTTAAATGTACAAAAAAAAAATCCTCCTTGTAGGATCCCAGGATCGAAAATCTGGCATATGATGCTAGGAGCCGAGAATGGGGTACTACGGAGGCTGTCGGCACCGGATTCGACGATTGGGATTCCTGTGAATCCGATTTCCGGGTTTGGGGCATGACATTGAAATTACTGAATCGATTAGTGGTATCCCATGACTATACATTTTTGACCAACCTATCAAAGTAATTTCATGCCTCTTCGAGATCTTTGGTTATAAAGTTGCCATTACACATCATCTCCACAAGTTGGCGCATATTTGAGTTCAGTCCACTATAGAATAAACTAATTATTCACCAAATTTTATAACTATGGTGTGAGCAGCCAAGTAAAAGTTCCTTGAATCTCTCCTAATATTGAAAAAAAATGTCTCGTCGCTTTTTGGGAGAAATTTTATGATGGCACGCCTTAATGAGTTTATCTTATGAATCGAGAAGAGCTTTTTTGGGAACTCATGGGTCATCTCAGGCCATGTGCCTATAAATCTTGGTCTCAAAGAATGGAGCCATAACTTGGCTCTCTCCTTTAGAGAGAATGAAATAACTTAAGTCTAATAACATCTTAAGCGACGTTGTTATAATGCAAAGTTGCTACAATCTCATCGAATCCCTTAAGATGTAGATATGGACTTTCCGAATCAAGTCCATGGAATTAAAGGAGTTGGATCACTCCTAGTTTGAAGTCTAAATTACCTACATTAAATGAGAAAATCATGTAAGACGGTGTAGTTGTTTTGCCAGTTGTAGGTTATCTCTCAAAGTTCTGATCGAAGGAATATATTGTACCTCATTCTCATCACGCATTATCCTAGCCGATGGCATGTCAGGATTAATTCGACATTCTCGTCAACATGTGGCTCATGCTTAGTCATGTTTGGAGCATTCATAACCATAGTTTAGGATGGTTTAAAAGTACTCTGATATTTTCTAACTCGACGGTGGATGGAGAGACCACCAACTAAACCTCCTTCACTTAGAAGACATTGTGTATGGTCCTTTCCCCACTTGGGTATGAACCATACACAAAAACTAAGTTCTAAACCTAAACTTAAGAATTTGAATCCTACAATGAAAAATTCAATTATAAAGTAATTGGACAAAGTAGAAAGCAATTAACAGATCTAGAAAATAACTAGAAGAAGAGAGTGAAAAGGCCAAGCTATATGTCCTAAAGGGGGGGTGTAACGCCCTGAAAATCGGGGGTCGAGCAGAAACTCAGCTCCCGAGTTCTAACGCATCACTTATGCAACATAGATAATGATGATTGAATGTTGTTCATATTAGTGCATTAAACATGAGTGAGATTATACCAAAACAACATATCATACTCCAGAGACAGTTAAATTTCGCAAGCAGAAGACTGTGATAGATATATAAAATATATAAATTGTTGTAAATCTCCATAGTGTGAACATGTTACCAGGTTAAATATATACATGTATACTCCAATAATGAACAAAATGAATATACATGGGTGTTTCAGAAGTATAAAATAACAAGTGTAATGGCATCTAATCAGCATCCCTATAACCTTGTCGATTAGGACATGATCTACATAGACCCGTCTGATAGCTGTATATAGGAGAAACCTTCATCATCATAGAAGTCCAGCTCCGCTTTGTAAGCATCGCCATCATCTGAAACTAAAACAAGGTTTGGTTGGTATTTAAAACACAATCCTGTAACATGGGAGTGAGTGATCAACTTAGTGGAACAATAAAGAAAAGTTTAATATGTTATCAATTCAGTCAAGCAATAATGATAACGCAATACAACAATCAGGTCCTAAGTACTCTTTTTAATACAAGAATGATATGAAATAATAATACATGCCCTCGCCTACGCTCCCTCAGCGTCTTCATCTCATGGCGCGCATAGCATCCTCCTGAAAGTGTTCTTCCTCACCAAAGCACATACAGTGCGGTGCATACAAATGATTAGACAGATTCTTACTTAGGTTTATTCATACAGCAGGATTGGGAAGCTAAGGTACTTTTCTTATATCAATTCCCAAACAATGATCTATTCTAGGGTTGTCAGTCCTACTGAATCTCATACGATGTTGTGTTTGTAGGACACTACAAAGGGCTCGTCACTTGATCAGTGTAGGCCTAGTTTATACTCTAGTTGTTACGGAAAGACTCGTCGCCTCAACACAGCCTCAGAATATGCTCATGGTCACTACAAAAGGCTCGTCACTTGATCAGTGTAGGCTGACAGCTCGAATACAATGTCCCATACCACCGTATTCGGCTCATGAGTCTGGGTTACTCACTGGTCACTACGGGTGGGCTCGTCACCCTAGCGTAGGTCGACAACTCGACCACGATGTCCCATACCACCATGCCCGGCTCATGAGTCTTAGCAGATCGAGGTACTAAGGTTGATCGGGCTTTCACTGGTGAGTTTAGTACCTTAGATTCAAGTAGTAGCATCCATACATGGTGAACACACAATGGGCCAATAGATTTATTAGACGAGTTCGACTAGTACAAGTGTACGCTGAATAAATCAATAAGGTACCGTTGTCGATGATCCTCTGTAACGCCCGTGAAAAATCCATACTTGGGCTCGAGTACCAACTCGACCCGAATTTGCGTAGAATTCATTCCTTTGGAAAATTTGACTAGGTTAGCTAGTGCAACGTTAGAATAGCTGGGAAATGGTCCCTGATCACTTTAAATACGTTCTACAAGGCCCGAAGCGAGTGGAACTAAGGGTGCTATAATGCTCTAAAGCCTCGGATCAAACTCTAAGCCGGTTTGTTCTCTGGACCACTTTGAATCTTTGTATTGGATCTAGACCGCACGTTGAAAGTCCGATACCTCCTATCTTAGACCGTTAGGACCGTCTAGCTGGGCTTGACACTCATTCCAAAAATCAAGTCAAACCGATTATCACAGGCTATTTCATTGAGCCCGGACCGAAGAGAGTGTGGATAGGGACATAGTTGGAATTTCAAATTCAAATCTGGCACACAAATTTGACGCATCAGTATTGAGCATTCTGACCGTCAGAATACAGCCAAATTACACCCTTGGATCAGGAAAAATATCTATTATATATCACGGGACTTATAGGCCTGATCTTGGTGCGGTGACCGTTAAACTGAAACTGGGCCGCCACGTGCGATCTGGGAACCCAACCGGTCTGAAAACTGGATGTATGCTAGATCTAGTATGCATGAGCTTAAGTCCGACCGCATCTGGCCTGGGGACCTCCAGAAATGCCCTTTTGGACCGAAACGGCCCCGATTTGGTTAGGCACCAAGTAAACATTGTTCCCAAGCCTATTTTGGGAATGTTTTAGGCTATAAAAGGGGTTGAAACCCTCACTCCTCTCTCCCATCCGAATTTGAGAGAAGCCCTAGCTTGGGAGAGAGAAAAAGAGTGAGAGATTGTGAGAGAGTGGGAGAGTTCTTCCCGCCACTTGTGCTACGTGTTGCACATGCTTAAGCGACACTCCTCTACCGCTTTCCCGGCGATTCCACCGCAATCCTAGGTAAGTAAAAACCCTAAATAGTTGGTGATTTGAGTTTTTCTTGTTTCCATGGCGATGTAGCTTATGGATCTTATGTATTAGGCTCCTTACTCGCCGTAGATGAAGCATATACACTCCGCTTCAATTCCCGAGTCTACAAGACACTAGGTGAGGATTTTAGACGCTTGGATTGACGGTTCCCAATGCTTTCAATGTCGTTTAATAGTAGATTCTTGACGGCATCGCCGTTTGACATGTACAAAATGCTCTCCGTTTCCCGTTTCGTAAGCTAACGAAGAATATGAGATTTAGGGCATTTTAGTCATTTGTAGGAAGTACTGTTTGCATTCATATTTTGCTGATGTGATTGACATGGTTTGTTGTCGCATTAGGAAGTTAGGAATGCGTGCATAATTAGTTTGGCGAAGAGGTTCGCCTAGTTGCACACTTTGGGTCGACATACCATATGTAGACTTAAGTGTGTAGTGTATGTGTTTGTACAAATGTTTGTATTAGTATGTATTGAATTAAATGATGTTATATGATAGTTTGTGATTGATTTTTCAACTATTATGCTGACCTAGATGATTTTCTACATGTTGATAAAATGCATGATTTCATTACATGCATTGAATGTATGTGCTTGAGGATTTGCTTAAGTTGAATATGCATGGGAAGTATGCCTTGAAGATTTGCTTAAGTTGAATGTTATAACATGTGCTAACATGCTCACATGATGTATTTCAATTCCAATACCTTTTATAGTGATTCCATAGATGTGTGGGACTTGACTTAGTCCAGGCAGTCGGTAACCGAGCAAATTCGTGGCTGACTGGTCATAGCCACGAATGACGCGTCGATGAATGTGATTCGTGTTGAGAGTTGGCGGCAGTGGTTAGGCCACGCGAAGTGTTTTACGCACTTCATGTCGTTCAGTTCGAGATGCGATCGCGCTAGTCGAGCCCGTCAAGTAACCCGACTGGCCGATGTTTGTTCACCATGTATGTATCATAACTGCTTGAACCTAGGGTACTGAACTTACCATTGTAAACCCTATTAACCGTGGTACCTTGATCCACGAAGACTCATGAGCCGGGCATGGTGGTATGGGACACCGTGGTCGAGCTGTCGGCCTACGCTGGGGCCACAAACCTCCCCGTAGTGACCAATGAGCACCTTGACTCGTGAGCAGATTATGGTGGTATGGGACACTATATTCTAGCTGTCGGCCTACACTGATCAGGCGACGAGCCCTTTGTAGTGACCGCGAGCGTATTCTGAGTTCACGGGAGGCGACGACCCTTCCGTGCAGTAGAGTACAGTAGGCCTGTATTGATAAGGTGATGGGGGAGCGGTGCAACGAGTGCGAGCAACAGCCCTGGCAGCCCTTGCAGTGACCTACGAAATGTACATCGTATGAGATTACTAGGAGTGACGACCCTAGACAGGATCCGTGTTGGGATTGATACAAGGGAGGTACCTTAGTTTCCCAATCCTGCTGTTTGAATGGACTAATAATAACTTGGTAATCATATCACCATAGCATTGCATGTGCCTGGAAGATGTGGAGCACTCTAGGGAGTGTGGCATGCCGCGGTCGTAAGATGTTGCCGTATGAGGGTGATCGTCGGTGAGGGCATACATCACGTCATATCATCTTGCATTAACAACAGTTTTAGGACTTGTCTGATTTACTGCTTTACTATTATCGCGTGATTGAATTGTGAACATGCTAATCCTTGCTCTATGATTCCACTGAGTTGATCACTCATTCCCACGTTACGGGATGGTGTTTGCAACACCCACCAGACCCTGTTGTAGTTGCAGGTGACGATGAGATCCAGGAGGTGGAGCTAGATGATGACGAGGACCAGGATGAGTTCTCGTATATGCAGTATCATGACGGCTTCCCGTAGGTGACCTGGATCGAGGGGACATCAGTGGGACTTTTCTTTTTGAACATTATTCTTTTGTTATGTACATGTATATGAGACTCAGAGATGTAGTCATACTTTGGAGACAGTTGAGATTACTTTGTTTTTCCATACAGTGATATATATCTTGTTTAGTCTTCCGCTTGCTTTTATCACTGGATCTGAAGTATGAATTGCAGTTTTGGTATACTTTTACTCATGTGAATGCTTTAAATCAAACAACATTGAATCATAACCATTTTTGTTGCATAAGTGACGGTCTGGAACTCGGGAGTTGAGTTTATACACGACCCCCGATTTTCAGGGTGTTACAAGTTGGTATCAAAGCATGAATGAGAGTATACTGGGCCTGGGTTATGGTCTTGCGACGTACGCTGTCGCTTCCTTTGACTTAGGTGGGTGCGAGAAGGGTCTAGAAACACTTCTAGGATCACAGATTCGCCGATAGGCGAAGTTTATAAGGATCGATCGCAAGATCGAGTCTGTAACGTATCTCGGGTCGCGTTAAGCAACCCGAATCACTTCTAAGCTGTAGGAAGTCGGGTGGAGATGTCCTATGAGCGGTTTTAAACCGCAAAAGTGAATCCATGGGCCGTGGAATGACCACGACTCTAGTAATCAATCGCCAGGGCTTAAAAACCCCGTTTTGCCAAAAATTCTTAAAATTCCTTCTCTAAACACTTCAACCTTCAGTTCTTTTGTATCCATTTCATGTTAGGCATCAAACCTAATGTGAAAATAACACAAATTAGTACATTCACCAAATTTTACAGTGAATAGTAAAATTTCATAAAAAATGGCCATAAAGCCATTCTAACTTCACTTTCTTTAGCAACTAAGGAGCTAGAAAGATGTACTGGATCCTTCTACCCCAAATCCATATGCTGCATCATATGGTTTGGTATTCGGGACTGCGATGTGTACCCGGAAAGCCCCAAAAACATGTTTGGGCTCATAGGGACCAAAATACTATGAACTAAGGGGTGGGACCAGACTTTTTGGGACCCTGGGACCATGGGGGACCAGACCCATGGGGTCCCGCTGGCCAACCTGAAGGTTGGCCGGCGATGCCATCGCCGGCCGGGCGATGCATCGCCGGCCGGCCATCTCCGATGGTGCTGCCCTTTGGGCGCACCCACTTAAATGCCTCCCACAACACCCCTAGGTACCTCCCATCCCACGAAAACCCCTAAAACACCCCTCTCCTTCACAAACAGCCCCCTTGCATGCCCTAGATTTGATTTTCAGCGCTCCATTCCAAATCCCGGCGACCCAAACCCCTCCTAATCCCTTCCTTGGCCAAAACCGACCACCACCCATTGATTATTGGGTGTTGGCAGCCCCTTTCCTTGAAGATTTTCCCATTTGGAGCTCCAAAATCCCCCAAATAGTGTCGAAATCGTGAGCAGCTCCATTCCACCTTTTTGTTCTTATTTTTCCCTGAAAGTACAGCCTTGGGAAGCTTGAAGCATCCCTCTACGACGCCTAGATTTCCTTTTGTCAGATTGGGCAGCCATTTCTCCGCATTTTCGGCGTTTTCCATGGCTTTCGTGGAAGCTATTTTGGGACTTTTGTCACTCTCATCCATCCTGTCTTTGATGGGTAAGAGGAAAACTGCAACAGACGAGGCTGGGCCGAGCCGCCCTGCTCAATCGAGAAGACCGCGGGGTGGTGCCGCAAGTTCAAGCGCCGCCGCAGGTCCAGCTGCAGTCCTGGAGTGCCGTACGAAGCGGGATTTGGATCCCCATGCACACCTTGGACGAACCATCCTATCAGAGATGCCTCATGGTGAATACACTGATCGTAGAGTGTTATTTGAGGCGGACGTAGATGGGCGATTGTTCGGCGAATATCTGTTGTTCGAACGCATTGAAGCTGCGCACTGGGGACCGATCTTTGAAGCTCGCGCTCGTGCTAATGTGAGCACTGTTCGTGCCTTCTATGCTAGCATCCAGAGTCCTACCTTGGAGCCCTTGCAGTTCAAAATCCCTTTTGGTAGAGATCGGATGGCTACGATCGACGTCCAGTTGGTTGCGCGACTTCTCAACGTGCCTCTAGGTGATGTACATCCAAGTGAGAAGAATTTGAGGACTAGACGTGAACGAGATCGCCGCACCAGGTTTCTGTGCGGTAAGTTGGTTCCATGGCAGCCTAATAATAGCCTCAAGGCGACGTACATGTCTGAGGATTTACGTCTGCTGCATCACATCTGCACGTTCAATGTTTATCCTAGGTCGACGAACCGCATTGAATGTACACGTCTTATGGTCGATTTCTTATTTCTGGTGGCCCAGGGAGAGAACGTATGTATGGCCACTTTCATCTTACGGCAGATAGTTCTCATAGCCAGGTCGAGAAGAACATCCGAATCCCTTCCCTTTGGCCGACTCATTTGCAGAATTGCGCTTGAGTTTGCCTATAGACTTGGACCCGAGTTGCCGGTATCGATTCACACCATCGATGAGTCGACGATGGTTAAGATGAAGATTGGGTCGCAATATCGTGAAAATCAACTTGAAAGGGATAGTGGGGACGACTTTGATGAAGAGGAAGATCAAAGCGAAGGAGAACCTAGTGCAGAGGTTCAGGAAGAGACTCAGGAAGAAGCAGAAGAGGAGGCTCAGGATACTGACGAGAGCCCTCCTCCTTCTGCGCAGACTACTATTGACGATCGCATTGCTCGGATGGAGGAGAGTCAGACCGCTTTGCGAAGGGAAGTCCAAGAACTTCGAGCAGAGGTCGCTGATGCCAAGGCCGTTACGAAGAAGAAATTTGGCAAGGTGACTCGCACCTTGAAGGCAATCCTGTGTTGCTTACAGGATAAGGGTGCTCCTCCTCCGTCGCCAGACTCCGACTAGCAACGCGATCTTTGATGTTGTTATGAGTAGTTAGCTATTTTCTGTTTCATGTGTGTAAAGCCTATTAGGGCTAGTGCTTTGCTTTTGTCGCTGTTGCTTAACTGTCTTAATTTCCATGTCATTCTAGTCATGATGCTTGTAAGGATATATCCCTTGTATTGTGACAATTTTGATTAATTGAAATGCATGGAATGCCTTTGACTCTTTAGTGAATGATTGTGGTGTATTTGTGCAATTGAGACTGACAAGGTTGCGCCCTATTTTGAATATAGGGAATGCCACCTAAGACTACGAGGAGCGCGGTTCGGCTTTCATTGTTAGAGCAGATGGATCAGGCTCCTTCTCAGTCTGGCACTCGTCCGGACCCTGCTGTGGGCCCGATTCCTGAGACTGTTCGATCGTCTCAGCCTGCTACTGGTCCTACAGATGGACCACCGCCATTTACACCATCAGTCAGAGAGCCACAGCGCGCATCTACTTCCGCACCTCATCCGCCACAGCCTGCTCCACCACCTGATAGATTCGAGCAGATGATGGCTATGATGCTACAGCAGCAGCAGCTATTGACTACCATAGTCGGGACTTTAGCCCAGGGTGGGGGTGCGACTGCATCTACTCCGCCTGCACCACCTGCGCATCCAGCTGAGGATGCCTATGCTTACGCCCAGGATGAGGGCATAGCACTTCCTGCGCAGCCTGCTTTCCCTGCGGGGAACCCTGCCGACACACGGGGCCTTCTGGAGCGATTTCAGCGCTTGCGGCCTCCTACTTTCACGGGTTCTCACAGACCCGAGGAGGCTGAGTTTTGGCTCGACCGAGTGTCGAAGATTCTGCGCATGTTGCACTGTACTGAGGCAGAGCAGGTAGAGCTGGCTACCTTCCAGTTTGAGAGAGAGGCCAGTATGTGGTGGGATAGTGTATTGCGGACTGTTACCGCAGACTTCGTATGGACATGGGCAGCATTCGAGTTTCGCTTCCATGAGAAGTATTATCCTCAGACCTACAGACACGAGAGGGAGAATGAGTTTCTCCGTCTCAGGCAGGCAGCGATGACGGTCACCGAGTATGAGCATCGGTTCACAGAGTTGGGCAGGTACGTCCCGACGATTTTAGCTGATGAGCAGATGCGCATACGGCGCTTTTTGGAGGGCTTGCGACCGGATATTCGGTCGAAGATGTGCTGTATCAGTTTCTCCTCCTATGCGGAGTTGGTTCACATGTCCATGCGGGCAGAGCAGGACGTGGATCGACTTGCGCGATCACGAGGCCCGACTACTTCTAGGCCGCGACCGGAGTTGCCAGATAGGCCCTTCGCGGGCAAGAGGCCTCGCATTGATCCTCCTACCAGGACCACGGCGCCAGTAGGACCATTTCGGCGCCCTGATCTATCATGCACATACTGTGGGAGGACGGGCCACCTAGCGCCGAGTTGCTTTACGAGGATGCGGGACAGTGGGTTCTCGCCGCCGCAGAAGATTGATCGTGTACGTCCACAGGCGATATCAGCACCGCCTATACGGTCAGCTCCTGCGCAGTCCTCTTTCAGACCCACAGTATCGCAGATTCGACAGCCCCCACGGCCCTTGACACAGCGGCCGAACCGGCCACAGCAGGCTCGAGTTCATGCACTGACCGCTGAGGCAGCTACGACGCCGACTTTCCAGCATTCAGCCTTCGAGGTCACGGGCCATATCGGAGGTACTCCCGTTCTTGTCATGGTGGACACTGGTTCCACGATTTCTTTGATATCGCGTGCCGTAGTCAGACGTCTTGGGTTGCAGACTATTACTATGGATAGCGTGCGAGTCCTTGCAGCTCATGGAGATTATTCGGATGTCACCCAGATGTGTGAGGGTTGTTAACTTGATCTGGGAGGCAGGACGATGACTCTTGATTTGGTCGTCGATCCCTCGCTCGTATATCTCGACGTCATTCTTGGCATGGACTGGTTGACTGCAGCGAGAGCCGAGATTGACTGCGAGGCTCGTGTGGTGACGGTGTACGAGCCTGAGGGCACGCCTTTCACATTTTCAGTGCGGGTAAATCTTCCTTTCCGCATTCTTAGCTACGCCACCCTGTTGCGCGACGCTGGTGCCCAGATACTTGAGCAGACGCCAGTTGTTTCTGAGTTCGGGGATCTGTTCAGGAAGATCCCTGGTTTGCCACCCCGACGTGAGATCGATTTCACTATCGATCTGATTCCTGGTTCTACACCCGTCTCACTGCCGACGTATCGCATGGCACCATGTGAGATGGAGGAGTTGAGGACGCAGATTGATGGTCTACTAGAGCTTGGCCTTATACGGCCTAGCGTATCTCCTTGGGGGGCACCGGTCTTGTTCGTGAAGAAGAAGGATGGTTCGCTGCGATTGTGTATTGATTATCGCAGGCTGAACCAACTCACAGTGAAGAACAAGTACCCTTTGCCCAGGATCGATGACTTATTTGATCAGTTGAGAGGAGCGCAGTACTTCTCGAAGATTGATCTTCAGTCAGGATATCATCAGCTGCGCGTCAGAGATGAGGACGTGCAGAAGACAGCGTTTAGGACCAGTTTTGGTCATTACGAGTTCCTTGTGATGTCGTTCGGTCTCACGAACGCACCGGCCGTGTTCATGGATCTGATGAACCGGGTATTGCGGCCTTTCCTCTATCGATTCGTCGTTGTCTTCATCGACGACATTTTGGTATACTCTAGGAGTCGAGGGGAGCATGAGGAGCACTTGCGTTTGGTCCTTGATACGCTCAGACAGCATCAGTTGTTCGCACAGTATAAGAAGTGCGACTTCTGGAAGCAGGAGGTGAAGTTTCTGGGACACGTGGTGTCCAAGGATGGCATGGCAGTTGACCTGTCTAAGGTAGCTGCGGTGCAGGACTGGGAGCAGCCTGGTTCTGTCACTGAGGTGAGGAGTTTCTTGGGTCTCGCTGGCTACTATCGGCGCTTCATTCAGGATTTCTCGAAGATCGCGAGACCCTTATCTCAGTTGACGCGGAAGGACGTGAAGTTCGCCTGGAATGATAAGGCGGAGTCAGCTTTTCAGGAGCTGAAGGACAGACTTACGTCCGCCCCTGTGCTAGTATTGCCAGAGCAAGGGGTTAAATACACTATATACACTGACGCGTCTAGTGTTGGTTTGGGTTGTGTCCTTATGCAGAGGGACAGGGTAATTTCGTATGCCTCGAGACAATTAAGGAAGCACGAGGAGAATTACCCTACACACGACCTGGAGTTGGCAGCCGTGATATTCGCACTGAGACTCTGGAGACATTACCTCTATGGAGAGGAGTTCGAGCTCTTTTGCGACCACAAGAGCCTCAAGTACATATTCACACAGCGGGACTTGAATATGAGGCAGCGGCGATGGATGGAGACGCTGAAGGACTTCAAGTTTGAAGTCTCTTACCATCCTGGGAAGGCGAACCTTGTGGCTGATGCGTTGAGCCGCAAGAAGGCGATAGAGTTTGCGGCTCCGCTGATGGTTGCCGAGTGGGATATGGTTGAGTTTTTGCGAGACTTTGAGCAGAAACTCACCGTAGAGGAGCCATTTGAGTTCATCGCACATGTTCAGGTGCGATCCCCGATCGATGACCGTGTCATCGAGGCGCAGAGGGACGACGCGCATCTTACTGAGCTTCGAGAGCAGGCCAGTGATGATGATGACGCCGACTGGCGAGTTGGCATGGATGGGGGTTTACGTTACCGTGGCCGCCTATGCGTTCCTGATGTCCCTGACTTGAGACGAGAGATTCTCGAGGCTGCGCATTCTACTAGACTCGCGATGCATCCTGGCAGCACGAAGATGTATCGTGACGTGAAGAGGACGTACTGGTGGGAAGGTATGAAGACCCACATTGCTGAGTTCGTGTCCCGTTGTCTCACTTGTCAACAGGTGAAGGCAGAGCATCGCCGACCACCTGGACTTTTGCAGCCTATGCCGATTGCAGAGTGGAAGTGGGATTTCATTTCCATGGACTTCATTTCTGGGTTGCCGAAGACGAGGAAGGGGCATGATTCTATTTGGGTGATCGTCGACCGATTGACGAAGTCGGCGCACTTCCTACCGATCAGAGTTACGAACTCTGCAGACGAGCTGGCTAGATTGTATATTAGAGAGATCGTGCGTCTGCATGGAGTTCCGTTGGAGATCGTGTCGGACAGAGACACGCGGTTCACTTCTATTTTCTGGACTCGCATTCAGGAGGCTATGGGTGTGAAGTTGAAGTTCAGTACTGCCTTCCACCCACAGACGGACGGACAGACAGAGCGAGTGAACCAGATCCTGGAGGACATGTTGCGAGCTTGCGCATTGGACTTCAAGGACAGTTGGGATGACTGTCTTGCATATGCGGAGTTTGCGTACAACAATAGCTTCCAGGCGAGTATCGGCATGGCACCTTATGAGGCGCTGTATGGGCGACCTTGTCGCGCACCGCATTGCTGGTTAGAGGTCGGTGAGCGCAGCTTGATTGGCCCAGAGTTGGTGCAGGCGACGTCAGAGAAGATTGATATTATTCGACGTCGGCTTCTTACAGCGCAGAGCAGACAGAAGAGCTACGCCGATACGAGACGGAGACCACTAGAGTTCACAGTCGGGGATCATATGTTTTTGCGAGTTTCCCCTATGAAGGGAGTCCTTCGGTTCGGGAAGAAGGGGAAGCTGGCACCGCGATTCATTGGCCCCTTTCAGATCCTCGATCGTGTGGGAGCAGTGGCTTACCGATTGGCTTTACCCACGCCCCTCGCGAGCGTCCACAACGTATTTCATGTTTCTATGCTGAAGAAGTACGTTGCTGATCCTTCTCATATCATCAGATGGGAGCAGGTGCAGTTAGGAGAGGATGTTACTTATATCCTGCGACCGACACGCATCTTAGACCGGAAGGAGCAGGTACTGCGTAGCAAGGTGATTCCCCTTGTGAAGGTACTATAGACGCATCATACTGAGGAGGAGGCTACTTGGGAGACAGAAGCCGAGATCAGAAAGAACTACCCACAGCTTCTCGAGGAGTACGAAAAGGTACAAAATTTCGAGGACGAAATTATTTGTTAAGGGGGGTAGATTGTAACGCCCGTGAAAAATCCATACTTGGGCTCGAGTACCAACTCGACCCGAATTTGCGTAGAATTCATTCCTTTGGAAAATTTGACTAGGTTAGCTAGTGCAACGTTAGAATAGCTGGGAAATGGTCCCTGATCACTTTAAATACGTTCTACAAGGCCCGAAGCGAGTGGAACTAAGGGTGCTATAATGCTCTAAAGCCTCGGATCAAACTCTAAGCCGGTTTGTTCTCTGGACCACTTTGAATCTTTGTATTGGATCTAGACCGCACGTTGAAAGTCCGATACCTCCTATCTTAGACCGTTAGGACCGTCTAGCTGGGCTTGACACTCATTCCAAAAATCAAGTCAAACCGATTATCACAGGCTATTTCATTGAGCCCGGACCGAAGAGAGTGTGGATAGGGACATAGTTGGAATTTCAAATTCAAATCTGGCACACAAATTTGACGCATCAGTATTGAGCATTCTGACCGTCAGAATACAGCCAAATTACACCCTTGGATCAGGAAAAATATCTATTATATATCACGGGACTTATAGGCCTGATCTTGGTGCGGTGACCGTTAAACTGAAACTGGGCCGCCACGTGCGATCTGGGAACCCAACCGGTCTGAAAACTGGATGTATGCTAGATCTAGTATGCATGAGCTTAAGTCCGACCGCATCTGGCCTGGGGACCTCCAGAAATGCCCTTTTGGACCGAAACGGCCCCGATTTGGTTAGGCACCAAGTAAACATTGTTCCCAAGCCTATTTTGGGAATGTTTTAGGCTATAAAAGGGGTTGAAACCCTCACTCCTCTCTCCCATCCGAATTTGAGAGAAGCCCTAGCTTGGGAGAGAGAAAAAGAGTGAGAGATTGTGAGAGAGTGGGAGAGTTCTTCCCGCCACTTGTGCTACGTGTTGCACATGCTTAAGCGACACTCCTCTACCGCTTTCCCGGCGATTCCACCGCAATCCTAGGTAAGTAAAAACCCTAAATAGTTGGTGATTTGAGTTTTTCTTGTTTCCATGGCGATGTAGCTTATGGATCTTATGTATTAGGCTCCTTACTCGCCGTAGACGAAGCATATACACTCCGCTTCAATTCCCGAGTCTACAAGACACTAGGTGAGGATTTTAGACGCTTGGATTGACGGTTCCCAATGCTTTCAATGTCGTTTAATAGTAGATTCTTGACGGCATCGCCGTTTGACATGTACAAAATGCTCTCCGTTTCCCGTTTCGTAAGCTAACGAAGAATATGAGATTTAGGGCATTTTAGTCATTTGTAGGAAGTACTGTTTGCATTCATATTTTGCTGATGTGATTGACATGGTTTGTTGTCGCATTAGGAAGTTAGGAATGCGTGCATAATTAGTTTGGCGAAGAGGTTCGCCTAGTTGCACACTTTGGGTCGACATACCATATGTAGACTTAAGTGTGTAGTGTATGTGTTTGTACAAATGTTTGTATTAGTATGTATTGAATTAAATGATGTTATATGATAGTTTGTGATTGATTTTTCAACTATTATGCTGACCTAGATGATTTTCTACATGTTGATAAAATGCATGATTTCATTACATGCATTGAATGTATGTGCTTGAGGATTTGCTTAAGTTGAATATGCATGGGAAGTATGCCTTGAAGATTTGCTTAAGTTGAATGTTATAACATGTGCTAACATGCTCACATGATGTATTTCAATTCCAATACCTTTTATAGTGATTCCATAGATGTGTGGGACTTGACTTAGTCCAAGCAGTCGGTAACCGAGCAAATTCGTGGCTGACTGGTCATAGCCACGAATGACGCGTCGATGAATGTGATTCGTGTTGAGAGTTGGCGGCAGTGGTTAGGCCACGCGAAGTGTTTTACGCACTTCATGTCGTTCAGTTCGAGATGCGATCGCGCTAGTCGAGCCCGTCAAGTAACCCGACTGGCCGATGTTTGTTCACCATGTATGTATCATAACTGCTTGAACCTAGGGTACTGAACTTACCATTGTAAACCCTATTAACCGTGGTACCTTGATCCACGAAGACTCATGAGCCGGGCATGGTGGTATGGGACACCGTGGTCGAGCTGTCGGCCTACGCTGGGGCCACAAACCTCCCCGTAGTGACCAATGAGCACCTTGACTCGTGAGCAGATTATGGTGGTATGGGACACTATATTCTAGCTGTCGGCCTACACTGATCAGGCGACGAGCCCTTTGTAGTGACCGCGAGCGTATTCTGAGTTCACGGGAGGCGACGACCCTTCCGTGCAGTAGAGTACAGTAGGCCTGTATTGATAAGGTGATGGGGGAGCGGTGCAACGAGTGCGAGCAACAGCCCTGGCAGCCCTTGCAGTGACCTACGAAATGTACATCGTATGAGATTACTAGGAGTGACGACCCTAGACAGGATCCGTGTTGGGATTGATACAAGGGAGGTACCTTAGTTTCCCAATCCTGCTGTTTGAATGGACTAATAATAACTTGGTAATCATATCACCATAGCATTGCATGTGCCTGGAAGATGTGGAGCACTCTAGGGAGTGTGGCATGCCGCGGTCGTAAGATGTTGCCGTATGAGGGTGATCGTCGGTGAGGGCATACATCACGTCATATCATCTTGCATTAACAACAGTTTTAGGACTTGTCTGATTTACTGCTTTACTATTATCGCGTGATTGAATTGTGAACATGCTAATCCTTGCTCTATGATTCCACTGAGTTGATCACTCATTCCCACGTTACGGGATGGTGTTTGCAACACCCACCAGACCCTGTTGTAGTTGCAGGTGACGATGAGATCCAGGAGGTGGAGCTAGATGATGACGAGGACCAGGATGAGTTCTCGTATATGCAGTATCATGACGGCTTCCCGTAGGTGACCTGGATCGAGGGGACATCAGTGGGACTTTTCTTTTTGAACATTATTCTTTTGTTATGTACATGTATATGAGACTCAGAGATGTAGTCATACTTTGGAGACAGTTGAGATTACTTTGTTTTTCCATACAGTGATATATATCTTGTTTAGTCTTCCGCTTGCTTTTATCACTGGATCTGAAGTATGAATTGCAGTTTTGGTATACTTTTACTCATGTGAATGCTTTAAATCAAACAACATTGAATCATAACCATTTTTGTTGCATAAGTGACGGTCTGGAACTCGGGAGTTGAGTTTATACACGACCCCCGATTTTCAGGGTGTTACATCCTCGTACAACTCAGATTCACCGAACGCATCAATTTGTGGCGAGACTAGCTCGACCACTCAAATAGGAATTATTACCAATTACCTGGACTATATCGTAGTCCCAATCATATTCAAATGCAGCACATGGAAACATGTGATAATCATATAAGCATTTGACAAACAATCCAAGTATGACACTCGTTTGAGTATTTTATCAAACACGTAGGGCACATGTTAACATATAAAGGCATTTCATCCATAAATCACGAAATAGCGAGATAGGTTACATGAAGAAAATTATAATTATAGGTAAGATAATTGAGAATCCTATCTCAACACCCTCATTAAATACATCTCAACAAGCATTTCCTCATTCAGGCATTTTATCAAACACATAGGCTACACATTTCAACATATATGTATTAGATTAGTAATAACATATATCCTAGCAAGCCCTTTTTCAAAGGAGTTACCACATGCACAACAAGCATATATTCATAGTTAATAATCATGGCAAGCACATATCCAAATTCCATATTCATTCAGACATTTTTACAAGCACTTAGACTACACACTTCAACATACGTGATGTTTGTTGGTTATAACAGGTATTAGGGTAAATCATTTCACCAAAGAGTTGTCACACATATAACGACCATATATTCACACCAAATAATCATGGAAAGTATGATTCTAAATTCCATACTCATTCAATCATATCAATAAACACGTGGAATACACTATACTCAGCATAGTTCATATATATGTGTAAAGCGCAGGAAACATCGTATCTAAGCATGTAATAACAATCAAGTTAGTCATAAATCATTAACTAACATTAAAAGCCTTAAAAATCATAACCTAAACATCTATAGTCCACACCTTTCACCGGTAGACTCGCAACGAACTCAGTTTCAACACTAAGTCTTCGTCTATGACACGACGACTACCTATAGCATGAAATAAGTTAGCTATTTCATCACTTACACTATTTGAATATTTAAACCAAATTAGGGTTAGGATTTCTTACCCAATTTTAGAATTGAAATCGCTAGAATAGCGATGTAAAAGTGGTAGCTAAGCACGTGGAGTAACAGGGATCGAATCCCAAGAGAAAACCCTAACTCTCTCTCTCTCTTTCCTTCTCTCTTTGCTCTCTTCTCTCTCCTAGGTTCCCAAATTTGTATGGAATGAGAGACAGGGTTTAAGCCCTTTATATAGGCTCAGAAGTGATGAGAATGGCCTCAAGGCTAAGGTATACTTAGGTTACAGCCAAATAGCGACTGTTCCAATCCAACGGAGCACTTTAGAGGCCCCTTTATTGAATGCGGTTGGATTTAAGCTTCCTAATACTGGATCTTGGTCAAACTAAGTTTTTGGTCCAATCAGGTTTACAGATCGACCCTGGCGGACCAGTTTCAGTTCAACGGTCACCTGCACTCGATCAGGGCCACAAGTGCACTGACATGTGTGGAACATTTTTCCTAATCTAAGGGTATAATTGGGTCAAATTTTGATGGTCAGAATCCTTAGATTTGGTCTACAAGTGAACCAACTCAGTTTACATAAGTTCGGTTCATTTCATAAAGACATCCACGTTTCTCACACTCTTCACTCTGAGCTCAAGTTATGTGGTTCTGGGTGCTATTAGGACTTTATTTCTGAGGTGGTTGTCAAGTCAAGTAAGGCGGTCATAATTGTATAGTTTCAGGGTAATCAGACTTTCGACGTGCAGTCTAAGTTCGATGCGGAGTTTCACGATACTCCCAAGAGCAACTGGGTTTAGAGATTGATTCTTAGTTTCTAAGTAACATAGAATTAGCATTTATAGTCATTTTAGGTCTTACAGATCATATTTAAAATGGTTCAAGATAAATCCATCGATTGTTTAGTTCAGTACTTAACCAAAATTTTTCCTAATTATGATAAAATAAGGTCCTAAGGCAGTTTTATTCTCCTTTTTGGCACTTTTAGTTAGTATATTATTTTAATTATTTTTATAGTAGTTTATAATCAAGTTTACTTTATCTTCACCAAATTTCATGAGATTTTGTGTTGTAGAAAAATTATAAAAATTCCTGAAGCAGCAACTGTCCAAACTAAGATTTTTGGACAGTTGTCACTACGACCTATTTTTAACTATATTAAATATTTTATTATATTTTTTTACATATTTTTACATGAAACTAGACTCATTTAGCTTCAATATGAATTTTAAGTCACCTAAATCAGAGTTATAACGAGAGAGATATGATTTTTTGAAGTTAAATAAAAAGTGTAAAAAAAAATGGCTGAAAACGGGCCGCTTGACCCACTGCGGCCCGCCAAGCCAGCCAGGCGACGAGGCTTCGCGGAACTAGCGAGGTCCTTGCCAACCGCTGGACCCTGGGGTGATGGCTCATCCTAAGGGCGATGCCATCCCCCCCGTGGGGTGCTAAAAATATGCGTGACCCACCTCGGGTCCCCCCGATTTGTGTCGTTTGGGTCCTCGTGTTCGTTTGATGTGGTTTCATAGATCTGATATTTGAAATGCGTGTATCTTTCAATTTGAAATGGGTTACGTGATGTACAATATATGATTTTGGGATAGGAGAAGCTAATTTATCCAAATAACTTATCTATATCATGAGATTCCAAAAAAGTCAATAGTAAAAAGCCCATTTTATTCATGTATTTACCATTTACAGTAAGTTTTAGTTTAAGTATAGTTCTTTACCATTTAAACTTTAGGATTAATGTCTAATATGAAAGTAATTGGAAAAATTTGAAGAACAAGGTGCTAAAAGGTGAGATTTTGAAAGAAATGGGTTGAAAGAGGATTTGAGGCTTTATGATTGAATTCTGAGAAGTCAATTAAGGTATTATGATTGACTCATTGCCTAAGGACATCTAACTCAAGGTTGAAAAAAATCTAGGGTGTTACAGGGGGTGAATATGATTATGCGAAATTCAAACTTTAACAGTGGAATATAAATAAATATAGGAAAGATAACACTTATAATCAAATCACATTGTGAAAATGTAAAGCAACCTCAAATAGAGAGATTGATACCAATGTTGTTCTAAGGACAACCTTGCACCATAAAAACCAAGGGTTTATGGCAGGACAACCTTACTGGAACAAATTGAATACCAAAAACTCAAACAGAAAGGAAACAAAGAAAATAGCAAGAAATAAATTCTAAACTATTACAACATTCTCCACAGTACTTGAAATATAATATTACAATATTCACATCCACATATACTTCCCATAATTCTGAATAATAAAAGATAGAAAAAATAAAACACACATCCACAATACACAGAGAGTTATAGTGGTTCACCTGTGTGTTCACTAACTATTAAACAACAGTCACACAAATTTCTACTCCACTCCTAACATCCTCACATAGAGGATATTAGCGTTCACTATAAAAATAAATTTTCACACGTTCACCCAAAGCCTTCACAATTATGTCTTTTTAAAAGGGCTTACACAATTCAAAAAACTCTCTTTTAAGTTTTTCAGGCTCTCCTTAGATAACCAACACAATGAGATTTTTCTGGCTTAATCTCAAAAGAAACCAAAATAAAGGAAATTTACACATGTAAAATACTTGGATTTCTCCTTTTGTTGTAGCTCGGAAGAACCAATCGAATTCGAAGTTTGAATGAAGAAGTTCAATGTCCAATACTCACTTTAAAATGGTTTTAGGTTCTAATTGATTTTAAATTAAACCAGTTGGGCTAGCTATATTTAATTTTGATTCCAAGAAGAAGGAATACAACAATTCCTCTTTTCAAATCAGATTGGAATATAGAAACAAAATCAAATCAATAAAGCTAACAAAAGAGAATTTTAAATATGCACAATGTAGCTTAAAATAAACACAAAATTATCTCAAAGTGATCCCTTAATTTTTCTTGAATTGAGTTGTCAAATTATGAAATTTGTCGTCTATTTATAGCTGAAGAAATCGTACCTTCGACTGGTCCTATGGACACTATGACTGGTCATAGGAGAAACGGATTTTTGAAATTTAAGTGCGATCAGATAAAACCGTTCCACGACTGGTCGAATGCAGTTTACGACTGGTCGTGATCCCTCCACGACTGGTCGTAAGCACCCTACGAGTAGTCAGGAAGCAACAGATTTAGTTATTGTACTTTGAGTCGTAGATTTAGGACTCGTCCTGGACTTGTCGTGCACTATTCACACGACCAATCAAGCAGTATCCAGGACTGGTCATAGGTGAATAAAAAAATTTAAAAAAATTATAACAAACTTAGGACTGGTCCTGAAATTTTTAAGGCTAGTCGAGCTAGTGCTAGGACTAGTCGAACAAGATCTAGGACTAGTCTTAGAACAGTCCAAATACTTACAAAGTGATTCAATTTGACTTATGTATACAAAATGACCTACCCTAAGGTCAATTTAAGGTCTTTCATACCTGGAACATGAAGTATGAGCATTGAAACTTCATTTCTTCAGATGATGGTTGACCTTTAAAATTTATGTAGTTTGAGATCTCTTCATGATGTAGCTTGAACTTGAGATCTTCTAAAGCTTGGAAACTTCATCTTGAGTTATACACTTTCTTAAGTCTTGAACTGTACTTGAGTCTTGAGCAAGAACTTGTTTTTTGATGTGGCTCTTGAAAGACTCTAAACATTGAAGCTTACAGGAGTAAACAACGTACTTGACCTTGCATTTCTTGAAGTAGATCACTATTCTTTACGTCAAGCATTGTGATGAAGTGTCTTGACCATATAAATCAACATACTACACAAGACACAAATTGTGTTTTTGGCACCACAAAATTTGACAACCAAAGGAGCAGGAAACCATAGCACTTACAGAGAGGAATAGAGTTACTAGTTTAGAATAACTAGGGTTAGAGAATTTTGCAAAAAAGAAACCAAAATTATTAGTGTTCTAAAAAACATCCTGTGAAAACCTAACTAGAAATTTTAAAACTAAAATCCTAAAAATTAAAGCCCTGGGTTAGAACTATAATTCAAAACCTATATAAACCTAAGTATTCTCAACACAAAGTCCCCGACAACAAGGCCAAAAACTTGCTAGGAAATCCCAAGTATAGGAGTGAGCTATAGTAATAACTTGAGAGTCCGAGGTCAAACCACAGAGAAATTGGTAAGAATACAACCAGAACTAATTGGGTTGTCTAGGTTTTTAATCCAATGAAGTAGAAAGGGTCTTAATTAATATAACTTGAACTTAATTCATCTTCTCAAGTTGATAACTCAAGTAGAACAGGATTTTAACCCATTATAGTTGGAAGATAGTACAGTAAATTCAATTATAAACATCCAACATATATTAGAATTAAGATAGGTTTTATAAAGAACTAGGTAATCAATTGTAGGGAATCAAAAGCATTTAATGTACTTGTTGAGGCATAGAAATTGATGAAGAAAGAATGGAAGCAAAAGAAGATTGAGAGATAGAAAGAAAATTGGAAAAGAAGAAGAATGAAGTAGCTTAAGGGAGCTTTGTGGGGGTCCACGCAACTGATATCCATTGCGTGGGTCCGCGCAACTAGATTGCCCTACAGTCTGTAAAGAAAAGGGGCCGACGTGCTACTGAAATGGCTAAGTTTTCAGATTTCTTTTATCCGAAGCTTTGAGAATAAGAAACCAGTAGAAGAGATACCCGAGTCATTGTAACGCCCTGAAAATTGGGGGTCGAGCATTAGCCCAATTCTCGAGTTTCAAAACATCACTTATGCAACATATATGATGATGATTGAATGTCATCTGTAATAGTATATTAAACATGAGTGAGATTACACCAAAACAGCATATCATACTCCAGAGGCAGTTAAATAATGCAAGCGGAAGACTGAGAGATGTACATAAGCATATGTGGAATGTATGGTCCAAATCCGGTCTCCAGGGTATGAATAATTACCGGGTTGAATAATTACATGTATTAGTTTAAAAGGAACCAAATATCAAGATAGTCCAACTATAGATGATAAACCTTGTAGCCCCCGTAGATCAGGATGGTCTAAGAGAATCCACTAGATAACTACATATACAAGAATTCCTCCTCATTGTCTAAGAAGTCAGGCTTCGCCTCACACGTTGCGTCGCCATCTACAGCTAAGATAGAGTCTGTTTGGTGTTTAAAACACCATTCCGTAACGTGGGAGTGAGTGATTAACTCAGTGGAATAATAAAGCAAAGGTTAACATGTTATCAATTCAGTCAAGCAGTAATGATAACGCAATACAATAATCAGGTCCTAAGTACTCTTATTAATGCAAGAATGATATGAAATAATGATGCATGCCCTCGCCTACGCTCCCTCAGTAACTTTATCTCACAATCATGGCATGAAACACTTCCTCAATACTTGACCTGTTATGCCAAAGGCACACGTAATGCGGTGCATGTACGATGATTAGTCAGGTTCTTAGTTAGGGTTATTCATACAGTAGGATTGGGAAGCTAAGGTGCCTCCCTTATATCAATTCCCAAACAATAATCCATTTTAGGGTCATCAGTCCTAGTAAATCTCATACGATGTTCCGATTCTAGGTCATTACAAAGGGCTCGTCACCTGATTAGTGTAGGCCTAGTTATACTCTAGTTGCTACGGAAAGGCTCGTCGCCTCAACGCAGCCTTAGATTATGCTCAAGGTCACTACAAAGGGCTCGTCACCTGATCAGTGTAGGCCGACATCTCGAATACAGTGTCTCATACTACCATATTCGACTCACGAGTCTGGGTTTCTCACTGGTCACTACGGGGAGGCTCGTTACCCCAGCATAGGCCAACAGCTTGACTACGGTGTCCCATACCACCATGCCTGGCTCATGAGTCTTAGCGGATCAAGCTACTAAGGTTAACAGGCTTTTCACTGGTAAGTTTGGTACCTTAGATTCAAGCAGTAGTGTCCATAAATGGTGAACACACAATAGGTCACTTGGGTTACTTGACAAACTCGATCGGTACGAGCATACATCGAGCCGCTTGACATGGACCGCGCAAGTAACTCCATGTAGCCTAACCACTGCCAACAAGTAGTGTACGACTCGGATTCATCGGGCATGCTCGTCGTGGCTAAACAATTCGGCCACCGATCACATATCATTACCGATTGCCTGGACTACATCGTAGCCCCAAACACATTCCAACATTAAGCATTCATATTTGGAAATTGAGATAGCTTGTAGCAAACAAATCAAATGTAAATCCCATATAAGCATTTTAACGAACACATAGAGAACATATTAACATATATAGGTATTCATCCATACAACACATAGTAGTAATATAGGCTTCATGAAGGAAACTGTAGCCATAGATAAGGTCATTGAGAATCCTATCTCCATGGCCTCATTATATGTATTTACACAAGCATTTTCACATTCAGGCATTTTATCAAACACTTAGGATACACATATCATATACATGTCATAAGGTAATTATAACAAGTATTATAGTAATTTTCTTTTACAAAAGGGTTCACCATACGTACAACAATCATGTACTCTCAGTCAATAAACATGGCGGGCACAAATCATAATTCCATAATCATTCAGGCATTTCAATAAATACATGGAATGCATTTTAGTAGACATAGTTCACATACATATATACTATATGGAAATCATTGTATCCAAGCACGTATAATAGCAAGCAAGTCAGTCATAATCATTAACTGACATTGAATGCCTTGAAAACCATAACCTAAACATTCATAGTCTGCACCTTACACTGATAGACAAATATCGAACTCAGTTTGTAGATCAAGCCTTTATCTACGGCACGATGACCACCTATAGCATGAAATAGGTTAGTTATTTCACTACTTACACTATTTAAAACCCTAAAATAGATTAGGGTTAGGTTTTCTTGCCTAAGAACGGAATCAAAATCGCCCGTATAATGATAAAGGAATGGTGGTGAAGCACGTGGAGCGGCGGGATTTAATCCCAGGAATGAAATCCAACTCTCACCCTTACTCTCTCTCTTTCCTTCTCTTTTCTCTCTTCTCCCCCTTAGGATTTTCTAAATTCGTATGGAATGAGAGAGAGAGGGTTTAAGCCCTTTATATAGGCCTAGAACTGATGGGAACGGCCCCAGGGCCAAAGTATACTTAGGTTACAGCCAAATAGTATCTATTCTGATCCAACGGAGCACTTCTGTAGGCCCCTTTGCTGAATGCGGTCAGACTTAAGATCCCTAACCATGGATCTAGGTCAGATAAATTTTTCGATTCTATTAGGTTTGCAGATCGACCGTGGCGAACCAGTTTCAGTTCAACGGTCACTAGTGCTCAATCAGGGTTACAAGTACACTGACATGTGTTGAAAATTTATTCTAATCCGAGGGTGTAATTGGGTCACATTCCGACGGTCTAAATCCTTAGATATGGCCTACAAGTGAATTGACTCAATTCACTTAAGTTTCAGTTTATTTCCTAAGGATATTCGCATTTCTCACACACTTCACTCCGGGCTTAAGTCGTGTGTTTGTGGGTACTATTAGGACTTGATTTTCGAGCTGGTTGTCAAGTCCAGTAAAGCGGTCATAACCGTATAGTTTTTTGGAAATCAGACTTTCGACGTGCGGTTTAGGTCTAATATAAAGTTTCAAGATGCTCCTGAGAGCAACTGGATTTAGGGATGAATCTTAGAATTTAGGGTAACGTAGCGTTAACGATTCTATAAGTTTTTGGTCTTACAGATTGTATTTAAAGTGATTAGTGCTAATTTCACAGGTAATCTAGTTTAGCACTAATTAAGTCTCGCTCAATTTCTAAAGGATTTGGTCCTTGGCAATTTTTTCCTGAGGTGGTACTCAGGTCTTTGTACGGATTTTTTTGAGATGTTACAGTCATATTCCTCTTAAAGAGATGATCAAATTATGAGTCAAAATGCTACTGAATTTGATATCTGACTTGGATATTCAAACTTTGTTAATTTGTACATTCTAGATAATCTATCCTAAAATCAAGGGATGTTTGAGGATGTAAATGAACTTAGTACTAATAAAATATGATGTTTGTCTTTCATTCTCTCTCTCTCTCTCTCTCTCTCTCTCTCTCTCTCTCTCTCTCTCTCTCTCTCTTATGTTTGAATAAGATAATCTCCCAAATCGAATGCATTTGTTTCTTGTTCGAAACAAAATGGCGACTCTGCTGGGGATCGAACCCAAAATCTTTGGTTTTGCAGACTCCACCGGGGACTTTTATCTTATTTAATATTAACATTGAGATAGTTATGGAACTTTCATCATAGTTTGGCATCTTTCTGATGCCAAAATGGTGACTCTCAGTAGGAACATCCTCTCCTTCATCTCTTGGATAGATTATTTGATCCTTCAAATACTAACTATAGTTATGTTTTATGTTTGAAGGTTTCTGAATCCAACTACAAATTACAATCAATGGCAACTTCTGTAAGAAAAGTAAGCTTCTGTTTCACTCCGACCGGGTTCGTGATAGAATGCACGTTAAACCAAACTTCAGATTACATGGCTCAATTTCCTACAAGTAAAACAATCTGACTCGAGTGACAATTGGGGTTGTATCTACTTCGCCTCAACCACTGGAAGGTGATAAAGGCTAGACTATTGTAATGTCTCGAAGGATGAAAGCACGGAATGTAAGAAGCCCTAGAATGAATCTACCTTCTCCAAGAGTTAGAGGGTTGATAATGTGTAACGCAGCTAGGAAGAATCCTGAGCTCGCTCCTCCTGCGATATATCCTGAGTGAGTAGTTCTGTAGTTCGCATCATGCGACTTTCCGGCTTTGACCACCCCGAGGGTCAGATGGACAAGGGAGCAGAAAGGCAAGGCGTTGTTAACAAGTTCCCCAATGACTGTATCACCCTGATCGATCAATAATACTGGGAGTGTAGACAAGTTGAATGAAACTCCATCCTCTCGTCTCTTTATAAGCCATATTACGTCGACATACTCTCGGTCCACTCCAACTACAGCTTCATTAAAGAGTGGAGAAGCTGCTATACATATGGCTGGGACAAATCAGGAAAGTAGGCCGACTATAGAGGATCACATTAGTGAGATGGCAAAGTCACAAAGAACACTAATGGAAGAGTGCCGAAATCTTAGAGAAGCTCTGGCGACCCTTGCACACAATGTAGCCCAGAAAGCGGCTCCACCAATGATGGGCATGATGAATGGACAAGAAAATCGACCCGAAGGCTTTTAACCACTCTGCTCTAGCCACGAGAACCATAACACAAGACAAAGTGAGACAAGTTGTTGAAGAAGCTATCAGAGTAGAAAGAAAATGTGAAAATACTGGCCGTTTTAGGTACAGAACACCATATCCAAGGGAGGTAGAAGATATCCCCTTTTCAGCCAACTTCAAGCATCCAGATTTTCAAAAGTTTAATGGAGAAGGATCACCAAAGGAACACTTAATGCACTTCATTACTAGTATAGGAAATTTCTGTATAATACCACAGTATTGTTTACGATTGTTCGAGTCGTCACTGATACACAAGGCATTCCGATGGTATTCCAACCTGGCTCCAGGGTCGATACATACTTGGGAGCAAATGAAAGACGCCTTTATGTCAAACTTCTTCTCTTCAGAGCGTGATGTTAGTATTATGGAATTGGCTTCCGTGCGGCAGAGAGAAGGAGAACCAGTAGAAAAATTCATAAACAGATGCAAGACATTGGGAGCCTCATGCAAGCAGCTACCAGAAAAAAAAGAACAAGTCAAAATGTGTTTGAATTCGATGAAAACAGGAATCGCGTTTGGACTCACTAGTGCGACATCAAAACCTTTCACAATTTGGCCACTAAGGCTCATGCCTTGGAATTAACGACTCGTAAGATGCCAGCATTTCATCATGAGACATCTTGATGAGTACCTAGCAGGACAGCTATAAATATCGTCGACCGTGACAAAAGAAGCAAAGATATAAGGGACTCAAGGGATAAGAGGCTGAAACAGAAAGAAGAATGGAATCAATCAAGAAGTAGATACAGTGGAAAAAGGCTTAAGATGCTCAATTCTCACGAGGGGTTCACGTTCAGCAGGGAGAATGTCATTCCTATGATGAACCAATTGTTAAAAGCCAGTACGATAGAATTATCAGAACCTAAACGCCTTGAAGATGTGACGAGAACCAAGGAGATGGATTTTTGCTACTATCATCGCTTGGTAGGATATCCGATAGAGAATTGTTATACATTGAAATATATAATACAATAAATGATAGATAGGGGCGAAATAGTAATTGGCAAAGAAAAAGAAAAGGGCACTGAAAGTGCCCTAGTTTGTCAATTAGCGTGAATGTTGAGTCAACTAGACAAAAAAGCTTCATAGGAAGATCAATTAGCTGTCTGCCTCAACCGGATGTGTGCTGAACTCACCACAGGTAAATCTAAGCCTCATATCCCATGTCCCAGAATCACTAGGTAAATAAAACCCTTAAAATTGGTTATAACATCACAGGATTTTTGAGTTAGAAAACTTTTTTACAAAAATCAGAAAATCTTTAAGTTTTCTAGCTCTATCGATTTATCGATATCAGGTTCGATAAAATTGAGATGTGTTGTCAATGTCCTCGAAAGCTCAATCGATAAAATCAAATGAGGACGTAAAGTGTCCAGCAACTGCATATACATCTGGATAGAATTATCGATGTATCGATACCCCTTTCGATATCATCGATATTTGAATCTCGAGTTTATCGAAGTAGACTCGATATGATCGACAGCAGAGTATCTGTGTCCTTATTTTTTATAGAAAAATTATGAAGACCTTCGATATATCGATGTACCCCTCGATATCCTTAGAATTCAAAAATCGATGATATCGGAAGGCCATCGATGATATCGGTCTTAGACACAATCTTTCCAGCAATAGTTTTTCAGGTGATTTTTATTTCAGATCGAGGGTCACTCGATAAAATCAATATTCAAATATCGATGATATCGAGGCCGGATCGATTGCATCGAGAAAGGACATAAACTGTCCAGTAAGCTCTATCATCGACACGACCTTCGATATCATCGATATTCAAATTCTGATGATATCGAGTATCTCTCGATCATATCCTTTTGACCTGAAAAATTTTAAAGCAAGTCTCTCTCATTTTTCAAATGTCGAGGAATTGATCCTTATATCGATATTATCGGAGTTCGAAATTCGATGACATCAACGCGTATTTTGATGCCTTCGACCAGTTGGCAAAAAGTTTCAAAAGAGTATAACATTTGAGTTTGTGTCATCGAGCGGCCAATCAATGCAATTGAGAATATACGCTCGATGATATCGAACTCGGTCATAAATGCAACCATTTTATATCCGTTGGAACTTTTTGCTTATATATAGAGAGCTTGTCTTTAGTTGCTGTGATAGAAAGAAGAGAGTGCTTTTGAGTGTTTAACCTTAGATCATTTACCCAAAGCCCTTTCTCTCAAGGGAGTTCATCCTCCAATCCACCCTCATCATTAATATTCAATAGAGTGGATTGGAGAATGAACTTCCGCATTCAAGGATCCTTCAGCTATCACCTTAATGGCAAATCATTAAGTTGGGATGCCTTGAATGCATAGATGATTGGAACCACTCTATCTCCTTTATAGGAAAATATTTGAGAGTAGGATTCCATCATAACCTTGACCCAACCGTCACCATACATCGATATATCTTTTGAGTTACGGTTCAAGGGAGCAGAAGACTCTTCATCAACAAAGGAGGAGATCTTCATCATCGAGCTAAAAAGGGACTCATCTACTTATCTGTAAGTTATTAGAGTCCAGAGGACCCTTATGATCATTCCTTTGTAGGATTAGGTCTAAGGTGTTTCTCACCCTTTCAAGTCCTCTAGGAGGCCTTCGGCGAGAGTGTACATAGTGGGTACATAGTGTTGACCCTTGCTTTGTGGAGAGTATAAACATTCAGTTAAAGGTGAACCTGTCTAAAACCTTGGGTTAGAAGTGAACCTTGTGAAACCTCCGTTAGGGTCTTGTGGAAGATCCTTGGCCAGTGTGCCTAAAAGTGGGTGCGATGTGTTGACCCTTGCTCATGAGAGCATAGACAGTCAGCCTAGGTGTAGGTTGTAAAGGTTAAATGTGAACCTAATTTAAAACCTTGGGTTTGAGGTGAACTGTGGGAAACCTCCTTAGTGAAATCTAATAAACTCAAGGGTTGAGTGCGGTTACCGGGAGAGGAGTAGAAAAGTAGTTAAACCACTATAAAAATGAGGAGTAGAAAAGTAGTCAAACCACTATAAAAATGACTATGTTTGAGATTTCTATTCATTTGCTTATGTGATTTCCTTTAATATTTTCATTCCTGATTATCTGAGATCACACCTTACACACACACAGTCATATTCATCATAAAATAGTTTGCATATTGTTCATCTCTCAAATAGTTTGTGATTGGATCCTCTATCGAGCTTGGAATCCAGTAGAGTTACTCTTGAGTAATCCTAATATATGCTTGTTGTTAGGATCAGTGTGATAGGATTTTAAATTGGCTTAAAATTATTAAAAATTCCTATTCACCCCCTCTAAGACATATTGGCATATTCCTACTTTAACTAAAGCAATCTTTACTATAATTTCAGGCACGATGGCAACAGTGAATACGAATACAATCCAAGAAAAAGCCCGAGAAATGAAAAAGAAAGAAGACCGTACAACGACAAAGAAGATAGTAGTGATTACGTTGTGGTAGGGAAAAATAATGACAAGTCCTATGAAGCAGAAAGTAAGAATTATAAGAAAAGAACTCGCTAAAAGCCAAGGTAATGATGATGAGAAAGAAAAAAAGGATGAGGCGGCAAAAGTGACTTATGATGCAGTAAGTCATTTGAAGGGCATACTGTCTCGATTAAGCATATATGATGCACTTAAGTTGTCAGAGGAATTTAGACGGAGCTTAGTCTAAGCATTGTCTAATCACGATGTCAGAGAAACTTTGCTGGCAGAATTAGAACACGAAGAGCATTGTGAGCAAGAAAACTGCTTACTAGTCGTTTCTTTCACTGTTGACGATTTGATCTACGAAGCAGTGCATAATAGGCCCTTCATGATGGAAGGCCATATCTATGGAAGGAAGGTCAAGCAAATTATGATAGATAATGGATCTGTAGTGAACCTTTTACCACTTTTGATGTTGAGTAAGTTAGGTCATCGTTGTTCTGATCTAAGCCCTAGTGGAATGATGATACAGGGCTTCAATTAAGATGGGCAGCGTGCACTTGGTAAGATTACAATGACGCTAGAAATAGGAGACTTGATTACCGATGTCGTATGTCACGTTATAAACGTCGTGATGACATATAATCTTCTCTTAGGATGGCCATGGATTCATCAGTACAACATTGTACCTTCTACACTACATCACTGCTTCAAATACTACAGAAATGGAATACAATATAAAGTAATGGCCGATGCAAAGCCATATACAAAGGCCGAGTCTTTCTTTACAAATGCCAGTTACTATAAAGGGTTTGCCAAAGATGAAAGAACGAATGATGAAAGCAAAGTCCTGAAGGATATTCAAGCAAAACTGGTATAAAAAGAAACAAACAAGATAAAATCATCCGGGACTGCAGAAGCAAAGAAGAAATTCTATTTCATGCCGAAACACCTGAGACAACTAGGCAGCCGCCACTAACCTTGTTATCACTTAAACAGTTGAAAATTTTACAATCCAATTATACAGTACCATTGCCACATGTTGAAAGAAATAAAACATTTTCGGCCGCTCCAGGAAGATTTCGGGTCAGGCCTAGCACAAAACATCCAGAGCCGATAGAATTTTACGCCTCAGTAGAAGCAAAAGTAGGAGAGGAGACCAGGAATAATGTATATTGTGGTAAGTTGACACCGCAAGACCTCAGGAAGTATAGTCCGACAAGCAGGAAAATTATGAGAAGCATGGGGTTTGATTACGAAGAACCCACCGGCCTGAATCATGGGAGAGGAATTCAAGTCCCTATTGGGGTCGATCAAGAAAGGTAAAGAAAATTTCAAGGACTGGGGTCAGAGTCATCGGTGAATATGGTTATAACCGAGCAATTATCAGAAGAGGATCCTTAAACATTTGAACATCCTGAAATAGCTCCAAAGCAGATGGAAGATAGGGGACAACCAATGATAGACAGTTTGTAAGAGATAAATCTGGAAACAGAGGAAGATCCAAGGAATACATTCATCAGCACTGGTCTTTCTGAAAAAGAGTTTGAAGAATATATTCGTCTCCTCAAAGAAGATAAAGATGTCTTCTCTTGGACGTATGCAGAGATGTCGGGCTTAGAACCTTCAGTAGCTTTGCACCGATTAAATATTTCTAAAGAAAAGAGACCGATTAAACAAGTGCAAAGGTGATTTCATCTGAACCTAGTTCCCCTAATAGAAGAAGAGTCAATAAGTTGATAAAGGTCAGATTTATCAGGGAGGTCAAATATCCCAAGTGGATATCAAATATCATTCTCGTGAAAAAGAAGAATGGTTAAGTTAGGGTGTGTGTTGACTTCAGAGATCTAAACGAAGCTTGTCCAAAAGATGATTTTTCTCTCCCGATCACTGAATTACTGATTGATAGTACGACTCAGTATGTTGTCATGTCCTTCATGGATGGCTATGCGGGGTATAATCAGATTAGAATGGCACTTAAGGATGAAGAAGCAACCGCATTCAGAACATCGTTTGGAATTTATCATTATAAAGTAATGCCATTAGGTCTCAAAAAAGCAAGGGCGACATATCAGCGAGCAATGCAAAATATCTTCCAATACACGATGCACAAGCATGTTGAGTGTTATGTTGATGACTTGGTAGTCAGGTCAAGGGATCATCAGGAACATCGTGAACTTTTAGCATCAGTTTTCCATCGACTCAGAAAGAAACAACTAAAGATGAATCTAGCTAAATGTGCATTCGAGGTGTCTTCAGGTAAATTTCTCAATTTTGTGGTCCAACACAGGGGCATTGAAATCGATCCAGGGAAAGTAAAAACAATTTAAGAAATACTGGCACCAAAAATGTTAAAGAAGTTAAAAAGTTTACAAGGAAAGGTGACATATATTCGCCGTTTCATCTCAAATCTAGCAGGGCGATATCAACCATTTTCCTATTTGATGAAGAAAGGTATAGAGTTTGTATGGGATCAAGCCTATCAGAATGCATTTGACTCGATAAAGGAATTACTGAAACAGTTGCCGCTATTAACAACTACGATGAAAGGGAAGCCATTGATTTTGCATATATCTGTCGCTAAGAATTCTTTAGGAGCTTTGTTGGCTCAAGTGAATGAAGCTGGAAAGAGACCGCTCTTTATTAATTTAAGCCGAACTCTGATGTGCACAGAATGCAACTACTCTTCGATTGAGAAAGAGTGTCTGGCGCTAATATTTGCGGTTCAAAAATTGAGACATTATTGTATCTCCCACAATATAACCCTTATTTCAAGAGCAGATCCGATAAAGTTTTTGATGACAAGGTCGATGTTATCCGGAAGACTGGCCAAATGGATGTTGTTGCTTTTAGAGTATACTATTACGTACGAGCCGACAATAGCAGTAAAAGGGCAAGCAGTGGTAAATTTCTTTGCAGCGCATCCTATAGCAGAACATGAAACCATCAGTGATGACTTTCCAGATGAACAAGTTATGATGGCTAAGTTACAATGTTCATGGCAGATGTATTTTAATGGTGCCGCCCAAGCATCGGGAGCGGGGGCAGGAGTGATGTTCATTACTCCTCAAGGTGATCTGCTACCTTACTCCTTTACGTTGGGTACAATGTGCACAAATAATGAGGTTGAATATAAAGCCCTCATCATTGGAATGGAAATGGCTCAAGAAATGAAGATAAAAACGTTATATATTTTTGGTGATTATAAATTGATAATAAATCAATTGACGATTGAATTCGAAATAAGAAAGCAAGAGCTTTTACCATACTGCCGAAAGATAAAAATTACTGAAACAATTCTATCATGTAGAAATCAGACACATACTGCAGTCTGAAAATGCAAGAGCAAACACTTTGGCCAGCCTGGCAGCAGCTCTGTCCTGCCCGAATCGAAGCCCTCTTCAAGTAACTATAGAAGGAAAAAAGTTTTTTCCATCTCCAGAGGTTATTGAAGAGATTGTTAAAATACTCCCTGTATCGTATCTAGAGATAACGACAGATGATTAGCGCCAGCTTTTCATAGATTATCTCAAATATGACATCTTGCCAGAAGATCCAATGCAGAGACAGTAAATCAAGCAACGAATAAGCAGATTCTTCATATGCAGCAAAGTATTATATAAAAAATCTTACAATGGAATGTTGTTACATTGCTTAGATAAACAAGAAGCAGGCCAGACATTGCGAGAAACACATTTTGGAGAGTGTGGAGCACATCAAGTTGGCCGAAATCTATTCTATAGAATACATCAAATGGGATATTATTGGCCTATTATGTTCAAAGATGCAATAGATTGTGCGAAACAGTGTCATGAATGTCAAATTCATGGAGATTTTATACACATTCTTCCTGAAAACCTGCATTAGTCAGTCGCCTCTTGGCCCTTCTCTGCTTGAGGACTTGATGTCATTGGTCCCATAAATCCGCCTTCGTCCAAAGGAAAGCAATATACCTTGGCAGTAACAGATTATTTCTCCAAATGAGCAGAAGCAATTACATTACGTAATGTTAAGGAGAATGATGTAGTTAATTTTATCCGTCATGCCATAATATACCGCATGGTATCCCAAAGATAATTGTTACAGACAATGACACTTCTTTCAAAAATAGGGTTATGAAAAAGCTGTGTCAGAAATTTAGCATCCATCATTCATTTTCAACACCTTACTATCTACCGGCTAATGGATTAGCAGAGGCGTTTAATGAAACGATAGTCAAAATACTAAAGAAGACAGTGATAGAAAATAAGTGTGATTGGGATGACAAATTGCAGGAAGCATTGTGGGCATGCAGAACTTCTCATCGTACAACAACAAGAGTAACACTATATTCGCTAGCCTATGGTGTAGAAGCAGTAATCCTGATTAAAATACAAGTAGCATCACTTAGAGTGGCAGTGCCCCATTCCATAACGGACAATGAAAATATAAAGATAAGGTTGAAAGAGCTAAATCTGCTTGATGAGAAATGCCTGGCAGCCCAACAGCGATTGTAATCATATCAGGCAAGAATATCGGCCGCCTTTGACAAACGTGTTAAATATCGCTCTTTCAAAAAAGTAGATATGGTGCGGATATTAAAAAGACCTATAGTGGTCACCCGTCAAACAGGGAAAAAATTCGAACCTAAATGAGATGGGTTGTATATAATAAAAGAAGTATACTCCAATGGCGCATATATAGTCGTGGATCAAGATGGACAAGGTATCAGTATACCGATCAATGCTCGCTTCATCAAAAGATACCGTTCCTGAAGATACTACTGATTTTGATCCAGAATATTTTAGCAAAATGATTCTATATCAAAAGGGGGTAAGAATAAACAAGACCATGTCTATGTATTGTCAGATGAATGAATAAAGAAGAAATTCGCGAGCATATTAAGACTATGTATCAATAAGTATTGCGAAAGGAATGTGAACATCATCATCATCAAGCGAGCTATGCAAAATTCTATCGAGATTGATATCGTCACCAAGCTAATATATTATGAACAACACAGACAGATCCTCTTGAAGATATTATCAGAATTGGTGACGTATTAATCTCAATCAGAGATGTCGATCATTCTCACAGCAACGATGATCACACCTACTATTGTCTTTTAAGGCATTTTAAGGCAATCTAGCCAAGCCCTTAAAGGGTCAGCAACGCATAAGACCTATCATTTTCTCCATTCAGGCAGCAATGAGAAGCTAGTGGCTCTAAAAAGCCCGTGAATGCCATCATATGCATACCCATGCTGGCAGTTGACGGATCCAGTAACTAAAAGCCGAAAAGGATAAAAAGTCCTCAACGCCTAGTCATGTGTGAGACCAATGCCGTCTGTATAGCTTTCCGACAGCGTCACGGGGAACAAAGGAAAATGACTTCCCATGAACAGGCTCGACCTTGGAGATGAAGGAAAAGCGGGCCGCAGTGCTCTTTAGGCCATGTCCATAGATAAGCCAACTATGCGTAAGACCCCCCAGATCTTTGGCTTGATTTCAATACTAACTCATGAGGAATGGCTTAAACCTACTCATTGTCTAAGTGGCGACCCTAGATTTAGTACCCTAAAAGTAACCTTGTGAGCCCCGTGAACTCTAGAGAGTTACTGCAGCCAATCCTGTATATAATTCCAATCGAGTTCATGGCCTCGGTAGCTTCACTAGGCCCCTTTGATGGATCACGGTTTGTGAACTCTCTGGGCTGTGAGAAGTCCGGTGAACTCCTAAGATTTACAAACCATCATGTGAGACCCGACTCCACTACTCAAGAGTCTAAAAAACTGTGTGGGCTCCACTACTCAAGAGCTTAAACTATGTGTAACTGACTAAATTGAAACTTAGTGCCGCCAATTAAAAAAAAAATCATATAGGAAATCCCGCACTAACAAGCATAAAATGTTGATGCTTTATAAATAGTTTCTCATTAAATATTATGTCTAGACTACTGCATAGATAAATATGGTTGAAATGATATGTGATATATAAATGCATAGAAGAATAGAATATCTCAAAATATTATCATAAATTCATATATTGAGAGTCAAAAGAAATTACTTGTTCAAAAAACATATACACGAGAAATTACATGACCTAAAAAATTTTTACAATTCCTACTATCCCTATATACTTTTGCAAGTCCTCCTTTAAGAGCATCTGAACTGCGACATGTTTTGACTTTTCTTTAAGAATGATCTTTGCTTGATCAGGAATGTCAGCTAGATTACTTTCTGATGATGCGATCATCTCTTTGCTCTTGAGCAGTTCAAACTTCTCTGCATTAGAAGACTGAATACTGGCTTGTATCCTTTCTTCGATCTCCTTTATGGATGATTCCTTTTCGCGATTCTTCAACTCTAATTGCGAGATCTCCTCTTTTAAAGTGGTGATGCGGTCTTGAATAATCACTTTATCATCAGTATAGGCCTTTAGTTGTTCTTGAAGAACTAATTGTTCCTGGTCAAATTCAGAGATAACATAAGCAATAAGAGAAGCCTTTTCCTTGGGCAGAGTCAGTTGCTTCCCATATTCCAGGATTTCAGGAGTGATTGTAACATTCTCCGCTGATGCCAAAGAGATTATTGAATCACGGAATTTGAGAATGGAATTACGCAAAGTGGAGATGATGATTTTCGCCATTCTTGCAGAACTTTCTAAAATTTCGATAGCAATATCCAGGTCCGACCATTGTTCAGGGTCTTTGAAAATGTGAACTATCGCTGACAAAGAATTCTTCATCAAGAGCATCTTGTGGGAAAGGACCTTTGCAAAGGATGATAGTTCAGATGCAATGGCCATGGACTCAGAACTTGCCACTCTACTACGAGGAGGGGTTCCTATAGTGTAAAGAAGTAAAGAATTCAAAGATAGTGATAGAAAGTTATATGATGTGCAGCTCTTGATAAAGCAATCAATATATATATACACACACACACCTGCCGCAAAAGTATGACTAACGGGAGGAGGGATTTCATGAATCGCAGAAGGGCCAGCGCCTACTTTGTCAGCGAAGGAAGGCGCCCTGGCTTCAGTACTTGAGTCTCTAGTGGTCGGAGTGGGCAAATCAGTGGTTTCTACTAGAAATATAATTTCACAGGCCACCACTTTCGATACCACCAATGGAACCAGAGGATCTCTTGGTGAAATTACTAATGTCATTACAGGAGGATTTAGAGGGGGAGTATCACTCGTCTCGATATTAGCAACATGAGCACCTAAAATAGAGACATGACAATGATAATAAAATAATTATTACTAAATACGCATAAAAACATATATGAAGTTAAATTTTCCTTAGTAGGTGAATATCTGTATTCTTCATAATCTGAAGGTTCTTCTTCCTCCTCTATTGTCGCGGAAGGCTTTGTAAGAATCTTATCACTAGGAAGAGTCTCAGAAGCCACAAGAAGATGTTCTATTTTAACATTTTCCGCAACTACATCCTTCTCCCCACCTACATCAACTTCTCCTTCCTTGAAGTCATCATCTTTATCCTCGTCACCTTCGTCGTCTTCAACATCTTCATATTTCATAGAAGCAGTACCCTCTGATGAAGAAGTCAAACTTGTGTCCCCTAAGCTTTCTTCATCCACCTCTTCAATCATGACTTTCTTTCCTTTAGAAGAAGCAGCTCGGCTACTCTCTGGTGAAGGTTCACTACTAGCTAGGACTGAAGGGGATGTAGATACCTATCTACCTTCTTCATGAGGGATAGGTGGCTACGCTTGCAAGCGTGCTCGAGATCTGGTCATAGGAGACGATGAACCAGGAGGAGTAGGTTGTGAAGGAGGAGTTGGTTCATCCTGAGCTGGCTCATCTTGAGCTGCCCCAGTTTCTGCAGGAATAGGGAAAGATGTGCCTTCAACATCATCCGTGACTCAGCCACCAAAGTCACATGGGACTTGCTCAAATTCCGTCAAGACACTATGAGGAAACCAGCCTTCCAAATTATTAATGGGCTTCGTCTCACGAATTGGATCTTCTAGTGATATCTTTCTATAAATCTCACCGTGATGAGATGCATGGCTCTTCTCTGGTATATAACCAATTTTGTCCTTAAGTTTTCTGCCCCTCAGCCAAGGCGAATGAAGAAAGATGGGGGAATCCACTGGTAAATAGTTGTTAACCAAGAACGACTGGTGATCCCACCACCACACCCAACTATAAGAAGTACAAACTATGTGGTCACAACTAGGGATTATGAAGAAAGAATCAACATGACCGTGTAGCAATTGCCTCCATATCATGGCCCAGTTGATAAGACCAGTTCCATAGTAACACATGCTCTTAGTGACCTATCCGCAAACTTCTGGCATAGCTTGGTTGTAGCCAAATTGGTGAGCGAAGAGACTGGGATAATAAGGCTCTCGCTAGAACTCCATTCCTTCTTGAAGGGGTAGATTGTGGAGCAAATAGAGAGAAATAAAGCTCTTTCTGCCACAGTAAGTGTTCCTTAGTCCACCATGTCTGTATCTTCGCTATAACGATGGAGAAGAAATTGGAAGAAGTCCACTTGGTCAGTATCCTGAATTTTTTTGGCCACCCATTCGTATGACCTTTTGGCCATGGCCCTTTGTTGGAAGAACCAAAGAGGGAGATGCACAGGATGAACATACGCCTTCTCTGGAGCTTCCAAAGTCCAAGGGAAGTAGACTCCTAGCCAGCCTGTGATATAGTGCCATGAATGTACGCTGATGAAGATCCAATGGTAGGGTTCTTAACATGGGTGGCTATTTCTCCAAGGGCTTTGTAAATAGAACATAGCACTGGGGGTGCAAACGAATACTTGTGTCCCTTTGCCAAAGCGCCGGCAACAACAAAGACTGTGGGACAAATAGCATCTACCCACTTGGAGCTGGGAAGTACCACGATGCTCAGCCAATAAGCTAGAAAGGATGCAAGTTCCCCAAATGAATTGTAATCTGCTCTCTCCTTCATATCATCGTGAAGCTCTGTTAGTTCCTTAGAACGACAATCGCAGAATCTGCAGGGAAAAGGTAAAAGATTGGTATGAAGAAATCTATAATAAAAGGAAAGAAAGAAAAAGGGGGAAGTTGACTCTTAGACTTGGAGATACCTGAGAGTTCTAAAGAAATGAGCTAGCCATTACAAAGGAGAAAGCTTATGGATGTTTGGAAATTTCTCCATCTCCCTGAAGAGCTCAATAGTGGTCTCAGAAATGGAAGGCTTACGATTGGGAGAAGATATGAAGGCCAACTCTCTGTTGGACGGAACGAATTCATCATAGAACTTGCCTGTTAATGGAAGACCCGTTATTCAGTATAAATCCCAAAGTGTGATACTTATCTCATTAAATGGCGAGTAGAAAGAGTTGGTAGTGGGTGACCAATACTCAAGAAAACCTTTCAGCACAGTGGGCTCCTTATAGAAGTACTTAGATGTAACTTCTATATATAACATCGTATAGGCCAATCTTGGCAAGCATACCTGCATGCTTCAGCAATATGGCTTCTATCCAGTAGGAATAATATCATCGAGAAGTTAACAAACCCCTTGTCTGGAAATCTTCTGGTCCCCAGAGTTGTTCGAAATCTCTGAAGCGCTGCCTGATGGTTTCATAAAAATACGTGGGGAAGAGGTTGTAGATTGTGAAAAGGGATAAGAAAGATCATGGGGTGGACTTCCCCAATGCTTTGTCGTGGCTTGTGTGCTTGTAATATCCCCTCCAGGATGTGTAATTCTCTCGTCGCCCATGAGGCAGTATACATCATCTTTTCTCCATCTATGTAATCCTTTGGCTTACAGTTGAGCATGGATTGGTGGTGATGGACATTGATGGGAATCACTATCATACCTTTCGAATGAGGGTTATCAAACTTCATGATACCCTCAATGACTCAGACTAATTCCCATGAATTCTAGAGCTTCTTCTTATTACGCTCCTTAATCTTCTCCTCGAAATCCTTCGCCTTATTTCGGTGAGTCTTCTTTGAGTGGGAAGCGGGAGGAGTGTCTTCTCGAAGCAGGGGTCTCTAACTATCTGTGCAGATATGTGTGGTTATTTTCAACCACTCATTCCAGTCATACTCTCTACCATGCTTTGGAGGACATTTTATGTCTCCCAGTGCAATTGCTTGATGAATGGGAGATGCTAGTGATTCAATGCGGTCTGTGAAGTTAAAGGTTGGAAGTACGGGTTCTTTGAAGTATGCAGAGTTGCGGGTAATGGTTTTGGTACGTTTGGCTAGCAGTTGATCGGAAGAAGGGGAAGGGCGGTAAGAAGACGGATCAGGAAAATCAGGGTGAGAAGGTTGGTCAGTAGGAGGGTTTACATGGTAATAGGTTCGCTTAATACGAGCCATGATGGACAGGGAGTTAAGGGCCTGAAGGTAATTAAAGAAAAGGTTCAAGGAAAAGTTGAGAAATTGGCTAAGTTCTGGAAAAAAGGAATAAGTATGGGAAAATTGATCAAGTCCCGGTTGCATGGGACCTCGCAACCAAAGTTTGTTGTGCGGAACGATGCAACTCCCAGGAACCTTATGTGAACAACGAAGTTGCTGTGCAAGACCGCGCAATCAATATTGGTTGCGTGGGGAAAAAATTACAGGAGAGCAAAGGGTCTACTACAGGCTGAAAAGGAGTGCAGAGTGAGAGAAGGGTTGGAGTATTTATAGGACGTGCGGTCGAGTGCGATATGCAGGTTTTCGTTGCGCAGACCCGTGCAAACCTCGTCAGGGTGATTATTTTGATCCTTTTCTTTATTTTTGGGGAAACAAAGATAGGATCAAGGGGGCATCTGTTGAGGCATAGAAAATGATGAAGAAAGAATTGAAGCAAAAGAAGATTGAGAGACAGAAAGAAAATTGGAAAAGAAGAATGAAGTAGCTTAAGGGAGGTTTGCGAGGGTCCGCACAATCGATATCCATTATGCAGGTCCACGCAACCAAAATATACGTTACATAGGTTCGCGCAACGAAATCCAGAAATTGGTTCTTTGTAAAAAGATCTAAAGCATTAAAAGGTAGTCCCAGGGCACCAAAATTGAGGTTCCACACATGCGAGAGCCTATAAATACCCCTCCCCTCCTTCATTTGGACAGATTGAAGATTTTGGAGAGGAAGCAGAGCAATTAGGAAGATTAAAGGTAGGAGAGGAAGTTTCAGAGGTTTGCATGGGTCCGCGTAACTGATATCGGTTGCGCAGGTTCGCACAACTAGACTGCCCTATAGTCTTTAAAGCAAAGGGACCGACATGCTGCTGAAATGGCTAAATTTCCAGATTTCTTTTGTCCGAAGCTTCGAGAACAAGAAACCAGTAGAAGAGATACTTGAGTCATATTCCTCTTAAAGAGATGATCAAATCATGAGTCGAAATGCTACCGGATTTGATATCTGACTTGGATATTCGCACGTTGTTAATTTGTACATTCTAAATAATCTATCCTAGAATTAAAGGATGTTTGAGGATGTAAATGAACTTAGTACTAATAAAATATGATGTTTGTCTTTCATACTCTCTCTCTCTCTCTCTATTATGTTTGTATAAGATAATCTCCCAAATCGAATGCATTTGTTTCTTGTTCGAAACAGTACTCGGAAGACACAATAGATTAATCAAATTTATAGATTAATTCATTCTCCAATCTAGGAATTCAATCATATCCAACCATAATCTAATATATAAAAATAATAACTTTTGTAAAAAAATAACTAAATATAAAAATTCCTTCAAAAGGTTTATCCCGTAGCCTTAGCTAAGGGATTAATCAAGCATGACTAACATCTTAAACAAAAGAAAAAAAATAAAAAATAAAAATAAAAAATAAACTAGGGAAGACAGATTGAGGAAGAACACTGCTGAAAGACCTTCGTCTCACTTAAAATCACCTCCTAAACCCTAACTTGATACCTAAACACATTCTAGGAACTCCTATTTATAAGATTTGAAAGCCATCTTATGCACCGCCTAAGAAAAATCATAAACTGACGTTCAATTTACGTTGTCATGTGCATTATCAATGGATCTTCGATGGCATCAAGCTCTCATCGAACTCTAGTCGATGGCATCAAATATCTTCTCGATGGATCACATGGGAACACAAAAACCTATCTAGCAATGGTTTTTTAAAATTCAGAAGCCTATTGATGGCATTGAGGAGAAACACAAAAACTGTCTAACAAGCATTTTGAAAAATTATAGAATTTCTTGATTTTTGGTCAAGGTTTTGATCTCTCATTGAGGTCCACTCGATGGCATCGAACAGAACTCGATGAGATCCAAAGTCTCTAAATTTCTTCAACTTGCAACTTCACTTTGAATCTTCAATTTTCTTCCTACCTCACTTAGTTTCTTCAGTCCTTTGGCACTTTAAGTCTTCTTTTATTATCTTGGAATTTTCAATTCTTCATTGTGTCTACTTTTGAGCTTTAATTCCACCATTTGACTATGTATTCTTCATTGGTTAAGAAATCACCTTACATGTATAAAGCATAACTTAGTGTATCCACTACAACAAAAAGGGGTAAAATCGGCACTTTGGGTTTTTCTTTCATTGGCGCTATGCAAGGCAAGGCGACGGATATCTTACTATAAATATATATATATAACCCTGCCCTCGTTTCATTCCCAGCCCTCGTGTGACTCTCTCCTTCTTCCTACCCCCACGCGACTCTCTCTCTCTCTCTCTCTCTCTCTCTCTCTCTCTGTGCAACTCCAGTAGCTACCCACCGCGGTCCTCTCTCTCTCTCTTTGTTCTGCTTAGGAGAACGAGAGCTCTCTCTCAATCGAGCGGCAAAGCAATCTTCGTACGTGGCACAATCACTCTCTCTCTCTCTCTCTCTCTCTCTCTCTCTCTCTCTCTCTCTCTCTGTGTGTGTCAATCTCGCGCTCAATCTCTCTCTTGAGATCGAGTATATTCAATGTTGAAACTCTAATTAATATTTTAGAATGGTGAGTTCCAAATTAGGGATTTACAATGTTGAAACCCTAATTCATTGTGTCAATCTCGCTGTCGTCGATGTCTAGCCATCCACGTCCGCCTTTAATGGCTACCTGTCTGCACTCTCGCTGCTCCAGGAATATTGCTTTAGTTTCTGGAAATTTTGCTACCTGTCTGCACAATGTAAGATGTATGAGTCATACAATCTAGTCATGCATCAATCCTGCACATGTCGTGCACTCATGAGAGATAACCTCCGCCTATCTAGTCTCATAACAACCTGCCCAATGACATATGCAATGGTCAGCCACATCTCATAACAGACATGCAGATGATGCGTATGGGCATCATCTCTCATGTCGTGCACTCATGAGAGATAACCTCCGCCTATCTAGTCTCATAACAACCTGCCCAATGACATATGCAATGGTCAGCCACATCTCATAACAGACATGCAGATGATGCGTATGGGCATGTATCATGATGCTATGCTGTCACATACTCATAATCGGTATCAATAACCGGCCTCGATAATGTGGACATTTAACCAACATTGCCCCAAGGAATGGCTCACATAGAGCCAAACATATAATAGGCCCACAGCCTCACACAAAGGCCTAATAAACAACACAATGGGCCTTACTCAAGGGCCACATATACACAACAGGTGGGCCCTACTCATGGGCCTCAAATACATGACATGTGGGCCCTACACATGGGTCTCGAATACATCAAATGGGCCATGCATCATGGGCCTAATACATATCACAATGGGCCTTGCCCATAGGCCACAAATACATTACAACGGGCCTTGCCCATGGGCCATGAATACATCACAATGGGCCTTACCCATGGGCCTCCTATTCATCACATTAGGCCTTAAACACGGACCGCATATACATCACACAGGCCGAATACACATCACAATAGGCTTCAACTACGAGTTGCATATACATCATATAGGTCTCAACAATTGGCCTTAGCAATCGAAATCAGCCTCAATAATTGAAATCGGGCTCAACAATCGGAATCGACACTCAGAATCTGCCTCGACACTCGGCCTCGACAATTGAAATCGGCCTCGACAATCGGAATCGACCTCGATAATCGAAATCGACCTAGACAATTAACCTTGACAAATCAAAATCGGCTTATACAATCGACTTCTACAAATCGGAATCAGCCTCGATACTCGGCATCGACAATCGAAATTGGCCCATACAATCGGCCTTGACAAATCGAAATCGACCTCGATACTCAGACTCGATAATCGGAATCGACCTATACAATCGACCTCGACAAATCGAAATCAGCCTCGACAATCAAAATTGGCCTATACAATCGGCCTCAAAAAATCGGAATCGACTTCGATACCCGGCCTCGACAATCAGAATCGGACTATACAATCTGCCTCGACAATCGGAATCAGCCTTGGTACTCGGCCTCAACAATTAAAATCGGCCTATACAATTGACCTCGACAAATCGAAATTGGCCTCGACAATCAAAATTGGCCTATACAATCAGAATTGACCTCGATACTCGGCCTCTACAATCGAAATCAGCCTATACAATTTACCTCGATAAATTGGAATCGGCCTCGACAAATCGAAATCGGCCTCGATACTCAGCCTCGACAATCGAAATTGGCCTATACAATCAATCTCGACAAATTAAAATCGACCTCGATACTTGGCCTCAACAATCAGAATCGGCTTCGATACTCGGCCTCGACAATTAAAATCGGCTTATACAATCGACCTAGACAAATTAGAATCAGCCTATAAAATCGACCTCAACAAATCAGAATCGGCCTCCACACAAGGTAGGATCCATGGATGAACCACTGATAATGAACCAGGCAATATCAATGACGCCCAATCGTTTGGGGTAACCCACTAGAGAATGATGAGAATGGGCTTAACCAAGCCTAAGGAAAGGTGTGGACATTCAACCATCATTGCCCATCAATGTGGACATTCAACCAACATCGCTCGCAAGCAATGGCCCACATGAGGCCAAACATAAGGTGGGCCCATGGCCTCAGATACATCGCACAGGCCACAATCCATGGGCCTAATGCACATCATAATGGGCCTCATTAAATGGCATACAAAAACATCACAATGATCACTCCATATGGGCCGAAAATACATCTCATTGGGCCTTACCAAATGAGCCGTAAATACATCACAATGGGCTGCGACATATGGGCCGTAAATACATAATAGGTGGGCCTCAAATATCCAACAAGTGGACCTCAAATAGCCAACAGGTGGGCCTCAAACATACATCACAGTCGGGCCTTGCACATGCAGCAAGTGGGCCTACCAGCAGCCCGGCCAAAGAACGGCTTGGATAACATACACATCAGGGTGGGTCGCATCATTGGATCGCGCTAATGGGCCTCATATACAACAAGTGGGCCGTATCAATGGGTCACACTAATGGGCCTCATACAAATGGGTTAATACAAATGAGCCAAATTAAATGGGCCAAGTTGAATGGGCCCAAACCAACCACACCATTCATCTATAGCTAGAGTTCATTTTAGAGCATTATCACAACATGAATCATATCCCATGGATCATCTGAACCATACCAAAAATAGCAGTGGAGATATAGATTTTCACTGTTAGCAATTCACATAGCCCACCTAAACATTTAATTTCCATCCAATCTATTCATAAGGTCACAAAGGCTTGAATTAAGAGGGAAAACAAATATCATTTAGATCCAAAACTGTAGTGGTTGTAAAAGGATTTCAATGGTATGCGTTCATCTCTCCACTATTTTTTGCAATGTGGTCCACCCAAGCATCGGATCTGCTTTATTTATCTATCTTAAGCCTTAAGATGAGCTTACCAAAAGGATGGACGGTTCAGATGTAACACACACATTAGCAGGACTCACAAAACTTGTTGGCGTCATTAGCAGCTAATGGGGTCCCCAACAAATGGATGAATGATTCAGATATAACATTTATCTCGAGATGGGACCCCATGGGCTTGCTGACATCATCACAGCAGCTAGGTCCCACCATATTGGACGGTATAGATGAAGCTCATACATAGTGAGGGACCCACAGAACTTACTGGCGTCACCACAACAGCTTATAGCTGTGCGGTTAACCAGCCAATCTATTCCACTCATCAGGTGGGTCCCACGTAGGGCCCACCACATATATAATATATTATATACTATTATAATAATATTATTATTATCATATTTATTTATTATTATTATATTATATATATTTTTTAAGGACGTCCAGCATCCAGACCTAGACGCTGGCGTGTATAATCACATACATTGAATGGGGTCCACCATCCTGGACGTTTGGACGAAGTGGATATAGATTAGATACATCAAGGTGGGTCCCACCTGCACGTGTAGGGGTGGGCCACGTCCTCTAGAAGGATGGACGGTTAGCGTAGATGACATACCTCACATGCTACTGTTGCACATGCAGCAGTAGCTGGCAGCGACTACTGTCTCAAACGACAAAGGTGGGTCCCACGTAGGGCCCACCATAATGTTTATCTACCATCCAATCTATTGGTAAGTTCACACAAATCCGGATTGAAGAGGAAAGACAAATTTCATAATAATCCAAAACTTCTGTGACCCACATAGGGTCTCAATGGCAGACGCTCAATCCCATTGTTCCCTGCCATGTGGGCCACCTGAGCTGAGTATACGACTGATTTTTGGGGTTCCCCACATCAAAAAGGAGCCCAATCAAAGTGCACGGTGTTGATGTTCTCACACATCACGGTGGGGCCCATGGTTGGGACCCACGTCCCTGGCCTTTCCGCCTATGCAGTAGCAGCGCAGGATGCCACTACAGTGTCCTCTGGACGAGCAACAACGCCTTCTACTATTGCATTTTTAAAAAAAAAAATTATATTTTTGAAGTTTTTTCTACATGGGGCCCGCATCAGGAGAATCCACTCCAGCCATTGCATTTCATGGTTCAAGACAGACCGAACAAGCCCAATATTCAACATGTTTTGGAGTGTAAAAATATTATTATGGATTTTAACGGTAAAAACTAATGTTTTCTATGAAATGGCCCGCCGGATAATCAGATTGGCCTCATATTTCAGCTCAACGTCTAAAATGAGTTGGGGAATGGAATGGACAGCGTGAATTAAACTCATCCTTCAAGGTGGGGCCTGCATAAGCGGCCCACCCAAAAAGCTTAAATCAAGGTGATATTTTTTTTTCTTTACAAAGCACGTCCAGACACTGGAGTGCATCCCACTGTCTGGTCACACTTCACTCCCTGGATGCATGGCGTGAATCAAGGTGGGTCCCCCATAGGCATGACCCACTTAATTTGGTTCAATACGATATCTGTGTCTTGCCATCATCATAAGGTAGGGCCCACATGGCTTGGACGGTGTAGATCCAACACATCCATCAAGTGGGTACCACGAAGGCGGACAATATGGATAAATTACATACATCATGGGGCCATTAACAAGGAAAAAAGAGAGAAAAAGAAAGAGAGATGATCGTGAGAGGGGAGGGACCCCACCACTATGGGCCTTCCCTATACATGAATACATCAAGATGGGTCCCACATATGTGGGCCCACAAATCACAAAATCAACAAATAAAAGCACTCACCTTTGGATCTCTTCTTCCTTCTTCCGCCAATGCATGTTAGAGCTCCAAGGAAAGAATTTAACAGTTGAAATTGATCATGGAGGGTGGGATTAGATGGTAGGAAGGTGGACCACACTAGCTTCTCCATGGAAGCTATGGATGTTGGACTCTCATGAAGTTGCTTGGGAGAATGAGAGAGAGATGAGAGAGAGAGAGAGAGAGAGAGAGAGAGAGAGAGAGAGAGAGAGAGAGAGGTTGTAAGAGAGAGAGGGATGGGTGAGAGATGGGTGATGGGCGATGGATGTGCACTTGGTTGTAAGAGAGATTTGACTTTAGGTAAGATTGTATAAGAGAGGGATGGGTTGAGTTGCTTGTGCTTGATTGATGGGTTGATGTGACTTGTTATAGAGATTCTCTCGGTATTTGTGTAAGAGAGGGTCGGCGTTTTTCTTGAACCGAACGCGGGTCCACATCTCCTGGCCCAAGTACCGCCTCGGCATGCGAGACGCGGCGTCGGAACCATGGCGACGGCACGATCGCAAGGACACAAGTCTTAGGTCGAGTCGACTCTGATATGTAGGACTCGGCTTAGAATCGCACACAAACGTCGGATACGGGTCGAGAGTTGCCAGAATTCGACCAGGAGGTCCGCGGAAGCTTACGGAATAGTACGGGCTAGGATAAGAGCCTCACAGTACATATTCATGTGATGTACATATGTAGACCAGATATTTGTAATTGGTTATGTACAATAAAAAAATTACTTTATATACAGTGGATACCTATCTCAGTTGTGATACCATATTACAAAAAGAAGAAAAGGAAAAAAATTTACTCATAAAATTATAGTCAGCGCTGACTTCGGGACTTGGTGTATAGGCGTCAGGTGCTAAATTCAAAGTTCGACAAGTCGTATGCCAGGTCCATGACTATATAATCGCAATATAGGATGTTGGATTCTACCAAACTTAGAGAGGCATCTTCTCTTAGGAGAAGCCCTAGGCATGGATGGACATTACTCTAATCTGTTGCCACCTACCTCGATAAGGGAAAGCCTTGCATTTATTTCCTCAGGGAGAATTGATCACCTACAACCATAAGTACATTAACCAGTTTCCTAACTAGTTCTTTCTCGCAACCGTACTACTACATAAGAAATACGTTTTCAAGTAGCATGCAAACTTTAGATCCCACCATGAAGATCATCTGCCACAAGAATCAGTTTCGTCTGCTCATTAGGTAGGCCATACCTATCTATTAAGTTAGATCATTGGATGTCCGTTGATTTTGAGTGTGTGGTCCACCGGATAATAAGAGTAACTGAATTTTTATGGCAGGTGATCTCCTTGGTGAGTCCTACCATTTTGATGGATCGGAAGTGGCATATTCACGGGAAAGACCTTTGTTAGACTACAGTCGTCCTGGTTCTAGCTCTATGTAATCAATTCTCTTCTCAAATGACCATAATCAACCACCTTCTACATGGATAGCCGACCATTAAAAATTGCACATTATCATACTGAGTGGAGAATCCCAGTTGTCCAATTACATGACTTGCCTACTTTGGAATGGATGGCTGACTTGCTCTTATTTCGACCATCTGTTTGAAGGGAAGCAGATTACGTAATGTGTAACCCTGTACATTTCAACGTACCGAGTAAACCCTGTGGGGGCCATCGTAGATGTATGTGTCTTATCGACATTGCCCATCCATTTTTTCAAGATCATTTTAGGCCAAAGCTCAAATGGACCACGCCACAAGAAACGATGGGGATACTCACATTTACCGTTGAAACCTTCCTAAGGCCCACACTGATGTTTGTTTTTCACATCCAACTTATTCACAAGGACAAACAAATATGTGCTTGATTTATAATTTTTGTAGCCTCTAATAAGTTTTTAAAAGTGCGCAATTCACACTGTTTAGTATAGTGTGGTCCACTTGAGCTTTGGGTTTTCTTTAATTTAGGATCACGCCCTATAATTAGCTGGTAGAATGGATGGATGATGTGGATAAGACACATACATTAGAGTTGGCCTAGAGAGTTTACTCAATATGCTATGGTATAGATGAGGGCCAATTCGATTCCTGGTATTGAATTGTATTGGTGGGATTAACATCATTATTGCTCAATGTTCGTATGTTTGAAAATACCATGCTAGTGTAGCCATCTAATCTCATGTTTGGGATAAAAATTTTACTATGTAAAAATATGGAATTAAGCAAAATCATGTTTGGAGGCCATAGAATTGTAATTAATTGATCAAACTCACACTGGATGTCGTTCACTTGTAAACACACACACACACATATATATATATCACGTGCATCAATGTGGGGTCCACATGTAGTGGATTTCAAAATCTATGAAAATCCGGCATGGGACCAAATGCAATTGCATAGGACTAAATACAATTCCATCCTCCTTAATCCCAACCTTTCCTGTCCTCTCCAAATGCTAGATGGACTTACACGGGACCAAAATGCAATTCTATCCCTCCTAAGCTCATCTAATACCCCGCGCCAAAGGTGCCCTCATTACGCAATCTGCTTCCCATTTGAGGGGCACATGCCAACAATAGGATTAATTGATATACTTTTACCATGGTGGGATGAACAGAGACAATTCATGCATATTGAACATCCAACCAGCTGTAAGTTAACAGAGAAACAGACCGAATGGGCCGAGTATGTCAGTAGTAAAAAGCGCAAGTGCGTTAGACGGTATCTGCTCAATCAAGTTATCTGCTCTGTAGAGATGCTTTGTCTTAAAGATCAGTTCCATGTGGTACTGAGGCGTGGAGCAATATCGTTTTAATGGACTGTTTGTCCATTTATAATAACCGTTTAGTTGTTTCTTACACACGCTGCCCAACTTAGGACCATATTGGTTGGATGTTTTTGAGGTAAGGCATTTAGACAGTATGGATTGGTCGATCAGCGGATCAAATCTTATACACGTGTGCGTCTTTGCCTCGTGTGAGGTGAATGACTTCTAAAGGTGTGGTTTCGGATGTGACAGACGGGAAAAGGATTTCGTGGACGGATTTGGTCCATACATGGGTTCTATGGGGCCCACTATGATGTATGGGTTTTATCTACGCCGTCCATCCATTTTTTCTGCTCAGGCATGAGCCAAAAATTAAAGCATATCTAAAGCCCGTTTGGACGGCACAGGAAACAACGGTGGTAATGACACCCACCCTTTAAAACCTTTGTAGGATCGACTGTGATGTTTATTTCTCATCCAACCTGTTCACAAGTTCACATACACCAGGATGAAGGGAAAACACAAATATAAACTTATTCCAAAATTTTTGTAGCCTCGTAGAAGTTTTCAACTGTAGGCATTCAATCTCCACAATTTCCTTTAGTGTGGTCAAACTATGATATGCATAAGCTTTAATTTTGGGTTCATGCCTTAAAATGAGTAGACAAAACGAATGGATGATGTAGATAAAATCATAAATAACGATGGAGCCCAGGAAGCGAGTGGGTCCAATGTGTTGACCCACCAGTTTGGGAGAGCGGGGTCCATTTTTAGTCAGACATATTGTTTACAACTATATTTGGCACTATGCTCCAACCAATGAGATGTTGCCACATGTCAGGGCCATGCGCTAAGTGATGGATGAAATTTTACTCACGCCTCTATCATTGTATACGCGGTGCGATGAGATCAAATGATCCATGTGATTATCTTGTCATGTGTTTTGTAGATCAACTTTAATAAGAGTTAGAGACGGCGTGCATATGAGGGAACATTAGATGTCAAAATTCTATCAATTTATATAACATGGCATGAAATAGAAAAGGATTAGACCAACGTCAAAATCCCACAAACTAGAAAGAAGATTCTCAAAAAGATAAGAGATGAATTTTATTAACAGAAAGATACCTCTGCCATTCAGCATGAATCTTTATCAAGGCATAAATTGATTATGACTTATTTATTTAGAGTTATTAACAAACAATACTTTTTTAAAAAAAAATAGAGACCCCGCTGTTTTCATTCTAGAATGGAGGTCCCACACAATTAAGGCTCTTGATTTCTACTAGCGCTTTCATTCCTTTTGATTGGACCGTTGACGTTCCAATAGTTCCATGAAGTCTTCTGCCACTTGTCCTACATCAGTCCCCTCCACTGGGAGAGAACTCGGGCTCAAGTTAAGTTCTGGATAAAGTGGCTCCTCGGCATGATATTCAAATAAGTCTGCAACGTTGAAAGTCTTCGAGATCCCCATATCCTCTGGCAGATCAATCTCATATGCATTATTATTCATCTTCTTCAAAACCTTACATGGACCATACTAATTTTTTGGTTTTAGCTTATTGTAAGTCCCGACTGGAAATCTCTCTTTATGTAGAAAAATCATAACTGAATCACTATTTGAACAACTTGAGACGGATGTGCTTATCTGCAACTACTTTATAATTAGCATTAGTCTGCTCTAGTTTTTATCTCACCTCTGCTTACATATTTTGAGCTTGCTTGGCCGTGTTTTCTGCTACCATGCTAAACCCTGGTCCTTTTTGGCAGGTGCACCAAGTCCACGACATGTCTCAGGGTTTCATATACACCATTGCAAATGGCGACTTCCTATGGCATTGTGCACTACATTGTTATAGGCAAATTCTGCTTGAGCCAATGCATGGTCCTACTATTTCGGTCGATCTTTACAAATACTACAAATTAAATTTCTTAAGGTCTTGTATGTTACCTCCATTTGGCCATCTGCTTGAGGGTGTGCAGCAATGCTTTGGTTCAAGGAATTATCAAACATCTTGCACAAAGTCATCCAAAAATGACCAAGGAACCTTGATTCACGATCAGAAGTACTGGATTGGGGCATTCCATGTATCCGAACTACCTTCTGATAGAATAGTCGTGCTATGTGAGAGGCGTCTGACGTCTTCCAGAAGGGAATGAAGTGAGACATTTTTAAAAATCTGTCCACATTGACAAACACAGTCCACCCCTCGTTGGGTTCAAGGTAGTCCTAAAATAAAATCCATGGACAAATCTTTCCAAATAGCGTTAGGAACTGGCAAAGGCATATAAAGACCAATATTTTATAACTATCCATTAGAAGTTTGGTGTCACGCTCCAAACTCGAAAACTGGGCTCACAAAATTCTCGATTGTCCAATCCAGTTCCAACAGCCTCCGTAGTACCCCATTCTCAGCTCCCAGCACTCATACGCCAAATTCAAATCATACGATCCTAGAAGAAGGATTTTCCATTGTACATTTATGTCATAAAAAGTATAACCATAAGTTTACCCAAATCACAAAGGAAACATCATCATCACATATCCACTAATATAAACAGTTGAATACAGTGCTGAAAGGAAAATATATATATAAAAAATTAAGCTCCAGAAGACCGCTGCATACTCCAAGCTCAATGCCGCTACGACCTAATGCCACCTACATGCATCTATCATGCATAAGCTTATAAAAAGCTTAAAGGTTGGTGTAAGTATGTGCAATGCACGTGCTAATTATATACATGTCAAAGTAAGTGGAAATACTAACAATTCAAAAATCGTACAATATTAGAGTAATACAGAAACATAATGGTGAGTCTATAAATATCATTAGCCTTATCTAGGCTATGTGATGCAAGACGTAATAAACCAATATCATATACTGAGAAATCAACATAGATCTGTCATGCAATGCGGAGACATACTAAGCTAAGTATCATATACTAAGAATGTAATGTAATATGCGGTGTGAATGTAATGACCAAGCTGGAGTGTGAAGTCAGAATGATAGTACGTAGTATCGCAGGCTATGAGGTTCATCACAAGGGACTTTTATCCAAACCAGTCTCATACATAAATTTGAATAGCCAAACTTAATATGATAAACTCCTGATCTCAGGTTAGTCGTGCGCCCCAATCAAAATTCTGACCATTGCGAAGGTACATAACAATTATTTATGCACCACTAACCCGAGTGGATAGTAAATGAATGAATGCATGAGTAAAATGCTAAGTATATATGTCCACATATCAGTACTGTATATCTCTGGGATCATCATCAGGGTCTAGTACACTCTACAAGCGATCACCGTCCGCTGGACGCGTAACCATGCAAGTGGAAAAGACATCATTATCTGCCTGGCCATTAGTCAGCCAATATCTACCCGGCACATCAATAGTGAACCTATTTATGAGTTGGTCAAACTCAGCCTAGCTATACGCCTACCCTCGAGCGGGTAAGGCCATACCCCCTTCCAACCGACCATGACATAATGGGAAATGCGGCCTACTGGTATTCGGCACTCAGGCGCTCATGTATCCACTCGATATAAATGTTGGAGCGTCTCCTGTCCACGGAGGTATAGGGACTTTCACCCAGGGACATCTATTACACCCATGTAGAAAAAGATTTTCGGCATCCCATCTGGCCATCCACGATATGCCTGTGGATGCTACAACCCTTATATCACTAAGGCGTACAGTAGTCATATCCAAAAATGTGAGATGCATGAGTCATACAGTCCAATCATACATCAATCCTACATATACTATGCACTCATGTGGGATGCTCCGCCTGTTAGGGAGTCTCATAAATAACCCGCCCTATGTCATATGCAATGGTCAACCACATCTCATAACAAACATGCAGATGATGCGTATGGGCATGTATCATGATGCTATGCTATCACATACTCATAATCAGTATCGATAACCGACATCGATAATCGGTCTCGATATCCAACCTCGATAAGCAGCCTCGACAATCGGCCTTAACAATCGACCTTGATAATCGGCCTCACCAATCGGCTTCAATAATCGGCATCGATAATTGACATCAACAATCAGCCTCAATAATCAACCTCGATAATCGACATCGATAATCAGCCTCGATAATGGCAGCGATAATCAGCCTCGATAATGGCATCGATAATTGGCCTCAACAATCAGCCTAACAAAGGTCCTAAGGGAAGGTCATGATGTGGACATTTAACCATCATGGTCCATCAATGTGGACATTTAACCAACATTGTTCCTAATAAATGACCCACATAGAGTCAAACGTATAGTGGGCTCATGGCCTCACATAAGGGCCTAATATGCATCACAATGGGCCTCACTCGAGGGCCTATCACGATGGGCCTCACTCATGGGTCACATATGCATCACATTGGGCCTCATCACATGGGTCATATAAACATCACATCAAATCTGATATCTGGGCCTCAAATACACCACCATGAGCCTCATCACTTGGGCCACATGTACATCTCATCAGACCTTAAATATGGGCCTCATATACAATAGGTGGGCCTCACACATACAAGTGGGCCACTTACCTGGGCCTCAAATACATCTCAATGGGTTGGGCCCTGCTCATTCCAAATGCACCTGTTAATGGACAACTTAAATAAAACATGTACATCACATGGGGGCCACGTGAATGAACGGTGTGAATACAAAATACATACATCTAGGTGGGCTCTCACCCGTCCAGAAATCAGATGGACGACATGACTGAAAACACATAAATCATGTGGTGGGAGTCCCATGTCCAGCTGAAATCAATGGACTAGATATACATCACATACGTAAGGTGGGCCCCACCGTCCAAAGTGTTGGACGGTGTGGATCAGACCCATACATCACGGCCAGCCCACACAACACCATCCAGATTTGGACAGTGTGAATACAAAACACATATATCAAGGTAGGGCCCACAGAACTTGTTGTCGCTGATATAGTAGCTGGACGGCAGAGATGATACGCATACGTTAAAGGTGTGTCCACACGTGTGGCCCACCAGTCCAGGAGAATGGACAGACAGTCCGGACATTTACATACATCATGTTGGGTTTCACAAGCACCGGCCAGAGGAACGGTGCAGATGAAAATACATCAACGTGGGTCCCACATGGGGCCCACCATGTATAATATATATATATATATATATATATATATATATATATATTAATAATAATAATAATTTATGTACTTTTTTTTAAAGAGGTCCAACGTCCAGCAAATGGATGTTGGACGGAAGGTGTGCATTGAAACACATCCTTCCCAGAGGGTCCCATCATCCAGGGGTCTGGATGGTGTCGGATTACATAAACATCATGGTGGGCCATGGACGGCCTGGATAGAATACATGAACCAGGTGAGTCCATATCGGCGTGGCCCACTGGTTTTGGATCAGATGATATTTGTGTTTTTCCTCCAATCAAGTCCGTCCAAATGGACTGCGAGGTGGACCCACTCGATGGATGGCATGGATAAAATACATTCATCGTGGTGAGATCCATTCGGGTGGACCACACGGCCACATCACCATCAAGAAATGAAAGAGACAGAGAAAGAGAGATAAAGAGAGATACGGTGTAGTGGAGGGACCCCACCACTATGGACCCCTCCTAAATCACAGCACATACATCAAAGTGGGTCCCATCATAAGTGGGCCCTCAAATGAAAATCAATGTTGGATCACCCATCGATTCCGTTTCTTCTAGGCTTTATGGACTTCTTCGCTCCTAGGCTTTCCCTTTAATGGTGGAAGATGAATATTAAAGGGTGGAGATGGGAGATAGAGTAGTAGGGAGTGGGCCACACTTAGCTCTTTTCATGGAAGCTTGGACGTTTGGCTTTCTCTCTCGGGTTGCTTGAGAAAATGGTTTGAGAGAGAGAGAGAGGTGATGTAAGAGTGAGAGGGATGGGTGTGATGGGTGAGTGATGGGTGTGAGTGATGGGTGTACTTTACTAGGTATGGGTTGCTTTGACTTTGAGTGAGAGAGAGATGAATGTTGTACTTGATTCATTGATGGGATTGATTTGAGATTTGGTAGAGATTCTCTTACGTGGTGTTTTTCTCAAAATAAACGCGGGCCCACATCTCCTAGCTAGGGTATCGCATCCGCACGTGAGACCTGGCTTTGGAACTGAGGCAACGACGCGATCCCAATGGTATAAGTTTTAAGTCGAGCTGACTCAAAATCTCAGGATGCGACTTAAGGTCGCGCGCAAACACTGATTACAGGTCGCAGTTTGTCGAAATTAGACTAAGAGGACTGCAGGAGTCTACAGAACAATAAGAACTAGGATATGAGTCTCACGTTTGGCATGTAACATCTCCTTACAAAATTTTCCACATCTCGCTTCAGTTGAGGCCAAAATTACCCCTCCTCCAAGCTTGCCACGATTGTCTTTGCCCAAGTATCCACATAATCCTCCACCATGCAAGTCATGAATAAGTTTCTCCTACAGAGAAATCCTAGGAATACATAAGTGATTCTCTCATAACAAATACCCATCATGCACACAAAAATCATTGATAGGTTGTTGCTCAATGCACTTTACACAAATCTCCTTAAAATTGTCATCCTCTTCATACATTTCCTTCAAGCACTCAAACCCAACAATCTCATAAGCCATTGTCACAAGCAAAGTAGCACGACGGCTCAACACATCAGCGACCCGATTCAATGCTCCTAATTTGTGTTGAATAGAGAAAGAGAAATTTTGAAGAAAAGTGAACCACCTAATATGCATGTTGTCTAGGTGCTTCTAACTATTAATGAATTTTAAGACTTGATGGTCTAAATATAATATAAATCCCTTTATATAAGATAGTGCTCCCAATGCTCGAGAGCTCAAACTACTGCATAAAATTCTTGATCATACGTGCTCCACTTTTGTCGGGCTTCGCTTAACTTCTCACTGAAGAATGCTACTGGTCATCCTTCCTGTGACAAAACAACTATGATCCCCAAACTATCATTCGAGCGTTGTGTACAATTTTTCTTTAATTAAGCTGAAGGTCTTCTTGGCCTCTTCACCCAAATTAAAACAGCCCTTTTTCATGCACTCTGTGATTAGAGCCATTATGATACTAAAATTCCAAATAAAGTGGTGGTAGAAAGTGGTTAAGCCATGGAAGCTTCGAATGTCACCCACATTTTTTGGTGTAACCCACTCTCGGATAGCTTGAACCTTTCTTTCGTCAACATGAATACCTTTTAAACTAACCACATACCCTAGAAACAACAAATTGTTGGTCATGAAGCTGCACTTTTTGAGGTTGATGAATAATTGGTTCTCCTGGTTTAAAAGTTGCGTAAAGGAGCTGGGAAAATTCTCGCTCTGATACCAACTAACACAACACGAAATAGAAAGGGATTAGACCAATGTCAAAATCCCACAAACAAGAGAGAAGATTCTCAAAAAGATAAGAGATGCGTTTTATTAACTGAAAGATACCTATGTTATTCAACTTACATCTCTATTTATAGAGGAACTACTAGAACCCAAAATGACTAAAAATAGGATTAATTGAGAAGGGAATGGAAACGGACAGTAATCAAGCCTACAATCAAGCATGAATTGATTATGACTTATTTATTTAGAGTTATTAACAAACAATACTTTTCTAAAAATAGAGACCCCGATGAATAGGACTATGCCAAATTAAAAAATTAACAACGGAATTTAAACAAATAAATAGAGATAGCATATAAACAATTCCACAATGTTGAAATGAATAACAACCTCAAATGTACAAGTATTGGGAGGTTGATACAGAAGTTGTTCTAAGGACAACCTTGCACCAAAAACTAAAGTTTTATGGTAGGACAACTTGATTCCTAGAACGGTCTGTGTATCAAAAACTCAAACTGATACAAATGAATAAAGAAATAAATAGCAAAGGAAATAACTAAGCTATTATAACATTCTCACATTTGCATAAAAGAAATTACAACATTCTCCACAAATGTATGAAGGGAAATTACAACATCCACAAAATGAAATAAACAATCACCACAAGACTAGAAGTTATAGTGGTTCGTTTGTGTGTACACCAACTGTTTAGAAAAATAGTCACACAACAACTCCACTCCTAATATCCTCACAAAATGGATATTAGCGTTCACTATGAAATAGGTTTTTGAAGGTTCACCCAAAACCCTCACAATTATGTCTTTCAAGTGGGCTTACACAATTCAAAAACCACACACTTTGAGTTTTCTCGTTCAACTCAGATAAACCAAAACAGAGATTTTCCTGGCACAATCTTAAAAAGAAAAACAGAAATTTACAGAAAAGTAAATAAACTTATCTGGATATTCTCCTTTGATGCAGCCCAGTAAAACCAAATTGGAGTAGAAGTTCAACGTAGAAGTTCAATGTCCACACTCACTTATGAATGGTTCTAGGTTCTAAATGATTTTTAAATTAAATCAAGTTCAGCTAGCTTGATTTGATTTTGATTCCAAGAAATGGGAAAATTTTACTCCCTTCTTCAAATATGATTGGAATGTAGAAACTCAAAATCAAATACAAAGAAAGCTAATTAAAGAGAATATGAAATGAACACTAAATAGCTTAAGAATATCATTAACTTTTCCCTCAGAGCAGCGTATTGATTTTACTTGAATTGAATATAAAACTCTGAAATTTGTGCTCTATTTATAAGTGCAGAAATCACATCTTCAACTGGTCTTGAGGTCGGTACGATTAGTTGAAGGACCAACAAACTTGTGAAAATTCGGGCGCAATAAGATAAGGTCATTCCACGACTAGTCGAAGAGCCTGCTTGACTGGTTGAGTGGCTTCCACGACCGATCGAGTCCTATTTACGACTGGTCGTGTGGGACTCAATTTAGTTGTTTAACTTTGAGTCGAGCCTGCAGGACTGGTCGAGCACTGTTCACATGACCGGTCCAGCAGTCTCCAGGACTAATCGAGGAAATAACAAGAATTTTTAAAAATTAGTAACAAACTTAGGACTGGTCAAGCTAGTGCTAGGACTAGTTGAACATAGTCTAAGACTAGTCGAGAAACGGTCAATGCACTTATAAAGTGACCCAATTTAAATTATGTATTCAAAATGACCTATCATAAGGTCAATCTAGGGTCATTCATACCATATACATGATGTTTGAATGTTGAATCTTCTTTTACTTCAGTTGATATTGTATATCTCTTGGATCATCATTGGGGTCTAGTACACTCTACACGCGATCGCCGCCCACTGGACGCGCAACCATGTAAGTGGAAAAGACCTCATTATCTGTCTAGCCAGTAGTCAGTCAATATCTACCCAGCACGTCGATAGCGAACCTATTTACGAGTTGGTCAAACTCAGCCTAGCTATGCCCCTACCCTCGGGTGGGTAAGGCCACACTCCCTTCCAAACGACCATGACATAATGAGAGATGCGGCCTACTAGTATTCGACACTCAGGCGCTCATGTATTCACTCGGTATAGACGTTGGAGCGTCTCCTTGCCATGGAGGTTTAGGGACTTTCACCCAGGGACATCTTTTGCACCTCATGTAAAAAAATATTTTTAGTGTCCCATCTGGCCATCCACGATATGCCTGTAGAGACTATGGCCCTAATATTGCTAGGGCGTACAGTAATCATATCCTAAAATGTGAGATGCATGAGTTACATAGTTCAATCATGCATCAATTCTGTGCATACCGTGCACTTATGTGGGACGACTCTGCCTATCAAGGAGTCCTATAAACAACCCGCCCTATGGCATATGCAATGGTCAACCACATCTCAAAACAAACTGTAGATGATGCGTATGGGCATGTGTCATGATGCTATGCTGTCACATACTCATAATCAGTATCGATAAATAGTACCGATAATTGCCTCAATAGTCGGCCTCAATATCCAGCCTCAATAATCGCCCTCGACAATCAGCCTCGATAATTGGCCTCGATAATCAGTATCGATAATCGGCCTCAACAATCAGCCTCAATAATCGGCCTCAATATTCAGCCTCGACATTCGACCTCAATAATCGGCATTGATAATCAACCTCGACAATCGGCCTAACAAAGGTCCTAAGGAAAGTTCACAATGAGGACATGTAACCATCATCGCCCATCAATGTGGACATTCACTACAAGAAAAAAGGCTTTTACTGATAAAATTTTTACCAATGAAAAAAATTTCATCGGTAAAAGTATATTTTTACTGATGAATTTTTTTTTCATCGGTAAAACTGTACTTTTATCGACGAAATTTTTTTCGTAGGTAATAATATTTTTATCGATGAAAATTTTCATCAGTAAAAGTATTTTAATTATAAGATAGAAAATTTTGGCACTATTTCAAAAAGTTCGTGGAAAGACTTTTGCCGACAAAAATTTTGATCGATAAAAAGCACAAAACCACTTTTACTGATGAAAATTTTCATCGGTAAAAGTGTTATGTTGTTAACTTAGAAATTTTCGCCCTGAGTTTTACTGACGAACTAAAACCGTCGGGAATAATATTTTTACTAATGAAAATTTTCATCGGTAAAAGTATTTTAATTTTTAAGATAGAAAATTTTGGCGCTATTTTGAAAAGTTCGCAGTAAGACTTTTGTCGACGAAAATTTTCGTTGGTAAAAAGCATAAAATGACTTTTACCGATGAAAATTTTCGTTGGTAAAAGTGTTATGTTTTAGCATAGAAATTTTTGCCTTGAGTTTTATCAACGAACTAAAACCATCAAGAATAATGTTTTTACCAACAAAAAATTTTGTCGGTAAAAGTATTTTAATTTTTAAGAAAGAAAATTTTGGCACTTTTTGAAAATTTCATGGTAAGACTTTTACCGACAAAACTTTTCATCGATAAAAAGTACAAAACCACTTTTACTGACGAAAATTTTCGTCAATAAAAATGTTCTATTTTTAAGTTAGAAAATTTTCGCGCTAAGTTTTACCGACGAACTAAAACCGTCAGGAATAATGTTTTTACGCACAAACATTTTCGTCGGTAAAACTGTTTTAATTTTTAAGATAGAAAATTTTCATGCTGTGTTGGAAAGTTTGGCGGTAAGACTTCTACCGACGAAAAGTTTCGTCGGTAAAAGTATTTTTCCTAAAACATTTTCCCGACGCCTGAAAACCGTCCGTAAAAATGTAAAAATTTATTTCAGTAAAAATGTGTGTGTGTGTGTGTGTGTGTGTGTGTGTGTGTGTGTGTGTGTGTGTGTAGTTTTTATATCATATGAGTGGAAATTTTTTTATATATAATTAAAAGATAATATTTAAATGATTTGTAATATCACATGAGAAAGAATATTGGGAAGTTTAGAAATTTTAACAATGTTTGAAAAAATTTTGAGAATTAATTGATGCTTTTGAAGAAAAAAAATCAGCAATTTGAAATTTTTGAGAAAAAATTAAAATATGATAAATTTTTTAAGATTTTAAAAATAAAAATTCAGAATATGTATATTAAATATTTTTGAAATATTTTATAATAAAAATGATATTTTGTTAAAAGAGCAAAAAAATATACATTTTGAAAAAAATGTTATTTTTAAATGGAAATTGAAATTTATCTGTGAAAAATAAAGTTACTAAATTATTTCACACATCCACTAATTGAACCTTTAATCGTTTTTGGACAATCTAATCAGTTCAGATTGAAGAGTATATAACTTTAGATGTTTAAATCAAATTTCACTGAAATTGTTCATCAATCTTGTATGCCCAATATCTTTCTCATATGTAGCCTGATTGAGGCGAGTAACTACTCAAATTGAGAGTATTGATCAGTAAAATAGAGTGAATGGACCAGACATGTAAAATGGGCCAAATATTCTGGTCAAAATTGTGACCCAACTTACTAATCTCGTGAGAACCCAAGAATTGATGTTAGTAAGTTTTGTGGGCCCCATCATGATGTGTGTCGAACATCAACACCATGGATTTAATGTGTCCCCTTTAGGTTATGAGATATCTCAAAAATTATCTGTATACGAAACTCAAGTGGGTCATACCATCTAAAACTCTGTGAAGACATCCTAAAAAATATAAAAGCACTCGGTGGGGTCCACATGGTTTTGGATGCATTTGAAACTTGGTCTGACCCCTTATCCAAGTGAGACACACATAATGAGTGGGTTAGATATGTGAAATCACATTTTGGCAGGCCCGATATATGATTATGATCAATGTTTTAGGGAAACCCTTCTCCACTACATTTAGGTGAATTACTCGTTACCCTTACCAAAGTAAACTTTGTGGGGTCCACCATTATTTATTTATTTATCCACTCTATTCATCCATGTTAACAAATAATTTGAGGTCTAAAGAACAAAAAGGAAACATATCTAAAGCTCAAGTGGATCACACCACAGGAAATAGTGTGATTGAACCTTTACAATTTAAAATTTCTTAGTGGCCATAGAAATTTTGGATCAAGCTGATGTTTATGTTTTCTATTCATTCATATATTTTTGATATTATGAACAACCTTTAACCATTTTTGGACAATCTGATCAATCCAGATTGAAGAGTAAATAACTTTTGATGTTTAACTCAAATTATTGATCAATCTTATTTGCCCAATATCTTTCTCATATGTAATATGATCGAGGCAAGTAACTAGTCAAATTGAGGGTAATGATCAGTAAAATAGAGTGAATGGACCAGACATAAAAAATGGGCCAAATATTCTTCTCAAAATTGTGACCCAACTTATTGACACCCTGAGAACCTAAGAATTAATGTTAGTAAGTTTTGTGGGGCCCATCATGATGTGTGCTGAACATCAACACCGTGCATTTGATGTGTCCCCTTTAGCTTATGAGATATCTCCAAAAATCATTCGTATACGAAATTCAGGTGGGCCATACCATCTAAAACTATGTGAAGACATCTAAAAAAATACAAACAGTGTAATATTGGATGTCAAACCATTTTGGGGCCATAAAAGTTTTGGATCAAGTTGATTTTTGTTTTTTCCCTTCATCTGGCCCTATATGACCTAATCAACATATTGGATGTCAAATAAACAATACAGTGAGCCTTATGAGGATTTTAATGATGGATATCCAATTACTATTATTTTCATGTGGTGTGGTGCACCTGAATTTCTATGGCGGGGTCCACTACAGATTTTTATCTTCCTCATTCTTTAGCTCATGACTTGAAATGATATCTCAAAATGGATGGACAGTGTGGATATAACAAATACATCATAATGGGACCCACAATACTTGGTGTCCTCACCGTATGATGTCTAAGAGGGAAACGGATTGGCTACTCCCCCTGACACCAGACCCGTGGCTGGTGGTCGGTGCTCTATGGGTCCCACCATGATGTATGTGCTTCATCCATGCCATCCATCCATTTTTACATATCATATAGGGCTTGATACCAAAAATGAGAGGGATATAAATCTCAGGTGGACCACACCACTTGAAAACAATAGTGATTGGATATCCACCATTAAAACCCTCCTAAGGCCCACTGTACTTTTTATTTAACATCCAATCTATTGATTACGTCATACAGGCCAAGATGAAGGGGAAAAAATATCAAATTGATCCAAAACTTTATATGGCCCCCAAAAGGTTTTTAATGGTCGACGCTCATTCAACACTGTTTCCTATAATGTGGTCTAGTTGAGATTGGGATATACCACATTTTTTGTCTCATACCATAAAATGAAATGGAAAAATAGATGGATGGCAGGGATGAAACACATACATCATGGTGGGGCTCACAGAGCACCGACCACCAGCGTTCGTCCCTGGTGTCAGGGCGATTAGCCAATCCATCTTGAGATCTCTCTCTCTCTCTCTCTCTCTCTCTCTCTCTCTCTCTCTCCCCTCTCTCATTCTCACTCTTGCGCCCTCTCTGTCTCTTGGTCTTCTCTCACTCTCGCGCACCCTCTCTCTCTCGGTCCTCTCTCAACTGCGCCCTCTCTCTTCATCCCTCTGTCTCTCTCGGTGCTCTCTCTCACTCTCGCGCACCCTCTCTCTCTCTCTCTCGGTCCTCTCTCAACCGTGCCCTCTCTCTCAACCGCACCCTCTCTCTCTTTCTCGATCCTCTCTCTCACGTGCACCTCTCTCTCTCTCTCTCTCTCTCTCTCTCTCTCTCTCTCTCTCTCTCTCTCCTCAGAGCTCGGGAACCCTATTTTCGGCATGGATTCGTGATCAGGGCTCCAACTCAAAAAGGAAGTTGTTCTCTTCCTCTAAAGCTCGGTTGACCATGAGGTATCTCTCTCTCTCTCTCTCAATCTCTCTCAATCTCAATACCGATTGAAACAATTTAAGGATTTAGGGATTTGGGGATTTAGGGATTTTGAAATTTAGGGATTTAGGGATTTGGGGATTTAGGGATTTAGGGAGTTGGGTTTAATACACAGCTGAACCTAAGTAGTCCAAAATAGCTGATAGTTCTCTGTATTGATTTTGAAAAGTATCCTTTCCTTTTCCAATTTTTATTATTATTATTTTTTTTTAAAAAAATCCTGTATGAGCTGCACGATTTAGCACTTTGTAGCAACAAACGTTGGATTTAAACCCCAATCACAAGTATCGTGATGTACATTCCTATTGAGATACTTCTAATATTGGTTGGGGGAAATCCAATTTCTACATCCAGTGATGAGGTGGGCCATGTATGGATGAGACTTAGAACTAATTAGCAATGAAATGTCTAGATTGATTAAATTTTGGGCTGAGGGTAAATACTTGCATTTGTTCTATCCAGATACTTCTAATATTGAATGAAATTGAGTTTTCTCTTTGACAGAGTGAAGAAGAAGAGTGTGGATTTCATTTTTCATTCTTCTTTATACTTGGAAGTTGGGTTTAATATTGCTCAAGTCATTAGGGTATAACCCATGTATGGAGGATTTCATGTTTCCATGCTTGGGCCACCAACTAAAAACAGAGTTCTCAACCTGTGGTTGGCCATGATGTGAGTTTTTATGTTATTCGGATGACAAAGAACCATCAATTCAACAAAATAATTGTTAACATTGGCAAGTCACGTTCCAAAACCAGACCGAGTCTGAACAATTCTAACTAAGTTGGAATGAGTCAGATGACAGATACTGGTTTCGATCTCTGGGTGACTTGCACTTTAGAACTTATGCTTAAAACCATGTTCTCCATCATTGATTTCTTTGAGAATTTTCAATCAGCTATGCAGGTAATACGACCATTATAAAACAAGAGGCTTTTAGTGTATTTGGTGTGAATTGGGACCAAATACACTCTTCCAAATGTACTAACCTTACTGATTCACACCAACTACCACCAAATACATGCTCCCAAATGACCCTTTACAGTTCATTTTAGGTAACTGGTTTTTTAGTTCTTATAACCAAATGCTTAAGCCAGGGGCTACATGTTCTTTGTTCAGGCTTCGAGTTCATTAGGGAATATAATTGTTGGTATAATCAAGAATTAGAGTCTTGATTACCACCAGCCCGGCTTGTAGGAACATGCTCATGAGTTATTTTAGTATAAATAGTATCATCTTATTTTTAAGTTTTAAATAGGGATTTGGTTTTCGAGTCTTTCTTTTATAGAAGAAGCTTCTTTGCACATGTGAGGCAATTGAACGTGATATAGTGAATGGTTGCCAATGAAAGTTCATTTATGAATGGTGTGAGATATTTGGATGATATTTTCAAATTGTAGCATGATGATGTTTGTATCTTTTCCTATCAATCTACAATACTTAAATATAACAAAGAGTTAAGTAATGTTTGATTTGTGATTAGTGTATTTGTGTTTGGATGTGTTATGCTTAATTAAAGTGAAACCAATAGTTTAGAGTAGAGACTTAAAACAAACTGTTTCTCCATGTTTATTTTGCTCCTAGTCTAGTCACTCTTCATCTAAAGAGGAACTGCACTTGTAGCATTTACAATTATAAAAGGAATTTCACTTGTCCTTGTACAATTTACTTTAATTTTAGCTATATTCATGGGATGTTAACTATAAAAGGAAAGACTGAAGATTCAGTGACTAGGATTTTCCAAATTTGAGATTTTTGTGTGTACGTGCATGTGGCACATGTACAAACTTGGCATAACAGGGATCTTCCTTATTCTTTACAAGCAGGGAACTTGCCCTCTTATAATGGATCATTTTCTTTTGAAAAACAATTACTAAGAATGATCTCTCAATAACTTTATTAACATTACACCTACTTCCCAGAATTGATATCCTTAATCATAAAGTACATCTTCTTTGTCACGCTCTAAACTCGAAAATCGGATTCACTGGAATCCCAATCTTCAAATTCGGTGCCGACAACCTCCGTAGTACCTCATTCTCGGCTTCTAGCATTCATATGCCAGATTCCGATCCTGGGATCCTATAAGGAGGATTTTTTTTTAATGTACATTTAACTCGTAATAAGCATAACCACAAGATTACCCAATTCACAAAGGCGACATTATCATCACATATCCACTAATATAATTAGTTGAGTACAATGCTGGAAGGAAATACATAAATAAAAATCAAGCTCCAGATGACCGTTGTATGCTCCAAGCTCAACACTGCTGCAACCTAACATCACCTGCACACATCTATCGTGCATAAGCTTATAGAAAGCTTAGAGAGTTGTGTAAGTGTGTCACAAGGTATGTGCCAAATATTCAATACAATGCCATCATCATACAATACTGGAAGTACTGGTAATCCATAAATCATGCAATGTCTGAATAAGTAGAAATACTAGCAAGATCAGGAATTATCAGAGTAAACAGAAATACTGACAAGTCCATGAGTCATACAATATTAGAATTTGTAAGACAAATTAACTATGCAAATGAGGAATCATAGATAGCCAAATATCAGATGCAAAGGATGCAATGCAATATATATTCCTGATGAGTATCACAAATAGCGTCAGCCATACCTAGACCATATAAATGCAGAAACACAATAATCCAAAAATGTCGTATGCCATGAATGCCATGCAATATGCGGTGCGAATGGAATGACCATGCTGGAGTGTGAAGTCGGGATGATAGTACATAGTATCACAGGCTATGGGGTCCATCACAAGGGACTTCTATCCAAACCAGTCTCATACCTAAATTTGGATAGTCAGACTCAATGTGGTAAACTCCTGATCTCAGGTTAGTTGCGTGCCCCAACCGAAATCCTAGCCATTGCGAAGGTACACGTAACAAATAGTTGCGCACCACCAGCCCGAGTGGATGGTGAATAAATGAATGAGTATACAAATCCTGCTCACTAAATCCACATATCAGTATAGTTCATCTCTGGGATCATCACTGGGGTTTAGTACACTCCAAATGGCATTGTCTCTCTCCCAGCAGCACAGTCCAAGTGAGCGTAAGAAACCTCACTATCTGCCTGATCAATAGTCTTTCAATACCTATTCGGCACGTCGATAGCGGACCCATTCATGAGCTGGTCAAACTCAACCTAGTATTGCCCCCTATCCTCGGGCGAGTAAGGCCACACCCCTTTCCAACCGACCACGACACAGTGGGAGACGCAGCCTCTTGGTATTCGGCCCTCATGCGCTCATATATCCACTCGATCTCAACATTGGAGTCATCTCCTGGCCACGGAGGTTTAGGAATTTTCACCCAGGGACATCTATGGCGCCCGTATGATAGAACCAAATATTTTCAATGTCCCGTCTGGCCATCCACGATATGCCTGTGGAGGCTACGATCCTGATGTCACTAGGGCGTATAACACACAATGTAAGATGCATAAGTCACACAATCCAGTCATGCATCAATCCTGCGCATGTCGTACGCTCATGTGAGATAACCCCTGCCTATCAGGGAGTCTCATATCATCATGCTCAATGACATATGCAATGATCAACCACATCTCATAACAAACATGCAGATGATGCGTATGGGCATGTATCATGATGCTATGCTGTCACCTACTCATAATCGGTATCAATAACCGACATCAACAATCAGCCTCGACAATGTGGACATTTAACCAACATTGCCCCCGACGAATGACCTTCATGGATCCAAACATATAATGGGCCCACCGCCTCACACAAGGGCCTAATATACAACACAATAGGCCTTAATTGAGGGACATATATACATAACAAGTGGACCCTGCTCATAGGCCTAATACATATCACAATGGGCCTTGCCCATGGGCCATGAATACATCACAATGGGCCTTGCCTATGGGCCATGAATACATCACAATGGGCCTTACCCATGGGCCTCAAATACATGACATGTGGGCCCTACACATGGGTCTTGAATACATCAAATAGGCCATGCATTGCGAGCCTAATACATGTCACAATAAGCTACAACTACAAGTCACAAGTACATTATATAGGTCTGGACAATTGGCCTTGGAAATCAAAATTAGCCTCGACAATTAAGGTCGGACTCAACAATCGAAATCGACACTCGAAATCGGCCTCGATACTCAGCCTTGACAATCAGAATCGGCCTATACAATCGACCTTGACAAATCAAAATCGACAATCGACCATGATCGGTAATCGGTCACAATAATCGGCCTTGATCGGTAATCGGTCAATTGGCCACGACAAGCAACATCGGTAATCGGCCACGTCATGCGACAATCGACCATGATCGGTAATCAGTCACAATAATCGGCCTCGATCGGTAATCGGTCGATTAGCCACATCAATCGTCAATCAGCCACGATCGGTAATCGGTCACGATAATCAGCATATAAATAAGGCGAGGTCCATAGATGGACAGCTAATCAACCATAATATAAAGATCGGCCCACGGCTATGGTTATATCAAATCTGATGGCACGGAGCCATCCATTTATGGCGAATGGGGCCCACTTATTTGGGTTAACCCACTTAGAGAATGTTACGAATGGGCCTAATGCTCATCGTTATGGGCCGCAATGAATGGGACAGAAATACATCTCAATCGGCCTCATCATATGAGTAGGAATATATCACAATGGCCTCACTAAATGGGTTGGAAACACATCTCAATGGGCCACGACGTATGGGCCGAGTATACATCTCAATGGGCCATGACCCATGGACCCCAGTACTTCATAATGGGCCATGACCCATGGGCCTCAAATACAATAAGTGGGCCACATCAATGAGCCTCATATATACACCTCAGGTGGGCCCTACTCATGGGCTTCAAATACATAACATGTGGACCCTACACATGGGTCTTATACGCATCAAATGGGCCACGTATCTGAGCCTTGAACAATCAAATGGGCCACACATCATGGGCCCAATACATGTCACAATGGGCCTTGCATCAATGGATCGCACTAATGGGCCTCGTACACATTAAGTGGGTTGCATCATATGAGCTGCACTAATGGGCCTCGCCCATGGTCCTCAGATATATCACAATGGGCCACGTTTCATGGACCTAACAAGACAAACATGTGGCCAGCATATGGGCCAAACACATCATGATGGGTCACATACGCCACAATAGGTCGTACTAATACATCAAGGTGGGCCTCGGGGATGGGCCACAAAGTACATTAAAGTGGGCTCGATAAATGGGCCACAAAATACATTAAGATGGGCCTCATCACATGGGCCTTAAATACATCATACGGGCCACAACTCATGGGCTTTAAACACACAATCGGTGGCCCTACACATGGACCTAATACAATCAAGTGGGCCCCATACCTGGGCCTCCAATATATCTCAATGGGTCTCGACCCATGGGCCCTAAATACATCACAATGGGTCGTACCAACGGACCGAATCAAATGGGCTTCATTTATATTAATCGGGCCCATTCTTATGTATTTTGAGATCCAACCTATTCATAAGTTAACATACAAGTAGATGAAGTGAAAGTAAAAACATCAGCTTGATCGGAACTACGATGGCCCTTAAGGAGTTTTGAACGATGGATATCACTGTCCTTACTATTTTAAATGGTGAGGTCCACTTAAACCTTAGATCTGACTCATTCCTTACCTCATATCATGAAATGATATGTCAAAATGGTTGGACAGATTGGATGCAACACATACATCATGGTGGGTCCCACTGTCTAGTGGTGTGGATGGTGTGGCTTCACAAAGCATACATCATGGTAGGGTCCACATGGGTGGATGGTATAGATATAGCACATACCTCGTGGGGACCACAGAACTTTGCGACGTCAATTCACCAGCTATATATGGCTGGTTTGAGATTCACCAGCCAATCTACTTCAAGGTGGGTCCCACGTGGGCCCCACCATAATGTTAATTTTCCATCCACTCTATTACTAAGGTCGTACAGACCCAGAGGAGAGGAAAAAAAACAAATTTCATATTTGATTCTAAACTTCTGTCAACCAAAAAATGTTTCAATGGCAGACATTCAAATTCCACAACTTATTGTTGCGTGGTCTACTGACAGGAAAATCTGCCTCATTTCATCTCAAGCCTTAAAGCAACCCGCCAATTGGATGAACGGTTTGGATGCAATACAATGCATCATGGTGGGTCCCACCGTCCAGTGATATGGACGGTGTGGTATACATCATACGTGGGTCCCACAAACCTTGGTGAAGTCAATAGCAGTGGGACCCACCGTCTCTTACAGATAATGGGTGGACGGCATGTATACAACACATACAGCATGGGGTTCCACCGTACATGGATGGTGTGGTATATAACACATACCCTAATGATTTATTTTCCATCCAAATAGTTGATAAGGTCGCAAATACTTGGGTGAATAGGAAAAATAAATTTCATATTGATTCAAAACTTCTGTTACCCATAAAGGGTTTCAATGGTAGGCGTTCAACCCACTATTTCTTGTGATGCAGGCCACCTGAGATCGGTATACTGATCTTTGGAGGGACCACTATCCCAAGGGGGACTCAACAAATGCACGGTGTTGATGTGCAGTGCACATCATGGTGGGTCCCATAATTGGGACCTGTGTCCCTGCCCGCCAGCGTCCAAGGACGTTGTGCGTCCTTTGTTCTTGCAGCAACAGTGTTTGATGCTGCCTCATTCCTTCTTTTTTTTTTTTTATTTCTTGGGGTTTCTCCTACATGGGGCCCATATCAACAAAATTCACTCCATCCACTCGTTCCTACGACTCAAGACAAGCCAAACGAGTCTAATATCCGAGATATTTTTGTGTATAGTATCATCAGGTGGATTTTTTTTACGGTAAATATCACTATTTTCTAAGATACGGTTCACCAGATACTCGTATTAACTTCACTTTTCGGCTCAATGCCTAAAATGATTTGGGAAACGGGATAAACGGCGTGGATTATATACATACATCAAGGTAGTGCCTACATGAGCGGCCCAACCCAAAAGCATTTTTTTTTTTAGCTTTGTTAGTACACACCCATGTCAGTGAACACACTCCACGCTAACCTCACCCGTCCAGCGTCCCTGGACGCTGGACGGCATGGATAAACAAATGCATTGTGGTGGGTACCACATGGACGTGGCCCACTTGATCCTTCTAATGTTTGTGTTTTCCTTGATCAGGCCCATCCAAATGGACGGCCATGTAAGCCACTCGGTGGATGGTGTGGATAGAATGCATGCTTCATGGTGGGCCACACACACATATTAGGTGGGCCATCAATAAGGAAAGGGAAAGAAAGAGATAGATAGAGAAAAGGAGAGAGAAAGAGAGAGATACAGTGAGATAGAGAAGGGACCCCGCCACTACGGGCCCAACACGTACATCAAAATGGGTCCCACCAACAAGTGGGCCCTTAAATCATTAAATCAACAGTAGAAACTCAAAGATCACCCACCTCTTAGCCTCCACCTTGCTTCTTTAGCCTCCTTAGCTCCTTTTCTTGACTTTTAACGGTAGTAGATGATAGATCAACGGTTGAGATGGGAGATGAGAGAGTAGGGAAAGTGGGTCACACTTGTTGATCTTGTGAGAGTTGGGAAGGCTTGGGACGTGTGAAATTTTTTCTTGGGAGAGTGTTTTAAGAAATGAGAGAAAGAGAGAATAAAATATTAAAGGCATGGGTGGAGTGATAGTTGTAATGAAGAGGTATGGGTTTGTTTGATTTTTTTGTAAAAGAGGGATGGTGAGAGGAGAGAGAGGGTTGACTTTTGAAAAAAGGAGGGATGGGTTGGTTGTACTTGGGTAAGGCTTGTACTTGACATTGATTGATGGGACATATCGTAGAGATTCTCTCGATATTTGTAACTCGCGACGTTTCTTTAGAATGAACACAGGTCGACATCTTCTACCCTGGGTATCGGATCGGTGCGTAAGTCACGGCGTTGCCGCGGTTGCTATGATATAAGTCTCAGGTCGAGCGAACTTAGACCGACAGGATCCATCTCAAGATCGCGCGCAGACACCGATTAAAGATCGCGAGTCACCAGAATTTGACCGGGAGGACCGCGAAGGCATACGGAACTGTACGGGCTAGGATATGGGTCTTATATTCTTGGTGAGGAATAAATGCTAAATCAGGTCAATGAAAGAATGCTAAATCAATCCAATGGGCTGAGGAATAAATGATATGTGGTCTCTTTTACAACACAACTTGATACTCACCATCAACACATTGAAATAAATTTTTTGACAAAGACTTGCACTCTTGTTCACTTAGCTATCAGATGTCGACATTTATCTTGATGATAGAATCACTATAAGCATTTGTAAGAGTCACGACTCGATCTCTTGTAAGAGTCACGACTCGAACTCTTATTTTATGTAACCATTTCTTGCATTATTTACTAAAAACTAGTCCAAAAACTTTATAAACCCATTGACTTAATAGATACCTAAATAGCGGAGGCGTTCTCCAACTACTGTTAGTGTGGAACAGATGTAATGAATACTATTATTTTTGTTCTACTTTACATTTAATGTATGAGTTTGTGCCATTTCTGAAGGTCCATGAAAGAAAAAGAACCTGCCAGAATTTGGTATTGTCACTCAATGCATTGCACCTCAAAGAATCGATGACGAATGCCTGACAAATGTTCTTTTGAAGATAAATGCCAAGATGAGCTGTCATTGAAATATCACGTCCCTTCCTTATGGACTTTTAGGTGTGATCTCTCTGTCTAACTGACAACCTCCTTTCCTTTCTTTTCAACAGGTTGGTGGAATGAATTCCTTACTTGCAGTTGAACACTTATTTTCCATTTCCCTGATTTCTAGAGTTCCCACAATCATCATGGGGATGGATGTATCACATGGTTCCCCAGGTCAGTCCGACATGCCATGAATTGCGGCAGTAAGATAAGATGCATGATTTTCCTTTTCAACTGTTAGTCATAGAGTGACAGTACTTGTTTCAATTTTCTTGCATGGATGATGAATGTATTTGTGAATGTAAATAAAAATAAAGAACTTATAATATATATATGTTATCAATTGAGGATACCTTGTTTAGGGGGACATTAAATTCCTGTAGCTTATGGTATGGTGCCCCAATATTGGTTGTATATTACTAGTATGTAGTAGATAATACTAGATTCAATAGTAGATAATATTAGAGAATGCCTAAACTTGATCTGAACTCGAAACCGAACCTGATTCCCTAAACCTAAACTTAAACCTATAACCTAAACCTAAACCTAAATCTATAACCTAAACCTAAACCTATGACCTAAACCTATAACCTAAACCCAAACCTAAACCTTAACCTATAACCTATAACCTAAAACCAAAACCCAAACCTAAACTCGATCCCAAACCCGAACCCGATTTTCTAAACCTAAACCATAACATATTCTCAATTCCCTAAAGCTATAACCTATAACCTATAACCTATAACCTAAACCTAAACTTATCCTAAACGTATAACCTTAACCTAAACCTAAACCTAAAACATAAATGTATTCTCAAATCCTTAAACCTAAACCTAAACCTAATCTTAATCTTAACTCCTTAACCTAAACCTAAACCTAAACTTGAAAACCCAAACCTAAACCCGATCCCGAACCCGAACCCGATTTCCTAAACCTAAACCTTAACCTATTTATCAATTCTGTAAAGCTATAACCTTAACCTATTCTCAATTTTCTAAAGCTATAACTTATAACCTAAACTTAAACCTAACCTAAACCTATAACCTTAACCTAAACCTAAACCTAAAACGTAAATGTATTCTCAAATCCTTAAACCTAAACCTACACCTAATCCTAATCTCAACTCCTTAACCTAAACCTAAACCTAAACTTGAAAACCCAAACCTAAACCTGATCCCAAACTGTCACGCCCCAAACTCGGAAACCGGGCTCACAAAATTTTCGATCGCCGAATCCGGCACCGACAGCCTCCGTAGAACCCCATTCTCGGCTCCTAGCTCCCATTCGCCAGGTTCTGATCCTGGGATGCTACGAGGAGGATTTTTTTTTTCAATGTCAGTTTGATTCGTAATAAGCATAACCAAAGGCATAACCCACAAACAACAACCAAGAACTCCATTACATTTCCACTATGATCAAAAACTTTACAAGTACAATGAGCATAAAGGGAAATACAATGGTAAAGAATAAAAAAACTCTAAAACACTCTACAATGTGCTCCTGCCTCAGCGCTGCTGCGATCCAACGTCACCTGCACGCAACGGTCGTGTATAAGCTTACAGAAAGCTTAGAGGGTGGTGAAAGTGTGTGCGCAAGGTAGTAATATGAACATGCAATGTCAGAGTAATGCGGAATATGCAGATGAAACCATCATATCATGAACCGTACCAAGGCTATGCAATGCAAGACATGAATGGTATCGGCCATCCTAAGGCCATGCGATGTGCAATGCAACTCAAGCATACAGATCCTCATCTATGTCCACACATCAATACAGCTCAAATTATGAGATATCATCGGGTTCTAGTACACTCTACATCAGATTACCGCCACATCGTGCGCAATAAGGTAAGTGGAAGAGACCTCACTATCCGTCTGTCAATATCGGGCGCGACTCGTCGATAGCGGACCCATTCCTTGAGCTGGTCAGACTCAGCCTAGCATTACCCCCTACACTTGGGCGGGTAAGGCCGCACCCCCTTCCAACCGACCACGACATAGTGGAGAGCACAGCCAACTGGTATTCTGCACTCAGCGCTCATCTACCCACTCGGTCTAGACGTTGGAGCAACCTCTTGGTACCATAAGGGTTTAGGGACTTTCACCCAGGGATATCTATAGTATCCCATGTAGAATAAGATTTTTGGTATCCAATCTTACCAACCACGATGCGTCTGTGGAGATTACGGCCCTGATGTCGTTAGGGCGTACAATAACCATGTCACATAAATGCGAAATGCATGATTCACACTGTCCAGTCATGCAACAAATCCTGCGCATATCGTGCGCTCATGTAGGGCAACATTGCCTAACCGGGAGCCCATAAACAACCTGCCCGAAGGCAAATGCTATGATCAGACAATTCTCACGTCAAGCATACATATGATGCGTATGATCATGAGTCATGGAACTGTACTAAACATGTTATAATAAAATGAACTATCTTACAATGCAGATGGACCTGGACGGCCCATTCACAATAAGTACGGCTTAGCAATGGGCCCTAAGGAGAGTCGTAATGTGGACATCCAACCAACATTACACTCGCAATGTGGACGTCAAACCAACATTGTTCCCTAGGCACGATCTTTTTAAACATCGCTACATAATCGGTATTGGGATTACACATTGCAATGGACCTTAGGTTCATCCCATTCGGCTTTACATATATATATCAAATGCACCATATCCTATGGGCTTTTTATTCATCAGATGGGCCACATAAATGGGACACACCAATGGGTCTTAAGTGCATTACAATGGGTCAAAACCCGTGGGCCTTGGATTGCATCAAATGAGCTTAGTCTCATGAGTCTAATATGTGACCAATGGGCCACACCAATTGGGCCCCCATATGTACATAAAAAGGGACTCAACCCATAGGCCTATATGAGTCAAATGGGCCTAAACCCGTAGGCCCTGTATGCATATCAAAGTGGGCCTAAACCCCTAGGCCTTACATATATCAAATGGGCCTACTTTCATGGGCTTTAAAATTGCATCAAATGGGTCTAATTTCATGGGCCTTGGAATACATCAAAAGGGCCTAGTCCCATGGACTTGGAATACATCAAGTGGGCCTAAACCCATAGGCCTTATGTGTTTCAAGTGGGCCTAACCCATAGGCCTTTTTTCAATTCAAATGGGCCTAACCCATAGGCCTTCAAATGATCCCACCAAGTGGATGGACGGTCTGGATGCATCACGTGCATCATGGTGGGTCCCACTGTCGCTGGACAGTGAGGACCACACATCCATTCAAAGGGCCCCACCGTCCGCTGGACGGTGGGAGTGCAGATACACAACGGTGGACTTAAAAGCACTTGCATCATCGTAGGTCCCATGTGGGGCCCACTGTAATATTTATTTGGCATCCAACCCATTGATAAGGTCAAACAGACCTAGTTGAAGGAGAAATACAAATTTCAGCTTGTTTCAAAACTTTTATGGGCCCCGAAAAAGATTTCAATGGAAGACGTTCATTCACACTGTTTCCTATGATGTGGGCCACCTGAGCATTGGATCAGGCTGATCTTTGGAGGGGGGCCACTTTAGGGGGTGGCCCATCCGATGAACGGTGTGGAAAAGGCATATACATCAAGGTGGGGCCCACGGCTGGAGGCCGTGGGTCCCAGCCGTCCGCCCGCCTTCACGGCTGCACGCAGTAGCGTGCAGCGCTGCCCGCTGACAGAGAATGCAGAAGCAGAGGCTCTGCCTCTTGACATTTTTGGAGAAAAATCCATTTTCCCGGTGTTTTTTATATGTGGGGCCCGCTAAAATGAAATCCGCCCCGGCCATTGCGTTCAGTGGCCCGTAACAGTCGAAATGAGTCCGAAGTTTGAATTTTTTTGGAATTAGAAAATGAAATAAAAACAAAAAAGGATCCTTGAATGGTAATGATACGTTCTTCGATGTTATGGCCCACCAGGTCTTCTAATCAGCCCCAGACTTCTACCCAATGGCTAAAATGCTGTAGGTAAGAGGATGGACGGCTTGGATTGTCTAAATACATCACAGTGGGGCCTAAGCAAGTGGACCACCAAAAGCTTCTTTTCTTCTTTCCCTTTTTTCTTTTTTTTTGTTTGAAACGTCCAGCGTGCCCTGATGAAGTGGGCCACCACAGATGGGTGACGTGGGTACAACTTATATGGTGGGCCCCACTTGAATAAAAACTTGCACAAAATAAATCTCAAGGTGGGATCCATTCAAGTGGGCCACACAATACTATTGCATAAAAATAAAATAAAATAAAATAAAATAAAATAAAAGAAATAAAAGAGAGAGAGAGAGAGAGACATGGAGAGTGGGACACACCTTGTGATGGAGGGCTCCGCCACTATGAGCCCTCCCTTGAATGAAATCATACAATAAACAGATCCCTTTGAACATGGGACCATCAAAAATGTAAATCAACGGTGGAGATCCATTTCTCACCGATATGGACGGTCTAGATGACCTTTCTAAATGGAATAAACATCATGATGGGGTCCATGGAGAATGGCCCCATCATGGAATGATCATGATGATCCAAGTGGTCCATCGGCCACAACTTAGGGTCCCAAGCGAGATCCACACCATTGATCGATGGGTCTCACTTGGCCCATCATAAGAACAAGAAAGAAACTACCCTAAAGAGGCACCCACCGTCCAATCTTCTTGTTCCTAGGGGTTCCTTGGCACCTTAGCTTCAACTTCAATGGATGAGATGAAGAATGGAGGGTTGAGATGAGAGATCTTGGGATGAAAAGGTGGGCCACACTTGGAGTTTAGGAAGAGAGGGAGAGGCTCACGTAGGAGGGGTTTGTTACTTGAAAATTGAGATGAGAAAATGAGAAAGAGAGAGTGATGTAGAGAGAGATGGATAGATGGATGAATGATGGTTGTATAAGAAAGTATTGACTTTTGAGGCTTTTGTGTAAAAGAGGTATGGGAGGTGTAAGAAAAGCTTGACTTTTGTGGCTTTTTGTGTAAGAGAGGTATGGTTTTGGGAGACATGTAGTTTCTTGGGAAAAGGGAATAAAGTGATGTGTACTTGCCATGTGATGGCTTGATGGATTGATTGATTGATGGGATTGATGTGATTGATGTGACACATCATAGAGATTTCTTTGGGTTTCGCAACGCGCGGCATTTTCTCGCACTGAACGTTGGCCCATATCTCTTGACCAGGGTATCGCCTCGGCGCGCGAGTCATGGCATTGGAACAGCAACGACGGCGCGGTCGCTATGGTATTGGTCTTGGGTTGAGTCGACTCGGGTTGTCGGTATATGAATCAGGGTCGCGCGTCGATATCGGTTAAGAGTCGAAGGTTGTCAGAATTCGACCGGTAAGACCGCGAAAGTCTATGGAACGGTACGGTCTAAGATACGGGTCTTACACAAACCCAAATCCGATTTCCTAAACCTAAACCTTAACCTATTATCAATTCCGTAAAGCTATAACCTATACTCATAACCTAAATCTATTCTCAAATCCCAAAACTTATAACCTAAACTTAAACCTTAACCTAAACTTAAACCTATAACCTATAACCTAAACCTTAACATATAACCTATAACCTAAACCTAAACCTATAACATATAACCTAAACTCAATTCCCTAAACCTTAACCTATAACCTAACCTAAACCTAAACCTATAACCTACACTTATAACCTAAACCTAAACCTAAACCTAAACCTATAACCTAAACTTATAACCTTAACCTAAATGTAAAACCAAAACATAAACCTAAAACTTAAATGTATTCTCAAATCCCTAAACGTAAACTCATAACCTACAACATTAACATAAACCTATAACCTACAACATTGACCTAAACCTATACTTATAGCCTAAACCTATTCTCAAAGCCCAAAACCTATAACCTAAACCTAAACTTGAAAACCCAAACCTAAACCTGAACCCGATTTCCTAAACCTAAAACTCAACCTATTCTCAATTCCCTAAACCTTAACCTATAACCTAACCTAAACCTAAACCTATAACTTACACTTACAACCTAAACCTAAACTTGTAACCTTAACCTAAACCTAAACCTAAAACCTAAATGTATTCTCAAATCCCTAAACCTAAACCTATAACCTACCACATTAACATAAACTTATAACCAAAACCTATAACTTACACTTATAACCTAAACCTAAACTTGTAACCTTAACCTAAACCTAAACCTAAAACCTAAATGTATTCTCAAATCCCTAAACCTAAACCTATAACCTACCACATTAACATAAACTTATAACCAAAACCTATAACCAACAACATTAACCTAAACCTATACTTATAATCTAAACCTATTCTCAAATCTCAAAACCTATAACCTAAACCTAAACCTTAACCTAAAACTAAACCTATAACCTATAACCTAAACCTTAACCTTTAACCTATAACCTAAACCTATAACATATAACCTAAACTCAATTCCCTAAACCTTAACCTATAACCTAACCTAAACCTAAACCTATAACCTACACTTATAACCTAAACCTAAACCTATAACCCTAACCTAAATGTAAAACCTAAACCTAAACCTAAACCTATAACCTAAATGTATTCTTAAATTCCTAAACGTAAACCTATAACCTACAACATTAACATAAACCTATAACCTACAACATTAACCTAAACCTATACTTATAACCTAAACCTATTCTCAAATCCCAAAACCTATAACCTAAACCTAAACTTAAAACCCAAACCTAAACCCGAACCTGATTTCCTAAACCTAAACCTTAACCTATTCTCAATTCCCTAAACCTTTACCTATAACCTAACCTAAACCTAAACCTATAACTTACACTTATAACCTAAACCTAAACCTAAAACCTAAACCTGTAACCTTAACCTAAATGTAAAACCTAAACCTAAACCTAAAACTTAAATATATTCTCAAATTCCTAAACCTAAACCTATAACCTACAACATTAACATAAACTTATAACCTAAACGTATAACCTACAACATTAACCTAAACCTATTCTTAAATCCCAAAACCTATAACCTAAACCTAAACCTATAACCTAAACCTAAACCTTAACCTTTAACCTATAACCTAAACCTTAACCTATAACGTATAGCCTATAACGTAAACCTATAACCTATAACCTAAACTCAATTCCCTAAACATTAACCTATAACCTAACCTAAACCTAAACCTAAAACCTAAATGTATTCTCAAATCCATAAATGTAAACCTACACCTAATCGTAATCTCAACTCCCTAACTTAAACCTAAACCTAAACTTGAAAACCCAAACCTAAACTTGATCCCGAACCCGAACCCGATTTCTTAAACCTAAACCTTAACCTATTATCAATTCCCTAAAGCTATAACCTATAATTTATAACCTAAACCTAAACCTATAACCTAAACCTAAACCTTAACATTAACCTATAACCTTAACCTAAACCAAAACCTAAACCTATAACCTATAACCTAAACTTATAACCTATAACCTGAACTTAAGCTAAACCTAAAACCTAAACCTAAACCTATAACCTATAACCTAAACCTAAACTTAAACCTAAAACCTAAATGTTTTCTCAAATCCCTAAACCTAAATCTATACCTAATCTTAATCTTAACTCCCTAACCTAAACCTCAGACTAAACTTGAAACATAAACCTAAACCCGATCCCGAACCCGAACCCAATTTCCTAAACTAAACCTTAACATATTATCAATTCCTTAAACCTAAACCTATAACCTCGCCTAATCTTAAACCTATTTCCGTAAACTGACTCTAGTCTTTTCTTTGTAGAGATGGATAAGAGTTGGATGCGAGCTAAGAACAATTGTCTGCGTTTTTCAATGTCATGGTACACCTAGCGATTCACTTACCACACGAGGCGAAACTTGCAGGCCCAGTACAATATCATTGGATGTATCCGATTGTAGAACTATGCCAGCACTGTCGACGGCGCCCATGCCAGCACTAGCGCAGTAGTTGCCGCCACCATCATTGACGAAGGCGATCTGATTCCTAGCTCGGCCTAGGTTCGGAACTCTCGGCTTAAAGTGCGTGGTCCATGCAAACCACTTCCTTGTCGATATAGCTGAGGACAAGGACCTATGCCACTATGATGTGAGATTTCCCTCCGTTTAAAATATTTCATCTGATTTTCACTTCGGATTTGATTTTTCTTACCTGATATATGTCTGATATTTCCATCGATCCTTTATTTATGTGTTTTGATCTGTTGTTTTTTGCATGGCTTGTTTGATGCTATCTATGGCTTGAAAATGGCCTTGATCTTAATGCATTTCTCCTGAATACTTCTAATCGTGTTCTTAGTTTAAGATCTTATATATGATTACCTTGTTTTTTAAATCCCTCAGAATTTTTTTTGATGATTTTGTTTGTATATATTTTTCTGTGTTTTTATTTCTCTTTGTTAAGATCCCAATGTACATTGTCTTATTTGATTTTCTCCCTTTTCGATTGTTCTAGTTCTTGATCTTCTCCAATTTTTCTTATATCTCTTTATTTTTTTTTCCCTTTTTCGGATCATTTTGGTATTTCCTTTACATCTCTATTTTTTTTTATATCTTCTTTCATTTTGATTTTCTTTTTTGGATTGTTCTAGAAAATTTCCCTTGCGATCTTGGTTCTTTTTTTGGTGATTTCAATGGATGTAGTCTATGTTTGCATGGATTTGCGTAGTTTATGTTTAGATGGATTTGAATGTGAATAAGATGAAATATATTATATAACAGGTATATATCAAGAAGAATATGATGAAATATATTATAACAGGTGTATCAAGAATTTTGTGCTTGAAAATTGAACAAATAAAAAAAAAAAAAAAAGACTTTTACCTACGAAATATTTCGTAGGTAAAAGTCTCGTCTACGTTTTTACCTATGAAAAGTTTCGTAGGTAAAAGTATCATTAACTATTTGCGTTTTTACTTTTTTTTACCGACGAATTTTGAAAATATTTTTACCAATGAAACTTTTTGTAGGTAAAAGTCTTTTACTTATTTTTTTTGACGAAAACATTCATCAGTAAAGGTTTTTAACTTATTTTTTACCAAAGAAAAAATTCTTCGATAAAAACTTTATAAATATTTTTACCTACAAAAACATCATCGGTAAAAGTTTTTAAATTATTTTTTACCAACGAATTTTTTCGTCGGTAAAAGTTTGTAGATATTTTTAGCTACGAAAAAAAATCAACGGTAAAAGTTTTTAAATTATTTTTTACCGAGGAAAATTTTCGTCGAAAAAAGTCTTACCTTTGCCGACGAAAAAAATTTTCGTTGGCAAAACTTTTACCCTCGTCTTTTACTTACAAAAATTTTCATCGGTAAAACGCTTTACCTGCGAAAAAATAGCTTTTAGTGACGAAAATTTTCGTCAGTAAAAGTGGGTTTTCTTATAGTGATTTAACCAACATTATTCCCAAGGAGTCACCCATATAAAGTCAAACGTATAGTGGGCCCATGACCTCACACAAGGGCCTAATATGCATCACAATGGGTGTAACATCCCGAAAATTAAGGGTCGAGTAAAAACCCAACTCCCAAGTTCCAAAATGTTATTTATGCAACATAGATATGTATGATTGAATGTTGTCTGTGATAATGTATTAAACATGAGTGAGATTAAGCCAGAACAGCATATCATACTCCAGAGACAGTTAAATTCACAAGCGGAAGACTATGATAGTAGGTATAACATATATAAACTGTTGTATGTCTCCAGAGTGTGAACATGTTACCAAGTTATATACATACATATATACTCCAGAAGTAAACAAAAAGAATATACATGAGTGCTCTGAAAATATAAAATGACAAGTGTCAAGGTATCTAATCAACCTCCCTGCAATCCCGTCAATCAGAACACGCATAAAGGAGGGATCCTCCTCATCATCATCAAGTCCGGCTCTGCCTCACAGGCCGCGCCATCATCTGCAATCACAAAAGGGTCTGGTGGGTGTCCAGGAACACCTTCCCATAACGTGGGAGTGAGTAGCTAACTCAGTAGAATAATAGAGTAAGGATTAACATGTTCTCAAATCAATCATGCGATAATAGTAAGGCAGTAAATCAAACAATCCTAAAACTGTTGTTAATACAATATGACATGACGTAATGTATGCCCTCACCGACGATCTCCCTCATACGGCACCATCTTACGACCGCGGCAAGCCACACTCCCTTAAGTGCTCCACATCTTTCAGGCACATGCAATATTATGGTGATATGATTTCTGAGTTATTAGTAGTCCATTCAAACAGCAGGATTGGGAAACTAAGGTACTTCCCTTGTATCAATCCCAACACAGATCCTGTCTAGGGTCATCACTCCTAGTAATCTCATACGATGTATATTTTGTAGGTCGCTGCAAGGGCTGTCAGGGCTGTTGCTCGCACTCGTTGCACCGCTTCCCCATCACCTTATCAATACAGGCCTACTGTACTCTACTGCTACTGAAGGGTCGTCGCCTCCCGTAGACTCAGAATATGCTCGCGGTCAATACAAAGGACTCGTCGCCTGATCAGTGTAGGCCGACAGTTAGAATATAGTGTCCCATACCACCATAATCTGCTCACGAGACTAGGTGCTCACTGGTCACAACGGGGAGGTTTGTGGCCCCAGCGTAGGCCGACAGCTCGACCACGGTGTCCCATACCACCATGTCTGGCTCATGAGTCTTCGTGGATCAAGGTACCATGGTTAACAGGTTTTACAATGGTAAGTTCAGTACCCTAGGTTCAAGCAGTTATGACTCATGCAGGGTGAACATACAATGGCCAGTCGGGTTACTTGACGGGCTCGACTAGCACGATCGCATCTCAAGTTGAACGACATGAAGTGCGTAAAACACTTCGTGTGGCCTAACCACTCCCGCCAACTTCAAAACACGGCTCGCATTCATCGACGCGTCGTTCGTGGCAAAGATAAGCTGACCACGAATTCGCTCAGTTACCGACTGCATGAACTACATATAGTCCCAAACACATATGAATCCACATCAGCAATCATGTGAGAGTATTGGAAATGAAACACAACCATGTGAGCATGTTAACATATGTTATATCGTACAACTTAAGTAAATCATCTGACACATGCCTTTCATACATATAATGAAATTATGCATATGGCTAACATGTAGGAAACCATTTACACCAGCATATTAATTGAGAAATCAATCTCAAACTAATTCATAACACCATTTAATTCAATACATACTAATACAAGCATTTATACAAACACTTAAACTACACACTTAAGTCTACATATAGTATGTCCACTCAAAGTGCGCATTTTGGCGAATCTCTTCGCCAAACTAATTATGCACGTATTCGTAACATTCTAATGCAACAATAAACTATGTCAATCACATCAGCAAAATATGCATGAAAACAGTACTTCCTACAAATGACTAAAATGCCCTAAATCTCATATTCTTCGTCGGTTTACGAAACAGGAAACGCACAGCATGTTGTACATGTCAAACGGCGTTGCCGTCGATAATCTACTATTAAACGACATTGAAAGCTTTGGAAACAGTCAATCAAAGCGTCTAAAATCCGCACCTTTTCCCTTTTAGGGGTGTGAGTTCGAACGGAGCATATACGCTTCATCTACGGCGAATAGAGAACCTGATTTACGAGATCTATCAGCTACTTTGCTATTAAACTAAGGGAACACTAAATCAGCAACTTATAGGATATTTTCTTATCTGAAAATGCGGAGAAATCACCGGTAAAGTGATTAGAGCGTGTAACTTAACCACTTGCAGCACGTGGCACAAGCAGCAGGGAATTCTCTCCCACCTTCTCTCACAAACTCTCACCTTTTCTCTCTCCCAATCTAGGGATTTTTGCAAATTCGGATGGGAGAGAGGAGTGACGGTTTCAACCCTTTTTATAAGCCCAAACTTGCCCGAAATAGGCTCAGGAACAAGTTTCACTTGAGGGGTAACCAAATCGGGGCTGTTTCAGTCCAAAAGGACATTTCTGGTGGTCCCCTGGCTGAATGCGGTCGAACTTAAGCTCATGCATACTGGATCTAGCATGCATCAAGTTTTCAATCTGGCAGGGTTCGCAGATCGCACGTGGCGGTCCAGTTTCAGTTCAGCGGTCACCGCACGTACATTAGGCCTACAAATCTCATATATGAAATAGAAATTTTTCCTGATCCGAGGGTGTAATTTGGCTGAATTCTGACGGACAGAATGCTTAATACTGACGCATCAAGTCGTGTGCCAGATTTGAATTTCAAATTCCAAATCTGTCCCTATTCGCACTCTCTTCAGTCCGGGCTCAATGAAATAGCCTGTGATTATCGATTGGACTTGATTTTCGACATGATTGTCAAGTCCAACAAGGCGGTTCTAACGGTCTAAGATTGTAGGTATCGGACTTTCGACGCACGGTCTAGATCCAATACAGATTTTTAAAGTGGTCCATAGAACAAACCTGCTTAGAGTTTGATCCGAGGTTATAGAGTATTATAGAGTCATTGGTTCTACTCGATTTGGGTCTTTTAGAACGTATTTAAAGTGATCAGGGACTATTTCCCAACTACTCTAGTGTTGCGCTAGCTAACTTATACTTAGTTTCTAAAGGAATTAATCCTAAGTGGTTTCTTTGGCTATGGAATTGGGTTCTGAGTGATTTTTCAGGTGTTTTAGTTGACCCACTGCCTAAGGACGTCAAATCCCAAATTAGCCAAAATCTGAGGCGTTACAATCTACCCCCCTTAAAATAAAATTTCGTCCCCGAAATTGGCGAAGGGTAAGGAGCATCTAGTAAGACTTTAGTATTGACATTCTAAGAAAGGGTCAATCCTATTTATTGACCTAACCGTACGTACATCTTAACTCGATTGTTTTGATCCTGGGCCAATGGGAAAGAGGCCAAGCACTCTTCCGCTGCGCCACTCTGATCGAACGGCAGCGTTGATTAACCTAACTGGATTGGACTCATTACGTTCTACCCCCCTTAAAACTTGGTTTTACTTAAGGTTGAAGAATCTTTGCATCGATCCGTATATCGGAACGAGGCGCACTTAGGGGCTATCCTTAACCTAAAATGGAAACAACCTTTCTCTACAGGGTTTTCCTTGCTAATGATGCGTTCTATGGCATTGGTACCCATGATCATAGAGATGAGCGTAATCTCTATTGTGGTTAAGTTTAGGGGCAGGTATGAGTTGGTGGCAAGATATCGAATTCTCTACTGGCTTTAAGTCCTCGCCATTTCCCAAAGACAAAGCAATAACTTTTGGTTATATGTGGTCGAGCCAATGCGGAAGAAAAGTTGTGTAGTGGGTCTGAGCCGGATACATAGACTTTCTGCCTAGAACAGAAATTTACTGTATCAGTTCTTAATCCTAAATGATGCCGATCTTCTGCTTGATCAGAGCATTGGATTTATTGGCAACTACCAGGATTGAGAAGTCAATTCAAACCGTGAATACTTCGCTGATAATTACATTTCCTTTACTCCGCGTTCCCGAATGCAATAAGCCCTTTGGGGAAGGCAATTCTAAGGGGCGTGCTAGTACATTCTAAGTTCAATCTGAGGGATTTATAAACATTCCCTGAGAGTGAATGGTTCTTTCCTATGGGCAACACCATAAGTCTATAAGTCATAAAGGGATTTATCGAAGGAATAATGTTCTACTTCAACCAAATCTAACCTACAATTCCTTAGCATATACAGGCTTTACACTACTTAAAGTAACTAGTAGGCTAGTCTGTAACTCAGTAGCTATAATCTAAAGCCTAAGATTATACGTGAAATGGTTCCATACCATTTCTAATATAGGGAATTTCTCTATCGCTTAGGGTCAAGATTATCTAAATAGAATTGGCTTTCCTATATCATCAGATCCTTCAAATCTAGGAGTGTTATCTATAGGTCCCAAACGCCAAGGGTCTATGTGGCCGGTAACGTTTAGTTGTATCAAATGGAACTGCATTCCTAATCCCATATTGAGATAGGGAGCGGCATGCTTGGTAGGAGGGTGGGGTGGGATAAACTAATTTGTAGGCTGAATCCCGGGAGTTACAATACTCCCAATCTAGGGACAATACCTTACAGCGAATGAAACGGCATGCATTCCATCTAACCAAATTCGGCTTTATTAAGCCCAAACCACAACACAAACATATTTTCTACCTAACAATAACAAAACACAGAAATTTCAAACGGCAGTCAAACAAGCGAAGAACGTGGAGAAATGGGATGGGTAAGCAGGTTTCCACGAGTCTGAGGATCAAATAAAAGGGACTTGAAAGAGAGGACGATGGAAAGGGAAGAAAAGGCTGAAACAGCCTTAACAATAGCTATGGAAAGCGAAGGAAATGCGGAGAAATCGTTGCCCAAATGGACAGAATGAAATTTAGGCATTGTAGAGGGATGCTTCAAGCTCCCCAAGGATGGATTTTCAAGGAGAAAAGAAAATGAAAAAGGGAAATGGAACACCTCACGATTTCAGCTCGTTTTGTGGATTGTAAGAGCTCCAAACAACGAGATTTGCAAGAGGGAAGGCTGCAAACTTCGATGGAGTTATGGAGTGTGGTCGTTTTCAACCAAGGATGGATTTGGGAGTGATTTAAAATCATAATTTTTGGAATAGGGCAGTAAAAATGAAAATGGAGCTTGGAATGGGGGATGTTTGTGAAGGAAGTAGGGTATATAGGGAGTTTCAAGGTGCGAACCACATATGGGGGAGGTGCCCTAGCCATATTAGGGCGTGAGCCCGAAAATTACATCCAGTGGGTCCCACCGGACGGCGATGGCATCGCCGGCCATCTTGCATGGTGGCCGGTGGGACCACATGGGTTTGGTCCCCCATAGTCCAAGGACCCCAAAAAGGTATGGTTCCAGCCTTAGTTCATTGCATTTTGACCTATAGAGGCCCAAACATGAGTTCGGGGCTTTCCGGGGCCAATCTGTAATCCCAAATACAAAACCCTATCATACAGCATATGATTTTGGGGTAGAAGGAGATAATACATCCATCTAGCCTATTATTTGCTAAAGAAAGCGAAGTTAGAATGGCCTTATGGACATTTTTCATGAAATTTTACTATTCACTGTAAAATTTTATGAAAGTATGATTTTATATTATTTTCATATTAGGATTGATGCCTAATATGAAAATGATAAGAAATAATTGAAGATTGGAGTGGTGAGAGGAAGAATTTTGAAGATTTTAGGTGAAACGGGGTTTTTAAGCCCTGACGATTGAACACGGGGGTTGTGGTTGTCCCACAGCCCAATGATTCACATTTACGGGTTTAGAATCATTCAAAGAACGTCTCAACCCACTTACCTACAACCTAGGAGCTATTCGGGTTGCTTCATGCGACCCTAGACGCGCTACGGACTCGATCGTGCGATCGAAATGAATATACTTCGCCTATTGACGAATCTGCGATCCTATGAGTGTTTCTAGACTCTTCTCGCACCCACCTAAGTCAAAAGAAGCAACAGCGTACATCGCGTGACCATAACCCAGGCCCGGTTTAATCCAAATCATGTTCTGATACCATCTGTAACATCCCGAAAATCGGGGGTTGAGTAAAAACCCAACTCCCGAGTTCCAAAGTGTTATTTATGCAACATAGATATGTATGATTAAATTTTTTCTGTGATAATGTATTAAACATGAGTGAGATTAAGCCAGAACAATATATCATACTCCAGAGACAGTTAAATTCACAAGCGGAAGACTGTGATAGTAGGTACAACATATATAAACTGTTGTATGTCTCCAGAGTGTGAACATGTTACCAAGTTATATACATACATGTATACTCCAGAAGTAAACAAAAAGAATATACACGAGTGCTCTGAAAATATAAAATGACAAGTGTCAAGGTATCTAATCAACCTCCCTGCAATTTCGTCAATCAGAACACGCATAAAGGAGGGATCCTCCTCATCATCATCAAGTCCGGCTCTGCCTCACAGGCCGCGCCATTATCTGCAATCACAAAAGGGTCTGGTGGGTGTCCAGGAACACTGTCCCATAACGTGGGAGTGAGTAGCTAACTCAGTGAAATAATAGAGCAAGGATTAACATGTTCTCAAATCAATCATGCGATAATAGTAAGGCAGTAAATCAAACAATCCTAAAACTGTTGTTAATGCAATATGACATGACGTGATGCATGCCCTCACCGACGATCTCCCTCATACGGCACCATCTTACGACCGCGGCATGCCACACTCCCTTAAGTGCTCCACATCTTTCAGGCACATGCAATGTTATGGTGATATGATTTCTGAGTTGTTATTAGTCCATTCAAACAGCAGGATTGGGAAACTAAGGTACTTCCCTTGTATCAATCCCAACACAGATCCTGTCTAGGGTCATCACTCCTAGTAATCTCATACGATGTATATTTTATAGGTCGCTGCAAGGGCTGTCAGGGCTATTGCTCGCACTCGTTGCACCGCTCCCCCATCACCTTATCAATACAGGCCTACTGTACTCTACTGCTACTGAAGGTTCGTCGCCTCCCGTAAACTCAGAATACGCTCGCGGTCACTATAAAGGACTCGTCGCCTAATCAGTGTAGGCCGACAGCTAGAATATAGTGTCCCATACCACCATAATCTGCTCACGAGACTAGGTGCTCACTGGTCACTACGGGGAGGTTTCTGGCCCCAGCGTAGGCCGACAGCTCGACCACGGTGTCCCATACTACCATGCCCGGCTCATGAGTCTTCGTGGATCAAGGTACCATGGTTAACAGGTTTTACAATGGTAAGTTCAGTACCCTAGGTTCAAGCAGTTATGACTCATGCAGGGTGAACATACAACGGCCAGTCGGGTTACTTGACGGGCTCGACTAGCACGATCGCATCTCAAGTTGAACGACATGAAGTGCGTAAAACACTTCGTGTGGCCTAACCACTCCCGCCAACTCCAAAACACGGCTCGCGTTCATCGACGCGTCGTTCGTGGCAAAGATAAGACGACCACGAATTCGCTCGGTTACCGACTGCCTGGACTACGTATAGTCCCAAACACATATGAATCCACATCAGCAATCATGTGAGAGTATTGGAAATGAAACACAACCATGTGAGCATGTTAACACATGTTATATCGTACAACTTAAGTAAATCATCTGACACATGCCTTTCATACATATAATGAAATTATACATATGGCTAACATGTAGGAAACCATTTACACCAGCATATTAATTGAGAAATCAATCTCAAACTAATTCATAACACCATTTAATTCAATACATACTAATACAAGCATTTATACAAACACTTAAACTACACACTTAAGTCTACATATAGTATGTCCACTCAAAGCGCGCATTTTGGCGAATCTCTTCGCCAAACTAATTATGCACGTATTCCTAACATTCTAATGCGACAATAAACCATGTCAATCACATCAGCAAAATATGCATGAAAACAGTACTTCCTATAAATGACTAAAATGCCCTAAATCTCATATTCTTCGCCGGTTTACGAAACAGGAAACGCACAGCAGGTTGTACATGTCAAACGGCGTTGCCGTCGATAATCTACTATTAAACGACATTGAAAGCTTTGGAAACAGTCAATCAAAGCGTCTAAAATCCGCACCTTTTCCCTTTTAGGGGTGTGAGTTCGAACGGAGCGTATACGCTTCGTCTACGGCGAATAGAGAACCTGATTTACGAGATCTATCAGCTACTTTGCTATTAAACTAAGGGAACACCAAATCAGCAACTTCTAGGGTATTTTCTTACCTGAAAATGTGGAGAAATCACCGGCAAAGTGATTAGAGCGCGTGGCTTAACCACTTACAGCACGTGGCACAAGCAGCAGGGAATTCTCTCCCACCTTCTCTCACAAACTCTCACCTTTTCTCTCTCCCAATCTAGGGATTTTTGCAAATTCGGATGGGAGAGAGGAGTGAGGGTTTCAACCCTTTTTATAAGCCCAAACTTGCCCGAAATAGGCTCGGGAACAAGTTTCACTTGAGGGGTAACCAAATCGGGGTTGTTTCAGTCCAAAAGGACATTTCTGGTGGTCCCCTAGCTGAATGCGGTCGGACTTAAGCTCATGCATACTGGATCTAGCACGCATCAAGTTTTCAGTCCGGCAGGGTTCACAGATCGCACATGGTGGTCCAGTTTCAGTTCAGCGGTCACCGCACGTAGATCAGGCCTACAAATCTCATGATATGAAATAGAAATTTTTCCTGATCCGAGGGTGTAATTTGGCTGAATTCTGACGGTCAGAATGCTTAATACTGACGCGTCAAGTCGTGTGCCAGATTTGAATTTCAAATTCCAAATCTGTCCCTATTCACACTCTCTTCAGTCCGGGCTTAATGAAATAGCCTGTGATTATCAATTGGACTTGATTTTCGAAATGATTGTCAAGTCCAACAAGGCGGTTCTAACGGTCTAAGATTGTAGGTATCGGACTTTCGACGCGCGGTCTAGATCCAATACAGATTTTTAAAGTGGTTCAGAGAACAAACCTGCTTAGAGTTTGATCCGAGGTTATAGAGTATTATAGAGTCATTGGTTCTACTCGATTTGGGTCTTTTAGAACGTATTGAAAGTGATCAGGGACTATTTCCCAGCTACTCTAGCATTGCGCTAGCTAACTTATACTTAGTTTCTAAAGGAATTAATCCTAAGTGGTTTCTTTGGCTATGGAATTGGGTTCTGAGTGATTTTTCAGGTGTTTTAGTTGACCCACTGCCTAAGGACGTCAAATCCCAGACTAGCCAAAATCTGGGGTGTTACAATGGGCCTCACTCGAGGGCCTATCACGATGGACCTTATTAATGGGTCACATATGCATCACATTTGGCCTCACCACATGGGTCATATAAACATCACATTGGGCCTGATAGTTGGGCCTGATAGTTGGGCCTCAAATACGTCACTATGAGCCTCATCACTTGGGCCGCGTGTATATCTCATCGACCTCAAACATGGGCCTCATATACAATAGGTGGTGTAAGACCCGTATTTTAGTCTGTACCGTTCCGTAGACTTCCGCGGTCTTACCGGTCGAATTCCGGCAACCTTCGACCCTTAATCGATATTTGCGTGCGACCCTGATTCATATGCCGTAAACTCGTATCGACTCAACCCAAGACCATTACCATAGCGACCGCGCCGTCGTTGCGGTTCCAGTGCCGCGACTCGCGCGCCGAGGTAATACCCTGGTCAAGAGATGTGGGCCAACGTTCGGTGCAAGGAAAACGCCGCACATTGCGAAACTCAAGAGAATCTCTACGAGGTGTCACATCAATCCCATCAATCAATCAATCTCATCACATCACATGTCAAGCACATGTCAAGTACACATCACCTTTCATCCATTCCCAAGCAACCACAAAAGTCAAGAATCTCTTATAAAGCCCATACCTTTCTTACACCAAAAACCCTCAAAGTCAAAAAGGTCTTACAAGCCCATGCTTTTCTTACACAAATGGCCAAAAAAGTCAAGATATTCTTACACACCCATCACTCTCTCTCCCTTTACAACTCTCTCTCATTTCTCAAGCTTCATTCCAAGCAACAAAGACTCCATACGTATGAACTCTCCAAGCCTCTCCCTCTCTTTCCAAAACTCCAAGTGTGGCCCACCTCTCCATCTCAAGATCTCCCATCCTAGCCATCCATTTCTCATCTCCTCCATTGAAATCGAAGCTAAGGTGCTAAAGAACCCATAGGAGCAAGAAGATCGAACGGTGGGTGATTTTTAAAAATTTTATTTTCATTTATTTGTTGATTTAAGGGCCACATGTAGTGGGACCCACCTTGAAGTAAGCCTTGTATCAAAGAGGGGCCCATAGTGGCGGGGGCCCTCCATTCTTGCCTATGTCTCTCTCTCTCTCTCTCTCTCTCTCTCTCTCTCTCTCTCTCTCTCTCTCTCTCTCTCTCTCTCTCTCTCTCTCTCTCTCTCTCTCTCTCTCTTCCTATGGCCATGGCCCACTTATGATGAGTGTATTTCATCCATACCATCTATCGGTGGACCCCATCTATGTGGGACACCATGATATTTTTATGCCATCCCAACCGTCTATAGGCGGGGGGCCCACCTTGTTGTGGCTAACAGTGAGGTGTGGCCACTATTAAAGTGTGATCTGACGTGGGCCCCACCTCCGTAACTATGTGGCAGACCGAGTGGAAGGTACCTTGTTCAACACTGGAGGTCTGGCCTTGATCCCTGGTGGTGGCTAACATGGAGTATGCACACTGACGTGGGTGTCCTCACGTTAGTAGCTAAAAAAAAAGGAAAAGGAAAGGTTTTGGTGGGCCAGCTCATGCAGCCCCACCTTGATGTATTTGTTCAATCTGTGTCGTTCATCCCTTTTTCCAACTCATTTTAGGCGTTGGGCTGAAAAATGAGGCTGAGCTGTTAATCAGGCGGGCCATACCATAGAAAATGGTGTATTCTACGATTCAAGGCTATTAGGACCCATCTTGTTGTTTCTACACGCCAAATAAATACCAAACATGGGACTTGTACGACATGTTTGGGCCCTAGAATCTATTGGCAGGAGTGGATTTCAAGGAGTGGGCCCCACATGTGATTTTTCTTAAAAAATAAAAATAAAAAAATAAACTATCAACAGCAACATTGTTGCTGCTGCTGTTGTCAGAGAGGACGCTCCAGCGTCTTGCGTTTAGGCGGACGGACGCCAAGGGCCCATAGCCCTGCATGTGGGCCCCACCATGATGTTTAAGTGTCATCCAACCTGTTCATGAGGTGGGCCACCCTCAGTAATGGGTCCCCTCCGAATTTCAGCCCCATCCATGACTTGGGTGGCCCACACTATAGGAAACGGTGGGATCGAACCTCTACCATTGAAGCCCCTTTCATGGGCCACAAAAGTTTTGAATCAATCTGAAATGTGTGTTTTCCCTTCATCCAGGTCTGAGTGACCTTTTGAATGGATTGGATGACAAGAAAACATTCCAGTGGGCCCCACATGGGAGCCCACAGTGATGAATGTGTTTTTCATCCACCGTCCAGGCGGACGGTGGTACCCCCCATGATGTATTTGTTTTATTTCCATCGTCCGACCAGCGGACGGTGGAGCTCTCCATGATGCATGTATTTTGTCTACACTGTCCAGCGATAGTGGGACCCGCCACGATGCATGTGCAGCATCCAAACCGTCCATCCATTTGGTGAGCGTGGACCCCACCTACTATTGAAGCAGGTTGGCTAGCGCACCTGCAGCAGCTAAATAGCTGCTCTATTAAGCCAGCAAGTTCTGTGGGTCCATTGTGGCATTTGTTATGTCCTCCATGCACATCTGTCTCTTGAGTGGGACCCACCGTTGATTTATGTGGTACATCTAAGCCATCCATCTAGTTGGCTAGATTTCATCTAGGCTTGGGATAAAATAAGACAGATATACTCATCAGGTGGGTCACTGCTAAATACAGTGGAGCATTGAATGTCTACCATTGAAATCCTCTGGGTATCACAGGGAATCTGCATCACCATAAAAATTGTTTTCCTTTATTCAGGTCTGTGTGACCTTATGATCAAATTGGATGAAAAATAAATGCTATGGTAGGCCTTGAGGATTTCAATGGTGGAAATCATTACCACCACTTATGTTTGGGTGTAGTCCATTTGATGTGCATGGGGCCCAATTGGTGTGGCCCATTTGATATATATAAGGCCCATGGGTTAAGGCCCATTTGATATATATATATGGCCCATGGGTTAAGGCCCATTGTGATGTATTAGGGCCTATGGGTTGAGGCCCATTATGATGTATTCTAAGATCCATGGGTTAAAGCCCATTGAGATGTACTAGGGCTTATGGGATAAGGCCCATTTGATGTACATATGGGGCCCAAATTGGTGTGGCCCATTTGTTACATATAAGACCCATGAGATTAGGCCCATTTGCTGCAATCTAAGGCCTACGGGTTATGATCCATTGCAATGCACAGAAGGCCCATTGGTGCGGCCCATTGACGTGGCCCACTTGATGAATAAAAGGCCCATATGATATGGCCCATTTGATGTATTTAAGGCCCAATGGGATGTACCTAAGGTCCATTGTAATGTGTGATCCCAACCTGGTTTATATAAGGATATTCATTACGGATTACGCCTTGGGATCAATGTTGGTTTGACGTCCACATTACGAGTGTAATGTTGGTTGGATGTCCACATTACGACTCTCCTTAGGGCCCAATGTTAGGCTCGTACTTGTTAGGTATAGGCCGTCTAGGCCCATCTGCTTTGTAGGGATAGTGCATTACTTTATAACATGTTTACTATAGTTCCATGACTCATGATCATATGCATCATATGTATGCTTGATATGAGAAGTGACTGATCATAGCATATGCCTTCGGGCAGACTGTTTATGGGACCCCGATTAGGCGGTGTTGCCCTACATGAGCGCACGATATGTGTAGAATTTGTCGCATGATTTGATAGTGTGATTTATGCATTTCACATTGTATGACATGATTACTGTACGCCCTAGCGACATCAGGGTCGTAGCCTCCACAGACGTATCGTGGTTAGCAGGATTGGATACCGAAAATCTCGTTCTACATGAGGTGTTATAGATATCCCTGGGTGAAAGTCCCTAAACCCTTATGGTATCAAGAGGCTGCTCCAGCATCTATACCGAGTGGGTAGATGAGCGTTGAGTGCCGAATACCAGATGGTTGCGCTCTCCACTGTGTCGTGGTCGGTTGGAAGGGGGTGCGGCCTTACCCGCCCAAGTATAGGGGGCAAAGCTAGGCTGAGTTTGACCAGCTCAAGGAATGGGTCCGCTATCGACAAGTCGAGCCCGATATTGGCAGACGGATAGTGAGGTCTCTTCCTGTAACGTCCTGAAAAAATTCATACTTGGACTCGAGTACCAACTCGACCAAAAATCGCGTAGGATTAATTCCTTTAGAAAATAAATGTAAGTTAGCTAGCGCAACACTAGAGTATCTGGGAAATAGTCCCTGATCACTTTAAATACGTTCTACAAGACCCAAAGCGAGTAGAACCAATGACGTTATAATACTCTAAAACCTCGGATCAAACTCTAAACCGATTTGTTCTCTGGACCTCCTTGAAACTTTGTATTGGATCTAGACCGTGCGTCGAAAGTCTGATATCTACAATCTTAGACCGTTAGAACCGCCTAACTGGACTTGACAATCATTTCGAAAATCAAGTCCAACCGACATTCACAGGCTATTTCATTGAGCCTGGAGTGAAGAGAGTGAGAATAGGGTTAGATTTGGAATTTGAAATTCAAATCTGGCACACGACTTGACGCGTCAGTATTAAGCGTTCTGACCGTCAGAATTCAGCCAAATTACACCATTGGATCAGAAAAAATTTTTATTTCATATCATGAGACTTGTAGACCTGATCTACGTGCGGTGACCGCTGAACTGAAACTGGACTGCCACAGGCGATCTACGAACACTACTGGTCTGAAAATGGGATGTGAGCGACATCTGATATGCATGAACTTAAGTCCGATTGCGTTCGGCCAGGGGACCACCAGAAATGCCCTTTTGGACCGAAACAGCCCCGATTTGGTTAGGTATCAAGTAAACATTGTTCCCAAGCCTATTTCGGGCAAGAATTAGGTTATAAAAAGGGGCTTAAACCCTCTCATATCTCTCCCATCCGAATTTGGAAAAAGCCCTAGATTGAGTGAGAGAAAAGGTGAGAGATTGTGAGAGAAGGTGGGAGAGAATTTCCTGCTGCTTGTGCTACCTGCTGCACGTGCTTAAGCAACGCGCCTCAATCACTTTCCCGGCATTTACACCGCGTTTCTAGGTAAGAAAACACCCCAAACACTTGCTGATTTGAGGCTCCGTCATTTCCATAGCGAAGTAGCTTATGGATCTTGTGTATTAGGTTGCCTATTCGCCGTAGACGAAGCGTATACGCTCCGTTCGAACTAATACACCTATAGGAGAAAAGGTACGGATTTTAGACGCTTTGATTGACTGTTTTCAATGCTTTCAATGTTTTTTAATAGTAGATTATTGACAGCAACACCGTTTGACATGTACAACATGCCGTCCGTTTCCTATTTCGTAAGCAGGCGAAGAATATGAGATTTAGGGCATTTTAGTCATTTATAGGAAATACTGTTTTCATCCATATTTTGCTGACGTGATTGACATGGCTTCTTGTCGCATTATGATACTAAGAATGCGTGCATAATTAGTTTGGCGAAGAGATTCGCCCAAATGCGCACTTTGAGTCGACATACTATATGTAGACTTAAGTGTGTAGTTTAAGTGTTTGTATAAATGTTTGCAATAGTATGTATTGAATTAAATGGTGTTATGAATTAGTTTGAGATTGATTTCTCAATTAATATGCTGATGTAAATGATTTCCTACATGTTAGCTATATGCATGATTTCATTATATGTATGAAATGCATGTGTTAGATGATTTACTTAAGTTGTATGTTATAACATGTGTTAATATGCTCACATTATTGTATTTCATTTCCAATACTCTTACATGATTGCTGATGTGGATTCATAATTGTTTGGGACTATACCTAGTCCAGGCAGTTGGCAACTGAGTAAATTCGTGGTTGGCTTATCTTTGTCACGAACGACGCGTCGATGAACGCGAGTCATGTTTTAGAGTTGGCAGTAGTGGTTAGGCCACACGAGGTGTTTTATATACTTCATGTAGTTCGACTTGAGATGCGCTCGTGCTAGTCGAGCCCGTCAAGTAACCCGACTGGCCGTTGTATGTTCACCCTGTATGAGTCATAACTGCTTGAACCTAGGGTACTGAACTTACCACTGTAAACCCTGTCAACCATGGTACCTTGATCCACAAAGACTCATGAGCCGGGCATGGTGGTATGAGACACCGTGGTTGAGCTGTCGGCCTACGCTGGGGCCACAAACCTCCCCATAGTGACCAGTGAGCACCTATGACTCGTGAGCAGATTATGGTGGTATGGGACACTATATTCTTGCTGTCGGCCTACACTGATCAGGCGACGAGTCCTTTGTAGTGACCGCGAGCGTATTCTGAGTCTACGGGAGGCGACGACCCTTCCGTAGCAGTGAGAGTACAGTAGGCCTATATTGATAAGGTGATGGGGGAGCGGTGCAACGAGTGCGAGCAACAGCCCTGGCAGCCCTTGCAGCGACCTACAAAATATACATCGTATGAGATTACTAGGAGTGAGGACCCTAGACAGGATCTGTGTTGGGATTGATATAAGGGAAGTACCTTAGTTTCCCAATATTGCTGTATGAAAAGGACTAATAATAACTCGGTAATCATATCACCATCACATTACATGTGCCTGGAAGATGTGGAGCATTGTGGGATGATTACATGCCGTGGGCGTAAGATGGTGCCGTATGAGAGAGATCATCGGTGAGGGCATCCATCACGTCATGTCATATTGCATTAACAACAGTATTAGGATTATTTGATTTACTGCTTTACTATTATCGCATGATTGATTTGAGAACATGTTAATCCTTGCTCTATTATTCCACTGAGTTAGCTACTCATTCCCACGTTACGGGATGGTGTTTGCAACACCCACCAGACCCTGTCTTAGATGCAGGTGAGGCAGCGATCCAGGAGGCAGAGCCGGACTATGAGGACCAGGACGAGTTCTCATATATGCAGTACCACGACGGCTTTGCTTAGGTGGCATGGATTGACGGGACTTTCTAGTGGGACTATTTTGACATTTTGATTTTTCTTATTTACATGTATATGAGACTCAGAGATGTATTCATACTTTAGAGACAATCGAGATCTACTTTGTTTTTTCATACAGTGATATATATATTCTTTAGACTTCCGCTTGCTTTTATCACTGAATCTGGAGTATGAATTGCAGTTTTGGTATACTTTTACTCATGTGAATGCTTTAGCTCAGACAACATTGAATCATAATCTTTTTTGTTGCATAAGTGACGGTCTGGAACTCGGGAGTTGAGTTTATACACGACCCTCGATTTTCAGGGTGTTACACTTTCACTGACCTTATTGCACGCGATGAGGCGGCGATCTGGTTTAGAGTGTACTACACCCCGGTGATATCCCAGATTTGAACTGTATTGATGTGTGGATATAGATGAGGATTTGTATACTTGAGTTACATTTCACATCGCATGACCTTGGGATGGCCGATATCATTCATGTCTTTCATCGCATAGCTTTAGTACGGCTAATGGTTTTCATGGACCCATCTGCATATTTCACATTTCTCTAATATTGTATGTTCATATTACTACCTTGAGCACACACTTTTACCACCCTCTAAGCTTTCTATAAGCTTATGCATGACTGTTGTGTGCAGGTGATGTTGGGGCGCAGCGGCGCTGAGGCAGGAGCACTTTGCAGATCACTTTGGAGATTTTGTTCATCATCATTGTATTTCCCTTTTATGCTCATTGTACTTGTAAAGTTTTTGATCATAGTGGAAATGTAATGGAGTTCTTGGTTATTGTTTGTAGGTTATGCCTTTGGTTATGCTTATTATGAATCAAACTGACGTTGAAAATCCTCCTCGTATCATCCCAGGATCGGAACCTAGCAAATGGGCGCTAACAGCCGAGAATGGGGTTCTACGGAAGCCGTCGGCGCCGGATTCAGCGATCGGAAATTTTATGATCCTGTTTTCCAAGTTTGGGGCGTGACAGGTGGGCCTCACACACATCAGTAGGCCTCACACATACACAGTGGGCCTCTTACTTGGGCCTCAAATACATCTCAATGGGTTGGGCCCTACTAATTCCAAATGGGCCCATCAATGGACAACTTGAATAAAACACGTACATCAAGTGGGGACCACGTGAATGGATGGTGTGAATACAAAATACATACATCTAGGTGGGCCGCCACCCGTCCAAAAATCATATGGATGGCGTGGCTGAAAACACATACATCATGTGGTGGGAGTCCCATGTCCAGCTGAAATCAACGGACTAGATATACATCACATACGTAAGGTGGGCCCCACTGTTTAAAGTGCTGGACGGTGTGGATCAAAACCATACATCACGACCAGCCCACATAGCACTGTCTAGATTTGGACGGTGTGGATATAAAACACATATATCAAGATAGGGCCCACGAAACTTTCTACTGCTGATATAGCAGTTGGACAGTTGTGTGGGACCCGCCGTCCAGATGGACGGCATAGATGATACGCATACATTAAAGGTGGGTCCACACGTGTGGCCCACCAGTCTAGGAGAATGGACGAACAATCTAGATATTTACATACATCATGTTGGGTTTCACAAGCATTGTCTAGAGGGACAATACAAATGAAAATACATCAACGTGGGTCCCACATGGGGCCCACCACACACACACACACACACACACACACACACACACACACACACACACACACACACACATATATATATATATATATATATATATATTATAAATACATCAACGTGGGTTCCACATGGGGCCCACCATGTATATATAATATATATATTTATTATATTATTATAATAATAATTTATTTACTTTTTTTTAAAGAGGTCTAGCGTCCAGCAGATGGACGCTAAACGGATGGTGTGCATTGAAACACATCCATCTCAGATGGTCCAATCGTCCAGGGTTCTGGACAATGTAGGTTTACACGTACATCGCAGTGGGCCACGGACGGCCTGGATAGAATACATGAACCAGGTGGGTCCATATCGAAGTGGCCCAATGATTTTGGATCAGATGATATTTGTATTTTTCCTCCAATCAGGTCTATCCAAACGGACTGCAAGGTGGACCCACTCAGCGGACGACATGGATAAAATGCATTCATCATGGTGGGATCCATTCGGGTGGGCCACATCACCATCAAGAAATGAGAGAGAGAGAGAAAGAGAGATAGAGAGAGACGGTGTAGTGGAGGGACCCTGCCACTATGGGCCCCTCCTAGATCACAACACATACATCAAAGTGGGCCCCATCATAAGTGGGCCCTGAAATGAATATCAACGGTGGATCACCCACCGATTCCATTTCTTCTAGGCTCCATGGACTCCTTAGCTCCTAGGCTTTCCCTTTGATGGTGGAAGATGAACATTGAAGGGTGGAGATGGGAGATAAAGTAGTAGGGAGTGGGCCACACTTGGCTCTTTCATGGAAGCTTGGACATTTGGCTCTCTCTCTTAGGTTGCTTGAGAAAATGGTTTGAAAAAGAGAGAGAGAGAGAGAGAGAGAGAGAGAGAGAGAGAGAGAGAGAGAGGTGATGTAAGAGTGACAATGATGGGTGTGATGGGTGTACTTGGCTAGGTATGGGTTGCTTTGACTTTGAGTGAGAGAGGGAAGGATGTTGTACTTGATTCATTGATGGGATTAATTTGACATTTGGTAAAGATTCTCTTGCGCGGCATTTTTCTCGAAATAAATGCGGGTCCACATCTCCTGGCCAGGGTATCACATCGGCGCACGAGATGCGGCATTAGAACCACGGCAATGGCGCGGTTGTAATGGTACAAGTTTCGAGTCGAGCTGACTGAGAATCTCAAGATGTAACGTAAGGTCGCGCACAAACGTTGATTACAGGTCGCAGTTTGTGGGAATTTGACCAGGAGAACCGCGGGAGTCTACGGAACGGTACGGACTAGGATACGGGTCTCACATTTGGCATGTGTAATATCTCCTCACAAAATTTCTCACATCTCACTTCAGTTGAGGCCAGAATTACCGCTCCTCCAAGCTTGCCACAGTTCTCTTTGCCCAAGTATCCACTTAATCCTCTACCATGCAGGTCATGAATAAGTTTCTCCCATAGAGAAGTCCTGGGAATACATAAGTGATTCCCTCATAGCAAATACCCATCATGCACACAAAAATCATTGATGGGTTGTTGCTCAATGCACTTCGCACAAATCTCCTTAAAATCGTCATCCTCTTCTACATTTCCTTCAAGCACTCAAACCCAACAATCTCATGAGCCAATAAAGATTCTCAAAAAGATAAGAGATTCATTTTATTAACTGAAAGATACCTATGTTATTCAGCTTACATCTTTATTTATAGAGGAACTACTAGAACACAAAATGACTAAAAATAGGATTAATTGAGAAGGGAATGGAAACAGACAGTAATCAAGCCTACAATCAAGCATGAATTGATTATGACTTATTTATTTAGAGTTTTTAACAAACAATACTTTTCTAAAAATAGAGACTTAGATGGTTTCATTCCAGAATGGAGGCCCCACACAATCAAGGCTCTTGATTTCTACTAACACTTTCGTGCCTTTCGATTAGACTGTTGGTGTTCCAATAGTTCCATGAAGTCTTCTGCCACTTGTCCTACATCGGTATATTTTTATCTAGCATTAACTACTAGAGTCATCTCAAAAGCACCCTCTATAGATGCCAAAGCCAAGTGACATAAGGACTCCCGTAACCTTCATATGCAAGGAGTCTAGTAACGGAGGACTCCAACCAACATACAATTTGAAGAAGTGAGAGTTTCTCTCTTGTACACTTGGACGTATGCGATAGGCTACACTAACATGAAAGAAGCAAGGAGATTTCCATAGGTAATCATCCAAACCCTTCATAATACTGAAGACTAAGCAAAGCCACCACCTCCCAAAACTCATAAAAGGAGCACATGAAGAAGAGCTCGTGATCCTATGCCAAATACATTAATCTATATTTTAAATTATCTTCCATCTATCTTTCTTGGCATAGCTTAGCCTAATTTTACATAACTACTACATAGCGGCTCCCGCTACAATGCCTTAAGAGTAAAAGTAATTTTCTTCAATCTTAAGTTGTGAGACTATGATCATCTAAGTTTTGATTTAGTTGACTACACCTGCATTAGTCATTTGTTCTAATAGGCGCATCAGGTATTTATTCTTTTCCTTTTATTTATTCAGTTGGTTGTCTAACAACTAGTTGATTGTAATGAGTAATATTTCCAAATGTTAATGAAATCGACAAATTTTCACCTTGTTTTTTTCTATGTGTATCCTTATTCCTTTGAAAAGTATATTGAACTTACAATGTTGGTGAAAGAATAAGTACTTAAGTTTGTAAACTCATGTTAATTATCACAGGGGAAAAATAATTCATTCGGAAGGGCTAATCCCTACCCTTCCATAAATTGCTTAAATGGAAGCACAAATATTGGTTGTTTAAAGGACACCTGATCTTTAATCCTAGTCTCCCATCTATTCAGCTCAATGAAAGGGGACACCGGTGGTTCAGGCAAACTTTGAGTTAGGTAGACTCTAGCATGTCCGCACACTTTACCCACACACGAAAACCCAATTTCGACCCTCGATCACATGAGCGGTCCAATTTGATCAAATGGGTGACAACACAAACCATTTAAATAATGGTGTCTTCCTTAGATAAGGGACTCTAGAGACCTGTTGTAGATGTTGCAAGTCATATTTCCTGAGGGTATGAGATATCTACTCTATTCTTTCCACTGGTTGATTTGCTCGAGAGCTTTTTGTGATGGGGTAAATGGTGTAATATTTGACTAGAGCCATCACTAACTAGTTGTTACGATTCTATGATTAGACCTTGTAAAAACACTTAAGATTGAGAATATGAAGATCATTAACCTTAAGATGATTCGTAAGTTCATATTCGAGAGATTCCAAGTAAGGGGCCGTTATTATAAAGAGGGAAGGTATTAGGAACCCACTCTGCTTGTATGGATGTACAGTCTTTACTTTACAAGATCTGACTAATTTATGAAGAATAAAGGTAGTTCTCGCATATAGAAAATATAATGTGATGTAATGATATAGTGATTGATTTATCCAAATTTCGGATGGGTAGGATCGGACTATATCGACAAGCCGCAGAGCATACGTTTAAAACAATCAAGTGCAGGGTATATGTATGAGATGGTTATGATGCTATATGGATGCTTATGATAAAACGACGACAAACCGGCTAAGGTTTCTGGTGGACCTACTGCGATTATATTGGTAGGTCTCAGACATACACCCGCCAGTCAAATATTGAAAAATGATGAAATACAATGTATATGCTAAAACGATGACTAACTGGCTAAGGTTTCTGATGGGAAAGATCCAATTATATCGGCAAGCTACATAGCATACGCCTGCTAATCAAATGTGATAAAATAATAAAAAATGCATTATGATGCCAATGTATATGAGAAGCAGGGGGTTAAGAGGGGAATGAATGTTGTACAAAGCTAATGCTTAGGTTTGATGAAACTAATAGAATCTTAAATGGATAGATGAACAATAGTATCGCAAGGCTAGATTAAGTGACTTATATTTGAACTTAGGTGGCTCAAGAGGCTTGGACTTTAGTTAGGTTAGGCTAGACTAGGACCGGGCTCTCTCTCACTATCACTCTCCTTGGTGGAGGGATGCTTCCTGATGGGTGAGCTCTCTGAAATGAGAATGGGTGTCTCTGATAAGAGGGGATGCTTGAAATGAGAAGGGGAGGGGGTTATTTATAGTCTCTTAACCCAGTTTTCTGATAATTCCTAGTGATCATAGGGGCAAAAAGTAATTGAATGACTGAGATTGGAGATTACCACATGATATCATCTCATGGGTTGGATTGAGTGGTAAAAGGATAATTTTGGGTAAGGAGATGAGCATCGGAAGAAACGCACCACCTTAGCTGCACACTTAAGGCTCGAAAAAGGAGAGTTTCACATGCTTAAGGGACGCTACCCTAAAGAAAGGGACCGCTACATGGCCGGTGGCAGCTTAGCTGCTGCTGGTCTCCACTTAGACTCCTTGGTTTGACAAATAGCATCCTCCAAGTGTGTGAAAGTTCTGCTATTAAGGTTATTGCTTTGAGGTTTCGGCCATCTCTTCAATTGGGCTTGCCTTTGGGCTTGGATTTGAGCTTGATTTTAGGCTTAATTAGGTGAGTTGACTATGTTATGGGATTGGGTAGGTTGATCGGGTGAGTTGACTCACTGAGTTAACTCAAGATTCTAGGTTCCTAGAGTTCAGGGTTAGGTTGACTGAGTTGACTGGGTTGAATGTGATGAGTTGATGGTCTACGACTATAGTTCTTAAGGTTAGGATTTATGATTGGAGTTGGATTCTCCATCTATCAATTTAAACTTAATTAATTCATCAACCTATTGTGTGGTATCTACACCTGCGTGCTTATATGGCCCTGCCACTTCAATCTAGTGTCTTTCCAATGGAAGCGATTGCATGGTGTGCCACGACCTCCATGGTGTGTTGAAGTCACCATATTCGTTAGGCCCCCTGTTGATGCATGTATTATATCCACACTGCCCATCATTTTGCGAGATCATTCTAGGGAACGACCAAAAAACTGAGGCAGATCCAAGAACTCAAGTGGGCCACAACAAAGAGCAGTGCGGACAATGACACCTATAATTGTAACCTTCCAAGTTCCCAGCATGATGTTTATTTTCTATCCTACTTATTCGTAAGGTTACACAGACATGTACCAAGGGAGATCACAAAAATTAATTTGATCCAAAACTTCTGATACCCTTAAAAAGTTTTCAATGGTAGCCGTTATTTCCTAGATGCTTTTTGTAGTGTGGTCCACTTGAGTTTTGGATCCGATCTTTAAAAGAAAAAAGAAAAAAGAAAAAAAATGAATGAATGGTTTGGATATAAACCATACATCTTAGTGGGGCCACAGAATCTGGTGACACACTATGGAGATTGGTGGTGTATGGCGCACCACGCAATCCTCTTCCCTTTCAAGTGGGCGATTAATAAATTGATCCAGCGAATCGTCCGACAAGGCTACTGGTTTGACCGCTAGGATCCAACGACGGAGATTTTTCCGGATATCTACCGTCGAGATCACCGCGACACGGGGCCACTTGTAATGACAGTCACATCAGGACTATATTCGCGTCAGGACGTATTGGTACCCTACAATTTGTCGAAGTTGGAACGTCGGTCCACAGAACTAACGGCAAGAAACGGCGAGGCGCTTTGTCCGTTTGATGAGGTCATGATTGTAGGAAATGGTACGGATTCAGGTAGAAATCAATGGGGATGGAAAAAAACCGTAAATTCATGGGAAATAAAACTTAGTAAATGTTTAACGTTCAAACAAGAGAAACGGTCACATACAACTAGTTGGACGGATAGTCCAGGTTCAACTAGTGCGAAATGCGACTGAATCTCGTTATCAGGAAATCCAACCTATATAAAATATTTATTTTTCTAAAAGTAGCATATTATTTTTTTAAAATCCAGAAAATATTCAATATAATCCATACGGATACATGGAGATTAGATCAGATAGTGTATGTAATGTGGCCCACTTACTGATTAGATCATTTTATTTCCATATATATTTTTTCATGGTGGATAACCTTTATGACGGTTTAGATTTCGTACATACATGAGAAATTAGTAGTTAATTGTATTTGGATTTTCCTTTACAATCAAACTCGTTGTACATTAGAATATTTACTTTACAAGGTTTAAACTAAAATGAAACTTTCGACAAACGAATTTAAAGCGATTAATGAAAGTTTATTCGTGGTTCAAAAGAAGTAAGGAGTGTCATTTTCGTAATTTAAATAACGAAAGATGTCGTTTTCGAAATAGTAAGGGCATTTAAGTAACTTCGCTATATCCATTTACGGTTCCTTATCCAGAACGACGGAGAGAACTATGAGAACGGGAAAAGTGGAGAAAGAGGAATTGTTTGGTACTCGTCAGGAGAATCGTGTATCATTATTCATGCATGAATGTACACGTGGAAAAAATGTATGAGGATCATCTAAACCGTTGGATGTATTTTGGATAGAGCATATAAAAATGATACGTTAATCAGGTTATCTTGACCATCCAATTTTTCATGGAATATGGAATTTTGATCATTTTTTCTTTATGAACGTCCATTTGATGTCCTACTAACAGGGTGAGAATTATCCGATCAATATGGATCTTAGATTCAATCCAAATCCGGCCATTGGTTTTCACATTGGGTATTCAAACCACTGAGGCATGAGTAAGGATCCTGTGGTTGGGATGAATTGGTACATAGATGTAGACCGTTTAATTGAATTGGCCTGCAATGGATGATTAGTTTTTGATACAACAAGATTAACCATTTGATCAATGGCAAGTAAACAAACGATTTAGAAAACAGCACTGGTCCATTAAAGGAGTTCTATGCGTATAACCACCAGCACACTAGCTGAAGCCTTTGCTACATGATAAAAATAAATAAATAAGTAAAACCTAGGCGGATTCATTGGTAGAGTGTATGATCAAAATGGGTGGTTTAGACATATGGATGACAAAACCACAATCAACAGAGGTGTAGCCTCAGGATGCATCGTCTGGTGGATCCATAGCTAAGAGGTAGACTGACTGAAATATGTCTCCTTTCAATAGGGAGGTCTTGACATCAATTCCCTAGTAGGGTGGGTAACAGTGAAGTATGAGCTGATAATGTGTGTACTAACAATCTAACAAAATAAATAAATAAAATTAAAGAAGAATATAACACACAGTGGCTCCAATCTGAAAATGATCAATAATTGATGGCTGAGATCTTTGGACCAACTTGGCTAGGACCTTAGAACCAATGATGTGGGTGTTACCCTAACCATGGACCCACCTTGATGTATCTAGGCCAACTCGTGTCATGACATGGCATGAGCCCAAATGACTTGGACATGCAAATATTAAGTAAATATCATTATAGTAGTTATTGAACACTTTGAATGAAGTACAAATATAAATATTAACTTGATCCAAAGCTTTTGTGGCTCACAAAATTTTAAGTAATCATTTATTCATTTGTTCCACCTAAAATTTATATTTGCTTCTTGTTATCAAATGAATTGGTAAAATAGATGAACAATGTAAATATATAACTCATATATTAAAGTGAGCTCATGATTAGGGTACCACTCGCGACACTCATTCAAGGTCTTAGAAAAGTTTCGCCCGCAATCGAAACATTTATGGTCCATCATGGGTAGGTTCATCAAATCATATGTATGAAAGGTGCCATTAAGGTGGGGGACCACCCATATCACTGGTTTACGGTCTTAGCCAAGTCATGCCCATGATATTCAAGAAATTTATGAAGCATGGTTCTTCTATAGTTATGTTCATCAAATCATATGTATGAAAGTGCTTTTATGGTAGGTCTCATGGTTAGGGTACTACCCACAGGCCACATCACTCATTCAATGTCTCGGCCAAGTTGCACCCCATAATTTTCGAGAGAGATTTATGAAGCATGGTTCGTGCAAGCTAGGTTCACTAAACCGTATGTATGAAAAGAGCCATTAAAGTGGGTCCCATGGTTAGGTACCTCCCACATCTTTGGTTCAAGGTTTTATCTAAGACATGCTTATGATCTTCAAGAGATTTATGAAGCATGGCCCATCTATAACTAGGTTTATCAAATCATATATATGAAAGTGCCATTAAGGTGGGCCCCATGGTCAATTACCATCCACGTCACTTGTTCAAGCCTCAACCAAGTCGCAGCCATAATGAGATTTAGAAAGCATGGTCCATCTGTAACTAAGTTCATCAAATCATATATATGAAAGTGCCATTAAGGTAGGCCCCATGGTCCGTTATCATCCACATCACTTGTTCAGGTTCCAACTAAGTCACGCTCATAATCTCCTAACGATTTATGAAGCATGGTCCATTTATAACAACGTTCATCAAATCATATATATGAAAGTGCCATTAATGTAGGCCCCATGGTCCGTTATCATCCACATCACTTGTTCAGGTTCCAACCAAGTCACGCTCATAATCTCCTAACGATTTATGAAGCATGGTCCATTTATAACAACGTTCATCAAATCATATATATGAAAGTGCCATTAAGGTAGGCCCCATGGTCCGTTATCATCCACATCACTTGTTCAGGTTCCAACCAAGTCACGCTCATAATCTCCTAACGATTTATGAAGCATGGTCCATTTATAACAACGTTCATCAAATCATATATATGAAAGTGCCATTAAGGTAGGCCCCATGTGCAAGTACCATCCATATCACTAATTCAGGTCTCAACCAAGTCACGCCCATAATCTCGGAGAGATTTACGAAACATGCTCCATCCATGGCTAGGTTCATCAAATCATATGTAAGAAGGTGGCATTAAGGTTGGCCCATGGCCAGGTACCACCCCCATCACTGCTTCCAGGTCTCAGCCAAGTTGCGCCCGCGACGTTCAAGAGATTCATGAAGTATGGTCAATCCATGACTGGGTTCGTCAAATCACACGCATGAAAGTTACCGGTAAAAATCAGTACCACACATCCTTATCGAGAGATATGTAATACCTTCTTCCATCATTGGTCTGCATGTGCATTCCAGTCTAACCCGCTCACCATAGAGGCTGCGAGAATAAGATACAAAACAACTCCATAAAGCACCACATAAATCCTCAGCCGAAATTTCAACCATCACGTGCGAAACGGAATCCCCTCCTGTCCTCTCGGGAACTTCTACAGCGATCCACGCGAGAATATGCTGAACAGCTGAATCGCGTCTTGCTAGCCAATTTAGCTTACATGTTAGAAATCCAGTCCTTACACCGTCTGGGGATCTCTTTGAACATTAATTTTACATTAATTTTCAGTCATTAGGTTGGCCAGAAGATATGGACCATTAAAGATTTTAATCCTAACCCTATATACCTGCCTTTGTTTATAAATATGGCATGTCTACATGCTACCCTACTTAATCATCCTTGTCTCATGAAATCATCCCACGTAGGCAAATGGTCTATGATTGGGAAGCCAGTTAGGTGAGGGCCCACCTCATCCAGTAGGGCCCACCTTAATGTATATATTATATATTTATATTAGTTCATCTATTTTTTTCATGGCCTGAATAAGAAAATGAGGCAGATCCAAATATCATAGGAAATGGTGGTGATTGTACACACTGTTAAAACTTAGGGCCACTTGAGCTTAATGTAGTATTTATTTTCCTTCCAACCCGTTGACAACATTACACAGATCATGAATGGAAAATGGAAAAAAAAAAAAAATCAAATGCCAGCTTATGTGGTCCACGCACCACATTTTCCTGTCTTGAGGTCTGCCAGAAATTTAGATATGCTTTCAAAATTGAGATGAAAAAACGAATGGACGGCGTGGATATACGGTAAATACATCAAGGTGGGCCCCACGGTCAGAGCCGGACCTAATCCGCTCCCTTATGAATCACCAGATCAATATTCCTTCGCGCGTATCGCCTTAACAACACAAATCGCTCTTCTATACTTATTTTACCGTTTTTGCCCTTTATGTTACATCGCGGTAAAAGACGAGGTCGGAAAGCAGCTATAAAAGGGAGGAGGAAAAAGAATCCGTTGCAGAGATCAAAGAGAAGCTTGTTGGCCGAGCTGGTAGAGATGGCGTTGTGTGTGTGAGTGATCAAGGGTTCGATCCCTGCCTTGGTTCTTTAAAAACCTTACTGGTACCGAAAGAGAACAAATAAAAAAGAAGAACAGAGAGAGAGAGAGAGAAGATGAGGTTTCTCACATGACTCGGATCCGGATCGGGAAATCTCCTTTCGGCGGCGAGGTTTTCTGACGTCATCCCCGGAAAAGCCGTCATATTCCGGCCTTCCAACGGAGGAGATTCCCTTTCCCGGCTTCGATCTTTCAATTCCCTCTCGTGATCAGATTTTGGCTACCGGATCTTCCCTCTCGGCGAGATTTCCGCAGTTTTCTGCAAAATCTGGCGGATTCGGGTCAATGAACTGAGGAGATCCCTTTTTCCGGCAGAGAGCTTTCAATTCTTGCCTGATCTTGTGGTTGGCATCTGTTGGCTGGATCTTTACTCTTTGGAAAGATCTCTGCCATTGTCTGCTGCAATCGGGTGAAATTTTGTCCGCGGAGAAGACTTTCCGGCATTTGATTTTGACCTTGTTTTACCGATCGGGATTTCCGGTGGAAATCAGCTCGATCCAAAAAAAGAAGTTGATTTTCCTTTGAAACGGTAGCTCCAGGGAGATTTTGGCTGTTATCGGCTAAAGTAAAAGGAGATATTCCGGCCGAATAAGGTGGGGATTGTGGTTTCAAGTGGAAAAATGGCGGACATATTGTATTGAGGTGAGATTTTTTGGAGGATCTGATTTGATTTTCTAAAGAAAGATGAAACTTTAGTAAATATATGGAATTCTTTCCTGTTTGAAGGTGCTGCATCTTTCGCCTGCCTCGGATGCTGGGATTCTGATATACGAATGGCACAAATGTTCTACTAAGGTGAGATTTTCTGTTTGATAGATCCGATCATTTCGATCTGCTTAGGTGATATCCAGAAAGTACTTTCTGCCCCTTCTGTTAAGATTCTGGAACTTCAGGTTGATTTGCACCTTCTGGTTTTGCATCACTTGTGCCTTTTCGTGCTCAAGTGAGTTAGAGATTTTGTTTAAGCTTTAATTGCTTTGCTTCATCTATCTATGACTAATTACAGTGGGTTTATAATGGAAAAGGTGTAGTTTTGATGGAATTAGGCAGTTTTGTTTTGATGTCACTATCTGCAGATCTTTGCCGTTTTGGCTAGAGAAAGTGCTAATTTAACAAAAACGAGCAAATTCTTCACTACTTTGGATATTTTTGATAACTTCGTTCTCCTTGCTATTGATTCCTTATTACTTTGTTAGTCTAATTTGATGCTTTTAGTGAGGCCGAGGAGATAGTGAGATTTTATTTGGAGGAAAGGGATAGTCAAGTGATATAGTGATATTGGGTACTTCATTGATATCTGGTTGTGTTATTATTCTCGTTGGAAGTAGCACATGGAACTTTATTTTCAGATACCAAATTATCATCTTTGATATAGATTGTTGGCTCTGTGTGACCACTTTGCTGGATGACCATGATCATTCCGTTGAAACGCAAAGGATTGTCCATTTTATTTTATTTTTGTTAAGATTACAGTATGTGTGCTTGATTTCATGCTTTTCTTTTATTTGGTAACAGTGAATGTTTTGGACTGATTTATGTCGAAGGATTGAAATGCTTTGGTGTTGAAAATCGATAAGTTTTGGTTGAATACAGGTGAGGTTTATTTTATTTTATTTTTTCTGAGAATTTGACCTCGTGGTTCCATTTCTGCTTCCTTTTGACTTCTCTTTTCTTATCTTTCCAAACAGCATTGCCTGCGTACAATCACTTGGATGTTCTTCGGCTGTTCCTTTGAGAAGCCAAAAAGGAAAAGGGAAGAGTCCAATTGCAAATCAGGAGCTATGGTTAGTTCTCAAGGATGTGTGCTTTCACAGTGCCTTACTCCCTTCAATCGAGGGCATGGATCATTTCAGACAAATTGGTATTTATTAGCTTACATGCTAGTAGCACAGAATGGGAACTTGCTAAAAGACGTTAAGAAAAACATATTTGACAGCGAAATGTACATGACTAGTTGGGAACGTTTAGGCTTAAAGAAGAGAAAACCGGCACATAAGACGCAATCTGGAGGGGATTACGATGGTCAAGCATCAAATGACTGTCTCCTCCCTGGTCTTCACGATGACATGGCACTAGATTGCCTTGCCTGGACCTGTAGATCGGATTACCCCTCACTTTCTTGTCTGAGTAAAAGGTTCAAACAGTTAATTGGTAGTGGATATCTTTACAAATTAAGGAGACAGCTGGGAATAGTCGAACATTGGGTATACTTAGCCTGCAGTTTAATGCCTTGGGAAGCTTTCGATCCTGTAAGACAGAGATGGATGAGGTTACCTAGGATGCCATGCGACGATTGTTTTTCTTCTGCGGACAAGGAGTCTCTTGCGGTAGGGACTCAATTGCTTGTTTTCGGTCGAGAATTATCAGGATTTGCAATATGGATGTACAGCTTGGTAGCACGTGATTGGTCTAGATGCCCGCTGATGAACATACCACGCTGTCTGTTCGGTTCCAGCAGTCATGGAGAAATTGCTATTGTTGCTGGGGGGAGTGATAGGCATGGCCATGTTTTAAAATCTGCTGAGCTGTACAATTCTGAGATGGGTTTTTGGGAAGCTTTGCCCGACATGAACCTACCAAGGAAATTGTGTTCTGGCTTTTTTATGGATGGGAAATTCTATGTCATAGGAGGCATGTCAAGTAATGCAGATTCTTTAACTTGTGGCGAGGAGTATAACCTTGAGACAAGGACGTGGAGGAGGATAAGAAATATGTATCCACGTGGCAATAGAGCAGCACAGAGCCCTCCTCTGGTTGCTGTTGTAAATAATCAGCTTTATGCTGCTGACGAATCTACAAATGAGGTTAAGATATATGATAAGATAAATAATACGTGGAACGTTGTGAGGGCACTGCCGGTCAGGGCTGACTCCTATAACGGTTGGGGTTTAGCGTTCAAGGCGTGCGGTGACAAATTATTGGTGGTTGGTGGACGTAGAGGGCCTGAAGGTGAAGTTATTGTGCTGCACTCTTGGGGTCCTGAGCGTGGTGGAGAACCCGATTGGAATGTGCTTGCTGTCAGGGAACGAGCGGGAGCTTTTGTATACAACTGTGCGGTAATGGGTTGCTGATTCATGCTTCAACATGTTTGGGTTTTGGATAAATCCTCAATCGATGGAGAAATCCAATTGCTTCATCGAATTGGTGAGGCAGCTTATGTTTTCTGGGTATTCTCTGTTTTAGAAACTTGTCTTGATAACTTCTTATTTTATTTATGGTTCTCTTTGTGTCCTTTCTATGATATTATGATTTCTGGATCCTGAAGATTAAAATAGAGCATTGATTTAACGTGATGGCTTCTTTTCCTCAGTTTATATTGGTTCTCATTTACAGTATGCTGCCTTAATTTCATGTCCATATAATTTTTTTGTTGGGTTTAAAAAATTCATGATGTGATAATGCTTGTCTGCATTTTCTATGGTTCTCCCCTTTAATTCTATCCTGTTTCATGTGATTTGTATTGGACTGGCTGTGACACTGTTCTGCATCAGAAAAAAATAACATTTGCAGCATCTCAATTTCATGGTTGTCTTGAAATTATTTGGCCATTGGTCAGTAACACTTCCAGATGCAACTCACATCCTAACCATGGAGTGTAAATTGCAATTGATTCGAGGATTATGTCAACTTGGGAACTAAATCTCTTGAGGACAGTGAAGATCAGTTATACAGAGAGAAGAAACACTGTTTGACCTGTGAACTTTTGCTTTAATATGTAAAGAGTCTCTCTCTCTCTCTCTCTCTCTCTCTCTCTCTCTCTCTCTCTCTCTCTCTCTCAATGATCGAAAAGTTCTCACTGGATTGATCTCTCAAAAAAAAGTTCTCACTGGATTGGATTGGGTTTATTTCCAAACTGACCAGTAGACTACTGGTTTTTTCTCATCTGGAAATGTTAAAGGGACTTCCGTCAAATAAATTGAAGAACTTTTAAATGGAGAAGTACTCATTTAAAATCCTTAAATTCTGCAAGCATAAACTTACTCAAAACATTGCATTTCGCCAAGGATTCTGCTCGCTATTTATACTTTTTAAGAATGTATATGGTAGTCAGTTTTTGAGATTACATTTTTTTTTTCCTTTCAGACATTGAGAGAACCTTTCATCAGTGAGAGGTTTTCTTTCTTTTTTCTCCCTCTTTATACACACTTGTTAGAGCAGTTGGTTATCTTTCAAAAAGAAAATGTTAGAGCAGTTGGTTCAGTTAACCTAATGAAGACTTCTAAAGTCAGCCTGTTCTCATTTTGGGAAGCGTAGACCAAAAATGAGCCAAAATCTAGTGGTGGGCTGTTGGTCCTTTCAATTGGTCCTGCAGAAGTTGGATCCTTATTTTAGCATTTAGTGTGTTCAAGTTGGATCCTTATTTTAGCGTTTAGTGTGTTTAAGTGTCCTTGTCAATGTCAGGGTATTGTGTGTTTTCTTAGGGGCCGTTTGGATACCACCAAATAAGTTACTTTTTCTACTTACAGCAGTAGATAAGGTACTTATTTGAGATAAGTAAGTTTGGTTTATGATCAGATATACGTAGATTTTTTATTTGAAGTTACTTAATCACTTCAGTTTAATAAGTAGAAATCAAGATAAGCTACTTATGACACAAGTAGCTTACGATCCAAATGCCCCCTTAGTGTCATCTTCATATTAAATAGTAATAAAATTTTGGTTTATAAGGCTCCAATGGTTACTTTGTGGCCTTTCTTCATTCTCCATTTTTTTTTTTTTTTTGAAAAGATGATAATATATTCATTCTCCATTGATTAGCAATGAATTAGAATGAGTTTAGTTTTATTAAGTTAGCCCATGTGTTAATCCCTTACAAGTTAGTTGTCATTGTGTGGAAATAAAATGGGGTCTATCTTTAAAATTAGTAGGGAACTAAAGAGGAGTTCTTGAATCTTGTCCAATCAGGAAAATGGAGGCCATAGAGCCACACAATTGTCATTTTCTCTTTATATACATTGTAAGCACATGAAGCAATCATTTATAGACTTCATAAGTTTTGCTTAGAGGAGAACTCTATCTTCATATTTTTGGGCTGACATACACAGTAACACTGTTTGTTCTCTCTACCTTTTGGAAATCCGTATTTATTTCATTGTTTTACTTGCTACTAATTCACAGAGTATCTTCTTCCCCAAAGTTTGCATTAGGGAGGACTCCTTTTCATGGATTTCTATCGATATCTGCTTTATGGTTTTAATGTGTGTTCAACTTCTACATCAATCTGAGCAACTGCTTTGATGTGGTTCCTCACTAATATGAGAGTATTATGACTCTATTTTTCCCATGTCATCTTTTTGTTATTGAGTATCACTTAGATTCCATACTTAGGAATGGAATGATCTTCACCCTGGTCCAAAACTTTGATGGGCCATAGCAAAGAGAGATGCAAAGCAAGGGAGGAAACTGTTTTCTTTTGCCATGGCCCACCAAAATTTTGGATTAGGGTAAAAGTTAGGCCTTGGGTGTTTCATGGGGTGCTGCATCATGTGGACTGTTCATATTTTGGGCTCACATCACGTGTGATGAGTTCTTATAAAGTTCTCACGAGAACTTGTGAGAATTGGTGCGCAGCTGAACATTGGGCTATATATATATATATATATATATATATATAAAATCCACCTCCAATGCAATGCATCATGGATGTATACATTGTTATTGAGATTCAATATATCCAGGGGACAATAATTAGCGGTGGCATGCCATCGTATCCATTCTTCTTTGGTTAGCTTCTTTTGCTTTTCTCATTTTTTTTTTTAGTTTTTCTTACTTATGCTTCCATATATCCACACCATCCAGTACATAAATACATACATACATATAAAAAATTTTTTGAACGATACACAGACACACACACACACACACACACACACACACATATATATACACATAAATTTTATATACATGAGAAACTCTCAAGTCCAACCGGTTAAACATCCAACTAACTTAGATATTGGTGGTTAATTAATGCTAATAAATATGTAGGGAGAGTAGTTATTTCACGACTTAGAAAAATGGAGTGGTAGCTTAGGTGGGCCCCACTGTGGTGTTTATGTGAAATCCACCTCGACCACCAGGTGTGTCACCCCATGTTAGGCTCATGGCCCACTTGAATCATAGGTGGACCTAATTTTTGGGCCCCAAGCCGAAGTTTTGATATGGCTTCTAATGGTTGGAGAGGATTTCTTATAATAATCCGGTGGGCTCTGTAAAATTCAAGTGTGAACGTCTCTCTCCCAAATATTTTCCTTGGTGTGGCCCACTTAAATCATAGGTTAGCTTGATTTTTTTTCCATGGGCCTAATGTGGGATTACACAACTAACGATCAAAGTGGATCTCATATACACGTCATGGTGAGCCTGTTAAAATAAGCGTCTAATAAAATTCTCTCTTTTTTATTTTTTTATTTTTTAAATATAATATATTACCAGAAATCTCTTTTCTTTTTTAACAACCAAGAGAGGGATGACCACCCTTTATTTTATAGGGCCCCACCGTGATATGTATGCGAATCCTCTCCGACCATTTGATGTTAATTGCACATTAGGTGTGGGTCCAAAAAATCAGGCTGATATGTGATTCATGTGCGTGGTGAGCCACATCAAAGGAAATAGTTGGGAGAAAGCCCTGCTCCATAGAATTTTACAGGATTCACTCTGATGATCATATGAAATCCACTTCAACCATTAGATGCCACAACAAGATTAGGCTTGATGTCCTAAAAAAGGCTTATTTGTGATTTAGGTGGGTGAAACCAAAGGAAATAGTTTGGAGGGTAAGCGTTGCCTGTACACTATTTCCAATTGTGTGGTCCACCTGAATAACAAATGGGGCTGGATTTTTGGGCCATGAGCCTAATATGGTGTGACACACCTAGTGGTCGGGGTGGATTTCACATAAACACCAAGGTGCTCCCTTCCCAAGTCACCAACTCCCTTTTCCAATGGTCGTGTGAAATAACTCCTCTCCCTTGTATTTATTACCATTAATTAATCACCAGTATCATCCAACCAGTGGACTAGGAGCTCTCTCTCTCTCTCTCTCTCTCTCTCTCTCTCCCTCTCCCTCTCCCTCTCTCTACGTTCATTGTATTGGTATCGTGAAATGTATTGCTGGCTAGAGATACAAAAATGTACCAGACTCAGGGAAAATGGTGGAATTTTTCAATGGTACTTCAGGAGGTGCTATTATAAACATATTTGCATATTTAAGAATCAAATAATAGCAAAAAGACTTATATTTGCATATTTAGGAATCAAATAACAAGTTTCCCTTCATCTTTCAAATAAATAAATAATAAGTTTCCCTTCATTTTTCAAATAAATAAATAATAAGTTTCCCTTCAATGATGGTCCAAAAGCATGTATCGTTGACTTAGAGAAACACTGGGGAAACATGGGGAAATTGGTGGATCCATCCATTGATCCATACATGTGCATACATACATACAAACACACATGCATGATCCATCCATTAACCATCCATCTATCCATGCATGCATACATATGATGACACATACATACATGCAAACATGCATGATCCATCCATCCATCGACACACATACGCACATATATCCATCTATCCATCCAACCATCCATCCATGCATGCATGCATATACACAAACAATGCATTTCATTATACTGTCCCCACCCATAAGAAAATTTTGAAATGGATTTTTTTTTTTTTTTTTAATAAATAGATTTTTTGTGATATTGATACATTGGCGATACTATAGTGATATTATCGAAATGTTGTCAATACATTGAAATATCGCTTACACAGTGGTGATATAAGCGGCATTTGGAATTTACACGGTCGAAAACATTGGTGATACATTGACAATATTGATGCATTGGCGATACCTAGCGATATATTGTCAATGCATCGCCAATACCTGGAATTTTTTTTTATACTATACAAGTGTTATCGGTATCGCTGAGGTGGACATACGGATAATATTGGTGTGATATTATTGATAGTATCGTCGATACTCAGAACAATGCTTTACACACACACACACGATTTCAGGTCCAGCTTCAACTTGATGCATTCAGTTGCAAAAGGTCCAAAAAGGGAGAGGGGGAGAGATGAGGCAAATCCACACACACACACACACACACACACACACTCACATGAACAAATATCCAACCCATGCCAAGGGACGATCATCATTAGTGGTTGGTTTCTCTCACTTCCTTGTCCATGTCTAAAAATCTGACAATAGCATGGGCAAGGCTTCCGCTAGGGGAAATTACAAATTGATTATGCAGCAGGAACTTGTGGGAATGCCGTCAGAATTGGAGAAGAAAATAAGGAGAAGCTGATTGGATGGTGGGAGCTTGTGAGCTTCACCAAGGACTCCGATAATACTAGAAAAGGAGGTAGAACAATCAGAGGTCTAGAGAAGAAGCTTGACTCAAGAAGATGGGAGCTAAGGAAAGAGATGCACCATTTTGTTATCTCTAAGGGCCTTTTGCCAATCAAGTCTCATATCACAAAAACCAGAGCATACTTGTTCTCCTGAGGAATTGTGTTTTTTGAGATCTTTTGATAAGTTTCAAGTGGTGTTTTTAAGATCTAGAGAAAATTTGGAAAAATTCAATTTTACTTTTGGCTTGTGCTGTTTTCTCTGTGGTTTATTTATTTTTGCTATAGTCTATCTCGGTTGATGAAGTGCTAAACCAAAGACGAGAATCATTTAAGACTGTTGAGAGTTGAGGGAGTCGTTATGTCTTTTGCAGGGGTATCTCGCTGCACGACGCTTTTTTCCTTTTTACTGTTTTGGGGCACTTTTGGTTTAAACTCCCATATCGGTGATTCCATATGGTGTTTTTGATGTTTTGTGGTTGTTTCAGTGGTATCTGGGGCTGTTTGTTTTGGGCGAGTTTTTTGGGGGATATTCCAACGTTGATGTGGAAAAAATGTTCCCTTCTGTGATAACGAGATTGTGCTGGCATTAGTATTTTTAGATCTGTTCTAGTATGTGAAGTTTTTAGTGGTTTATGTTTATAGATAAGAGCATTAGTTCAGTAGAAGGTATCTCGTCAAATCTAAGTGGCAGTCATGTCTTCATTACTGCATTCAATGAAACCAGAGATCAGTTAGACATTCATCTATTGTTTGACCGCAAAAGAAATATTGGGAATCGATTGCAGTCTCCTACTCTCAGAAGAGAATTTTACTAAGGGTATTGCAGCTCACTAGAGAGATAACTCTGTTCTGCCAAGATGACAAGTCTCTGAGGGATTATTGCATAACTCGCCGTAGAATGCATCTTGAGATGAGTCACAATCGACCCATTAGGTCATGTTGTGATAAAAAATAAATGCAGAGCAGATAGGGCTACAAATATTTGATTTTCCAGTGGGTGTCAATCTAGAGTGTGAAATGATTCTCTCGTAGATTTGGTCGAGAACCTCTTGAATCCTTAGGAACATTTTACTTATTGCTTCAGAGAAGAAAACTGAAAGTTGTTTGGCTGTAAAGAATATCCCTGAACAATCTCCTTTGGCAGGGTCTTATTATGGTCATGGTGTTGAAGAGGTGGTTGTTAGGTTGATGATGGCAGGACTGTGCTGGTTGATTTGGTGGATTTAGTTATCGTGGTGATCACATGGACATGGTGTTTTTGACAGTTATGTTGAATGTGTCTTTTGTTATGTCTTGAATGATGAAAAAGACAAGCTGTATTGTATACACTGTGGATGTGCACATCATGAGAGGGAGACATTGCAGGAATCTAGATGGTGGTTAGGCTCATGGATGGCAGGACTGTGGTGGTCAATTTGGTGGATTTAATTATCGTAGTGATGATGTTGATGTGTTATTCACAGTTATGTTGGATGTGTTTGTCGTAATGTCTTGAATGATGACAAAGAGAAGCTGTAATGTACACACTGGATGTGCACTTCATGTGAGGAAGACATCGCAGGAATCTAGTTGGTTCCCTCCAAGGAAAGCTTGTTCTGCATCTACTGAAGGCGAAAGGGGAGCTTATATTGAGTCTGATGTATCTACCTCGGGTTCTTCAGACAAATTATTTTCTAATGAGATCTCAAAACTCAGTTGTCATCTTACTATTCTCAAAAGTGCCTCTTCATCACTTTGTTTTGCTTGCCTTCTCTCACTTAGTCTCTGCATCATCTATTAGTCTTTCCTAGATCATAGATTTTGGTGCTTTGGATCATATTACTGTTACAAACTCTCAATTTTCCTCATATTCCTTGTCATTTAACACAAGTTGAGTGAGGATTGATAGGGGGTCCTATACACATGTTGAGAGAATTGGTACCATCTTTGTATCTCTGTTGTTATCTTTGTCTTTTGTTCTTAACATTCTATATCTGTTAGTTAATTTGTAGTCTGCTCGCTCACTTACTGAAGCTCTTAAGTGCAGTGTAACTGTAACCTTTTCTGAAACAGACTATTAAGTTTGCTAGAAAAATTTTAGGTGTAAAAGATAAGATAAATAATGTGTTTGCCACTAGTCAGATTTGGGGATTCCAAAGACAACTACAAAAGCCATGAAGCCAGTCTTCCAGATGGAAGGATTTTGCGTTTGGTATTTGTGACTCCATATTGGTCTCGAATCTCAAAGAATCCAGGTCAAGACATGGAGAAAGCATTAGGCACCTTCTCCGTCCATGTCAAGAATCCCAATGAATCTGTATTTGTGGCTCCATATTGGTCTTGGTCAGGTGATGGAGAAAGCATTAAGCACCTTCTCTGTCCATGCGACTCAAGACATGGTCTCTTCTCTGGGGATTGAAATTCTAAAAAGCAATTTCAGGTGAAATGTAAAAAAGAAATGAAACTAAAGAGTAAAATGGAGAGGCAAACATGGTGAGTAGTTGTTGGAACTCTATTCTTGATATATTTTCTTGCTTGGTTCAACAGAGGGACTTGGCTTGTAAGTGTTTTCTTGTAATATGGTGATTGAAGTGAAGAAAAGGAAAGATCTATAAAATCCCCCCATCTGCAATGGTTACTTGAGTTGTTCCTCAAAACCTTACAGGTTGAGGTGTTCTTCTTAGCCAAGAATGCTTGGGAAAGATTTTAAAGTTCTTAAATCCTGTTTACCTTTTGCTTTCTTCTAGTGTAAGCTTCCCGTTCTTTCATTTAGTTTTTGCAGGAATTTCTTCAAAGAGAATGGGTTCCTTGTGTTGGAAGAATGGAGAAAATGAGGGAGAGTGGTTGTGGAGTTGCAAAAGATAAAGGCCCTTTTTTAAGAGACTTGGTGGGTTTTGGTAGTAGTGAGGAATTTTTGGAGCTTTTAAGATAAGGGGCACATGGCATCTCTTTACATGGAAAGAACTACCATGGAGTAGTTTGAAAATTGAGTTTAAATAAAAGGGGCACAAAAAACCTTCAAAAATAAGGGATTACTTGGTGGAAAATGGATTTCCACAGGGAAGATTCTTGAACGATGTGGCTTATGGGAAGGAATCAGATTTCCGTGGCCTAAATTGTGCATAAAAGGGGGGAGTGGTGTCATATGGTTGGGTTGCACTCTCTTCACTCCTTGGGGAGATTTTGATTTCAAAACGAGCACCTATATGTTCCAGAAAATGGAAGTAATTCCTACAAATTAGAGCCTAGAGCCTGGAGCCAGACCTTGGTTAAGTGATGGGGACCACTGGTGCTTAGGTAGGGTATCTAGACTTTTTTTTCCCCAATCTCATTGTGTGTTTTAGGACCTGAAGTTGCGTATGTGATTGGGGTTGTCCTTGAGGGTGGTGGACCTTCGAACAATATCATATTTGTGTTTCAATCTTCTTGTGGTGATGATTTGGATAAAGACAGTAATGTTTTGGCAGCGACATTTATGTGCCAATTTCTAGTATCAAATTAATCCTTCCTTTCTCATTTATTTCAAATATTGTGAGTAAAATTCAATGTGAGTCATGCTTGTTAGCAAAGCACTGTAGATCTAGTTATGCATTAGTGTAAAAAGATTTTTGATATTCCTTCTTCATTGACTCACTCGGATGTTTGGGTCCTTCCGCAGTTGTGTCTTTATTTGGTTTCCCAGTACTTTGAGTGTTTTATTGACTTTGTGTCCTTTAATAACATCAAAGCTAGTTAGACTAAAACATAATAGATGGAGTGCAATTTTAGTAACAATAGGAGTATGAATGAGGAATTAGTCTTAGTATCCCAAAATGATCACTTTCGATATCTTGGCTCAATATGGAGAGATTGAGAAAGATGTTGCTCATAGAGTTCAAGCTGGATGGAAGAAATGGAGATATGCCTTGGGAGTTTTATGCGATCATCGTTTACCACTCAAACTAAAGGAGAAATTTTATAGGACAGCTATAAGACCGACCAAGGGGAGTTGTAAAACATTAATACAAAATGAATCCCCGAAAAATTAGGCAAAAAAAAAAGTATTTTTTTTTTCTGTTCTTGATTTTCATTCACTGAGGTTGTTTTCAGTTAAAATATAGCAAATATCGGCAAAATATCATAAATATCATATGATATTTGTGAAATGTCACAATATATTGGCATGTATCATTAATACAAAAGCCAATAAATGGGAAATTTCATATTCCCAGATGGTTTTGTATCTTTGCCGTGCAATCCTTCCCCCTAATTTGTGGCTCTGATACTTGGAAGACCCAGAAACATATCGGCCGAAATAGTTGATAAATTGAACACTGACCATATTGTTGTCATGACTCGTTTAGTCAAGTCATAGGGTTGGATGGCCGCGAAGCTGGAAAGCATCACACACCTTTCCTCTAAATATCCATGCCACTGATACCAAAAGACACGCTTGAGTAATCCCCAATCCTAGAACTGAGATACTTTTTCACTCTTGTGGTTGACTTGGTTCAAACAGATGGTGATGGAGAGAACTTAGGGAGTATAGTCTTATATTACTGTAGCAATGAATAATAAAGGAGAGAGTACATTAGTGCTCTGTAGCAATTGAGAGACTACTGTGTTTATGGAAGCAAACACACTATTTTATTTCATAGAAGTCAAAGATTACAACACTTGTCCTCTTAATGGAAAGCTTGGGACTCAAGCTAACTCACACTCAAACAAGACTGAAAGTTGCTTTTTGCTGCTACAATTCAAGCACACCTCCTTCTAAGGATACAAGCTATTTACCAACACAAAGATTACATGCATGAAAGATAATATATTTTTGAGAGAGAGGGAGGTATCTTACGAGATTCTCTAGATTCATGAATGCTTGCATTATGTGCTATTTCTTGACAAAAAGAAATAATAATAACTGCACACCACAGGGTATAATTTTCACCATTAGGGTGCTATTTGCTCTTAGTATGATGGAGTGGAACCTCCACGTTGTACGGATGTAGTGTAACCACAAGATTGTGTATACACTAAAATCTACCTGTGTGGAACTGTGGATCATGTGCCCAGCAGTGGATTAAAGTGAGGAGTCTCTCTTACTTGCATCGTCATTTCTGTGACCACTTTTGGGGTTATGAGAAATGAGAGAGGTCTCTCTTTCTTGTGTTCTGGTGAGATGAACTTAGTGATGACTATTCGAGTCTTCTTTTGGATGCAAGGAATTCAAGGTGTGGATACAGAAATTCTAATGATTCCACAATCTTTCCATCTTTACTGTAGAAAGTGGGATTCCAATTTTGGGATTCCTGTTTGGATACCAAGTGGAAATCCCAAATTTACTGGACCATGGTCGCTTCATTTTTTGTGCTAGAGAATCTTGAATGTGGATAATGCTGACGATTACATTGTGGAATTCATCCATCCAAACAGCCATGGTTTTTTCTTTTCAAGGTTTCCTTTTTTTTGTCCTTTGGATTCCACGTATCCAAACATGAGAAAAGAGTCGTAAGAATCAATGCCAGAGATTGGCTAGTATGGGAATAGGCCAATCAAGGAATTCAAAATCGAGGTGGAAGACAGGCAACAAATTGGTGAATCTCTGGGCAATCTCTACTTAGAATTGCGAATTATGAACATGATTTCCAATTGGGCATTCATTCCCCTCAAATTTCAAGCATTGTCTGCTTCAGATTTAATTTGGGAATGGTTGTTGGGTTTTGGGAGGAGAGGAAGGCTTAACTTCAAATGTTCTAGTTTTGTTCCCCGTCTTTCTTGTCTATGTGGGTTGGGTTTTGACATGTAGGCTTGCTAGTAAGTGACAAGAGGGTCTTTTGCTTTGAATTCACCTTGTATCATTAATTTGTTTTAGTTTTTTAATAAAGTTTTGTTGACGGTAACGGTGTCTCTCAATATAAGGTGCATAGAACACTATGGCATCCATGGGGTCCTGGAAGTTTGGTGTTAGGAAACGGCCAGGATGAACACTATGAATTCCTTTTGTAATTCAATAGGGTAGAAGACAATGTTGGACCTTAGCCAAGAAGGTGAATGCCCATACGGAGGTGTAACCCGAAATATATCAAATTAGCTTATTTTGAAACTATAATATAAAGGGAAAGGTGGTTCTCTGCATGGCCATGAAAACCAACAGTATAGAAATTCCCTTAAAGCCACATAAGGGTTCATAGCATGGCAACTTCCTGTTCCCAAGGAAATCATTGCTTTCAACAAGAACAGGGCATCAAAACTTGTTCCATGGTGACTTATGTTAAGCTATTGATATGCAAGTGGTTTTATAAGACGAAGTGACTTTCAGATGATACCGTTGAATGTTAGGAGACATGTTTGGTGACAGAGGGTTTTCACAGCATTACAGAATTAATGACTACAAAAGGTTTAGTCTACTCGCAAAGTTCACAGCCTTAAATATCTTAATTGCTTCATGAATCTTTCAAAGGAATGAAAGCTTTGGCAAGTGGATGTTGAAAACATTTACTTATGGTGAGATTGGCGAGGAAATCGACGTGGAGCTATCTTTAAAGTTTGAGGATCAAGAGAAGCCAGTGTAATACATTTGCAAGCTGTGAAAGGCAATATATGGGCAGCATAGGAATGGTGAGCTTGGTAAACAAGATTATTGAGTTCCTTGTTTAAATGGTTATGTACTGGTGTCTGCAGATTCTCTATGTTTGTCAACCGAAGGCTGCACGGATCATGATAGTCCTCTGTCTCATTGAAGACTTTGAGGAGGAAGTCAGATTGTTCTGTGTGAATCTCGGCTTGAGACTTGAGATGGACATGGGATAGCCTCTACCCTGGTTTCCAGAGTAATGTGTGATGGACTTGCTACACAAGCATATGATGGAGAATTGTAAGCCACTCTCAATGCTAATAGAGATGAATGCAATCTTGAGAAGTGATGTCTGTGAGGAGCTGGATGAGAACATGCGGTGGTAGTTGGTCTGTGGCATGATTTATTTCTCTTACAGCCAAACCTTGCTTGCACGGTGGGTGTCCTCAGTAGATTATGCAAGTTCCTAGAAAGTTCCATCTTGAAATATTTCAACACAATTTGATGAACTTAGGGATGGTGAACTTAGGGCATGGTAAACTTAGGGATACTTGAACAAAATTGCTTATGAGATAGTAGGGTTTGTGGTGCAGATTATACATTTGATTTGAGTCATTTGACTGCTCAAAGATTGACTACTCAGTACACACCTGGCCTTGGATTGGGAGTTTTATCTTGATGTAGCCAGAGAGACCCAAAGAAATCCTTATTGACCATTAAAGATGAGTAGTGCTGCAACTACAGCAGCCAAGGAGCTCCAGTGGTTTATGTGATTAATGAGTGTCATCAATCAGCATGGCAACTACTTTCTTGGGTTAAATTACAATAACGAGAGTGCAACCCACTTGGCAGCGAATACGATATTTCATGCAAGGATGAAACATAATGAAGTGCATCACCACTTTATGAGGTGTTGTAAGGTGGCATCGAGCTATTACTTGAGTGAACAACATATTTTTAAGAATCTGTCTTTTCTGAAATTCGCGAAGCTCATATAGTAACTTGGCAGGATCAGGATAGAAACTAGACTAGTAGGGAGTATTGAATTTGTGAACAACTGTTACATGGTGATTTTTGAACTTGGTGACAAATAGAACTAAACAAATGATGCTGTCACAAATAGGAGGCCACTGATACGTGTTTACCAAACACCACTCGCCAGCTCAATCATGCACATTATTTAGCTATTGCACATTATCCAGAAAGGGAAATTTGCAAACATTTGAAGCCTCTAGCAGGCACGAGACGAGCTTGCTCAGGCACGCCAGAAGTTTTACACTAGGCATGCTTGTTTGTATAGTATAAGAAGAATTTTGAATCACTAACAAGACGTGGGTATGTTCTCATTGTAATATATAAGGTATCAGAAACTGTGAAGGACATTGAGATGGATTCAAGTAGTAAACTCATTTGGGTGAAACTATCGATGGAAGAACTTGGAGTTGGCCATGTGGTTCCAATCAACTCTTATATTGAAAATGAGAATGCCATCAACATTGCTTCAAATCCGCTGTTTAATTATGACAACAAAACACATGGAGGGTTACTCAAATTTGCTCCCACTCCTCCTTTGTACCTTATTTCTCTATACACAGTTTCTAGAGAAGGAGCAACTTGGAAGCGCGTTGGAACGGTTGCTCTCAAGATGTTAGGAAGTCTGAATGCCTGGGGAATGGGAGTTGGAGGTGGATAGAAGTTCCTTGCAACTAAGGTCCAAATAGCAATGTACTTACAATTTACAAAGCCCTTTCACAAGAAAAGTTCATCTTTTCATCATAAGAAAGATCTTGGGCATGACCAAGGTATTCCGTATTGGTAATGGTGGCCGTAATGGTCACCACCATTACTGATACGGGTATTGGCCATAATGGCTAATACGGGGTGTAATGACTGTTACGACCCCCATAACGGTTGAAAATTTTCTTTTACTCAAAAAATTCTGAAAAAATATCTAGAAAATCTAGAATAATGTAAATATTTCAAAAATATATTCATATTTTGTTTTAAACATGTTTATGATAGTGTAACGGTCCACCCTTTGGTGAGAGTGTTGTATCAGGCCGTCTAGTGAATTGTTTAATATGATTATGTCTCTAATGTTTACACATAACAATCAAGCATTAAAACTAGAAATTAGAAAAAGGCATAAATACTGCTTTTTTAATTTTTTGAGAAAAAGGCCCTCGGAGAACATATTCACTCAAATCACTTCAGTCCACAATTTTAATCTTAAAAGCTATAGTAAGAGTGGTCAAAATCTGTTGTAAAATGATATAGAAGAGTTTTTGGAATGAGAAAAGTGAAAAAGAGAAGAAAAATGAATTTAAATAGAAAAAAAAGTTATCATTTTTCGACCATTATGGGAGTAACGGTCGTTATTCTCTATAACGGCCTTTACGGCCACCATAACGGCCGATACGGTTTAAAAAAACTAACTGCCCCTTTTATCCCCATATCGCGTAGTGATTATGGCCGTTACCTATACGTATCAACCTTCACGGGTGTATCGTAATGAATACGGAATACCTTGGGTTGACAAATTTCATCCTTTTATGAGCTCTCTTTGAGTTGGGGATTCATGTTTTGCACTTTGAGGGAGTGTTGAAAATTGGATGTGTTGCAGATTGTCTTTACTCATTTAAGAGAGGCATTCTATTGCAGTTTGTCTTTACTCATTTAATATGGGCAATTCTATTTCTAACCACAGGACATTCCTTTAGTTGCTTAGGGTTTCTTATGTCAAATTCTGGCATGATATGTTCTTGCATTTTGACGTAGGGGAGGATGTGATGAGGTCGATCACCGTCTTCCTCGATCGATAAATACCTTGAATCCACAAGGCTTTCTTAAATCCACACGAGTTTTCTCGAATCCATGAGAGAAAATAAGATAATTTCTAAGAAGTTTATTGATTGAATGATAGATTTATTTTGAAAAAATGAGTTTAACATCCCTAAATAACCCTAAACAAATCCAAAAACTTAATCAAAAGAGTCCTAATCAAACAAGGAAACAAGTTTCGAAAATTGTGCAAATTTCCACCGTCTGTCGACTTCTTGTTGATTTGTCAAGTCAACTTGTCAAAATGGCTAAAAAACGTTTGGAGATTAAAACTGGAAATTCTATGAATTTTGACTTGTCGAACAGTATTTCGACCTGTTAACAGATTCTTTGACCTGTCTAAACTAGTAGAAATCAACCAAGAAGCAATCTGGAGTTTTGACCTATCGACAGGTCGAATTATGCTGAATTTTGTCGAATTCTCCTTGGGCTTCTTCCAGTCCAAGTGCAGTAGGAACGTGCTTGATGAACGTCCTACATCACATTTACCTTTTAGTTGGATGAAGAGGTAAGTTCTTTTGACAAAATTGCCCCTTGCCCTTCTTTTTTTTGTTTGCTTATAAAGTCAAAGGTATGAAAATTCATCCTTGATGGTCTTTCATGCTACCATGAGGGGTAGAGTTCTTGAAAGTTGAAAGCATTTGAAGACTCCTCTTGTCATCATCAGTATCAGTGTTTCTATCTTGATATCATCATCATCATCATCAATATCAGTGTTTCTATCTTGATATCATCATCATCATCATCCAAGCCTTATCCTAACTAATTGGGGTCGACTACATGAGTCCTTTTGCACCAGTCCATCCCTAACTTCAGTTAGGAAATAGGTGATTGAGTCCTTTCTTACTTCCTCTACCCGCATTACTTTGGGCCTTTCCCTTTCTCATTTAGAGCTTTAAACTTGTAGCAGCTCACTACTAGCCAGCTCAATTCGTGGTCTCTGTCGCACATGACGAAATCATCTAGCTCTACTATCCCACATCTTATTACCTTTTGGTGTTAATCGTAAGTTACATTGAATGCATTCATTTCTAATTCTATCCTTGTCTTGCCATTCATCCATCACAACATCCTCATTTCAGTTACAATCATCCTATGAATATGTCGTTCGTTAATTGCCCAACATTTCGTTCCATGAAGCATGGCTGATCTTATAGCTTGAAATAAAATTTACTTTTTAGTTTAAGTGGAAAACGACGATCACATGAAACTCCAGAGCCACATCTCCATTTCTTCCATCATGCTTGAATTTTGTACGCAATATCCTTCTTGATATCTCCACTCTAATGAATTATTGACTCAAGATATCAAAAGTGGCCATTTTGGAAAACTTGTTAGTCAACAATCTTAACTAATTCCTTGTTCCCACTCTTATTGATATCTTTTTCTTTATTAGATACCTTCAGGGAACTAAGTTTAGGTAATTGTCATCATTGTGATCTTAGATTTTCTTCTAGCAATTTGGGGTTGACAAAAAGTTTTATGATCACTACCCACTATAAATAAACCATCCTCTTTTACTCACGCTCTTAGAACAAACCCATGGCAAGTTGTAAAATAATATCACCAAGATTATGAAAATCTCATGATATTATCACAATAAATGACATTATGGCAATATGTGGTAGATTTTAAAATATCTCGCTTTTATTGCTATATTATTGCTATTGTAACTCAAAAATTTGTAAAAACCTTAAGGAAGTTGTTACATAAATATATTTCAAATTTAAAATTTTTATTAATTTATAATAAATATTCTTAAATATTTTAATTTTTGGCAAGGTTTTCTTGATAATATTCTAAGAAAAGACCACAAAATTTGAAAATCTTCTGAGAAATTTCTAGGCAAAGAAATTGCGATGAACGAGATTAGGCACTGTGTCCATGGCAAATGCTCACATTACATGCCAGTGCAATTCCTCTTAGTATTTACCTAAGGGCAAGTAGACAAAGTAAGGTCATGGAGGGGCACTTGTTAAAAATAAAAAATAAAAAAGAACCACCATATGTATCTAGAAAATATATATTCTTATCATGCAGCTATATCCAATGTTTTCAATATTGACGATATTGGCTGATAAATCCCTCGATATATCTTGTATCCCACATGTGCAATACGAAACGCACAGGTAGTGTTGATATGTCTCACACGTTCGATCCGATGAGCATTTTCAATTTTTGATCCTTTTTTTTTTTGTTGAAATTATGTTAAATAAGTGTCAAATGATTACAAATCATTTGGCTTTTCATGTTTTGCGTGAAAAATCATGAAGTTGGAGGCCTTGGAGCTTTGATTTCGATATCTATTGGTTCTTCACGGTCTCCATGTTTTTTCTAGAAAATTTCCTTCAACCAGTTGTCAATTGAGACTAATTTCGAAGTATTTAGGAGTATTTGATGAAATAATCATCACATATACTCTAATTTTGAAATTTGAATGTAGGTAGTCTAATTTGGGAAAAATTCGAAATTTCCCCAATTTCTCCCAAATTTCTTGCAATATTGCACTCCAAACATGAAATTAAGCATGTATGAGGGCTGATCTACTTATTTGTTGAGTCCTTGTCAATTTTTGGAAAATTAAAATCATTTTTTAATAAAAAAGTATTAAAATAAATTTTTTTTTTCAAAATTTCCCTTCTACCAGCACCAATTTAAACTAATTTCGAAGTATTTAGGAGTGTTTGATGAAAGGACCATCACATACAATCTAAACGTTATACATTCAATTTGAATATAGTTGCATTAATTCAAGTTAGACAACTCACAACTTAGGACCCTATACAAAGGAAATCTATTATGTGCACTTCTTTTTTACATGTTATGATTTAAAAGTGTGTATTAAGGTCTTTTTTAACAATCCCCGATGTTTCATTGAAAAATTCAACCATTTTCCTAATGTTTCCCCATGTTACTCAAAAAGTGCGATAAATGACCTGGTACAAATGATATATCGCTTGCAATAACTAATACATATTTGTATCTCAAGGATGCGATACATAACGGGATACTGATATTTCGAACATTGGCTATATCCGATATGTTTGCGGTTTGGGTCTTTTGAGGTGTCCTCAATTTGACCTCATCTTTGTATAAGTTACATAGTTGAAGCTAAAAAAACTCATTTGCCTTGGGCATAAGTAGTATAATACAAGTATGTTGGATATTGGCCTGTGGGGCCCACTTGTTGGCAATCACTAGTGAGTGGCTCCTAGATGGTTTCTTCCCTTGAAATATCTCCAAGTGGATATCCTTTTTCCACCTTCTCTCAGAGTTGTAATTTAAATTCAGATTCAAATAGGAGAGTATTGTGATAGATAGAGAGTTTGGATGTGATTGGAAAAGTCATATTGTATCATAACTTCTAATCCTATCAGTTCCTCCCTTTTTAAAAGGAGAGGCATTCCCTTGGTAAAGGCATGCATCCAAGTAAATTCCCAAAAAGAATTGAGAGGAATAAGAAGAGAATTACCCGATTGTCAAGTAGCCTACCTTCAATGGTTCTCCGATTTGTGTGGATTTATACTGTGGTGAAATGTTGGATATGGGCCAGGGAGGGTCTTACACAGTTTTTGCTTCTGAAGATCTTCAGGTGTATATCCCTTTCTCCACTTCCTTTTGAAGTTTTAATTTGGACTCAAATTCAAACAAGAGAAGATTGTGATCAGGTTGAGAGTTCAGATGCTATGTAAGCCCTATCGTATGAAGATTCTTATGTCTCTTGGTTTTTCTCCTTATAAAAAGAAAGGTATTTCATCAGTAAAGACAAATGTCTGAGTAAGTCCCTAGAGGGAAATATCAAGAGGAATTAGGAGAGAATACCCAACTGTCCATAGTAGTTAGGCAGATTACTTGACATGGACCATCCATCTTCTGCTATGTACTAAGGTCATTGAGATTGTGTAGACCATCAAATCCTATGGGCTTACACATCCGGGCCTTAAAAAAAAAAAATCCAACTCCGGAGAAGTTGTATATTAGCAGGATGTTGGACAATGATACCAGACCAAATTCTTGGCCATGCAGTCAAATCAGTAGTTGATGAAACAAGGGATAGAAATACCAATGGTTGCCAGGGCTTTTAGATTTCTTAGAGCAAAACCCACCACGACCTCGGCAATGGGGCCTGCCCGATGATAGGGCAGATACCTATTATTACAACAGATCGAAAGCTTCCCACTGACTTCTTGTATATCCTCATGAAGCCAGTTCTCACCTCTCGTCTTATTCACAGGGATAGCCACTGCTCGACATCCTTTCCATATCCAACCTTCGTGTTTCTCTGCTGCATTTCAATCATTGCTATATATTTGTTGCATCTTCTGGCAGCTGCTCCATCTTCAACCTATCCTGCTATGTAGAATTTCATTACTTCTGCTGTACACACCTGAACAATTTCTCGCAATTGGTTTTTCTTCTTGTGTTAGTAAAGTAATTTCCAGGAGAGGTTTTAGCCATTGATCTAAGCTTGTGAGATGCGTCCTTATCTTCCAACTGTAGATGCATGTTTTCACCTTCTAACTGTACTCTCATCCACGAGTGCCTTAAAGGTACCTCTACAGGCCTGCTTCTATGGGGGGACCGATTCACTATACTTTGAAAGCTTCTTTTTAGCTTATTCTGTTGCTGCTTAGCATTGAAGCTGGTGTCCCCATCCCCTCCCCATTTTCGTATCCCAGGGCATTGCTGCAATCAGTCTTTTGTACCCTACTGAGTTGAATTAGGTTCTCCAATACTCCAATGAGAGGAACTACATGACATGCAAGGTGTATGTTGGCTTTCAGTTCCGAAAGTTGAGTACCATGGTTCAGTGATCCAGACCATTTGTCGGTCTATTGCGTCCTCCTGTGTATGGACTATGCTCCAAACAAACTCCTTGATAGAGCAACTTAACCTTTTGATTTGTGGCCTACACAAATAGATGGTTAAGAAAACAAATACTGTGGTCCACATTCAACTAGAAAAAAGTCCCAAGATTGGTTACTGTTATATTTACTGATCTGAGACAGTTTTGGTGCACTGATACTCCTATGGTAGGAAATAACATTGTTCAAAAATGCAAAACTTGATTGGATATCTAGTCAGGTCTAGTCAACTTGAAGACTCACTAATTCTTTAGTTAACTTGACTCAATATTTTAATAATTAAATCTAAAGTATATAGTGGGTTAAATATTTATGATTGCTTGTAATACAAAAATAAAATATACAGAGAAACATAGTCGTGCTTCTCTTGTGGTTGTGTGTTAGACTCCAGGCATTTGTTTTTTAGGAGTTTACAATGTGAGTCATTTCGAGTCAACAGTTTTCGAGCTGACTTGACAAATCTTGTCAGGCCCTGACTGCATCATACCAGCAAGCGAGTTTCCAAGAGATCGAGCTGGAAATCTTGTTGAGTCGAGTTGACTCAGCCGAATTTCGAGTTGATCCACTGTTTGAAATCCCAGACAGATGGTTTGGAATAGTGAATTCAACTTCGAGCCAGACAGGACTTTACTGCAACTTGAGGGCTATATACTTTATTGTGAGCACCAGGTGTGATTACAATTTTATAGTTTCCACTTTGATTGTCTCTTATCCAAATGTAGTTTACAGGACCTCTTCCATGGTGTATGACCATCAAAGCACAGCCACACATGTACCCCATTCCAAAATGTTCCAATTATAGAAGTCCTAACTCTTAGAATGAAAAGTTGTCAATGGCCCAAACCCAACAAACGGATATCCATTATTAACAGGTTGAATCGTCCTGTTGATCCAATTTCAGACACACCATATCCATAGTGTGGCCCACATTTGGATGCTTTGGATTTTGGTATATTCATCCCTTGTGATTCATGGCTTCGGTCATGTTCATGGGTGGTCATTAGAGCTGTACACGAGTCGAGTTAGCTTGGTCAGCTTGCTCGACTCGACTTGGAAAAGCTCGACTCGCCTTGGCTTGAAATTGGATTCGGACTGAGTTGAGCTGGTTTTTAGAGGTCAAAAAAATTTCAGGCTCAGCTCGAACCTTGAATCGAATTGGCTCGGTGACTCGGTTATTTTTATCTTGATGTTGCTTGCCAAGTGTTTGATGAAATGACTCAATGAAGTATTGTTTCAGGTGCGTACATTATCCACAGAATCAGCTGGTGGTGAGGAAGGAATGGATATGAAACAAATCACTATAAAAAAAACAAACTTATAAATTATAGGACTGCCTCATATCTTGTTTTTGATGTTGCTTGCAGGGTGTTTAATGAAATACCGGTAAAGTGTTGTTACTGTTTTGCATCATGTGAGAGATTGAAAGTGAATTTTTTGTGTTTGAAAAAATGTCGCATGGGCTTGAAACTTAAACTGGCCCGGGCTGCTGACCAAACCGAGCCAAGCTGGCTAATTAGGCTCGAGGACCGAGTTTGAGCTGAGGTTAGCTGCTGGCCAAGCCAAGCTGAGCTGTGCCAAGCTCCACTCGTTTACAGCTCTACCACTACCGGTGGCAAATCAAATGCTTATTGGATTCTGACTTTCAGAAATTTAAGAGCATTCTAGTTCAATAAAGGAGATTTCTCCCTATCATGGTTTAAGACTCCCGACTGAGTCCGATTTGGATTCGGTACTACCTGATCCAGTTTCATACAATGACTCGCGTCCCTGAGTTAACCCTGGCTCAGGCGTGTTGCAACTCAACTTGAGATTGAATGAGTGGACCCCAAGCTGCTGAGTCTAAAAACCATCCTCTCTCTGCGTTGGGAAGTAGTTTTTAGAAACGTCACAGGAGTGGTTGACTGGTTGCCGCCCTGGCGTCTAACTGTGTCCATACCCGCTGAATCTCCTTCTTCTGGACGACACCATTTTTCATTACCGTACATTTCTTTTGAAAAGTGTGACCCACATGACCTGTGGATCAACCCGATTCCTGAGCTAGGGAAAACACTGACCACTGACCATTTTCCTTTCTGATGGATGGATCGGATATCGGACTTATCGTGCCATGCTGGCACAAGTGTGGCGTCTACAAGAGCTTTACTGCACGTGTGCACTTGGCAAAGCTCTTTGAAAATTCAGTTCTCTCTGCCCGTCTGGTGAACAGTCTCCAAATGGTGACTGTCTGCTTTGTACAGTCTCCTGCATGGTAGTGGTAAGCATACGTAGTAGATCCGACCATCCAACTCGTTGGCCTTGTGGTGGATGGGCCATATCCTGAAAATCGTACATTTTTCATTGCCCCAAGTTCCTAACCATGCTCTTTGTGGCTGTCAGTTGAAAAGGAAAATGGTCAGCGGTCCAAATTCAACACTATCATAGGACTAGGATTGTTCAGTTAGGGTAACTTTCGAGATATGATCCATCCACTTGGACGTACAGCACGTCCCCTGCATGCCTATGCATGTATCAATTTGGCATACGTATGGAATATCCAAGCTGTCCCTCAGGTGGGCCCTCCTGCATAGAGCCCAGCCCAAAAGTCAGGCTGTCGGTTTACTCATTTGATGGTTCTCCTTCGTCACCCATTTCTTTAAAATACCCCACCAGATGGCTGGATTGGCTTGTTCTTTTTGACTGTCCATTTGTTCCGACAGTGGCCCACAAGATGATTGATGGATCAAATATTCCACACGTTGCATGGGTTAGGAAACCTCATAGTATTGAGATAACAATCCATGCTGAAATGGACTTCTCTGGTCAGATTCTCATCAAAATCACGAACTGGATCCATCCTCACCATTGACTTTCTACTAAGATGTTTATTTCGACGATTGATCAATAACCCACACCGGAGTACATCACTGAGATCACCTGCAATGGAAATCACTGCTGCAGCAACAAGGAAATAATCTATGCATACGGTTGCATTGATGTCTGTTCAAAAATTCTATCGTTGTAACTTCAACTCGAACTCCTCTCCAATGAGCAATGACAATCCGGTAATCTCAGCAACCGCAAACCTCCCATTTCCGTCGTAACCAGTTCTTACTGTCGAATTTGGACTCGCAATCCCATTGATTGAAACTCTCTTAACTGCTGCCGGTTCCTCCTTCAATCCAAGTAAAACCAACTTTTTAATGGCCCACATTTGATCGGCTGCAAACTGCTTGTTTACCACTGTCGATCTGACCTTCACCGCATCCCCTTGAACCTCAGCTTTAAACCTCACCAGACTCCACCTCCCGCCTTCCCCTCCCATCTCCACCTCCTCCCCATCGTCCAAAAATACTTCCCCCACAGAGGTCCCACTCTCATCTAGTGCGACCAATAGCCGGAAATCACTCCGGCGGGCCACCCCTGTTGTCATCGCTTCCCCTTGCATGGTTATGACATTCCCTCCCCTTACATGCACGTTTATGCTATCCGACGGGGCGTTGAGGGTGATGTACTCACCGGAAGTTACACTCACCGACTGTGAGTAGTTGAAGAGGTTGAACCAATTTCCTGCTGGGAAGTATGCATGGACTGAGACTGCTCCAGGAGTTAGGACTGGCGATACCATCAGACCCTTCCCAATCAGGAACTGGGTGCTGATACCGTACGTCTGGACATCTTCGGGGAACGAGAAGAATAAAGGCCGTGCGATGGGTGTCCCGCTAATGTGAGCCTCGTACATCAGTGAGTAGATGTGTGGGAGAAGCTGGTACCGTAGCCCGAGCGCCTTTCTTGCGGATGAGGCAACCGAGTCCCAAACATAGAGCTCTTGCCGGATTGATCCCTTGTCCGAATGGTCCCGTGCGAAAGGATAGAATGCTCCTAACTGCATGGTAGCAACCGTTAATTTGATTCTAGGAACTGTTTTTAAATCACCAAGTTCGACTCGGAATTTATCCGAGTCAACTCAGCTTAGTTGAATTATGGGTAATTGAGGTGTACACAAGTTGGGCTGAGCCGAGCTTTGCCCAGCTCATGCTTGGCTCGGCAGAGTTTGAGCCGAGTTCGAGTCGCGGTTGCTGGTCGAATGGTTCCATTACTCGGATGGCCAGAAAAAATGGAGAGAGTGGAGGTTGGAGGATAAGATTCACTTTCGAAAGAAATGCCGCTGAACAGATGTTGGACAGTTAGATAAACGCTGGACGAATGAAATGCTGCCGAACAGATGCTAGACGAATGAAATGTAGCTGGATGGACAATCGATTTGGGCGATTTGGAAGGAGAAATGGGGCGATTCGGGCGAAAGGGAGGGAGAACGGGTAGGGCTTGCTGGTTTGGGCGTACGAGTAGGGTAGGGTTTTTTTTAAAAAAACTTTATATATAACTTGAAGTTGAGTCGAGTCAAGCCGAGTCAAGCTACGTCTGGTTCGAACTCGACTTGAAATGTTCCAAGCACCCAAAATATGGCTCAACTTGGTTCGAATAGCATTTCGATCCGAGTTGAGTTAAGCTTTTTTGAGCCGAGTCAAGCAAGTTACCGAGCTTAGGCTGCTCGTGTACAGCTCTAATGGGTAAGTCTGGCTGCAACTGGGTTCTACTGAGACTCGGTCCTCGGGACAAAAGCCGAGTCAACTCAGCCTGGTTGATTGGATAACTCTTACCATTTGGATGGGTGCGGGTACTAGTGTGTGTGTGTGTGTGTGTGTGTGTGTGTATCCTGCAGACTCATTCGGATGAGGTGTGATCCAGTGTTGCCGGTACCACGAATGGGGCTGATGTGGGCGGAGCCCACATGATGTATGAATGACATCCAACCCTTCCATCATGTGTCACCTCAACTCACCCTCAGGGCTAAAAAAATCATTCCTATAGGTGGGTTATAGCACAGAAAACAAGTTGGGCGGGATGCCTACACTTAATTTTCCATGGGGTCCACATGAGTGGGGAAAATGCCTGATTTTTTGCCTGAGACTTTATCCAAGCTAGTCGAAGGGTCTGAATGGCCTGGATTTCATATACACATCACTGTGAGTGCCCACACAAATCAACCACAGGTGTCCCCTCTCAAGTTGTTGAATTGATGTGGCCCACCTGAGCTTCGGATCGGGTACACGTAAAATGAGGTAAAGCATCTGATGGAAAGGTTGGACGTCGTGCATCACATGGACCCTACCACAGCCCGGTACCACTGGAATGCGCCCTGTCCTGTAGTTCTAAAAAGTGACTCAAATTGAAACTTGGCCAACTAAACCCGACTGGATTTCAAACTGAGTCACTAGAAACGTGGCTCCTAGGTCTTATTAGTTATTACACCCTTTGGGACAATGAAACTCACGAGTCAACTCACCAACTAGATCAACGCTAAATATATCCATGTGTGCAATAACCTCTAAGCAGCAACCTACAGAGTAACATTCCTCTCAAAACAGAGGTTGGATGCTGTTAATTTCATTTTAGGCCTCGTTTGGTTGCACAGCTGAACAAATTGCAATAAAATTCCGTTCACAAAAGTTGCAATTATGTTACTTTCAAGTCAATTCGAAAGGAACATAAACTGTGATCTGATAGAGAATTGCATTTCCTCGACATTGAACTAAATATTGCAATAGTTCATCCAAACAAGCCATAGATTTCTTGTTTTAAATAAAAATAAAAATAATAAAAATAGCCAAATGCAAGAAAATAATGGTTCCGTTTCGGGTACCTGAATCCATCGCCGGCAGAGCTCCTCATTAGTGTTTCTACCAAACCCACAAATGTCAGCCCCAACCATCGGAATCCCGAACAGCCCAGAGTTCAATATAGATGGAATTGAGTATGCGAGATCATCCCATGTGGCAGCATTGTCACCCGTCCAATGGGCCGCGTACTTGCCAGACCCCACGAAAGTCGATCTCGTGAGTACAAATGGTCTCTTCCTAGTGACCTTGATCAATGCCTTGTTCGTTGCTTTGGATTCCAAGAACCCGTAGAGGTTGTGGGCATTGTATTCAGTTACATTGCCGTAGTGAAGGGACGATGCAGGGACTGTTTTTTCATTGATGGGTCGTCGGGTCCCAGAATTGTTGATATCGTAAGGTGGGTCGTCGAGTGTAGAGTTGGGGGATGGAAGGGAGGAGTCGAAATTTGAGATTTCATTCATATCTATCCAAAGGCCGTCGAATGGGATGACCTGGTGGAATATGGCGATCTCACGACCCCAAAAGTTCACCGCAGCTGGGTCTAGGAAATCAGGGAAGTAGGTGGGCCCTGGCCAGACCCTACCTAGGTAAGGTTTGCCGTCGCGCTTTATGAAGATGTCAGCTTGCATGCCACGAACATATGTTTCGTACGTATCATTCACATTGATGCCTGCAGCAATGGCGCAGTTGAGTCTTATTGCTGACACGCCGAGTTAACTCGGATGACTTAGAGGAGTCTGGTTTCATATTTGTGTGGGGTGCGTGTGTGGGTGAAGAGGGAAATGCTCACACACAACTAGTTTGGGGGACCCAATCATGGTGCTTGTATGCCATCCCTCCCTTCCACCATGGTACTACCGCATGGTATCCCCAAAAATCAAGTCGATCCAACTGTGAGATGGGATAAGAATGAATGTGGAGGTTTTTGGGTGGTTTTTTTTTTTTTTTTTTTTTTCAACGATGTGACCCACCTGATAATTAGGTCAACCTGATTTTTAGCATTCCATTTTCTTGGCGTACTACATTGCTAGACCGGTTGAATGTTATACAAACACCATGGTGGGTCCCAGAAACCAATCTGTTGGAAGTATAACTAGTTGTGTATGTGTTTGAGCCTCGGTCAATCTGTGTGTGAGTTGCGCACATCTGCGCACATGCACGCACACGCATACAGAGAGAGGTGTATTTTTTTAAATTTTGTGGCTGTGTTCTCTGAATCCTACTTATTGTTCCCATGTGGCATGTGTGTCACACTTCAAATTCGGAACCGTGTACTACTACTTTCGGAGTCTAGAGCTTGGGTGGGTGGGAACGACTTCCTCGCCACGTAGGTACCGCCCTGAGTTTGGAAAGTAGTAGTGTCCGGGTTCCAAATTTAGGGGGTGACAATGTGTGTGCATGATCGAGATGGCCCCACCATGGCTGCCGGGTCTAGTTTTTGGAAGGATCACCCTAGATAGTTGGCTGGCATTTTCTAACCGTCCATTTTTCTAAATGACTTTTCGACCAAAATGCACAGATACTATGGATGCCACAAGGAAAATGACTTCAATTTGAGACACGTGCCGTGTGGGGCCTTGGGATTGAGTGCGATTCAGGTGGGCCATCACATTTCTTTTGTTACTTAAACACTCAAAATAGTGAAACACAGTAAATTCAGCTGACTCAGTGAGTCGACTCGCCGATTCAAGTTTACTCAGTTCATTACCGGGATCTAAGATGACGACATATTTCTGGCCGTTCCTGTGAAGCCGATCAACGAATTTCTTCATCCGGTCCGCCGGAAAGTTGACGGGATCGAGCGTGAAATCTTTGTATCCGTCCATGTAATCGATATCCGTCCACATGACTTCAAGAGGAATCCTGGCCTTTGCATATCCAGCCACCACGCCTTCGAGATCAGACACGTTCTTATACCCGTATTTACACTGGTGAAAACCTACACATACGTAGATGCACGGATACATACATCAATACGTACACATTACACAGATACAAAGATACTTCTGCAAACTGTGAACCCAGCTGAAAGGACTTGCCAAACACACGTGCCATATGACACGTGTTCATGATCCAGGTGGTTCATAAGGTACCACCCATGGCATGCACGCAGTGGTCCAAAAATCATAACAGTCCGCCCATCGGGTGGGCCAAGCTAAAAGAGTCTGACCAACTATCCACATTCAACATAGGCGCGTGGGCCCACCAGATGAGTGAACCGACCTGATTTTAGGAGAATTCATCTGCACACTGGCGCCTGCTTGATGAGCCGCTTGGATCGGTCCTAATGGCAATCGTGTGTGACATCAGCACGTGTGAGAAGTGAGTCCTTGAAATGGGACTCGATCAATCCCATTGGATTTTCATCCACGCCACATGAAACGGTTGTGATTGCTTACCAAATGACCAGTACGGCATTGGAGTTGGCCGTCCGATGAGCTCTGTGTATTGCTCCATCACAGATTGCGGGGATGGCCCACTAAAGAAATAGAAATCCAGCAGACCACCAATCACCTTGTACGTGATGTGTGACCCACCATATACAACATCCATACCGTTGCTGTTCAGCAACAGGACGCCATGCGTCATCCCCGCCGTTGATTTTGCATCAGACGACGCGGATCTGATGTCCATGTAAAATGGGTGGGACCCATATAGATTGAGGTCAAGATTAGCAGATCCAATATCCGAATTCCACATCGTTAAGGTCTCATTGTGGGCCAGGCGGAATGTCTTCTTCGTATGCTCGCCGAGGCCGTACAGGTTGGCGCGATCTGCCGGAAGCGTCGAAGTGACTTGTATGTACTGGTCCTTGAAAATGAGGCCGGTGCCGGAATCTGACTTCCCCCGCGAAGTGTCAAAGAGGACGTCGCCCGTTGATCTGCGGGACACTGAGAACCCAAATGGAGATGTGGCGTGGATGGTGAAGATGAGATCGGATTCCGGGAAGGATAAGCTCTTTTCCAAAGAGCGTTGGTGGTATTCCGGTAGGAATCGACGAGGGAGGCTGGTTTGAAGGGGGATGATGTCTTTTGGGACGTTCCATCTTTGGTGGTCCGCATCTGTTATCCGGACTCTCAACCGTTCATTTGTTTCAAAGCTGAGAGAGAAGGAAAATTCTCCAACTGGTCAGTTGTTAGTTTGTGGGCCCCGCACTTAATAGCCCTTGGATCAAGATTGGATGGCTGCCAAAATTCTTCAAATAGGAGGCGTTTCCAATGGGCCATGATCATATCAGCTCACTAACTAAAAACAGACAAATGAGGCAGGTCGAGATCCAACACATGGGGCCTGAAGTCCAAACCAAAGCATGGCCGTTGGTGGGTCTGGCCACGAAAAAGGCTGGCCCGGTAATGGGTTGTCTTTGGGCTAACAAACCAAGGTCCCAGTTTAATAAATGGGCCTGTCTCACATGCAACTAGTTGAACGATGGTGTTACTGTCCCTAGCAATGCATCATGTGTGAAGGACATCCAAACCGTCCTAAAGGTTGGCCCCACCATAAAGGTCAGCTAGGAAAAATATCAGACCATTCCACTCAAGAGGTGAGGTGGGCCACACGTGTACTTTGGATGAGAATCTCTTAGATAGTAATTTGGGCCCGAAATGAGGTATACTATGCTTAAATTGAGACTTATTTAATGGATGGGTTGGGCTGGGATTGCAATCCTGACCCGTTTAGTAATAGGTCTGTCCGGGGATTGACTCCTTAGGCCGTTTAAACACGGCTCGGGCCAGCCCAAACCAGACCAACCGTAGACAGCTTGAGTGACCCAGCCCATTGCTGACTCTATGTACAAAAGCGGATTGCGGACTGACACTGCCAGTCGCTACTAAACGGTAGTCTGTGGGCCCCACAATCATGTATGTATTTTATCGACACCGTCCATCCATTTTGGATAATGTTTTAGGGAAGACCCCATTAATGAGGCAGATCTAAATGTCAGGTGGGCCACACCACATGAAAACAGTGGTGATTGAACGCCCACCATTAAAAACTTCCTAGGGCTCGCTGTAGCGTATGTTTTCCATCCAACCTGTTGATTAGGTTACAAAGACCTGGATGAATAGAAAAAACAAAAAAACAGCTTGATCCAAAAATTTTGTGGCCTACAAGAATCTTTTAATGGAGGGCAATGGAGGGCGTTCAATCACCATTGTTTCCCGTAGTGTGGTCCATATGAGGTTTTGATCTGCCTATTTTTCTGAGATCATACTCTAAAATGAGATCTAGATGGGATGGCCGCAGTGGATAAAACACATACATCATGGTAGGGCCCACAGTATTAGTAGGCAATCCGTGTCATTGCCTTAAGATGATATTGACTTGGGGAATGATCTTCGCGACGCCTACGCGCGCGGACAAGCCGAAGCACACGCCACCACATATGCGAGCGTGACAGAGTGAAATATCCAAGCCATCCATCAGCGGACCTAACCATGCACATGTGGCTCAAAGATGATGGTGGTCCATTCAGTAGGTGGGCCATGATATTAAGAAGTAACTTGATGGTCTCTTTCACAACCGTGCGTTTGTTCAGCTAATTGTCGCCCACCTGACTAGTGGACCGACATTATTTTTGGGATAGGGAATCTAAACAGTGGTCCATTCTGATGGATGACTTGGAATTGCGCCTGTCGGCCAGAATAGCCTTTGGTGGCGTGTGCGTTAGATGACATGTCCACGTGTGTGGGCTCAGCGAAGATGTGTGAGGAATCATATGATCCGTCCATCCAAAAGCCTTGCCCGGTGTATACATGGAGGTTTCTAGTGTTAAAAGGGAAGCCATGATTCCAGTGATCCAGACCATTAATCTTCTTGGCCCTTCCATGGATGGACTACGTCTCGAAAATGACCTGAATTTGACAACCTAGCCAACAAATGGACGGTTGAAAACAGAATTACATCAACGGTCTTCCACATTCAACTGAAAAGACCCAGGATTAGTGGCTACGATCTTCTGTTCTATGAAATTTCGGGGGTCCATCCACGATGGGGTCATGACAGAAAAGTGATCTGGATCGCTGAACCAAGGGTCCCACTTTCAGAACTGAAAAACCCGAGTATTATCTAATTCCCCTCTTCTTGGATCCCGAGTCAAAGGGAAGCGGATTGCCTGCCGCATCCGCAACAAGTTTATCCCTGTGGCCGGACGTGGCTCAAGCTCTGTGGGGCCCACCGTGATGTATGTGTTTTATCCACACCGTCCATCCGTTTTTTCAGATCATTTTGGGTTTGTAACTAAAATATCCGGATTCAAAGCTCAAGTGGACCACACCACAGAAAATAGTGGGGATTGAACGCCCACCGTTGAAAACTTCCTACGGTCCACCGTGATGTTTTATTTGCCATCCAACCCGTTCATGAGGTCATACAGACCTGGATGAAGGGAAAACACAATATGAGCTTGATCCAAAACTTCTGTGCCTGCAAGAAGTTTTCAACGGTGGGCGTTTAATCCCCACAATTTTCTATGGTTTGGTCCACTCGAGCTTTGGATCTCCATCATTGTTGGGCTCATACCATCAAATGAGCTGAAAAATCGGATGGACGGCGTGGATAAAGTACATACCTCACGGACCCACAGTGCTTGGGCCACGTCGTGCCAAAGTCAATCCGCTTCCTAGTCAAAGCGGATCGGGTTTGCTAAAAATACACCAAAACAACGGTGTATAGCCTATAGAAACAATTGATCACGATCATTCTTACCTGGGGCATATACACAGAAACAATTGTGTATGTTGATTCTTTCTCCTTACCTGGCGAGGAGTATGAGATTGGGAAGATCGGGTCCGTAGATGAGTGAGCTTTTGATGAGACCCAAGTGAGCTGTCAACGACTTTCCGGAGGGATTAACGGTGACGGATCGAAGATCATAGCCGTACCCTACAGGTTCTTCAGTAGAAAGAGAGAAAGGGGGGAGAAAGAAGATAGAAGACAAAAAAACTACCAGAAGAAAATAAGCTTTTGATCTCATTTTCTTCTTTTACCTCGTATGACGAGGAGAAAAGAGGTCCATCTCATCGTCGTTTTATAGACCTTTCATTTTTACCTACCTGAAAATAAAGGAAACGGATTGGCTACTACCCCTGCCACCGGCCAATGGTTGATAGTCGGTGCTCTGTGGGGCCCATCATGATGTATGTGTTTCATCCATGCCGTCCATATATTGTTTTAGATCATTTTATGACATGAGACAAAAAATGACGTATATCCCAACCTCAAGTGGACCACATTACAGGAAACAGTGTTGAATGAACGTCGACCATTAAAATTTTTTTGAGGCCATAAAAGTTTTGGATCAAGCTGATCATTGCTTTTTTACCTTCATCTCGGTCTGTATGACCTAATCAAAAGATTGGATGTCATATAAACATTACAATGGGCCTTAGGAGGATTTTAATGAAGGATATCCATTCACTATTGTTTTCCTGTGGTGTGGTCTACCTGAGATTTCTGTCCCTATAATATTTGGAATCAAGCACTGAAAAGATCTGTAAAAATAGATGAACGGAATGGATGAAACATATACAATATGATGGGGCCCACAGAGCACCGACCATCAGCCACCAGGCTTAGGGCAGGGGGAGTAGCCAATCCGTTCTGGAAAATAAAGTCACATGGTGGGGTTCACTAGAGTAGCGTTTAAAACATGGTCGTATAAAACTAGGAGGCCTGGTCTAGTAGTTTGAGGACTATTGAAGTGAATAGGTAGTCCACCAATTGGGCCATGTATATGGGTGATTGGAATTGTTCAAGAGGTGGATCCCACCATCGATAGGCCATGGGCAGACTATGGGTCTCTCTGGACAGATCTAGCCGTCAATCTGGATATGGTCAAGATCTTGAAACTTTTGGTCTACAAAGTGGTTAGGATCAGTTTTAGAGTTAAAAAAGGGCGTTTGAGGGCCTGTTTCGCTGGAACATATCTCGTATGGACATGATCTAACTGGGGCCCACACTTCCAATTTTGGAGTCCCCGGGATTGCCTTTTATTTTAGGATTTTCGGAAGTGTACATGAAAATCAGTAGTTTCAAAAAATCTAGATTTAATAATTTTAATTCTATTAGCCACCTGCAGATGCTGATCAGATGGTTGAGTTGCAAGAAAAATACCAAAAAGTATAGAAATAAAAATTTAGGAGTACGATCGATGCTCAGTAAAAAAAATAATCAAGGATTACTTTCCCTGGAATCTCATTTAGAATATGTTCTTATCCACTAATTTAAAAATTGACTAATAGCGATGTTCAATCCTTTTTTTTTTTTTTTTAAAGAATCCCTTCTCTTTTGTTAGTGATAAAAAAGAGCAAGGTGGCTGCTCTCCAAGGGTGTGTTTGATTTTCAAGAGCTTGGGTAAATACCCATGAAACAGGTAATTATTACCATTTCACCCGTTTGAAAATCCAGCAAAATTTCTTCATTGGGAACTAGTTCAAAATAGCTACTTAAAAATTTTGAACCTCAAGGTAATGTATATGATATATGAATTCCGTTCATCTGTTTTATCACAATATTTTGAGGCATTAGCCAAACAATGAGGATGATCCAGCACTCAAATAGCCCACACCAAAAAAATCAGCAGCCCGAAGATGTTTTTAATGGTAAGTGTTAGATTCCCTTTTTCCCATGGTGTAGTCCACTTAAGCTTTGAATATATCTGGCTCATGCCATAAATTCATTAGGCATAATAGATGAACAGTGTGGATAAGTGACATGCATCACAATGGGACCCACAAATATGTCGTGGTGTTCTTAATTTTTGTGTTAAAAAGGCAGTGGTCGAATCAAACATGGGGAGAGGGATGTATATAGGAGAGGAAATAATCATTGCCTATTTCCATGGTATTTACCATTGGCTTGTAAAATCAAACATGCCCTAAGGTTCTCTCATCTGCCATCTTTTAGGAAGAGGTTCAAGTTGGCGGTTATGAATAGCTTAATGTCCTATCCTCATTAAATACTTTGAACCAAATGTAACAAAAGGAAAAAAAAAATTATGGACCAACCTCATGTATAAGTATATTTTTTGGAATGTTGATACATTACCAATATAATGCTTATACTGTCCCCATTACTTAATAAAATGAACGAATCAGTATTAGCATAACTGTTCTTTCCTTTGTGTTTGGCTATAGGTAAAATTTCCTTTCACCCATTGGTGGAATAGGGTGTGGCGTTGGCTCAAAAAATATGGCCTATTGACTTGAAGTCACAATTTGTTAATGAATCTCAGAATCTATAATTAGTTAGACACTATAAAATTGCTATGAGTTTGGGAATTGGAGATTTCTTATCTTGAGTGACTATTGTCGTCATCTGCATCCAAAGATTTTGAGAAACGGCCTCGATGACAAAGAAAGGTGTTAGGCACCCTTCTTCGCTTGCACACTCGTGTGGTTTCTATTTTATGAATTTTTAAAATTTTGCACGATTTGTAAACTCTAGAGAATTATTATTCTTGAGGCTGAACTGCAGAGATGGAGTACTCAATGTTAGCCTCTACCTTGAAGGAAAATCAAAATAATAACTATGATCAAGATTGTGGAGACAGATCGCTCAACAACAATCGTAATCCCGATATAAAGTAAGCAACTAAAATCAATAGTATTACGAAAAAATAAATGCAGCTTTATGCCTTGAGATATAAGAGAAAAAATGAGAGATTTAACACCTTTCAATGGAAGAGATGACTAGGTATCCCTGACTCCAATTCTAGTTGTGTTGAATCCGAGTCGACAAAAGAGTAGGCTCCTATTTTCTCTCCTAAAAAGTTTCCACTCTTTTTCTTCACATATTTCTCCGGTTATTTTTTTTTATTTTATTATTTTATTATTTTTTATTTTTTTTTTCTCATATTTCTGTCGCCTAACATTTTGAACTTTTTTTTATTTATTAACACTTAGGTTGTAAGAGGCTTCTTTACTTCTTTGAAAGGCGATTGCCTAACCTGGGTTATAATGGTAAGCGTGAAGTTTACATTTGAGATGATTGGACTAACATTAAAAGTTTAGGTGACAAGTTTACATTTGAGATGATTGGACTAACATTAAAAGTTTAGGTGAGTCGCCTTATAATTGCACATGATTTTGGGAAAAAAAACCTAAAACCAAGTTCATTGTTGCGTTAGTATCCACGTAGATGTATGGAAGACTTCCTAGTGCCTTACACACCATGCATGTAATATATTTGATTTTTTTATTTTACCACTTAAAGGCTCCACTTGAGGACAATGCTTCATGGAAATTTTATTACAAAATATTTTTTCAATAATCATTTTCAGGCCTTATTTAAAAAGGATTGCTTATTTGTGCAATAGCATTAAGGGCATTTTTTTTAATTCAATAGTTCTTTTCATGAAATTTTTGTTGATTTGGCCCATCATTTCATGATTTATTAATGCTTCAATAGTCAAGATCAACACCAAGTATATTTTGGGCAACTTGCTCTGCGACATTCTGTCAGTGATTATTTTTAGACTTTCAAAAGTGTATATTCTCATGTTGATCAGACTGAGAACTTTTGAGCCATGTGGATGGCTATTAGGAGGCTCTTGGTTACAACATGTCCCAATTGTTTATGCCTTTGATCGATCTCCCTCCTGTTGGTTGGCCTTAGTGATTATTATTTGTATTGATTGATTTGATTCTTGCATCAGTTCATATATCTACTGGATATACCCCCTTTGCATACTTAGGGTCGGCTTTGATTTTTGAAATTACATGGAATAATCTACCATGACATATGCAGAAGCATGGAACTATAAAATTATGGCTAAGTCTTAAAAGTGTGATTAGGACAAATGTAAATTCTGCAATTAAAACCACAATGGCCTAACTAAGTTACTTTACCAATTTAAACAAGTAAGGTGATTTTAACACTTAAGTTTCCAAGCGAAAGTGGGTCCAATCACATAGATTACAAAAGATATGCCAATTAGACAACTAGTCTATAAATCAAGATAGCGATCTTGTTTATGAGTTGTGTTAGCTAGTCAACTCCAAGCATACATCAAATTATATATATACGTAATTTAGTAAATTAAGTTCACAAGCATAATTAGAAATGTGCTCAATTAACAATCATAAATACAAGCATATATAATGGTTCATTTTTCCTACTTTACTCTTGAAAGACTCACTCTTCTCGAGTGTACCGCTATTCACTATCTTAGGAGTTTTTAATAGGTTCACCCTTAACCATTACAACCTTACACAAGAACCTAAACTTACACTCCTATTGAAGGCTTCCTCAGAGACTTAGTTTTCTATTAGCTAACCAACAATATCGCTCATAATCTAATGACCTACATTTACACCCACCAGAGGCTCCCACGAAGACTAACATGTACACACCTATATCCGGTAAATTTTACCTTACATAAGAGCTTAAGTCCTACATAAGAACTTATTTGAGTTTGTGTTATAAATTCTAATACTCAATCCTACACAAGAAAATAGTGTATAGAATCTAAAGTGATAACCTTGTTTAATTGAGCTTCTTTGTTACACCTTACTTGAGTTGCTTCTTAAAAGCTCTCTCATGCTTGAATATTCTTATCAATTACTTCCTTGATCATTGACGCCGATACTTCAGCTCTTACGATTAACTGCCTTGCATATGATGCCCTAATGAGGTGACCAAGGTAGTGGGAGGATGGTAGAATCTCCTATAACTAATGAAAAGTTAAAATCCTGAGGGATTCACCTTGATGAACACTCTAGAGGTTGATAGACATTAGGATTTGCTAATAGAATTAATATATAAACTCTAGAGATGGCTTGAGATCATGTTCTACTTGTAGAGGAGCTTAGAATGCTCATTAAAGTAGAGACTCACTAAGAAGAAAGAAGAAATCTCATTGGGATAGAGTCTAAGAGATTTGGTATAGCTTGGAATGTACTACAGTCTCTAAAATGCTAAAATCTATCCCTTAAACAAAGATCTTAATGCAATATTTATAAAGAGAAGGCTCCAATAGATCTTTAACGGCTAGCTTTGATTGATCGACCAAGGGCCGTCAATCAAGCTCCATTGAAATAGTCCACTGAACTCGTTGGACATTTTTACGATTACTCGATCGATCGAACTCACTTAAGAGTTGGCTAGTTTGTGCAACTTATTTTCTTGCAACTCGAGACCTCAATAGCCAATCTAAGAATATTCTGAATGAGCTTCTAAGGCTATATGATGATCAAATGAATGTTTACCTATTAAGTTTAGGATAATCTATAGGTAAAGGTTGTTTTGGGTCAAGGTTATGGTCACTAAGGTACCTCAATATACATGTTCTTCACATCCTTGATATTACAAGTCTTCATGTATCTTTAGTCAAGGTTAGGGTCACTAAGTATAATTATTATCTTCTCTTCTCAACCCCTTTATGAGGTTTGAGTATGGAGGTCTTATCTATGGGTTCTACTAGATCTGGATAGACTTTAAATCTGGGTCTTCATACAATATTGCCCGTTGTTCATCACTGTTTTGACGATCCTTTCTCTAACACGGGTGACAAGTGCGTGGGCATACTAGAATTGGGATTACGGTTCCAATTCAAACTGAACAATAATGACCCCGAGCACCAAAGTAGGTAAACACTGAGTATGACCGAGATCTAAGGAGATCGATCATCTATTCAGTTACTCGCTCAAAGTGTAAATGGATCAGGCGATACTCAAAGGGTGGGGTTCATCATTTGATGATGAGTTTCTTTCTTCCTATCGTACAAAAAGACTTTCTCAATGCATGAAGAGTGAAATAGAAAGAGGAGTTTAAAATCAATCGCTATCGGCCGCTAGAAGGCGCTTTGATCATAACAATAATTATCAGCTATTGTGTTTACACTATGAATTAAGTTAAAGAAAGCAAGTAGTAAATCTGGTAAGTAAATGATTATGATAAGGGAACAAATTTACTTGATAAAAGCAAGATTACACTAAGGAATGTAAATTTGATAGGATAACTAAAAGATAATTGATCTGTTTGGGTTCGTGTGAGATGACTTCTAAACTTGCTTAACTCTCTATTTATACCTTCCCTTCATTCCTCTAGATGCTTCCCACAATCGACGGTTATCATAACTGCTTCCTCCCTCTCTTTGCTTCTAGATTCTTCCCATGGTCTTGCGTTCTCTAAATTTTTTATATCTGTCGGCATCCATATAAACTCGACCACTAGTTAACTGATTGCTTAGTTGCTTGAACTCGATCGCACCGTAAATGACTACTTAAAATACGCACGACATCTTATGACATTCTTATGACCGTTAAACACATGCACGTGTGATTCACACGAGTATGACCCAAAATAATCGAAAACAGGATTCGATCGAATAAGGTATAAACATTGCCATCTCATTGTTGTCCTTTCGAAGAAAAGGGTTACAACGTTTGAGTATTTTCATATACTACATTAAATATTCACACTTATTGCCTAATATCTTTGATCTTTATCGCCAGTATTAATCACATTGATATAAAATGGCGAATACAACTTGAACAGACACGTGTCTTCAAAAAGAGTCGTTCTACTGTGAAGAGCCGTTCTCCCTAATTAATGCTTCCTCTAAACTCCTTATATATGTATATTTGCAACTTTGTATTCACATTTTATATAATTTTTCATTTTCTTTCTTCTTTCTTCTTTTACTCTACTCCTCTTTGATCATGGCTTTTTCTTCATCTAAACTTGTATTTGATCAGTGAGACATAATGGTTATAATGGATCTCTTTGTGGAACATTGCTCGAAGGATATAATTTTCAAGTTTTTGATTCATGAAGATGCTTATGGTTTATGTCCTTCATTATCTCCAAACGTGCAATATTAAGCAGTTATAAAAATTGCACAAAATGAAAATGTGATATTCTCTCGAAGAAAAATCAAAGATGTGAGTACACTCTTAGTTCTCTCAGTCTGCACATAGATCCATACCCAGACTTGGACTCAACGTGATGCTCCGCATGGCTCAGCGTGCATGTGTGCGTGGTCTATAGCATAGGTTATGGTTAAAAGCATAACCCCTCCAAAGGACTAAATTCATGATGCCCCCTAAAAAGAGACTCAAGCCTTATGCAAAAGTCTCTTCTTATGTACATGAAAATCTCCTTACTCATTTTCGATGTGGGGCAATGAGAGTCATTAAAAACAAAACACTTTTTGCAAACCAAAAGAAACAAATGAAAAAAATTTTAAAACACCATTTTTATTTAAAAGTTCTTTTAAATACAACACAATTTTATATTTGTTATCATCACCCAAGTAAATTTTTCTATGATGACATAACTAATAATGTGTAAAAATAATCCATATGTGGTGTCATATGGAATAAAGCGACCAAATCCAAAATGATGGTCTAGATTCTCTTGTAAAATCACATATGATAATACTTATACATATTCAATGGAATCACCTTTCTCAACTAAGTTTTTTAAGGAGCCCTTTGAATCTGATGCTTCATCATATAAATTAGGTTTGAATTTTTATTTTTATTTTTTATTTTTTGATTTTTAATCTATAATTTTTAGACCAATAGTAATTTTTTTTTCAAGTCCAACACTTAATTTTTTTATTTTTTATTTTTAAATTTAAAACTTGGATCTTATCTAATCGCTCCCACCAGTACCTCTCTCATTATATCTTCTTATGGCTATGATAGCATCATCGGAAGATACCTAAATCGCTTTTCTATAGGAATCTTTAGTAAGCAACATGTACATGGCGAACTCCATATTGAGATCTAAACCGTTGCTGAGATTCATAATCAAACCATCTCACAATTAAGACATCAAACAAAGTGCAATCTTTTTTTATTGTCAAGTTTTACATCAACAGTTGTCAATCTACTAATCTGGGCATTAAACTCATTTAAGAACTCTTTGAAAGAAGACCCTTCTTTTATCTATAGGTTATATAATTTTTATTAGAGAAAAATCTTGTTTGACATTAATTTTCCTTGATACATGTTCTACAAGCCTTTGAAAGTTGTTTAATCAGACACAATGAACAAAACCGAATCTAGTATATAAAGAAAATTTGTCAACTCTAAATAAAATTTCTCCTTAAAAACCTCATCTTTCAACTTTACAAACTTCTCTTCTTTTCCTTCGATCACAATTGTAAATCTTTTCTTCACCAACACTGACTTCATATTTAATTTCCACAATATGTGTTTGGAACTGTTGAAATTCAATGCTTCGAATATGATAGAAATGATCTAGCCATCTAAAAGACATTTACAGCACAAACGCCAATACTAATCTATAACTATAAGGCTTCTAACCTTTGGCTCTGATACAATTATTATAGAAAAAATATGCATACACAATTGATGTTGGAAAAAAATCTATAGAAAAAAAGAATCCCACTAAAACCTTAAAGATAAAAAGAAAAATAAGAGAAAAGAGACACAAAGATTTATGTGGTTCAAAAATATGCCTACATCCATGGAGTTAGCAACACGAAGTTTTATTTTTCTTTAAAATAAAAGAAACACTACACCAAAAATACCATTTAGGAACGACCACGTATTTGGTTCCGAAACGGTTGTAAATTTTTAAGCCATTCCCAAACCAAAAAAAACCCTATTTCCACCGCAGTCACACCCACTCTCTCTCTCTCTCTCTCTCTCTCCTGCTCCCTCCCTCTCTCTCGCTCCCTCACTCCCTCCCTCCCTCTTGATCTCTCTCCCTGTCTCTCTCCCGCTCCCTCCCTCTCGATCTGTCTCCCTCCCTCCCGATCCCTCTCCCTCTCCCTCCCTCTCCTGCTCCCTCACTCCCTCCCTCTCGATCTCTCTCCCGCTCCCTCATGGACGATCTCCCTCCGTCTCGATCTCTCCCTCTCTGGTTCGCTCCCTTCTCTCTTTCTCTCTCACTCTCTCTATTTTCCTCTCTCACTCTTCCTCTCCCTTTAACAGAAACAACGATCTTCCAGCCATTGATCCGATTGAGCTTCTGACAATCGGATTTCGCAGGTGTGGAGTGGCTGGAGTTTGGATTTGGTCCGTACGCTTAGGGATCTCCATCCATAAGGTGCGCTCGCTTAGGTATTTTCCAGTTTCTATTTTCCCCCAAACAAGATGATGAATGGTACACAAGTCTCACTTGATTCTATTTAAAATCTAGAGGGAAATCTAATTGATGGTTTCAAATCTATATATCTACAATGAGGTTTTTGCTTAGGCCACAAGCATGCACAGGGCAATTCGTGAACATGCCACCATGTGACAGCTTGAATTGGGCATGAGATCTTAAGGCACCCATCATGTTGGTTCCACCATGCTTATCTCTCTTCACTGAAATCAGGCCAGTCCACTCTTCGGCTCCTCCATTATGGTGGGGATACTTGCCCACATGTTTATTTGGCTGGTGATATTTTTCAAATGATTGGTCACAGTTATATAAGCACGATTGACTTCCTGTGTTTTTCTTAAGATATCAAGATTTATAGATCCTTAACCTAGGCATTATGAACATGAAAGCCTGTTAGGTGATGATTTTGATAGATGTCAACTATTACATAGGAAATAATGGTGATTGACCATCAATGAGCCACAAATGCTTTGGATCAAGTTGATATTTTTTTTTTTATTTTTTATTTTTTATTTTTTTCGATACCTTCATCCACGTTTATTTGACCTTATCAATAGGTTGGATGACAAATAAACATTACGAAAACATTACAGTGGGCCATAGGAAGTTTTTAATGATTGGATGTTCAATCACCACTGTTTTCTATAGTATGGTCCACCTGATAAATGGATATCATGCTATTTGCCACAAGTGAATGTGGCAGTATGTAGGAGAGAATATTTTTACACTCGTGGGCTTATCAAAGCTATTTAGTCAATTCTCTCATGGGTACTATGCAGACCCTTCACCCACTGGGAGTGGATTTCGTGAGGCCCTGGCTTTTCTAGATTTGATTGGTCCAACCCCACTTTCAAACATGCTTTGCTTGACTTTGGCAGCAGCACATGACCCAATCAAATCGTGCCATGTGAGAGCCTTATTGAATCCACTCTCTCACCCACGGGCCCATTGATGTGTTTTATGCATATGCTGTCCATCAGCATGGTCCTCACCACACACTTGATGAATGCAAATAGTGATGGGGCCATTGATTTGACATTCTAGCATGTGGAAAGACCATATCCTGAAATTAAAACAACTCAATAATTTTTGTGGAAAATAACATCTTGGTCCTATTGCTGTTCTAAATGTTATTCCAGCAACTCTTAAATGTTGCATCATGAATGTTAAGGATATTGGTACAAAGAGGATTGAGAATCCTATGAGGCACATCCATCAAGTAGGAAACTTCTTCTTTGGATTGTATGATGATATTACCCAATATGCCAAAGTAAGAATTTCAGAAGTACTATGACTGAAGACTCCCTATGCTTGCTCATTCTGTCATTTGTTCCAATCATGATAGTTTAATATAGAAATGAAGGTTTTGATTGTCACGCCTTAAACCTGAAAATTGAATTTACAGGAATCTCGATCGCCAAATCTGGTGTCGACAGCCTCTGTAGTACCCCATTCTCGGCTCCCAGTGCTCATACGTAAGATTCTGATCTTGGGATCCAACAATGAGGATTTTTAACATGAATTTGTCTCAGAAGAAGCATAACCACAAGTATACCCAAATCATAAGAACAACATTATCACTACATATTCGCTAATATAATCATTTGAGTACAATACTGAAAAGGAAATACATATGTCAAAATCAAAGCTCCAGAAGTTAGCTACATGCTTCAAGCTCCATGCTGCTGCAACCTAACATCACCTGCACGCATCTATCGTGCATAAGCTTATAGAAAGCTTAGAAGGTGGTGTAAGTGTGTGCACAAGGCAAGTGCCAAGTATTTTATATAATGCCATAATCATACAACGTAAAAAATACTGGTAAGATCATGAATTATATGATATCAAAGTAAACAGAAATACTAATAAGTCCATAAAGATATCATCAACCTCATCCAGGATATATGATGAAAAGACATAACAAGTCAATGTCATATACTAAGAAAGTAATGTAAATCGACTATGTAATGGGGAAACATAATTAACCAGACATCAGATATCGAGGATGCAATAGAATATGTAATTTGGAAAAGCTACGAATACCATTAACCTCATGTAGGTCATATAAATGCAGAAACATAGCAACCTAGAATGCCATATGCCGAGGATGTAATGCAATATATGGTGCGAATGAAATGACCAAGCTTCAGTGTGAAATCGAGATGATAGTATGTGGTATCGCAGGCTATGAGGCCTATCACAAAGGACTTCTATCCAAACCAGTCCCATATCTAAATTTGGATAGATAAACTCAATGTGGTAAGCTCTTAATCTCAGGTTAGTCGCGTGCCCCAACGAAATCCTGGCCATCGTGAAAAGTACACATAAGGATTAGTTGCGCACCACCAGCCCGAGTGAATATTAAATGAATGAATGAATATAATGCTGAGTATGCAATTCCTGCTCCACAAATCAGTATTGTACATCTCTGGGATCATTACCGGGGTTTAGCACACTTTACATACAAATAGCTACCCACTGATGCGCGACCATGCAAGTGGAAGAGACCTCACTATCTGCCTGGCCAGGAGTCAACTAATATCTACCCGGCATGTTGATAGCGGACCCATTCACGAGCTGGTCAAACTCAGCCTAGCTATGCCCCCTACTCTTGAGCAGGTAAGGCCACACTGGCTATGACATAGTAGGAGACACAAACTCCTGGTATTCGGCACTCGGGCGCTCATGTATCTACTCGGTCTCGACGTTGGGGCATCTCCTGGCCACGGAGGTTTAGGGACTTTCACTCACGGATATCCAAAGTACCCAGATGCTCAAACCAAACATTTTTGATGTCCCATCTAGCCATCCATGACATGCCTGTGGAGGCTATGACCCTGATGTCGCTAAGGTGTACAGTAATCACAACACACAGTGAAAGATACATGAGTCATATAATCTATTCATGCATCAATCCTGCGCATACCGTGTGTTTATGTGGGATAATTCCATTTATCAGAGAGTCTCATAAATCATCTATACTATGACATATGCAATGATCAATCACATCTCACAATAAACATGCAAATGATGCGTATGGGCATGTATCATGATGTTATGTGGCACATACTCATAATCGGTATTAATAACTGGTATCAACAATTGACCTTGAAAATGTGGACATTTGACCAACATTGCCCCCAAGGAATGACCCTCACAGAACCTAACATACAGTGGACCCATGACTTCACACAAGGGCCAAAAATACAACACCATGGGCCACACTCAAGAGCTTAATACACATCACGATGGGCCTAACATACATCATTATGGGCTCCATAGCCCGACCCTCAAATGCACCACAATGGGCCTCATACAATCATAATGGGTTCCGTCATCACATGGGCCTATATACATCAGATGGGCCACATCCCATGAGGCCCAAATACATCACAATGGGCCATAACCCATAGGCCCCAAACACATAACAATGGGCCTCTCACACGAGTCTATTATGCATCGCATCAAGGTGGGCCTCGATGGATGACCATAAATACATCACATTGGGCCTCATATACATCAAGTGGGCCATATCACATGGGCCACATATACATCACAATGGGTCTTTAACACAGGCCTAATATACATCACAAAGGGCCACATCTCATGGGCCTTATATACATTACAATAGGCCTCGACAAGCGGAATCGATCGATAATCGGCCTCAATAATCGGAATCGGCAATCGACCATAACAATCGAAATCGATCAATTATCGGCCTCGATGATTGGAATCGATAATCGGCCACAACAATCGGAATCGATCGATAATTGGCCTCGATGATCGAAATCGGTAATTGGCCACGACAATCAGAATCGATCAATAATCGACCTACATGATCGAAATCGACAATCGGCCACAACAATCAGAATCGATCAATAATCGGCCTCGATGATCGGAATCGGCAATCGGCCACATCAATTGGAATCGATTGATAATCGAAACCGACAACCGGCCATGACAATCGAAATTAGTAATCGACATCGATGAGAATGGGCCTAACAAGGCTTAAGGGAAGGTCACAATGTGGACATTCAACTATCATTGCCCATCAATGTGGACATTTAACCAAAATTGCTCCCAAGGAGTGGTCCACATAGAGCCAAATGTATCGGGGGCCCATGACCTCATATAAGGATCTTATACATATCACTATGGGCCTCACTCATGGGCTGCTTATGCATCACATTGGGCCTCTCTCATAGACCTCATGTTCATCACAATGGGCCGCAACACATAGGCTCCATATATGCCAGTTGGATCGCCATACATGGGCCGAAAAATAGATCTCATTGGGCCTTACCAAATAGTCTAGAAATACATCATAATGGGCCTTAAGTACGTCGCAATGGGCCTCGACACATGGGTCATGAATACATCACATTGGTCCTCATATATGGGCCTCAAATATACATTAAGTAGACCGTATCCACGGCCCACACTAGTGGGCCATATACACGTCAAGTGGGCTACACTAATGGGCCACACAAGTGGGCCATATACACATCAAGTGGGCTATACCAATGGGCCGCACAAGTGGGGCATATACACATCAAGTGGGCTACACTAATGGGCCGCACGAGTGAGACATATACACATCAAGTGGGCTACACCAATGGGCCGCACAAGTGGGCCATACACACATCAAGTGGGCTATACCAATGGACCGCACAAGTGGGCCATATACACATCAAGTGGGCTACACCAATGGGCTGGACAAGTGGGCCATATACACATCATGTGGGCTACACCAATGGGCTACATGAGTGGGCCATATACACATCAAGTGGGTTACACCAATGGGCCGCATGAATGGGCCTAATACCATGGGCTTCAAATACACAACAAGTGGGCCTCATGGGTGGGTCACAAATACATCAAAGGTAGGCCTCCTAAGGCAGCCCATGATTGGGCAAAAATAGATGGACAGTGGGTCCAACACATACATCATGGTGGGCTTGCCTAAGGTGACCCATGATTAGGGCACATAAGTAGGGTGGGCCTCTCAAGACAATGGGACCCACGACCCTAATAAAATGAATGAACAGTGTGGGTAATATACACATCATGGTGGGGCCACTGAGATACAAAATCCAAGTCAATCAGTGGCTTGTGTGGGCCACACCACGTACAACAGTTGAGGGTTTACCCTCCATAAAACGTTCATAACCATTTGTTGGGCCCACCAATCTTTAGTTCACAAATCCAACCCATCCATTATGTGTGTCCCACAAGATTAAGGGGTCGGACCAAGTTTCAGGTGCATCCAAACCTCAGATGGACCCCAACAAGTGCTTTCGTATGGTTTAATTCTATATACAGCTGATTTTTGGGGTGACCTGTTGCTCAGAGGGGACCTAACAAATGCATGACATTGATGTTCCACATACATCATGGTGGGGCCCACGACTGGGACTCAACAGTCCCTGCCTCTCTCACCCGTCACGCAGTAGCAGGGCGCTGTTACGCTTCCTCTGGTCTTAGCAGTAGCGCTTATTGCATGCATGTATTTTTTTTATTTTTTTTTATTTTCTTAGGGATTTTCTTAGGTGGGGCCCGTATCAGTAAAATCCACCTCACTCATTGAACTTTATGGCTCGAGACAGACCAAACGAGCCCAATATTCGATATGCTCTATTGTACAAAATCATCCGAGTGGATTTTAATGGTAAAAACCACTATTTTCTATGCTATGGCCCGTCAGATAATCGGATTGGCTTCATTTTTAGGCTCAACGCCTAAAATGGGATGAGAAATAGGATGAACGGTGTGGATTATATTTGTACATCAAGGTGGGGCCTGTATGAGCTACCCACCCAAAAGTTGAAATCAAGCTAATATTTTTGTTAGTATAGCCACCATCCGTTCACACTTCACTTCATCGTCCAGCATCCCTGGATGCTGGATGGATGGCGTGAATACATTTCATCGAGGTGGGTCCCATAAGAACATGGCCCACATGATTTGTATTAATCTAATATTTGTGTTTTCCCATCGCCATAAGGTAGGGCCCACATGGTTTGGATGGCCATGCGGTCCATTTGATGGACGATTTGGACATCACATAACTCATTAAGTGGGCCAAAAAATAAAGGAAGGAGAGAGAGAGACACACGTGAGATGGAGGGACCCCGGTATTATGGGCCCTCCCCTTTCTACATCACAACATAAATCAAGTGGGTCGCATTACATGTAGGCCCACCGATTAAAAATCAACAGTGGAGATTACCTCTTCACCAAAATAAAAGGTCTAGATGACCTCTTTAAATCTAAAAGTAAACATCATGATGGGGCCCATGAGAGGCCCAATCATGGAATGATCATGTGAATCATAGTTGGCCATCGGCCACGTCTAGTGTCCAAAGTGAGATCCATACCATCAATCGGCAGGCTCCACTTGGCCCATCATAAAAACATGAAATTTATGCCTATGAAACACCCACCTTTAATTTTCTCTTCCTTCTTTCGCCTATAGTCTCTAGTGATCCAAGGAAACGATTCCAATGGTTGAGATGGACTTTAAATGATGGAGATGGGAGGTAGGAAGGTGGGCCACACTAGCTCTCTCATGGGGAGCTTGAACGTGAGTTGCTTGGGAGGAAAAACTGAGAGAGAGAATGAGAGAGAGAGAGAGATGATGGGAGAGTGATGGGAGAGAGGAATGGATGGGTGTACTTGTGTTAAGAGAGAGAGTTGACTTTTAAGGTTTGCTTTTGTACTTAGGGATGGGATAGAGTAATGAGTGTACTTTAAAAAGTGAAGTGATTGATAATTCTCTAGGGATTGCAACGCGGAGCATTTTTCCTCAAACCGAATGCGGGCCCACATCTCCTGGTCCGGGTATCAGATCGGCGTGCAATATGCGGTGTCGAAACTGCAGCGACAGCGCGGTTGCTAGGGTATAAGTCTCGGATTGAGCTGACTCAGATCTACAGGATATGAGTTAGGGTCGTGCGCAAATGTCGATTATATGTCACGAGTTACCGAAATCGTTGGGAAGGATCATGGGAGTTAACGGAACAGTATAGACTAGGATACGGGCCTTACATTGAGGCTTCTTTTCCTATGCTTGTGTATCCTGTAATTTATCAACCATGATTTTGTTCAGTGTTAAATGCAAGTTTTGAGGCTTGTTTCCCTATCTAGTTGTGCATCTTGTCATTTTACCAATTATGATTGTTCAATGTAGAAATGCAGGTGTCGAGGCTTGTTTTCCTATGCTTTTGCAACCTTTTAATAAAAAAAAATGTAGAACAGCGAGTTTTGAGGCTTGTTTATGTGATCTATTGGGCTTAGTCAAAGGTCTTTACAATTGGCCTTGGTTTTGCAAGGTTTCTTTCATTTTTATATCAAAGTGACAATTTTAGAAATAACACAAATAGAGGAAATGAGTGGGCATCCTTCAAATACAAATGGGAAGTGAGCTTACCACATCAAATAGAAGAAATGAACACAATGGCCACAATTTGTTATAATTATTTTTTTTTCCCTCATTCTTGCTATTTCTGGTGCAGGGTGTCGACCCAAGAATCAAGGTGGAAGTTTGGCCAAGAGTAAAATTTTCTAATGCTGTCATCATCTTAGCCTTTCTCCAACAGTTTGGGGTCAACTTTTAAATGGTAGATTGGTGACATTTTAGGATTGATTGCCTACATTAGATCAAACTTCCTATTTCATGCTTTGGAATTGGCCATTTCAGAGGTTCACATTTAACAAAGAGATGGGCAAGTAAGGTAATACAACAATAGTCAACACTCAATCAAAATGCAATGGTTAGGACACCCCATTTGGCAAAAAAGTACTATTATTGTGTCTGCTGTCCATAAACCAGTCTTGTAAATTTCCATTTCTAAATAATTTCACTAGAAATTGATGTTTTTGGGGGGTTTTTTTCTAGATACCCATTACAAGAAATTGTTGATTTGGAGCTTCCAAAGCTCTAATGTTAAAAGGGCCATTCTAGTTTTGTGCATGGAAATGGAAAAGAAGTTGTAGTTATGAAATTCATGGTATTGTGTTTTTTGAAGTTATTGAGTAATAAAGAGAAGGAATCTGCTTTCTATTTTGCTAGTTTGGTGAGCTGTTAATTAATGCCATTCTTAACATTTTTTATTTGTGTCCTACAAATAGATGGTTAAGAAGAGCAGTAACTGTATGCAGGGGATGAAGAGACTGGGCTAAGCCTTGTAGCTTGTTGGTTTCGTCTTCCACCCTAGGTGATAGGAGCCCAATTCATGCAGGCCTCGACTTAGGTCAGCTCATGTATTGGACTTGAGCATGCTTTAGCACACCCAGCCTAGCCCAATTCGTTGGCCTTATCAGATCATTACGCCTTACAACACTTTCAACAAAGATATTTTTTACTTTTTGGACATAGGTAAATGCTAGTATATTTTAAAATGTAGGCAAAGGTAGAAATATTACAATATCCCATTCCCAACATCTTTCTAGAAAAGGGAGAAAAATGCTTGAACCTAAGTAGGTTATTTTCCTTTGTGAACCGTACTGGTGGATTAGTTGTAAATTTGACTTTCAGCTAACATGTATGTAATCTTTCTATGGTCATTTAGCTGATAGAGTGTGATGCTGGTTTTATGTGCTACTTTGTAATATTGAAATAATAATCTCCCATATGACCACCAGGTTGAAGTTCTCTTCTTGATCCTTAATGTTGTGCCTGAATTATTTCTTTGACTTTTAGTTAATTTATGAGATTAAGTAGATCTGGCAATTTCCAGACTTCAATGCCTTTGCCTCCAGATGTTTCAGAAGGTAGCACGGGATACCAGAGTATGCTATCAACGGGTAAACTGGGATATGTTAAGGTTTAATTGTAAGCGTTTGTATAATCTGATTTGGGTCTTCGACTCTTTGTAGAATGGATGGTGGAAATTGCTTGACTACCCATCTCATGAGCATTGTATTTCTAAATAGATGTGTTTGAGGCTCTAAAAGAGTAACTATGAATTGAATGTAGACATCTTTGTATGTAAATTCTATGAGTTTGAATTGAGTTCACTTCAAGAATATGTTGTTTCAATATCCTGCTTAGTGTTGTTATGTTGAAATTTCAATATCATTTGTAGCACTGCCCTTGTTGATGGCACATGCTAGACATACAACGTTAATCATACCAAAGTCCATTGTTCCATACATTGGGTTTGCAGTTTTGGATCTCAGTAAGAAGTTCTTGATTCAAGCTTGTAGCATTTATGAAAACTTTTCTATGGCTGAGTATATTTGGGCTGACATAGCCTGAGTATATTCGTATTTTGGGATGTAAATCTGTTGGTGCAGTTTGGTTTTTTCATTATTCTCCTTTCCCACTTTTTATTACTCTCACTCTCTCTCTCTTGATGAAAACAACTACTGGTCCTTTTCAACTAAAGAAAAAAATAATATTATTTTAACCTTTTTCTTTCTACACACTCTTTCTTTTTCCTACTTTTGATATTAGAATAGTACTAGCATTTTTCCTTTTCCCTTTACCTTCTTTTATTTATGTATACCTCTTAATTTCTCTTACAGGCAATGGAGATAAACAAGGCTAATTAGAATACCCTTTTCAAGCCTTACCCTTTCTTTGATGCATACAAGAACTATCCGGAGTTGACATCATTTTCTGATCAGTGCAGAAAATGATGATGACCTGAGGAAATGGAAAGGTTAGTTTGAATCTCGGCTCTGCCAACTGACATTGAAGGTGAAAGGGTTTCTGTTCATTTAAGATCTATATGATCCTGGACCAATGGATATATAGCATCCTTTGCCAAGGTATGAATTTTCTATTTATCAACTTTGAATGAAGGGGCCACCATACTTCCTTTGATCCCTAGAGTTGTTAGAGAACTACCTAAGATGAAATTCCTAGCTATTCGATAGACATAAAAGAAATGAACATGACAGTGGTCCACATTGAACGGGAAAAGGCAAAAGATTGGACTGCTGGCATTTTCTAATCTCACACACATGATCCCATACATGTGGGAACATGGATCTCGATTCTATCTTATGGTTTCCACAATCAATTGGACTGAGACCCAGCTGAGTTGGGTGTTTTTTTTTATTAGTTAAAAAGTATGGTGTTGTGAAGTGAAAATAGTGATAGGAAAGTGTAATTGTGTCAGGTTGGTGGATACACAGTGGAGTATAAGGGAGACAACACTAGTGCAGTCAGAGGAGCAGGTCATAATTTCTTTCTCAACCTCTTTTTTTTTTTTTTTTTTTTGTAAAAAATCAGTAATAGTTTGTTGATGATAACATTTATAGGATAATGAGAAAGTGGATATGAGAAGGCTTCTTGATTGGAGCCAATCAAAGGGTAGGTGTTTATGAAATACCATTGCTTTCACATCATGTTGGTAATGACCTTTATGATTTACTATTCTTTGCTTTTATCTGTCATATTCACGGAAGTCTTGAAGCTAATTGCAATACCTACTTAAAGCTTCAGAAAATGGGTTCAATTCCTTGCCCAAAAACATATCAGCATGTATTCAACTATCTTTCGTTGTGCTTCAGTGTTATGATCAGGACAATCTATGTTAGATCATTGATGATGGTTTTGTACATCACATGTCTAGTCACCAAAACATTGTACATCAGCATGTCTGCCATTAGAGTTCTTTTTTTTTTCCTGGAATTTGTTGTAAAGATGACATCTTTTCATGGTTTTCTTTGATTTGTCAGTGGTGATGATTTTCCACATCAGAACTTTATGGCACAGTTTTTTAGAACGTCTCCATGTTTAAAAGGTGATACTATCAAAAAGTTCATGGTTAAGACAATTTACAACATGTGCAATACTTTAATTAGCCATTTCGTAGTTAAATCTTCCATCCATGCATATCTACCATTTTATTTATTTGAAATGTCATAGGCATTATGATAAGTGGAATTTTGATTTATGTTTGGTCAGTGTATGGACACACATCTAAATGCATTTTTGTTTCAGAGAAACTCATTCAAACTTTACTCTTGTTTTTCTTTGTATAGGGAATTCCAGCTAGTGTCCAGATTTTTTACTGTGACAAGGATGCACAGGCTTAGCCTATTGCTTGGCGAAGTTTTTTTTGGTGCTCCATTGTGCAATTGTACTGGAACTATGGTGCAATAGGACTTCTGACAGTGGCACATTCTGATGTTGATAAAACCAACCAGAGTTACTATGGTGAATCGAAGCTGAATTACTTAACAATTGATGGGAGCCATGAAGGACTTGTGCCTTTATGCATGATTTTCAAGTTAATTGGCTGACCTTATTAATCTATCTTTCTTTGTTTGCATTTGCAAGTGAAATTGCTGATTATAGATCGGTTGTAGGTAAAGAAGGGCATGTTCAAAATGAACAGAGCAACCTTGCTAAATCTTAAAGATCAAGGAAGGCCCACATGGAGAAATCCTTCTAACCTATATTTGTTTTCTTAGAAAATCAATCAGCACTACTTTATTTGTTAAAAAATAGGTATGGTTTATGAATTTATTTATTTAATTAAAAAAAAAACAGCAATAGTTTGCAGAAAGAGGATGAAATATCAGGGAATATGGTTGTGTGGAGCCTTGTCTACTTCAATTCGCAATCATTTGGTAAATGAATGGTATATGGATAAAATAGCAGAGAACATGTAAAGTTTCATTTGTATTCTCTTGCTTTGGTAACTGAAATTCAGTTCAGTTTGATGGATTAAAATTGTTTCAAATTCTTTCTATTCTCGGATCTCTGTCCTACGCATTAAGGTTTGGTAATGAGTTATGGACTTCATCATGAGAGATGGATTTCATCAGATAGATGTATTCAACTCAAACATTGATCCATATAGGCTTAGTTTAAACCATTTTAATTCTCATTCTTTCATACTTGAGCAGGTCCACTCAAAATCATACTTGAAAAGCCTAAAATGCAGCTCGAAAGTTGCCTTAATAATTGAGGTAATGAAAATTGGTTGGCATATAAATGTTTGAGTTATGATTTGATTTCCCTTTTTTGTTTTTGTTTGAAAGTTCTTTCATGATCTGTTATCTAGCTTGCTAATCATGATCTATTTTGGGTGCATAATTATTACTGAAACCCTGTGTCAATATGACACATCATAGAGATCTTGTTAGGAAAATAATCTTTGGCTGATTCTGGTCATCCAAGCCATCACAATCCAAATGATGTTCTGCATCAAAGAAATCATAAGATCCATAAGATGGAGGTTCTAAACAGTGTAAATAAGGGTTGAATTGTATTAACCAATGTTTGATATGTTCTTCATTTTCCTAATACATCTTAAATATATACTAAGTCCCTGTTTTTCCAGTTTGGTAGACACCTAAAAATGAGTTGATCTCATTTAGTTAACAGAATTTATGCATTAGAGATCTTGATCTCTAATGCATATTGAGTTCATGTTAACAGTGATTGTGTATTGAATATCAAAATCTCTTATATGTAACTAAAATGAGATCAACTCATTTTTAGGTGTTAATGAAATATCTTTGCATGTGAAGTAAGCCTTTCATCATGTTATTAGAAATTTCTCTACTAATGCACATTTTGATTATCTAGAGCCATTCAAAACACTCGCAAAACGTGAGCAAGATTTGATCTGCTATCAATGATGAGAAGGCCATGGAATTCAAACAGTCTGAACAGGTCCCCACAATCACAGTGGTGGGCTTCACCTCTATGGTTGAGTTTCAAATCAAGCATTAGGAACTAAACAAAGAGAACTAGTGAGGGATGTTAGAGGTATGATTAACTTATTAGTTACGATCGAACAATGTTTCTTCTGAACTAATTGATTTGAAAATTTCAGCCTGTAATATCTATTTTATGATCAAGTATCCTAACTATCCTAAAAAGGGTAGTTTTGTTGTAGTGATGGTGGAATCAATTTTGTACAGCCAACCCCGTTAGTAGAGATAAATATTTGGTTGTTCTGTAGAATTTATTTCAATATTTGGAGTTGTTCAACTTGTGATAGAAAGAGACATATTAGAATGTACTAGAAGGCTGTGCTATAAATTAAAGTCATGGTGCAACACAAAGGACAAACCCAGAAATGGTGGAACCTTGTGTTTTCTCTAGGAGTGGAGCACATCATGGAGGATTTTTTATTTATTTTTAATGTATTCGGGCAATTGTAAACTTATTGTTGTAAATATATATAATTTTTATTATAAAGTTATACCATATTTGTTCAATATTAATTTTAAATTGTATATAATATTCTTTGGTTTTTAAATATAAAAAAAATGTACAGATTTTATTGGCCATTTGTAAATAATGAAAAATACCGTTCCAAAAATTTAAAATTAACCGTTGGCAACATTAGGAATGGTTTAAAACCGTTCCTAAAATTTAAAATTGACCATCTGTTCTTAAAAATTGAAACGGTACTCGATACAATTTTGAACCATTTCAGATTTTTTGCAATGCCTCTTTTAGGAATGGTTTAGAACCGTTCCTAAGGGATTTAGGAACGGTTTAGAACCGTTCCTAAATGATGTTTTTTTGGTGTAGTGAAAATAGGAAATACAATTATGACGTTTCTCCCACTCTTCCATTGTGGACAGAATTTCTCACTAAGAAGATGCATACTATCTTTACATGTATTCTCATTTTATAAACCATACATCATATAGAAAGCCCTAGCCAAAGTCCAGTCCAGGAAAACTAGGCTTTACATGTACACACGTATAAGAGAAGGGAGAAGTGGTTTCCACACAAGAAACACTATATTTGTTTTGTATGTTCATATATGCCACCATCTTAGTGTGATAGAGAGTCTCCACCTAAACATTCATGGTATGTGCATTCACATAAATAATATGCTTTGCACACACCGATCTATAGCTTAAGTGGTAGATTGAGTGAAGATAACCCATTTCAACATTGAGGTCTTGGTATCCATTCCCAAAAGGGGTGTGTGGCTACCAGTGAGGTGTTTGCTAACAATGGGGTGAGTACCATCAAGCTAACCACCCCCCCCCCCCCCCCCCCCCCTCCCAAAAAAAAAAAAAAGCGAAGTTTTGTGTAGCATATATTAGCCTTGGTTTTTCCCTTTTAATCAAAAGATTTCTTTCCACGAGTATAATTAAGAGTTTGTGTTATGTGACAGCCTAGAATGTATTATCCTCATATTAATAAAAGTCTTTTGGTAAGAAATTTTTTGAGTTCAAACTTATCACTTATATGTAAATGATTCATACTAACTATCAAAATGCATGTTGTTTGAAACACTACCAAACCATAATTAGTTTATTTTATTTCATAAATGGCTAATTAGTGGATTTTTAATGGATAATTAAAATGAAAACTATCAACAGTGCAAATTTATTGTATAAAAGTTTATTAAAATGATATTAGAATAATTAAATAAAGGGGTTTTTACTACAAAATTCCTCCAGAATTCAGATTTTACCAAATAATGCCTCCAGGGACCAAATTTAGAGGTAATGATTTTCAAGGAATAAAATTATTAAATAATTCCATATAATTTTTCTTTAAAAAGAAATAAAGCTAAGATTGTGGGTCCCATGTGGTACGTGAATGACATCCAACCTATCCAACATATACACCTACCATAATAATCACTTGAATAAAAAATTTGGTTATGCACCCCATCTTGATGATCACCTGAATAAAAGATCCGATTGATAGAATCATCAAATGGGTTGCACGTGAATTTAGATGTCTTTGCACATTGTATATTATTTTCTATGGTGTGGCCCACGTTCTAGTCTGAACCTCCAGAACTTCATCCATGTGATCTTTGTGATTGGATTCACCTACTGAAAAGGTTGGACGTCATGCACAAATGACATGGCCCCACTGTTCTCAACTTTATTCCTTTCTAAAAAAATAACAAACAAACGAAGGTTTGTATACGATGATATGCCTGAAGTGGGTCACAGGCTTAAACGGCTCGGCTGAGCTAATTTATGATTGGCGTGCATTTTCATGACCCCTAAAATCAATCACTGCACTGCTTGAGTATCAAATCACTCCCCGTTCTGAAATAAACCCTTTACAACTGCTTCTCAGCCCACGTCTTCTTGTAAACACTTAACACTCTCATACATTGCACGTGCCAGCTTTACTGGCCGTTGGATTATGATATTTTAGACTTTTAAGTTATGTATGATGATTTAAAGCACTCATGGGATGGGCTTTATGATGATTTGGTCATGGGGCAAAAGCTAAAGCCACTGGGGAAGGGCGTTTGTGATTCATTGGCAGACAATGACAACCAAACATGCACGCATTCATCAGTCATCTATTGTGGAATACTGCATATGGGTTCAGATCAATTGGGCTGTCCTAACTACTAATTATGAGGGACCTTCACCACCCATTTCTCATTAGAGCCATTTGGTACGTACCATGTATTTGAATGTATTTGAGGGGATTTTATAAGATTTCACAAGAAATTTTGGCTTAAATTTAGTGTTTGGAGCCTCATATTTAGAAGTATATAGAATTGAAGATATTTGAAATACATAATTTTAAAGTTGTAAGTGTTGTGCACACTTTTATTTGTCAAATTTCGATGAGACAAAACATCTTAAGTGATGGAAAATGGATCTTCAAGTGGATCTTCAAGAATGCAAGTGGATCTTCAAGAAAGATGAAAAGTTCACATTCAAGAAAGATGGAAAGTTCACCTTCAAGAACAAACCTTGAAGATTGGATAGTGTAAGAATAAGTTCAAGTCATGGATGATTCAAGCAAAAAGTATTCAAGGTCTAGTACTTTTCTAGTAGAAGATTAAGCTCCACCTTCAAGTAGAAGATTCATCCTATACACTTTAATGTCCAGTTTTCTCAAGTATAAATGACCATAAAAAGACCTTATACTTAGGTGCTTTCAAATGTTAAACTTATATGAGTTTTTATACATTGATTAGGCTTTAGTTCGACTAGTCTAAGCTTTTGTTCGACTAGTCTAAGATTTGGTTCGACTATTTCAAGATTCAAACTCAAAAATGGATATTTCTAGTGGTTTCTTGACTAGTCAAACAGGCTGCTTGACCAGTCGAAGAAGCACCTTCGATCAGTCGAAGGGTGTTTGACTCGAAGTCTAGCGGATGATTTTTATCACCCTCGACCAGTTGAAGGCTGTATTTGATTAGTCGAAGAGGGCCCTTGAACAGTCGAAGGCTATGTTTGACCAGTCAAAGAGGGCCCTCGACCAGTCGAGGAGGGCCTTCGACCAGTCAAAGAATGGTTTTATCCGATCGTGCCCAAAATTTGAAATTTGGTTGGATCTTAGACAAGTCGAAGGAGACCTTAGGCGAGTCAAAACAACACAATTTCAGCTTAAAAATAGAGGCCTTCTCTCATTCCGAAATTACCAATCCAAGCCAAGTAAAGCCTCCATTTAGAAAGAGAGAAGTCCCCACTATCATTAAGCTATTGGATGGTATTTTATATTTCTGTTCGTATAACTTTTGTTTTGATTATTTGATCTCTAGTTTATGAATCTTACTTTTTAAAAGAGAGTAATCACTCTTCTTTTTGAGATTTAAAGGATGCCTGAGGTTTGAATTAATTTAAAATCAATTCAAAGCCCAGAACCCTTGATTGTGTTACTGGACATTGAACATTATACATCAAACGAAGCAGTTCTACAGCCTACATCAAGAACGTCTTCAAAGAAGAAGATAAGTATCATTTTGTACTTTTGTTTTTGGTTTCTTTTGAATATCCAAAAAATCTCATGTATTGGTTTCGACTGAGATAACCAGAAAATCTCAGTGTGGGGTTTTATTTTTGATAGCCCATCTAAAAACACAACTATATAGGTTTTAAGGTGAACCTGTGAAAACCTTGATTATTAGTAAATGCTAATATCATATGGGTTGTGATTATTAGAAGTGGAGTAGGTGTGGCTGTTTGAGAACAGTTGATGTACACATGAACCACTATAACTTCTGGTATTTGTGGTAAATGGTTTAAGTTTCTGTGTATGTGGTGAATGATTGTAATTTATTTAAAGTTTGTATGGTGTATACTTATAATAGATAACTCTCTCTCTGTCTCTTACTTAATTTGTGATCCTGATCCTTACTACGTTCATGAAATCAGGTTATCCTACCTAAAACTCTATTTTTGGTGTAAGGTTGTCTTATAAACAAAGTTTGAATCAATTTATCAAAACTATTGCTATTGAGATCAGTGATTTATTCTAATTTATTTATTATTTCTGTATTTTGAATTTTTATTTGGCATAGTCCTATCCCACCCCCCTCTAGGATTATTAGCTCACCTCTTTCATTTTTTTTTTTTTTGAAATCTCAGGTTTTTCTAGGATTTTCGTGAAAATAACTTTTTAGTTGCCTTTTAAATACAAAAGAGTCATACTTGTAACAAAGGTGTCATTGGACTACAAATCCATTGTACATATGGTATGCTTGGACTACAAAGCTATTGTGCCTATGGTATAAACTAATGATATCCTAAACTAATTTAATAATTGGCTGCAAAAATAAAATCATAGTAATAGAATTATTCAAATTGTCCAAATGTTGGCCCTCTAAATGGATAGTTAAAAATGTTGGTGAGTTGCTTGTTTGTGATCCTTACATTTACAGTCCACTAAAGGCTTGAAATTTCCTTTTTTTTTTTTGCCTATAAATTTTAATGGGCTTTCCACAATTACAATTATTCTGCCAAATATATATCACATATGTTTACTAATTTGTGATATTAAAACTAATTTAATTAATCAAATTCATACCCTGTAGTGAATATACTATTGAATTTTAATACATTCTAAATACAAGCAAATGAAAGGTTTGGATTTCAATACATTCCAACTACAGATCATCAAACACCACCCTGAATTCAAAATCACTATGTAATTGTGATTTGAATTCCAAAGCATTTCAAATACAAGCTCCCAAAAGAACAGTTAGATGTCTACCATTTGGCTATTTAGCTATTTAGGTCACTTGTTTATAATAATTTTTTGTTTACAATCAATTAGAGATTCTGAAGTGGGGCCTACAAGTTGGAAGGTTTAAGTATATGTGACATAAAATTTTGATGTTTTACAATCCATCAAGAGTAGGCACATGTGCTGAGAGGTCCAGGAATCTCATCAAGTGGTACGGACAATGTTGATGCTTCGGCTGAAAGTCATGAGGGCCACAAGTGTACAAAAGCAATGAATCTTTAAAAGAAGACAAACGGTTCCAAAAAAAAAAAAAAACTTGTTGACAGACAGGCGGGGCCATAAGTTTATGAGTGGAGGCGTGAGGTAAGACAAGATGTTGCATGTGCAGGTGGGACCCACAAGTCGACCATTTTGCCTGGTGGGACATTTTGAGACTGGATATAGGCCTGGTATCCTGGCTATTATTTGATGATGTGGATAATTCCTAACAATGTTCCACACCCAATTATCAGTGGGAGCGGGCATTGCAGCTTTGGGCATATTAGTTTGGCCATGGAGTAGATTGGGCAGCATAGCCTACCTATATATGTTATACTTATCATCGTTTATTGGTATTTATTAGCCCATATGTGGACCACCTGATCAAGAAATGGATAGTGAATATACACCATGAGAAATCCTGGCCAAAGCTAATCCAAGCCCTGCCCATCAACAACCTACAAGCCACGTAGAGTAATTCCACTTTTTACCTCCTCTCTTTTCTTTTTTATAAAGGGCTTAGTCGTTTTTTGGTCTCTCTCTCTCTCTCAGGTCACGGATCAGCTACCGACAGCTTCACTAGCTAGCTATCTTGCCACTGAAGTGATGTCACCAAGTTTCATGGCCATGCATGCATTGTATCCACACTGTCCATCCATTTGGTGAGATAACTTTAGGGCATGAGTCAAAAAATAAGCCCATCCAAGGTTCAAGTGTTGGAGACTCCGCTACAGTGAGAAATGAATACTTACGTTAAAAGCTTCTTAGAGGCTACAAAAGTTTTCGATCAAGCTGATTTTCTGTTTTGCCTTTGTGTATTTCTGTGTGAACTTAACGAACAAATTAGGTCTCAAATAAACTATTGGGGATTTGACCTACGGAATCACACAGATCTAGATCTAGGATAGCAATTCAATGGCACAGTGATCGTATTCACTCCGAGCAACACACAGATTTAACGTGGAAAACCCTTTCGAAAAAAACCACGACACGAAGGGACAGATCTCCACTATGAAAATAGAAATTACAAAGAGAGAGGACTTACCCGATTCGAACAACTTCAAATCTCAACCTTGCTACACTCTTTGATTTTCCTAGAACCCCTTTAGAAAGGTTTAGAATTATTTCTCATACTCTAGAAAAACCTTAGGAACACCTACTTATAGTTTAGGCAACTTCCCTTCCACATCCCAGTTGTGAAAGGACTCAAAATTTCCAATTCGCACAAAATCGTGGAACGAATCTGCGTAACCACGACTGGTCGAGCGGATTGCACAACCGGTCGAGCGCCACCCACGACCGGTCGAGCACCTCGGACCACAAAATTTTATATTCGCTAGACTTTGAGTCGAGTGGGCTATGACTAGTCGAGCCGCTCCCATGATCGGTCGAACCTAACCTATGACCAGTCATGAACGTTCAAATTTAAGGCATATCTCAACAATCTCCACCATGTCTTCAATCTTAAATTGTGTAGCTTCTTGACCTCTTCTCTTATTTCTGTATCACATCGTAACTTCTTGTGCACACTCTGTCTTTCTTTTACGCTATTACGAAGCCTAGAGAAGTTACACAGAACTTGAACTTCCCTGTAGGAACGATATAGGTGAACATGTCTGCTAGATAAAAAATTCACAAGCTCAACTACCTTTGCTCCTGTCTTCTCAAAAGGAAAGACGTAGTCTTCTTATCATCTCACCGCTACCCAATATTACTTGCCGGGGTACTTACTCACAATACTAATAGCCTATGAAATAACTGGTCTAATTCAGACCATGACATATACTGCTAACTGTATTCGAATAAGGCTCATAAGATATCCTTCTTTTCCTCATCTGTTTCGGGACATGTCCTAAGAAAAACTTGAAGTCAGCCATGTGAGGAATGCTCACTGGCTTTACCTGACTCATCACATCCTTGATTAATATCTACACATAAGGTATTCCTCCTGTAATTACCAAAGCTTACTCCTCCTTCAGTCTCAATGCCGAGAACCATCTTTGCAGCCCCCCAATCCTTCATCCATGAAGGAATCAAACCACTGCCTAAGCGACAGGTCGAACCATGACCTCCTGCAAAGTCTTTTCTTAGCCCCTTTAACTTCGAACTGCTCTGGTTGCTTCATGTAAATTTGCTCTTCACTTTTCCTTGCAGAAGTGCAGACTCCATATCCATCTTTCCAGCTCAAGATCACATTGGCTAACCAGTGTCAATCACGAATCTAATAGACACCTGCTATACCGTTGGCGCGAATATCTCTGAGAAGTCGATCCCTTCTCTCTGAGCATAACCCTTCGCTACCAACCTCGCCTTGTATCTATGCTGTATCCTCCTGAAGATCCACCTACATCCAACCTCTTTCAGGCCTACTGGAAGCTCCACCCGCTCCCATATGTCGGTCTGGTACAACAAATTCATCATATTGCCCATAGTCACCTTTCACTTCTAAGCACTAGGATTACCCAGAGCCATCTGAAGAGAAGATGAATCCCATGTGATATTAGAGTCATTCATGTACCTCGCCAATATCCTGTGATCATGCCATGTGATTCTTCTCACAGGTGGCTGCTCCACCTACTCTGTATCCCTGTCCACACGTCTCCGCCATCCTGCCTTGTCCACTCATATGCCCATGCCTAACATGCCACATATGTGCAGATGTGGAATTCGCTATATCCACTGCAACTCCACCTTTTGAAGTGCTCCCGGTCAACCTGTACAAGTTACCGAGTAGTTCTGTTTTCATGATTACTCGTGCCCCCTTAGATACTTTAAGAGCACCATCAATACCTGTGTACTTGCATCCTTTTGTCTCAAGCACACCAAGAGAAATTAGATTCCGCTTCAAATCAGGAACTGCCTCACATCTTTCAAAGTACGCTCCACCCCATCAAATATCCTGATGCGCACCGAACCATAGTCACCTTTCACTTCTCAGCACCAGGCTTACCTAGAGCCATCTGAATAGAAGATGAATCCCATGCGATATTAGAGTCGTCCATGTACCTCGTCGATATCCTGCGACATGTCGTGTGATTCTTCTCACAGGTGGCTGCTCCACCTGCTCTGTATCCCTGTCCACACATCTCAGCCTTCCTACATTACCCGCTCATATGGCCATGCCCAACATGACACACACGTGCAGATGTGAAATCCACTACATCCACTGTAGCTCCACCTTTTGAAGTGCTTCCGGTCAACTTGTACAAGTTACCGAGTCGTTGTGCTTTCATGATTACCCGTGCCCCCTTAGATACTTTAAGAGCACCATCAATACCTGTGTACACCAAGAAAAATTAAATTTTACTTCAAATCAGGAACGTGCCTCACATCTGTCAGGTACGCTCCACCCGATCAAACATCCTGATGCGCACCGAACTATAGTCACCTTTCACTTCTCAGCACCAAGCTTACCTAGAGCCATCTGAATAGAAGATGAATCCCATGCGATATTAGAGTCGTACATGTACCTCGCCGATATCCTTCGATCATGCCGTGTGATTCTTCTCATAAGTAGCCGCTCCACCTGCTCTGTATCCCTCCCTGCACGTCTCAGCCTTCCTGCCTTGCCCGCTCATGTGGCCATGCCCAACATGCCACACACGTGCAAATGTGGAATCTGCTACATCCACTGTAGCTCCACCTTTGGAAGTGCTCCCAGTTAACCTGTATAAGTTATCGAGTCATTATGCTTTCATGATTACCCGTGCCCCCTTAGATACTTTAAGAGCACCATCAATACCTGTGTACTTGCATCCTTTTGCCTCAAGCACACCAAGAGAAATCAGATTCCGCTTCAAATCAGGAACGTGCCTCACATCTGTCAAGGTACGCTCCTCCTCATCAAACATCCTGATGCGCACCGAATCATAGTCACCTTTCACTTCTCAGCACCAGGCTTACTTAGAGCCATCTGAATAGAAGATGAATCCCATGCGATTTTAGAGTTGTCCATGTACCTCGCCGATATCCTGTGATCATGCCGTGTGATTCTTCTCATAGGTGGCTGCTCCACCTGATCTGTATCCCTGTCTGCACGTCTCAGCCTTCCTGTCCTACCCGCTCATGTGGCTATGCCCAATATGCCACACACGTGCAGATGTGGAATCCGCTACATCCACTGCAGCTCCACCTTTTGAAGTGCTCTCGGTCAACCTGTATAAGTTACCGAGTCATTGTGCTTTCATGATTACTCGTGCCCCCTTAGATACTTTAAGAGCACCATCAATACCTGTGTACTTGCATCCTTTTACCTCAAACATACCAAGAGAAATCAGATTCCACTTCAAAGCAGGAATGTGCATCACATCTGTTAAGGTACGCTCCACCCTATCAAACATCCCGATGCGCACCGAACCATAGTCACCTTTCACTTCTCAGCACTAGGCTTACCTACAGCCATCTGAATGAAAGATGAATCCCATGCGATATTAGAGTCGTCCATGTATCTCACCGATATCATGTGATCATGCCCTGTGATTCTTCTCACAGGTGGCTGCTCCACTTACTCTGTATCCCTGTCCACATGTCTTAGCCTTCCTGCTCTGCCCTCTCATGTGGCCATGCCCAACATGACACACACGTGCAGATGTGGAATTCGCTACGTCCACTGCAGCTCCACCTTTTGAAGTGCTCCTGGTCAACTTGTATAAGTTAGCGAGTCATTGTGCTTTCATGATTACCCGTGCCCCCTTAGATACTTTAAGAGCACCATCAATACTTGTGTACTTGCATCCTTTTATCTCAAGCACACCAAGAAAAATCAGATTTCGCTTCATATCAGGAACGTGCCTCACATCTGTTAAGGTACGCTCCACCCCATTAAACATCCTGATGTGCATCGAACCAACAGCCACAATATTACAGGCAATGTCATTGCGCATAAATACCTGTCCACCATCACACTTCCTGTAGCTAGTGAACCAACTCCGATGGGGAGTCATGTGAAAAGATGCCCCTGTGTCTAGCATCCACTCATCCTTACAATCATCATATGGCCATTTGAGCGAAGACATAGATAAAACATCACCATCATATCTATCTGACGTGGCAGCATTGGCCTCCTTGCATGAAGCCTCAGAATCTTCCCTCTTCGATTTAAGATTTTCACAATCCTTCTTCACATGTCCTTCTTTTCCACAGTTCCAGCACTTCACCTTTCCTTCGCCCTTGCCCTTGGTTTGGATCTACAATCTGAAGAACCTGTACCTTGTCCAAAATTCCTACCCACTGTAAACAGTGCATCAGAAGATGTCCCCATGTCGCTGTTTAGCTATCTTCTAGCCTTCCCATGAAGGACTGAGATAACGGTGTTGAAACTCAGGATTTTATTTATGTTGTACATAGTATCCTTGAATGACTCATAAGACGCTGGAAGAGAATTCAACAACACACATGCTTGTTCTTCATCTTTCATTACTTCCTCCACATCCAACAATTTGCAAACCAATTTATTAAAGTTGCTGATGTGAGCCTCCAGATCTCCACCCTTTGCCATCTTGAAGTTATACCACTGCCGCTTCAAGTGCAGGTTATCTTCAGAGGATTTTTTTGCATAAACATCTTTTAACTTCGCCCATAACTTAGCCGCAGTTTTCTCCCTTATGACGTTGTAGAGAACCTCATCCGTGAGAAATAAACGGATCGATGATAAAGTCTTCTTATCAAGAGCATTCCACTCGTTATCAGTCATAGTAGATTTCCGCTCCTCAACAACACCATCTTCGCCTTATTTGATTAAGGAACTCATCATCTTGATTTTCATAACTCAAAATTATTTTTTCCTGAGTACTTCTCAATCTCATACTTAGCGCTCGCCATTATTACTAATCCCTCAGATTCAGATCTGTGCCCCAACGATAGCTCAGATACCACTTGTTGGGGATTTGACCTGCAGAATCACACAAATCTAGATCTAGGATAACAATTCAATGGCACAATGATCATATTCACTCCGAGTAACACAGATTTAACGTGGAAAACCCTTTCGGAAAAAACCATGGCATAAAGCGACAGATCTCCACTATGAAAATAGAATTACAAAGAGAGAGGACTTACCTGATTCGAACAGTCTCAAATCTCAACCTTGCTACACCATTTGATTTCCCTAGAACCCCTTTAGAAAGCCTTAGAATTATTTCTCATACCCTAGAAAAATCTTAGAAATACCTACTTATAGTTTAGACAACTTCCCTTCCACATTCCAGTTGTGAAAGGACTCAAAATCCATAATCTACACAAAATCACAGAACGAATTTGTATAACCACGACTAGTCGAGCGGACTGCACGATCGGTCGAGCGCCGCCCATGACTGGTTGAGCATGGCCCACAACTGGTCGAGCACCTCGGACCACAAAATTTTATGCTCGCTGGACTTTAGACTAGTCGAGCCACTCCCACGACCGGTCGAACCTGACCCACGACCAGTCGTGAATGTTCAAATTTAAGACGTATCTCAACATAAACATCATCACAGGCCTAGGAAGTTTACAGTGAGCATCACTGTCCCCCCTATTTTCTGTAAAGTGATTTTACCATATGGATGAACAATGTTGAGATAACACATCATGGTGGCGCCCACAAATTTTGGTGACCTCACTTCATAGCGATACAATAGCTAATTTGTGTCCTTTCTTTTGGCATTCGTTGCACGCTTTGGCATTAGGAGTTTTCTTTTCTACTTCCCCCCCAAAAAAATAAAAAAAAATAAAAAATTAAGTATGCTTTGGATACAATGATTTACAGGATGGATCGGATGATGCCCTAGAGACAATGATTTGGATTACGTTTTCCATTAGTCACAACAGTAAAAACATTAAATCTGAGAACCTGGACTGTGTAATAACTCACCACGCAACCAATTTTACCCAAGCGGTTCATTCATTCGTCATTTTAGGGCATTGTCCGAATTTAAAGCATATACAAAGCTTAAGTGGACCTTGTTGGAATATTTGGTTAAATTAAATAGACTATTTAAAATCAAGAACCAAAAAGAAACTTAAATTTGAAATAGAAAACTTATAAATTTGAGTCAAGGTGTGACATGAGTCACCCGACCGAAAATCGAATTTGCTCTCCTTGGACAGTGTCCTAAGTGCAATAGGTTTCTACAGCAATTGACACTATAAGAAAGTAGACCTTTATCGGCGGTCCCAAAAACCGCCGGCAAAGCATTTGCTGGCAGTCACCAAACTACAGGTAAAGGCTCGGTCAGTAAAAGGTTTACCGGTGGCTATAGTCTTTCCTGACGGTTTTTCTTACCACCGCTATAGGGGGAACTAAAATGGTGGTTGGTAGCCTTTGGCGACAGTCAGTAGATGGGGTTCCGCTCGTCGTGGCATCCATGGGTACTGTTGCAAGACACAGTACCTGAGTTTGGCCGGGAAGTGGGAATTTGTTTGATAACTCCTTTCTATTATGGAAAAAGACTTGCATGTATTTATTCAATGGAAGTTTTCTTCAAACAGAAGTCTCCACAGTGTATAGATAGATCAATCAACTGATTCCAATTCTCAAGCCTATTTAGGACAAACGTGAACACAGTCACCAGCTCTCCCTTGTGGACAAGCACAAGACATGAAATATATGATTTTTTTTTTTAAAGAACATCACTCTAGTGAGTAATTATGTGATTTTAGCATTGACACTGACAATATTTGTCAAGAATGAGTATAATTCCCAGAACATTTACGTCAGACTGCAGACTGCTTTGTGAGAGGCAACAAAACAAAATTTTACAACATAGAAAATACAACTCATGAAAATAATCAAAGGAATAAAATGGAACTAAAAAGCAATCCAAGGCCAACTTGAACCACGGTATTGGAGGTGACTAGAGAGGAATCTTAAAGGGGAAGATCACCGGTCCAGGAATCAGGTCCATTCCTCACCTCCTCTACGGTGACTCTGACCATTGGCTGCACACTCTAACAATTCAGTGTACCAGCTTTAACTTTTGCACTAGGTGATCATAATCATGGGGCCTACCATTCCCATGGCTTGGATTTCCTAAATGAATAAGATAAGCTAGTTATTACACAAGTAGCTTATCTTAGTTTCTACTTACTAAAAAGATAAGTATCTTTGGCAAGCAACATATTTATCAGATTTGCTTCTCTTTCGTCTCTCCCGAAGCCTCTCTTCAATAGCTTCAGGTGGTGACTATTAAATTCCTCCTCGCTGTGTGGAAGAAGTTGGCGTAGAAGCCAACCACCATCCCATAATATCTCTGCAGATATACCCGACCTACATAAAAGACTGGCCAATGCATTGAGCACCTACAAAAGAAAGCACATTTTACTGTTTTAAGTTAAATGAACCATTTCAAGAAATTACGAGTTAGTAAGGAAATATTATAATCCAACACCCAAATTTTCTAGAACTACCTCCCCAACTAATTTTATACAATACTGCCTGAGACCTCTTTTAACTGCCATGTAAGTCCATTCAGCAGAAACAAAACTAGATGATAAACAAGCAGCATCCAAACAGGTCAAGAATTGTCTTGGATTGGGTCAAAATAAGTAGTCTACCTTGAATGAAGATAGAGTTGGCATTGACTTTCATCATCATGGAAAATCTGTGAAGTACTAAAGATCAGTTCCAAAGTAGAGCTTGCATCAGGCACAATAGATGCTAAAAAATTCCATAAACTAAATCCTATGAGAAAACATCATAGTAGTACTTGACTTTAGGACAATTTCCACGGATGGAAAACTAACGACAGAGGAGCTTAGAGAATACCTCTGGAAGCCAGTTATAGAATAGTTGTGGGCTTGAATGGTAGAGACATAGACCTGATAAAATAATTAGCCAACGAAACAAATTTATGTCAAGGCAACAACAAACCAATTAACATAGCTCTCATTCTATGTATACAATAGATGCACATAGTAAATAGCTTGTTTCTTTACCTTATCATTTGTATCGGCGCTTGTTGTTAAGATTTTAAAGAAACTTGGTAGTGCGGGATTACCTTTGAATCTTTTTGGAGATACACCATACTGTAATAGAAGTTCAAAAATCAACCAAATTAAGGCACACTAGACTGGACTTTTAAAAACATATGCATGCCCCTTATCAAACAAAGAAACTAGTTCTCAATTAAATAAAAGAAGAAATGGTAAATGTGGTAATAAAATAGCTCAAAGAACCGGTTGGATACCTGCAAGAGAAAAGCCCATAGCGATTGAGAAGCAAGTATCCACGGCTCAACCTGTAATGATAAGAGTGCACATTGCAATGCAGCAAAGAGCACTAAAACTGTAAAAAGAAAAAGAAGAACCAGTAAATGTTTTATTGTGTAAAAGAGCACTAAAACTGTATAAAAGCACTAAAACTGTAAAAAGAAAAACAAGAACCAATTATCTTCAATGCAAGTTCCAGCTCATAGATAAGCAAACATGTATTGGAAAAACAAGTCAAAATAAACTAACATTGCCCTCTAATGAACAAGAATTTTTTGCATTAAAAGAAAGCAATTTGAACAAAACCAACATAACAAGAGACAACTACATACCACACAAGCACAAAAATTCTTACATTAGCTCATGAAATGTATGCATTTCATTTGGAAAAACAAAACATTTGTCTATGTAGCCGAAATGCATAGCAATGAGTGTCAGCTTAAAATCCTTCCCTGATATTGAAACTTTAGCCTGTATTCACAAAACATAAGCCATGAATGGTTCCTTATCAATTGAAAATAATGAGTACATGGAGGAATCCATATAATACAAACGATCTGGTTACACAACGGTTGTTACGAAGTACTTGGTCACCTATAAATCATTATCTAGCAGCATAGTAAACCTGGATGAGCATTCATATCAACCAATTAAAGAATAATGTGTCAGGTAGACTTATTAACAGGCCTTATGTTCCCACTTTAAGATGGAGCCATAGCCCATCGGCTGCAGCTAGCCTATTAGTCATTCCAAATTGAAACAATCAGGGATTAAAAAATCAACAATGATAAATTAGAGAAATGTTTATTGAATGCACTGTAACTTGAGAATGGAGAAGATCCCATAAATTTATTTTGATCATGATCTGGTTAGATGTAATTTCAGTGATTCAAATCCAACATCGAGACATTTAATAGATACACATGGATTATAGAAAATTCAATAAGCAGTACCAACTATATACAAAGCATGTTATTGTTAGTGACATTTATGGGGTGGAATGCTGATTAGACCTGAAATTATTAGAAGAGTCATAAATCTTAACCTACTGGGAACTGTCATGCACCGTAATATCTTACGGCAGAGCGGGTTCTGAGGAGTTACAAGTTGACCCTTACGACAGTATATAAATGAAGCGATAAAGATATAAATGATTCAAGATTAATTTAAGGTTTCGAGAACTTACATCCAGCTCTCTTGCTGCCAAGTAGTCTTGATGAAAATGCACCTACACTATAGGAAGGGAAAAAAAAATTGTGACTGCACTGATACGGTCTAGTACAAACGGCCGTCTATGTACCCAATGTTCAGAAGATTGATATCAAGCCACTACGTAGTTCTTAATATTTAAATCAGAACATTTTACGCATAAGAAAAGAAAAAATCAAAACAAATCATAATAGAAATATGTGAACATTCTGTTACGCATAAGAAGATGAAAAGCAGAAAAAAATCACAACATAAATCTCTGTAGATTAGTCAAGAAAAACTACTAAATAATTTAAGAACATAGCGATGGAATCCTACTACAAATATGTAAAGAGTTGTATTTTTAGGATTCTCAGCAGATTCCTCACAGAGCTCTTATGAGTACCAGTATATACAAAAAAGGCAATACATGATCATTTAGGCATGAGCTGAAAAATGTAAAAAATTGAGAGCTCTTATGAGATTTTTACTGCTGATGTCTTTTTAGCATTTTTGATTGTGGTTTCTGGCATCACATGAGCTACTTTCTGCTACCCGCAGCTGCTTGTGTTATGGACTGCATTGATAGCTTTGCAGCTTGAAGGTGGTCGTCGTTCATTTTCTGGTTTGTTATTGGTCAGCTCAAGGCTTTGGGATAAATATTGCCCATGAGCAGCTCTAGTCAGTTCCAGCTTATAGATGAGTCTGTACAGGCTACTGCTATTACTAGATCTACTGGTTCATTTTGATTATTAGTCCACAGTCCCTAGTAACTTTTGAGAGGGCTCATTTCAATCATATGGGCAACAGGAATGAAGGATAAGCCTATCTACTGTCTGGTACACAATAATGGCTATATGTAGAGTTTTGATTCAGCCAGCTTGTTGAGCCTGTCTTCATGCTCAGGGTCCAGTCTCTTTGGATTACTTTGTTGCTAGTTGTGGGCCTTTGGCCTTGGATTAGTTGTTTAGGATCCCTATCTGCTTGCTATTGGTTTTTCTAGTTATGGAGTTGATGATTGTACGAGAATCTTGTTGAGGTACCTTTAGTTTTATTGGCCCTCCTTATATTTTCCTCTTATTATCAATTATTTTATGTAGTAAAAAAAGATATTCTATGGGATTTTCTAGAATATCAAATGATGATAATGGAATTCTCCTATATATACAATATTATGAGAATGCCATGATCTATGAGTCATTGCTTAGCATGTACTAAATTACATGAGAACTAAAATACAAAAATAATGCCATTTTACAAAAATCTAGAGAAAAACTTATTTTCTTTGGTAGTGATAAATGTATGAATGAAAAAATGTACAAAGCAATAGGTCGACATTTGTCATTATTTGGACTACTGAGTTGAAAAGGATTTTCTTGCAATAGAGATGAGAACAATCAAAAGCTTTCATATGGTCCACACAGCAATCGTAGGGCCATGGTAACAATTGCCTAATGTACACATCACACCACATGCATTTTGCAATGGAGATGGGATATACCCTGCCCGCTAGGGTGGTCAGACAGCAACTTGATAGTTTATTATTTTCTATTGTTAACATCAAAAAGTAAACTTATCTTGGATGGAACAAAATTACTAAATGTATGGAAGAAGTAAAAGTAAAGTAGAGAAAATTATGGGTCTGCTAATCAGGTAAGCCATTATCAGTACCATTAGGCAATTGATGTGTGTGCCTATGTTACGTATGTGTGTATACGGAAAATAAAAACAACATAGCTTCTCTAAAAACAGCATAACTTCTCTAATGCTCTAGCATAAATAATACAATCTACATTTTACTAAGGCCTATTTTATTCCAACCTGGTGCCAACATAATAACGTGATCGCCTAGCAATGAGCGTCAACTTAAAATCCTTACCTGATATTGAAAGTTTAGCCTGTATTCATAAAACATAAGCCATTTGTGGTCACCTATAAATCATTATCCAGCAACCCAATAAACCTGGATGAGCATTCATATCAACTAATCAAAGAATAACCTGCCAGGTATAAAAGTGCCATTTCTAGTGCCCTGGTTTGTTAATTAGCGTGTGTGTTGAGTCAGTCAAACTGTAGAGCCTCACAAGAAGATCTATTCAAGTGTCTGCCTTAATCGGAACTCTGTCATAAATGTGACCATTTTATATCCATTGGAATCTTTTGCTTATATAAAGAGAGACTTGTTCATGTTGCTGGTAGAGAAAGAAGAGAGGGATTTTGTGTGTTTTAACTTTAGATCATATACCCAAAGCCCTTTCTCTCACAGGACTTCATCCTCCAATCCACCCTCATCATTGATATTTAATAGAGTGGATTGGGGAATGAACTTCCGTATTCAAGGATCCTTCAGCTACCATCTTAATGGCAAATCATTAAGCTGGGATGCCTTGAATGCTTAGATGATTGGAATTGCTCTATCTCCTTTATAGGAAAACATTTAGAGAGTAGGATTTCATCATAACCTTTACCCAACCCCTAGCCTTATATTGGTACATCATTTATTGCGGATCAAGGGAACTGAAGACTCTTCATCAACAAGGAGGAGATCTTAGACTCATCAACTTATCTGTAAGTATTTAGAGTCCAGAGGACGCTTTGATCATTCCTTTGTAGGAATGGATCTAAGGTGTTTCTCACCCTTGAAGTCCTTTATGAGGCCTCCAGCGGGAGTGTACGTGGTGGGTGCATTGTGTGAACCCTTGCTCTGTGGAGAGCATAAACATCTGGTTTGAGGTGAACCAGCAAAACCTTCAGTTTGAGGTGAACCGGGTAAAACCTTCGATTTGAGGTGAACCGGATAAAACCTTCGATTTTGAGGTGAACCGAGTGAAACCTCTGCTAGGGTCTTAGGGAAGATCCTTGTCCAGTGTGCCTAAATGTGGGTGCGATGTGTTGACCCTTGCTCATGAGAGTATAAATAATCAGCTTCAATGTAGGTTGTAAAGGTTGAAGGTGAACCTAATTTAAAACCTTAGGTTAGAGGTGAACCATGTGAAACCTCCTTAGTGAAATCCGGTACACTTAAGGGTTGAGTGCGGTTACCGGGAGTAGAGTAGACAAGTAGTCGAACCACTATAAAAATGACTGTGTTTGCGATTACTATTCTTTTGTTTGTGTGATTGGCTTTATTATTTCAATATCTTAATATCTGAGATCATACCTCACACACATACACAGTCATATCTAACATGAACTAAGTTCTCTATTGCTATCTTTTGAATAGTTTGTGATTGGATCCTCTATTAGGCTTGGAAACTAGCAGAGTTATATTTAAGTAATCCTGATAATTATCTATCTGATAGGATTAGTGTAATAAGATTTTTAAATACATTGTAAAACTTTAAAAAGTCCTATTCACCCCCCTCTAGGACATATTGGCATATTTCTACTTCAACTCAAGCGGTCTTCACCACTATTTCAGGTAGACTTATTTCAAGGTGCCAAACCCCATTATAATTGGGGCTGATCTTTCCCTATCAGAAGCAAGAACCACATATAATCAGCAAACAGTTTCACATATATATAATTTGCATTGCAATATTTTTTAAAAAATACTAACATGAAACAAACATTAGCTGTCACAACCAACTGCCAAAATCATTTTTTTTATTTTTAGAAATAACAAAGAGAGAGAGAGAGAGAGAGAGAGAGAGAGAGAGAGAGAGAGAGAGAGAGAGATCCCTCCATTTATCTCAATCTATAGCTGTCACAACCTACAAAACAAAATAACAAAAAGAAATTAGTTAATATTTACAATCTTATATAAGTTCTATTGTATATGTAAAAAAAAAAAAAAAAAATCTTACCAAACAACAACAATCAGGCCAACAACTACTTGTTCCAGCCGCATCCCCAATTGTTCTCTATCGTTCATAGAGTCTCATCAAAGTCTCTTCACGTACAATTGCCACCTGAATATATACTTCCCAAAAATCATTTACAAGTGGGAACCCGCCTACTTTTGTGAGTGGATCCTTACTCAAGACAATTCCTCTAGCAACAGTAACCCCTCGGATACTAGTAAGAAGAACTTCGATTACGTCCTACAAATAAAATTTACTATTTAACACAATACATTACATCATTTGTATACCACATCTAATTAAGAATATAATAATCTCAAAACATAACAAAAGAACTATTCAATTTATGTGAAAATTTACCCACTCCGATATTACTGCAAGTCATAGTCTTTCCCTTTTTTGCTAAGTGTCCCTACAAATGATAAATCAATGTCAATCATCATATATCGACTAAACTCTATATAATATAGGACATAATCCACATGTAAATATATACATATATATCATATAATTACCTAGCATGATGATGAGGCCGATTGGTTTGGGTTGAGATTAGCTGAATTACTTGATATTGTGGATTTCAGATTTGTCCTAAAGGATATCAGCTGTGCCACGAATTCTTTAAAAGATGAAAATTCCGATTTTAGGGATGATACTTCCAATTTTAGGGATGATACTTCAATCTGCAGTCCCTCATATTCTTCATTTCTACTCTGAGCAGCAGAGGCAATCCTTCGTTGGCTACGTGTTGTTCCTCACAAATCAATCGGAGTGGGGCCTAACCCATAAGTGCGAACTTGGACATGTCGATCTTCTCCCATTAGTTGAGAGAACAAGCCATTCCTTCCTGTGCTATTCTGTGAGGTATCGGGTTACTGAGAAATTCGTTCATTAAGTTGTTCCTGTAATAGAAAAAATATCGGTTTAGATTGTACAACGATAAATGAGAGAATTTTTTTTATTTAAAAAAAGTATAAAACATAACAATTAGATACATGGATATACCATTACTCTTAATGAAGCCTCATCCACAGGCCTACCACTCTTGAACGTATGGGTCAATATAAATAGATCTGCCCAGCTTGGATTCTTGCCACTAGCCATTTTCTTCCTCTATCATTATGTAAACAAGTTATATATAAGAAATAGACTAACATGGTTGATTGAGTGATTAAGAAAATTTACCTCTTCCCCACGTATCCGTGCAAAGCTCTTTAAGCCTGCAGCGTGGCCGATTAATTATCTTTTTCAACTCTCTAAATTTGTCTTAGTACGAGCCTATATGTGAACACACCGACAGAGTAAATTATAAGATATCAACGAAAGATTATTGTGTAATTATAAAACATAAAGAAATCATAGTTACTCATCACATACCTTCCCCTCTTCAGAGTTCCAAAACTAAATGAGTGCCTTCCACTGATCGTCTTTGACCCGATCATCAAGGTCCGTGAGCCGCTCCTTGTTAGTCTCATGAGGAGAATAGTGGAGGTTTTTTTGTTCACATTTCTAATCCTTCCATTTTCTACCAATTGATTGTAACACCCGCTTCTTTGCATCCGTGTCAAACTCAAACTTGGACTGCATCACATGTTAAAACTAGACAATCACATAATGAAAAAAAAATGAAAAAAAATGAAAAATGAAAAAAAAGAAAGCATTGTGACCATTACCATAACAAGTCCCAACATATCATCCTTCTTCTCATTCGGCATTGCCCTCCAATCAGTAAATGTAAGGAGTGCATATTCCCCATTGCATGCTATAGTCCCCAGGAATTTTTTCAACTTGTTAACATTATCACCAACTAGTTGTCCTTCACTGTTGATGGGAATAGGAATGCATTGTCCTTCACACATCTTCCAAACTTCGAGGCATCGTGTGTGGCCTCTCTTTTTTATCGCGTCCTGTGAATCTGTTAAAACAATAACGTTAATATGGATAATCATATAGTTCCTTAGCATAAAAACACATGAAATAATCGATGAATAACATACTACTAGAGGGACCCATTGTAGCCTGGGTCACTTGAGACTAGCTAGGTCCCGCTTTAGTCATAGGACCTATCGATCGCCAAGCCGTGCGTTTAATGCACCTCATGTCTAACACCTGTATATGTCTAGCAATATAACAATATGACAATAAAATATTCTTCATCTTTAGTTAATGAAAAGACATTTAAATTTTAAAAAATAGTAATAATAATAATAAAATCACATGGAAAAAAAACATTTGAATTTCTTTTTCATATATTAGGGCAATATGGTACATAAAAAATTAATTATTGTACATAATGTCATCTCCATCGGGATATAAAAATCGGTATCATCTGTTTGGTCCTCTACCATCTTTTGGGCAGGTAGTAAAGGCGTGACAATTGTTGTATCATCGATATGCATCCTTTCCCAACTAATAATGTCATCACTCGATTCCTCCAAACTTCGATCATTGAATGAAGAACTCTCTAAGTTGGTGTCAACATCATCTGCAGACTCTTCCCCATGCATTTCAAACAAATCCCTAGGTTTCGTCCTTATTACAACATGCCAATCTTTCTCGACGGGGTCTTGCACATAGAACACCAACTCAACTTGCGATGGGAACACAAATGGTTCATTAAACAACTGTTGACCAGTATGGCATAGTCGTTTTAAATTTATGAATGTAAACCCAAACTTATCCTTCTTCACACCCTTGCCTTGAGATAGAATATCAACCCAATCACACGTAAATAATACAACCTTTTGATCACCACAATATTCTAGTTTAATGATGTCTGTCAAGACAACATAGTAAGTTACATCTCCTGCAATAGGGTTTTTATCATTAACACTCGCAAAGCTTGATGTCTTTGTAGTCACCACAACTCCACAATGTTGAGTTTTTCTTTTCTTCTCTTGATCTTTAGTGTGAAACCTAAAGCCATATACTATAAAACCTTCATATCTTCATGCCATATTAAGACCTCGAGCTAGCCATCTAAAGTCTTCTGAGACCTGCTCATTCTTTACATAGCGTAACCGTTCAACCTATTCGAATATACAAAAAATGTTAAAATAGAAGCACGTGTCTAGACAATGAAAATAAATGAATATGCACATGTCAGTCAACTTATTGCATCGACTATTTACATGATCGCTAAACCATTCATGAAATGTTTCATTGTGAATGCATTCTATATCCCTTAGTGATGCACGAAGATTTTTCTGCTTAACAACATTCATACGTTCTCTGTATATAAATTGATTCCAGTAAAAAATAGTGGAAAGTTATTTTTCACATGTATAAATTAAGTGTCATAGTTGTCTTACTTAAGAAATGGGATGAATGCGTTGCTGTTAAATAGAACATATCAATGTACTTGTGTAAATGCAACTTTATCTAGTACACAATCTTTAACCTTCCCTAATGCACGACCTATTCGTGGAAAAATTGATGATTGTTTTGTAACGGTGTTACCATAATCATCATTCCGTATTGGTTGGTTGAACCTTGTCTGCACATTATGCAAGTACCTCAAGCCAAAAGTTAAGCATTCTTCTACCAAGTACCCTTTTGCAATTGAACCCTCGGGCCGACTTTTATTATGTACATAGGACTTTAGTGTGTGTAGGTACCTATGGTCACCAATATTAAATAGTTTAGAAATATATGGTCGATTAGCATGATTGAAATAACATGAAAATAAATTTAATTTATAAATATTAGCACGCACCTCTCGATGGGGTACATCCATTGGTATTGTACCGGTCCTGCTAGTTTGGTCTCACCCGCTAAATGAATAGTGTAGAACCCGTATCCTAGACCGTATCGTTCGGTAGACTTCCACGGTCTTTCTGGTCGAATCTCAACAACTTTGACCCTTAACCGACATTTGCGCACGACCCTGATTTACACGCTGTTAACTCGAGTCGACTCAACCCGAGACTTGTACCCTAGCGACCGCGTCGTCGTCGCGGTTCCGATGCCGCATCTCGCACACCGAGGCGATACCCTGGCTAGGAGATGTGGGCCTGCATTCAGTTAGAGAAAAGACATCGCGCGTTACAAATACCGAGAAAAGAATCTCTACCCAACATCACATCAATCACATCAATCAAATCACTCACCCATACCTCTCTCACCAACTAATTAAAGCAACCCATGCTTATCCTATTCCTCTTATCCAAAAAGTCAAAGAGACCCATACTTCCCATGCCTTATCTCTTACACACCACTCCCCTCTCTCTCCCATCACTCCTCTCCCATCATCTCTCTCTCTCTCTCACTCCCTCTCCCTCATTCTCTCCAAGAAACCCTTCATGGCTTCCATGGGAGAGAAATTAGTGTGGCCCACCTTCCTACCTTCCATTTCCACCGTCCAAGTCCGATCTCAACCGTTGAAGTCTATCCATTCGAGCTCTAGATCGCATTAGCGGAAGAAGGAAGAAGAGATATTGAGGTGGGTGCTTCTTTCTTTCTTTATTTCTCTCTTTTTCTTTTATTTTGTGGGTGCTTCTTTCTCTCTCTTCCTCTCTCTCTCTCTCTCCCTTCTTTGTTTGTGGTCCACCTGATATATGATTTTATCCACGCTGTCCACAAGTGGGACTGCCTCACCGTCCATTTGGACGGTGCTTGTGAAGCCCACCATGATGTAATTATTATACCTACACCGTCCAGCAGATCCGGATGGTGGGCTACACCTTGATGTTTGTGTTGCATATCCAACACCATCCGACCGTTTTGCCAGATCAGGGGACACACCTCGATGTATTTCGCATCCAGGCCACTGTCCAGGGTCTGGACGCTGTTTTATTTATTTATTTTAATAATATGAAATATATATTATATATAATATAACTTATATTAATATAGTGTTATGGTGGGCCCTACGTGGGACCACCTTATTGGATGCATTGGCTGGCCAACCACACACCAGCTACATAGCTGAGTAGCTGAGGTCTGATGATCCAGGCCGTCCGTCCGTTTGGGGACGTGAGACCCCAGCACCGTCCACCTACCTTTTTTCATATGGGCCATCCCACACGTATGGCGTGTGTGGGATGGGACCTACTTTGTTGTACGTACCTTACATCCTAGGCGTCCATCCGTTTGAAAACAGTGGACCCTACAGTGACGTATGTATTTCATACAATCTGTTGGACGTGGCCCTGCCCCACACGGGTGACACATGTGGGCAGGAGGGACCCACCTTGATAATGTATTTTATATCTCCACCGTCTGGAGATTTCTGGATGGTGCTGTGGGACCGACTGTGATGTATTTGTTTCTATCCACTCCCTCCATCCGTTTTGAAATGGGATGTGGCCCACCATCATGCACGTGTGCAGAATCCACGCCGTCCATGGGATCGTGTACGGTGGGGCTTGTTGCATGTGCAGCAGCATCCTCTGGACGCAGGCATGTTATTTTTTTTGTATAATAATAATATTATTAAATAAATAATTAAATAGTAATATATATACATAATATATATATATATATATATATATATATATATATATATATATATATATATACACTATGTGTATGTACGGTGGGCCCTACGTGGGACCCACCTGATGTATGTGAAATCCACACCACACTGGACGGTGGATTCCACCATGATGAGTTTGAAATGTCCAGCCGTCCATCACATGGACGCCCTACCATGATGTATGTATTCTCCTCGTCGTCCAGCAATTTTGATAGTGTGTGGGACCACCCCACACGTGCTGCACGTGTGAGGGGTGGGGCCCACCTTGGATATATATATATTCTGTATCTACGACATCTGTTCAGTCCAGCATCTGGATGTTAAACTGTTGTGATGTAAGTATTTTAATCCAAGCATTCCAATGCAGGACGTGGATCAACCACCTGTTGTATGGATTTCATCCACACCGTATATAGGTGGGAGCCACCACTGATGTATATGTGGCATCCATACCGTCCATCTGCCGGACGAGCATCATAGTTGCTATATTGACGTCCGCAAGTTCTATGGGTCCCACCTGTATTCACATCGGCAAGTGTCGTGGGCCCCATCATACGGTATTTATTAATCTAGACCATCCTTTTGTGTGAGGGACCGCCGTAATAAGTGTTGCATCCATCGTCCAGCAGCTAGACGGTGGTACACATCATGATGTAAGTGTTTCACCAATGTCGTCCGTGTTGACTCCAGCAAGTGGGACCCATATGTTTTATATCCCACCCATTCATCCCTTCCTGGACGTGGATCCACCTTGATGTATGGGTTCTATCCTCGTTGTTCGTCCATTTTATGGGCGTGGGGCCACATGATGTGAATGTTTTATCTGTACCGTTCGTTTGACCGGCCGCTATGATGTAAGTATTTTATCCTCACTGTCCATCTGTGAGATCCACTTGCCACATCATCCAGCAGCGGTGGGCCCTACCTTACTGTATGTGGTGTATACACACCGTTCATCGGGCCATGAGGCAGATTCAATCTCTGGTGGGCCATGTGTGTGGGACCCACCTTTGATGTACGTATTATATACATCGCCCGCTCTGTTTCCAGATTATTTTGAGGCCCACCCATTGTATGAGGTTTGCTTTGATGTATTTGTAGCCATCTGTGGGGCTCACCTTGATGTAATTGTAGCTCATTGTGATGTGCAGGAGGCCCATTAGTGCGGCCCACTGATGTGGCCCACTTGTTGTATATGAGGCCCGTTGCTGCGGCCCACTGATGCGGCCCATTGATGTAGCCCACCTGATGTGCTGGAGGCCCATTGGTGCAGCCCATCGACGCCACCCACTTATTGTATTTGAGGCCCATGGGTTGTGGCCAATTATGATGTACTGAGGCCCATGGGTCATGGCCCATTGAGATGTACTTTTGACCCATATGTCGTGGCCCATTGTGATGTATTCGAGGCCCATGAGATATGGCCCATCATAACGTGTATTAGGCCCATGAGATGCGGCCCACCGTGACGTGTATTAGGAGCATGTGATGCGGTCCATAGTGATGTGTATGTAGCCCTTGTATGAGGCCCAAAGCGATGTATGTATGGCCCATTACGTTATGTATGAATCCCTTGTATGGGCTACTCTTTGGGAGCAATGTTAGTTAAATGGCCACATTATTGGGCAATGATGGTTTAATGTCCACATTATGACCTTCCCTTAGGCCGATTATCGTGACCGATTACCGATCGTGGCTGATTGACCGATTATCGATCGAGGCCGATTATCGTGACCGATTACCGATCGTGGCTGATTGACCGATTACCGATCGAGGCCGATTATCGTGACCGATTACCGATCGTGGCCGATTGTCGATTGATGTGGCCGATTGCCTATTCTGTTTATCGTGGCCGATTGACCGATTACCGATCGAGGCCAATTATCGTGACCGATTGCCGATCGTGACCGAATGTCGATTGACGTGGCCGATTGGCGATTGTCATGATTGATTGACCGATTCTGATTATCGAGGCCGATTATCGATCGAGGCCAATTATCGTGGCCGATTGTCGTGGTTGATCGCCGATTCTGATTGTCGAGGCCCAATGTGATGTATATGCGAGCCGTATTTGAGGCCCGTTGTGATGTGTATCCATCCCGCTTTTAAGGCCCAACGTGATGTATATGAGGCTTACGTGATGAGGCCCACTGTGATGCATTTGAGGGCTAGGTGATGGAACCCATTGTAATGTATGTTAGGCCCATGTGAAAGGCCCATCGCGATGTGTATTAAACTCTTGAGTGAGGCCCATGGTGTTGTGTATTTGGCCCTTTTGTGAGGCCATGAGTCCACTATATGTTAGGCTTTATGTGAGCCATTCCTTGGGGGACAATGTTGGTTAAATGTCTATATGGTCGATGTCGATTGTCAATGTCGGTTATTGATACTGATTATGAGTATGTGACTGCATAGCATCATGATACATGGCCATACGCATCATCCGCGTGTCTGTTATGAGATATGATTAACCATTGCATATGTCATAGTGCTGGTTGTTATGAGACTTCCTGATAGGTGATGATTGTCTCACATGTGCGCATGGTATGCATAGGATTGATGCATGATTGGATTGTATGACTTATGCATCTCGCATTGTGTGTTGTGATTACTATATGCCCTAGAGACATCAGGGTCGTAGCCTCCACAGGCATATCGTGGATGGCCAGATGGGATACCGAAAATCTGTTCTACATGGGGTGCTATAGATATCCCTGGGTGAAAGTTCTTAAACCCTCTTGGTTCCAAAGGTTGCTCCAACGTCTAGACCGAGTGGGTAGATGAGCGTCGAGTGCCGAGTACCAGATGACTACGCTCTCCACTGTGTCGTGGTCGGTTGGAAGGGGGTGTGGCCTTACCTGCCCGAGAGGAGGGGGCAATGCTAGGCTGAGTCTGACCAGCTCGAGGAATGGGTCCGCTATTGACGAGCCGGGCCCGATGTCAGCAGGCGGATAGTGAGGTCTCTTCCACTCACCTTGTTGTGTGCGATGGGGCGACAATCTGATTTGGAGTGTAATAGACCCCGGTGATTTTTCAGAGAAGAACTGTACTGATATGTGGAATTATTGAGTAGGAGTGCATGTTCATTCATTCATTCATTCACTATCCACTCGGGCTGGTGGTGTGCAACTAATTATTGTGTACCTTCGTTATGACAACAATTTCGGTTGGGCACGCGACTAACCTGATATCAGGAGCTTACCACGTTGAGTCTGACTATCCAAATTTAGGTATGAGACTGATTTGGATAGAAGTCCCGTGGACCCCGTAGCCTGCGATACTACGTACCATCATCCCGACTTCACACTCCAGCATGGTCATTTCTTCCGCATCGCATATTGCATTACATCCGCAGGCATATGGTATTTTGGGTTTCTATGTTTCTATACTCATATGGCCTAAACAGACTTAGCAGGATTTGTATATTGCATTACATCCTCGACATCTGATATTTGACTCTTTATGACTCCTTAGTGCATAGCTGTTTTATATTACGTATTCTGATATTGATTGACTTATGAACTTGTCCATACTTCCGCTTACTCTGTCATTGTATGATTTATGATCTTGTCAGTATTTCTGCTTATTTCGATAATGTACGATTTATGAATTACTAGTAATTTCGGTATTATATGATGATGGTATTGTATTGAATACTTGACACTTACTTTGTGCACACACTTACACCACCCTCTAAGCTTTCTATAAGCTTATGCATGATAGATGCGTGCAGGTGATGTTAGGTTGCAGCCGTGTTAAGCTTGGAGCATGCAGCGGTCTTCTGGAGCTTGTTTTTCGATTTATGTATTCTCCCTTCAGCATTGTACTCAAATGATTATATTAGTGGATATGTGATGATGATGTTGCTTTTGTGATTTGAGTAATCTTGTGGTTATGCTTATTACAATTTAAATGTAAAATAAAAAAAAAAAAAATCCTCCTTGTAGGATCTCAGGATCGGAATCTGGCGTGTGAACGCTAGGAGCCGAGAATGGGGTACTATGGAGGCTGTTGGCACCGGATTCGGAAATCGGGATTCCTGTGAATCCGATTTTCGGGTTTGGGGCGTGACAAATAGACAAATGCACCATAATATCAAAAAAAGCTGGTGGAAAGATCTTTTCTAGATGGCAAAGTGTTAGCACAATTCGAGATTTCAGTTGGTCAAAATTTTTTACTCGGACTACTTTGGAACATAATTCCCTAAAGAAACTGCTCAATTTAGGCAAGGTTAAGCTCACACACTGAGGAAGTGTTATTCGTATCGCTAATGGAAGTATTTGTTGCATCATAACATGACAATCATAACTCTTGAGTCTTAAAATCTTGTGCTCTTTGAGATGCACACCTCTTTGAGATGCACACATCGTGAAATATTGGCTGCATAACCATCTGGAACTTTCAACCACTTCAAGACTTTGTAGAAATCATCCTTCTCACTCGATGACATAGAAAAGCATGTAGGTGGCAAATATATTTTATTTGATGAGAGCTTTCTTGGGTGTAATGTTTGTCTTATACCCATATCTTGCATGTCAAGACGTGCTTTCATATTGTCCTTTATTTTTTCTTCTATGTTCAATAATGTCCCCAGAACATTGTCACATACATTCTTTTCAATATGCATCACGCCCAGATAGTGACGTAATAGATTAAGCTCTTAATACGGATAATCAAAGAAAATGCTCTTCTTTTTCTAGTTATATCTTTCTTCCTCATTGTCTTCTCATCTTCTCTTATGCCCATGACTGCCTACAGTCTTCTTCCCAAAGGTGACATTAATTCCTTGTAACTGAGCCAACACATCAGACCCAGATAGCAGAGTTGACGCCTCACAAAATTCTTTCATGCCATCTAAGGATCTACTATCAGTTCAAAACTTATGATCAGGTTCCAAGAATTGACGATGACCCATATAACAAAACTTTCGACCATGTTTTAACCATTTAGATGAAGTATCTTTATTACAACAAGGACAAGTGAGGCGTCCTTTAGTGCTCCATCCAGACAAGTTTGCATATGTAGGGAAATCGCTAATAGTCCACAACAATGCCGTGTGGAAATATCTCATTGCTTGAGGCATCATAAGTGTCTGTGCCAACCTCCCACAATTCCTTCAACTCATCAATCAAAGGTTGCATATATACGTCAATGTTATTACCAGGTCTAGAAGGTTTAGGAATAAGTAATGACAACATGAGATACGGTTGCTTCATGCACATCCATGGTGGTAGGTTATATAGTATCAGAACAACAGGCCATGTGCTATGGGCAATACCCATTGTCCTGAATGGATTAAAACCGTCAGCTGCTAACCCGAGTTTAACATTACATCCGTTCGAAGAAAATGTTGGGTGGTCATGGTCAAAAGTTTTTCACATTGGGAAGTCAGCAGGATGCCTTAATATTTCATCATTGGTACAACTCTCGAAATGCCATTTCATAGAGGAAGCTGTTTTTGATGACATGAACAATCTCTTTAACCTTGGTTTCAAGGGAAAATGGTGTAATATCTTAGTTAAAATTTTTTGATCTTTTGTTAATGAAGAAGAAGCCTCGTCATCTAACTGATGTTTAACCGTTTTTATTGCTTACATTTGCAAACACAAAATTTAGGAATTTCACAGCTCCACTTAAGTATTCATTGCTCACCCTAAATAATCCAATGAAATTAGAGGACATAACAAAAAAATGCATCTTAACCAATGGACCATAACAATTAAAAGTTATTGAGGTACCTTGACATATGAGTCCAATTCTTATCCATCACTATGTTCCTCAGCTACTTTGAAAGACAAGTTAGTGGAAATACAATGTGGGCCCGACAAAGCATCTTACAAAAGATAAACTAGAATGACTCACTTGATGATTCACTATTGTCAAAGATTTAGACATCCAATAGAATCCCCAATGGTATCTCTAACAAATTGACTAAATTAGTCACCTAGCCAAGATTGGATAGATTGTAATGCTTTCGTGTTCCCATTTAAATGCCAACATCGAAATTCCGGCAGCTTCTCCCCATGTCTCTCTAGATATGTTAATCTTGCATCTTATTCCCACGTCAAGTATCTGCACAATGTGAGGATATTTGACATTAGAAATAAATGTAAGAAACGTATCTAGAGAAAAATGAAGAGATGCAACGCAGAACAAGCATGAACATTTAAATTAAGGAACTGAAAATATTCTAATCTATCCAACCTTAAATGGTCATAACAGCGGTTCTCACCTTCCAGGTCCCCCTGCTCAACATCCAGATAGCTCCGATGCACATCTAAAAATTTTGAGATAATATATAAACACGGGCCTGTCCAAATGGCCAGGCCACCCATATTACTGTCCATAGGAAATAAACAACTTCATTATGGTTATAATAGTGATTCCCACCTTTCAGGGACCACCGCTCAATTAAATCTTAAATTAATTACTCATCCAAGGTTGGATAGATTATAATACTTTCATATTCCCATTTAAATGTCCACGTCGAAAATCTGTCAGTATCTCCTCATGCCTCTCCAGATAAGTTGATCTTACGTTACATTCCAATGCCAAATATCTAAAACAAAGTAAAGATATTTGACATTGTATACGAACGGAAGAAACTTCTCCGGAGAGAAACAAGGAGATGAACCCCGGATCAGACATGGACATTTAAATAGATTATATGAAAGCATACTATCCATCTAACCTTGAACTATCCAAAATGTGACAATTTGAACGATTTCTATGCCACCAAAAATACACCATATCTATATATGGCCACATAAAAATCCTCAAATGGGTAACTAATTATCTAACTTACAAATCACAATCACAAGTCACAATTATAAACTAACAAGTCACAATAATAATTTAAGAAAAAAATGTAATACATATAAAGCATACTGTCCAAATTTGTATTTTCCTATTATGACTCACATGAGCACTGAATTTGCATAAATTTGATATGACCTTGCAATATAAGTCAACTCAATAAACATACAAATCATACATCATATGGTTATTAAGATTAACAACTTCATTCTCATAAATAACAACTTTGAATAAACTGTAAATGCCTAGATTGTCTATTTTTCTTCTAAAAAGTGGAGTTGGAGCATTGTGGGGCCCACATGTTGCACGCTTGGATGACTTGCATAGTCATTTAAAAATAACAAACACATCCCTCTAGAATTGAAGCCCTAGAAAGGGTTTTAAGTTTGACTGTCTTTGGTAGCCCTATTTCTATTTTTTCTTTTTCTATTTTTGGTTTGCTGTTTTACATGGACTGAAACTTTGTATTAGGTAAGGCTTGTAGAGACAGGCTATTAGATTGTCATATGTATTTTGTTTTTCTGCCCTGCTTTTTCATTTTATGTAAATGGTTTGGTTTGCTATTTGCAAATATCCCCTTTTCATCTCTTTCATTGTTGAAGATGGATGATTTAATTAAAGAAATATATTGGAGAATTTGGACTTTTAAAACATTAAAATTTACTACCAAGCAGACTTTGAATAAAATCAATCATCGCCACGGTTCACATTAAATTGCCCTTAAATTCGGGTGGTGTGGCAATTGTTCTGATTGAAATTTGAGAATATTTCCTTCTCATCTATCTTTAATCAAGGAATTTGTGTACTGATTCATGCACCATACACACAAATGTCATTTGAAGTTTCTTGGTAAAGTAAAGAATAGGCTTGCTTCCATCAAAATAAAGGAATCTGTATCTATTGCATCTTACTTGTGCTGTAAATGTAGTTGTCTTAAACAAATAGGGAGTTCTGGCCTGATAGGGACTGTAGCCAGATAAAGGAAACTGTCCAATGTACTTAGTGGATTGAGACAACACTCTTACTAAAGGATGATCTGTTACAAGTTAATAAAATCATTAGATGGGTTGAGACAAGACTCTTACTAAAGAATGATCTGTTACAAGTTCCAGGAAACTGTGGGAAAGGAGAATGATCTGTTCCAAGTCAGGAGTAAGCTAAGTATCTAAGCATATCCATGACAATAGCAAACAATAAAAGATTGCATATTGATTAGAAATTAAAAATTAAAATTTTTTAAAAAAAGCTATAAAAGATTGCAGGTAATCAATGAAAAAAATAAACATAAAAATTTCCAGCTATAGCAAAGAGAACAATGTGAATAGGAAGTTATAGTCTGTTACATGTGTTGCTGTTTACCTTTTGCTGGGTGAAACTGTAGGCACTACCTTTCTGAAAACTAACGAGGAATGTCATATATTAATGGAAAGCCACCTAACCTTATTTGTTTTGGACTTAGATGACTTGCGCACCAAAATGAGGTTGTTCAGATGTACTTGTAAATAGAGTTGCAAATATCGTGTTTAATCAAGAAGATATTAACCCTCAAATTTCAATTATTGTTACTATCTAACTAGAAATTAGCATAATTGCAGTAGGCACACCAGACCTTGTATACTAAAGCTAAGGAAGTAGACCACAATTTGATTATTTCGAGTTAATAAATCAAATAAATTTCAATTCAATTCAATGGTATATCCAAAAACCCAAGGCAGCTTTTTTTTTTTTAACAAGTTTTATAAATGCAAATCACTAAGGATTGTTGAGAAATAAATATAAATTTTTTAAAATTATTATAGTGTGGTAAACTAAGTAGTGTAAGAGTAGAAACTTCAAGAGAGCTACCTAGAAGTTTAATATTTAATTAAATTCCCCTAGTACAAAAAAAAAAGAACTTAAAAGCTAAAAACATTCAAACATGGATGAGAATTCTGCTTTGAAGCCAATGATTATTTGGGCTAGGCTAGGGTTTTTATCTTCTTAATGGCCTGAGAAGCTCACCGGTCGTGACTTATTTAAACTCTCCAAGCCTTTGGTACTTGCTAGTTGACTAAATCAGGCCAAGATCCTTAGCTAGACAGACTGAGGCTGCAACATAATAGATCAAATAGATAAAACACTAACAACAAGTTCCATCAAGCATAAGCAAATAGGCAACAAAAATGAAAGCAGAAATGCATTAGAGGCGTCACACAAAACTCCAAGACAGTTTAGCTACAGCTACACTAGTTCTTGTTTACAAAGTCCTTATGATTGGTAAACAAGACAGTTATTTTATGTTTTAGAGGATTCATTTTACAACCAAACGCAGCCTTTATATATATATATATATATATATATATATATATATATATATATATTAAATGCATCAAAGTTTACTGTTTTGAACCTTTGTTGTTTTTTTTTTTTGCAGGGCTGGGAGTAAAAACTTGATCTACCAAAAATTAGACCAGCCACACTCATCGGGAAGGCCACACTAGTAAATGGATGGTTGTAAAAATATTTGACCCAGGTTCAACATTCCATAGGCAAAGACAACCAACTGATAACTGGATGAAGCTGATTTTGGTAGCCAAGATATGTAAATAGTGGGGCCCAATTGGATTAGATCTCTAACACATGTTCCTGACGACAGGAGAGTCCACAAGCACGAGTACCACCAACCATGTGTCAAAATAGTTATAAGCAAGCATGTTTGATGGGACTTAAGCAAAATCATACACATAATTGATGTTCAGAACTGCATTTGCATCAAGACCTACATCTTTTGCACACTTTTTCCTCCTACGTTCTTGCTACTTTCTTGTATGCATTAACTAATTTTTTTGGTATTTGGGATATCTGAACACAGAAATTATGAACTGAGTAAACTGAATTTAAATTAGAGAAATGATCCAGTGCTCTCATAGCTTTACAAATCATGTGCTCCCAATTGCATATGGCTACTTAGATAGAGCAATCCCATTTTTCACCTAATGCAGTAGCAATTTTTACAAGAGATATGCTGAAGGAGACACTACAAGAAGTACAAATGTATCAAGCTTAACAAATATCAAGGCAAATCTAAACACCAAAAAGTAATGAAAAGAAGAAATAATATCCAAGAGATGAAAATTGTAAGAAATGATGAGTACATAAAGAGAAGAAACATTCAATGTGTGAAACACTTAAAGAGAAGAAACACTAAAACATGAATTTCACCAAAACAGGATACAATTATACAAAACTTCATTGTCATAGGTAATTCATATCATACCACTTCCATGGTTGGGTAATTTGGACCATCTTTTGAAACATGCATATGGGTGAATTAAAAGGGAAAAGTAGAAAGTTCGCTTTGTATTTTTTGTTAGCCTCTGCCCAACTTTATAATTCAAACTCCAAAAAGTGGTAGCATGGTTTTGACATAAGCATATGCAAGTGCGCCAGTGAACACATAGCTATCTACTCTATCAAGTAATCCACTTGCATAGAAGGTGTCCATGTCTTCATCAACAACACAAACAATAAGAAGAAATGCATTCCACCAATTCAATGGACATCACAAACTGATGTATATTATCCTTAAAAATGCAAAGGTAAAAGGATGAAATTATATGATTTCGAAAGGAATGTTTTATTTTGCTTTTCCTAATACTTGGATGTTTCACTTTCCCATCTTAACCTGTTAAATCAAACACTCTTAGAGTTAATTGCAGTTCATTAATAAGTCCTGTTAAATCAAACACTCTTATTTTGCTTTTCCTAATACTTGGATGAAATTATGTGACAATCAAACACTCATGTTCATTAAAGCCCTGTTTTTTCAGGTCCAAATTGAAATTGACAGAACCCTGATTGAATGCGAATGAGTTAATTGCAGTTCATTAATAAGTATTCCAAATGCACTCTTAGAGTTTTATACGCACCTTGAAATCTTTATAATTTAATTTGTTGGGGCATCTGAAGGAAGTCCTATTTTAAATCATCAAGGAAGAATGTTAAGATTGTAGGAGATAAAGGTACCTTCATGATCAACCAAACCATGCACGTAGTTAAATGAAAGAATTAATATTTCATAGCAGATTGATAAATGAAAGAAATTGCTTATAAGCACATCACTGCATCAGAGTTACTTACTCTACTGTCCCGTGCTACCATTTTCACACATCCTTGGTTTACAGACATGTTTGTACTAAGCAGAAACTTTCATCAAGTCAGCATTATTAAGAATACATATATGTATGACAGTAAAGGTTCTAGGGAGGTCCAAAAAATCTATAAGATAACAACAAAATCAAAACATGTATATTTGGTTTATGGTCAAAATAACATACTTGGTAAACACCGGCCAGTCCTACTTTATTTCATGCTGAAGTGGGCAAACTAATGCAAAAGATGTAATTTACAGTGGTTTTCACTGATTCAAATCATTTGGCAAATCCAACTTATTACATGCTTGAATTAATTTTCATTGAAAATATGGGTCTTCTTTTCAGCTCCCCTTCATTTAGAGCTGAGAGTTGCTGAAAGTGGTGGTGTATTAAAATTTCTTTTCACTTTTGACTAAAATATCCCCAAAATTATTTCACCGTTACAATTCAGCACTTTAATTAATTTCAGAGCTTCTTTTTCAGTTTATCAAATGGCACCTTAATCACTTAGATAGGCATATAACATGGAACTTCAATAAACAAAACCAATCCATCTTTATATAAGAACCTCACATTAATCCCCTTCAAATGAAATATTCTACGAAAGGTTAATGGTTTTTTTTATGCACAATCCAAATCTTATTAAAGAAAAGGGAAAAAGTATTATTGAGCTTCTGTTACTGAAGCCCCACAAACATAGCAATCAAACATAGATACAAAACACCCTACACTCTACATGGAAATCACCCTAAAAATGACAACAAAATTGCACATGAATAAGATTAAAATATATTTTACGTATTTAATAGAGCTTTTCTAAGCACACACAACAATAAAGCTCATGTACATGCCACACATTTTCCAGCATTATACAGGTGCAAGATCTAATCAATTCTTCAGTTTAGTCTGATCTTGAATATCTTTTTCCCAATAAAAAAAATCAAGTCTAATCAGCGTGTGGCACCAATACTAGAAATGGGTGAATGCAGTTTAGAAACTTTAGACAAGTTTTTCAGAGCTGCAAATTTGTTCTTCAAATTGTAGACCATCTAACCAGTGGATGAACTTGATTCTTGGGCTAGGGCATCAATATAGTGGTGTCGTTATTATGGATGGATGGGATCCAAGACCTATTGTCCCATGTAGATACATGTGTAGCATGTAAATGAGCTTTATTACACACAGATGTAGGCAAAGCTCTACTGTCTTTTAAATTGCTCTCAAAAGTGTTTTTGAACAGAAAAAAAAAAACACTAAAAAAAAGTGTTTGATTCATTTGCTCAAAAAGAGTTCATTTTTTTTCCTATCATCCAAAAATAAATAAATATTGGTTTTAAACATTTTAAAAATAACAAAATTTCCAAAAATACTATCTTTGCAATAGAGTTTTACTGACTATGGCATAAACAATGCTCCTTGCCTTCCAGAAGCAATTTTGATTTACTTAACAGAATAGGCGGAAAAGAAGAAGAAGAAGAGGAAGAAGAAGAAGAGGAAGAAGAAGAAGAAGAAGAAGAAGAAGAAAAGTATGTAGCACATGTTTTAGCAACAACCATAACAAACACCAACAAAAGAACTGTAGAAACCAAAACCATTATGACCACTTTAGGGGCTACCTCAAAGCTCATCACAAGAGAAACCTCCCTAAAATCAGTTGATTTGACAAGTTAACCTACTCCAATTTAACATCCAGCATAAGGTAAATATTTATCAACAGTTATACAATATGAGAAAACCTATTTTCCTAGTACTAACTAAAACACAAGATGAAAGCCAAATGCAAGTCCAATATCTTCATTCAATCCCATAAATACTCTACTACCCTGATCACAAAACATAAATTTGAATCTAAACTTGATTGATGTGCAAAATTAAATTCAAATCCAAAGAATGGGTTGAACAAAATCAATGTTTAACTTAGATCGGATAGAAATAGTACTCTTACTAAATTAAAATCAAGGTTGCAATTCAAGTTAGAAATGTACCCTCAATCTGTCCGACAAGATTGAAGGAGTGATAAGCTTGTACTTGGGAACCTTACAATGCAGCCATCACTGTGTCACAACTTGGAAATGACAACAAAATGAATCAGAACCCTTCCGCTAGTCCATCTAAATGACACAACATAGAGACACCAAGACCTGCCCAAATCTCTTAACTTTCCTAGAATCTCCTTGCTCATTAAAGTAACATAAGTAGCTAATGTCCGACAAATAATATTCACATAAGCAAATAAAAAAGATAGCATAAAAATACATTTAATTCCAAAGGGAGCAATACAACTAGACAGCTAGTACTTCTATTAATTGGTTAATGCATTTCATTGTGGGATAAATAAGAACACCAATACTAATGACGAAGCTAGACAAGTACATATGCAAAAAAAAGAGAAGGAAACATGGATTGAAAGACAAACAATGGGATCCATGAATTTTTCTATTCCAATCCAGGAAACACTTTAAAATTCCAATCATCATGACGATCCATATGCTTAAAGATTCATGACAGCATAATATACAAAATGATCAACATCTGATCTAATTGAAAAGCAGTTATGGTATCATGAAATCATGAAAAATTATATTAAAATATAAACCACAGAAACATAGCTTCTTACAATTTACCCAAATTCCAAAATACCTATACTTTTCCATATCATGATAAGAAAAGCTATTGATATGACAGATTGCCTTCCATACAAACCAAACAGTACATCTCCTCTACTCCATTTCAATAAAAAGACATTAGAACAAAATTGATAAGAATAATCCAAACATGAAATATATGAATAGATTTACCACAAAATCAAACCACTACAAGCACCAAAACCTAACCCTAGATCGTCCCGATCTATCAGAATCAGCAAAATCTCCAAAAAAGAGTGGAGAAAATGCAATTTAGAGATATGGAAGCTCAAATCCCATTAAGAAAAGATTAAAAAAACTGAGATTCAATGCTCTCAGTTGGAAATCGTAGCAAGAAAATGCATCTACAGAAGATCTAGTGCAGAAAATAGAAAAATTAGGGTAGAGATGGGAAAATCACCTGCTTATGATGGAATCGAAGGAAGATCATGATCTCATAGAAAGCGAGTGAAAGAGAGCTAGGTTTTTTGTTTTTTACCAACTCCTCCAATCTCCACGGTGGAGATGAAGGAAGGATAGTGGAGAGAGGATTCATGTGAGAGAGGAAGGCCACTAGGGAGAATATTCGTGTGAGAGAGGATTCGTCTATATTCATTTATATAGCAACACTTGAAAGTTCAAAGAGTGAGACGAGAGCTGTCATGCTCCAGAATCGGTAACCAGACTCAAAAGGAACCCGATGACCGGTTTTGACCGCAACAGTCTCCATAGTACCCCATTCAAGGTTCCTGAGGCAGGTTCCTATTTGGGATCTTAAAAGGAGGATTTCTATAATAGTATAATCATTCCAATACGAGCATTACCCAAGATTACAGTAAGTACATCTGAGAATAACAAGGGGTACACATCACAAAATTCACTAAGAATTTCAACTTATACAAGCTTACATCAGATCCGAAAGGATATACATAAGATAATGGTAAAAGGGAGAAAAGTCAGTAGCATTAAAGTCCTCAAGCTTAAATCTACTCTACGCTCTGTCGCTACGATGCTTTCCTAGAGTCTCCTGCACGCACTAATCATTCATATGCTTATAGAAGCTTAGAGGGTGGTGTAAGTGTATGATAATGGTGCACTAAAGAATAGCAGGAGGTACAAGGAAGGAAACATGCTTAATGAGAATATCACTAGCCTTACCAAGGCTTATCTTGAATACGATGCAATGAGTACGGATGCCATACCAGGGCAATGCATGAAGGGGACTTACACAGCCAATGCTAATGTGATGCAAGTAATGCCAGTGCTCATATTCAAACCACATGTTAAGTACATTTCCAATCAGAAGGAAATCACCAAGGACCATTACATTGCTGAATGACTGCAGCTCTATAGACCCCTCACAGTCAAACAAGCGTAAGAGACCTCACTACCCACCTGTGGATAGCCAAGCACCAGTAAGGCCTGATGGAAGTGAAGCCATTTACGAGCTGGTCAGAATCAGCCTAGAAACGCCTCCTCACACTAGGTAGGTAAGGACACACCTCTATCCAACCGATTACACAACAGTGGGAGTCACAGCCTAATGGTATAAGGCCCTCGTGTGCTCATACTTTTCACTGTCACGGCGTTGGAGAAGATCTATGGTACCATGGAAGTTTTGAGAATTTCATCCATGGGCATCCTATGCACCCAGTGTGCTCAAGTATCATTTTCGGTGTCCACACATACGGCCATCCACTAATGTCCTTGTGAAGACAAGGCCCTAATGAAGCAAGGGTGGTATCATCATGAAATGCGATGTAAATGCATGAGTTATACATAAAGATCATGCACTAACTGTAGGGATACAATATGCACGAGGGGAGAAACTCCATCCCTCGATGACCACCACATAATGCAATCAATTCATACAGGTGATGCATATGGGGCACAAAAATATAAGTGTGCTACCTGTGGAATATGGAATCCTCTGTCTTATGGAGGGTTAAGGTTTAGGCACATAGACAAGTGTTCTAAGGAGAAAAAAAATCCTCTAGTGGGGGCCCAATACTTTGGGATGACCCACAATCTTAGAGAGTCATAATCCTAAGGAGGAACGGTCCTAACTAGGCCCATGGTGGGCCTTCAACCACCTATGAGGACCTCTATGGGCCTACCTTAGGGCCACCAAGGAGGACATCCAACATCAACTGAGTCCTAAAAGGGTAACCTACTATGTATGTAAAGAAAGGTCCAAGACACAATCAATCCATGGCCTAGTGGGTTATACATTAAGGCCAATACATAGGCAACCTGGTGGGCCCTACCATAAGGGTCATGGGCTCACTCATTGTAGTGGGCCTAATGAGCAGCCCATTATCCTAACATATAGGAAATTCTTATATTTAACATAAGTAAGTTAGGCCTCACATCTCGGCCCAAGTATGGATTTATTATAGTGGGTAAGAAAGGGCCCAATTACTTGAGTATTTGGCCCATAAAAGCCATCACAATGGCATGGTAAATGTAGAACCCAAGGGGTCAACGGGCTTATCAAAAGTTCCAGCCCAACCAAGCCTATAAGGCCCATAATTAACTAGGAGACTAGACCATGAAGAATCCTAATTAGAATGGGCCTTTAATCATGCACTAATTAAGCCTAAAAAAATAAAATTAATATGGTAAGGTAGCTAACTTTAATCCTTCTCAAATCTAGTGGGACATACTGCCCCAAAAGAACATTTATAAGCAACAATTATTGGGCTCAATGCCAAATTCCAGCCCACCTAAATTTCTGTGTTGGTTGGAGTCCACCAATAGAAGTATTTCTTAGTATATTTAATCCCTGATGGACCACACACATCACTGTGGGCCCCACCAGATAAGAGAGGACATGCGACACATATATTAAGTGGGCCAGACCGTTAGAATGCAGGACAAGTAGTAGACTAAGGCAGGGATGTCCCATGTGTAGGCAGCTCTATGGGCGCGAGGTATCTAGCCCAAAAAATCAACCCAATGGGCCCCAATTGAATACTAAAAAAAAATGGGAGAATGATCAATCTCATAAGGACCTCACATGGATGGATGGTGGGACATACAACACATTAAGATGGGCCCACGAAGCTGGCTGGACGCCCCTGCCTGGGCGTCCCAGCTTAGTGGGCCACTCTTGAACGCATCACGGTCAACTCAAATGTCTATTGGGTATGAAATTTTATAGGGAGATACTTCCATGGGTGGGCCACATCCTAAAAATATTTTAATTAATTTAAATAAAATAGTCTATCCAGAAAAATCAGACTAACGTGGACGTCCCAACGTGGTGGTCTAGTCCGGCCCTTGCCACGGTGTGTTCAAGGGTCCATTAGCTTTAAAATTATAGGTAGGTCCCACCATGGGTGGGACACCTCCCTATAAATTTTTATAATTTTTGGATACTCAAAGTATTTTAATAAATTTCAGAATTACAATCTGTACTGGGTGAAATATTGCTGGAAATATAACTGTCCTGAATTTGGGCCATCCAAATGGATGGGTTCTGGGCTTTCAAAAGTCCTAAAATTTGGACCCTAGGTCCCTCATCAAGCCTAAAATAAGGTGGGACCAAAAAATATAGCCCACCATTTGAGAAAATATTTTTAAAATTTTATTTATTGGGGGACTATGCTGCTGGACTGCATAGCAAAAATTTCTGGTAGTCCACTATGTTAGCCCACCCTTTTGGATGCCCAAATGGGGTCCATTGGGGTTGAAATTTGGTATGATTATAGGTGGTCATGCAGCTATAAGAATAACATATAATTTACATCAGTCTTCCCACCAAATCACTAGAAATCAGGCCTGAAGGTGGCTTAAAAATCTGTCCAGACAGTTTTTGGACAGCAACAATACATTGAAATAAAATAATTATAAACACTAATAAAAATGGGATTTAATCCCAGAAAATTAGAGGATGGACCACCCTAGTGGGCCCCATAAATATCTAAGACATCCTACCATCTAAAACACCTTTGCATGTGCCCCAATTAGTTGGATTATGGGGCCACATGTCATAGGGTGGAATGCTATAGGCGTTCTCCCTTGTTTGGATGGTTGGATTTTTTTTAGCTCACAAGGTGGGCTACACACCATGATCAGGGATGAAAATAAGGGAAAATAAGAGAAAGAAGAGCAATCCAGCCATAGGGAAGGGCTTCACCACTATTGAGCCCTCCCAAGAGTAATCCAACTACACATCATATATAGATTTGCATCTACTACATGGATCTTACACATGCATGGTTAAAAATTAAAATGGATAGTGGGATTACCATTCCCACCATGATCCTAAGGTCTAGATGACATCATCATGTAAAGATATCAAAGGATCTATCATGATGGGGTCCATAAAGGAAAGCCCCATGCATGAGACATGCATGCATAAGGCGGGCCATTTGGCCACACCTATGGGGACGTGTGGGACCTCCACCATGGATTGATGGGTCCTACACTCCCATCATGAAGAGAAGAAGGAATCTACACAAAAAATAAATAAATCAGATTATACCATAAAGATGCACCCACCTTAAGATCTCTATCTAAAACTCCACTCCAAGCTTCTAAGGGTCTAAGGAAGCAAGATGAAGGGGTGAGATGAGGTTTTGATGGATGGATGGGGAGAAATGAGAGATGAGGGGCTGGAATATTGCAATGTTGCTAGGAGAAGAGAGAGAAAAGAGTAGAGAAAAATGAGAGAATGAGAGAGAAAGGGGACGAATGGGAGAGGTGTAGCAAAGAAATGATGGGATTTCTAGAAAGAGGAGGAGAATGATGAGTTTTCTCTCTTGAGAAGAGAAAAATCCAGATTTTTGCTAGAAAAGAGAACTTGGGTTAGAGCAACACATCATGAGTTTCTAGAAAAGAGGTTATCCTTGCCTAGGGTTGAGAACTTTTATCATTGCTAGTTATAGGGAGGTGTAGGGTAGGCTAGGCACATGGAACCTAGGGTGGGCCACATGGAAAAATGTCCACATGGATAAAGTGGGCCCCACATCATGATCAATGGCCCAAAAATGTGCGGCCTACAACTTTTGATGGACACGTCGGATTTATGGATGAGATGCGGCGTTGGAACCGCAGCGACGATGTGGTCACAATGGCATAGGTCTTGGGTCAATACAAGTCGAGTCTATGAGACTGAACTCAAGGATGACTGCAAACACTATTCAGGGGTCGTGGATCACTGGAATTTGACCGGTAGGACCACGGGACCAAAATAAATGAGATGCATACACACACACACACATGCATACATGCGAACTCGAGTCGGGTCTCACAATCCTTCCCACCAACAAAGAAATTTCATCCTCAAAATTGATAAAATTGAAATAACAAAATTCATAAACATCATCATATATATATACATACCTCAATTATCAAACACAAGGGAGGGCAATATAAGAAATACATGCAATCAATCATCGAATAAATGGGGATAAAGCTCTTTAATCTCGGCCTCGCCTTCCCAAGACCCCTCACCTCCGAATGATGACCCCATTACACCTTCACCAAGGGAATGACCTCGGTCCTGAGGTCCTGCTCCTTCCGATCAAGAATACGAATTGGCTGTTCAATATAGGAAGCATCCTCACAGACCTCAAGTAGCTGTCAATCAATCACAAGAATAGTTTCTGACCCATATTTTCACAATATAAAAATATGGAACATGTCGTGGATCACGAACAACTCAGGAGGTAAGGCAAGCCTATAGGCTACAGTGCCTACGCGCTTGGTAATCTTAAAAGGTCCAATAAATCTTGGGGCGATCTTGCCCTTCACACCAAAATGAACCACGCCCTTCATAGGTGAGACATTGAGATATACCATGTCCCCGACTATAAATTTAAGGGGTCGACGCTGACGATCAGGAAAACTCTTCTGTCGGCTCTGAGCTTTGCGCATCCTCTACCTGATAACATCAATAGCCCTCTACCTGATAACATCAATAGCCTCTGATGTTTGTTGCATAGCTCAGGATCTAAGAGACGACACTCTCCTACCTCGGTCTAACTAGGAGATTGTACGGTCTACCATAAAGTACCTCAAATGGAGCCATGCCGATAGTCGTCTGATAGCTGTTGTTGTACGTGAACTCGGCGAGGTGCATATGCTCATCCTAATTGCCTGCAAAGTCGATCACACAAACCCTGAGCATATACTCAAGGATCTGGTTAACCCTTTCAGTCTGCCCATCCGTCTATGGATGATAAGCGGTGCTGAGATATAAAGTGACCCCCAACGCCTGCTGAAAACTCCTCCAAAACTGAGACATAAATCTGGAGTCTCGGTCTGAAACGATCGAAACTAGGATGCCGTGCAGTCTTACTATCTCCTCAATAAATATCCTCACCAACCGATCCGTAGAGCATGCACTGGAATGAAATGAGTTGACTTTGTCAGACGATTGACGATAACCCAGATAGTATCATGACCACGCTGAGTCCTTATCAAATTTACGATGAAGTCCATTGATACGTGCTCCCACTTCCACTCTAGAACGCTCAATGGCTACAAGGGACCAGGGGGTCTCTGGTGATCAGCCTTGACACGCTGGCATGTGTCACACTCAGCCACAAAACTAGCAATCTAGCGCTTCATCCCCTGCCAAAAGTACTACCTCCTCATATCACGATATATCTTTGTGGAGCCCGGGTGAATAGTAAGTCTCGATCGGTGTGCCTCGGTCATCAGATTACAACGCAACTCTAGCACGTCCGAGACACACAATCGGCCTCTAAAGCGTAATCTACCATCGAACCAATTTGCTAGTCTGACTACTCCATGGATGCGGCCTCTGCTCAGTACTCCTAAAGTGACTCATCCATCTGTTGAGCCTTGATCACCCTAGCCACCAAAGAGGGTTGAATTGATAAGCTTGAAAGCTAAACAATAGAAGACTGCAGGCTGAACTTAAAGTCAAACTCTGAAACATCCTCTAGCATCTACCACTGTCGAACCATCATATGTGCCACCAGGCCTCGTGGATGACAGCTGAGTGTGTGTCTGCCACAATGTTCGCCTTGCTCAGGTGGTATTAAAGATTAAAATCATAGTCCTTCAATAGCTCTATTGTCACACCCCAAACCTGAAAATCAGATTCACAGGAATTTCGATCACCGAATCCAGTGCCGACAGCCTCTGTAGTACCCCATTCTCGACTCTCAGCGCAACATACGCTAGATTCCGATCCTAGGATCCTACAAGGAGGATTTTTCAACGCACATTTGTCATGTAATAAGCATAACCACAAGTTTACCCAAATCATAAAAGCAACATCATCATCACATATCCACTAATATAATCACTTTAATACAATGCTGGAAGGAAAAATACATATGTTCAAAATCAAAGCTCCTGAAAATCGCTGCACGCTCCAAGCTCAACGCTACTGTAACCTAACGCCATCTGCACGCATCTATCGTGCATAAGCTTACAAAAGCTTAGAGGGTGGTGTAAGTGTGTGTAAGGTAAGTGCCAGGTATACAATAAAGCTCATAAATCATACATCATCAGGATAAGCAGAAATACTAACAGGATTATGAATCATATGATATCAGAGTAAGCAGAAATAATGATAAGCCCATAAATCATACAATATCAAAAATACTAGCAAGACAAATCAACTATGTGAACGAGGAGTCATAGAGAGACAAATGTTAGATGTCGAGGATACAATGCAATATATAAATCCTTCTAAGTTTGTCTAGGCCATATATGTGCAACAACATAGTAACTCAAAATGCTAAGTACTATGGATGCAATGCAATTGTGGTGCAAATGAAATGACCATGCTGGAATGTGAAGTCGGGATGATAGTATGAAGTATCACAGGCTATGGGGTCCATCACAAGGGACTTCTATCCAAATCAGTCCCATACCTAAATTTGGATAGTCAGACACAATGTGGTAAACTCCTGGTCTCAGGTTAGTCGTGGCCCAACCGAAATCCTGGCCATGCGAAGGTACACGTAATAAATAGTTACACACCACCAGCCCGAGTGGATAGTGAATGAATGAATGAATGGATATGCAATTCCTACTCAATAAGTCCACATATCAGTATGGTTACTCTCTGAGAAAATCATCGGGGTCTATAACACTCGACATCGACTGCCTCCTCCCTAGCTGCACAGCCTAGAAGCGGAATAGACCTCACTATCCACCTGGCCAGTAGTCTGCCAATACCTACCCGGCTCATCGATAGCGAAATCATTTGTGAGTTGGTCAAACTCAACCTAGCTTATAGCCCCCTCACTCAGGCAGATAAGGCCACACCCCCTCCCAACCGACCATGACACAGTGGGAGATGCGACCTACTGATATTCGGTACTCGAGCGCTCATGCTCCACTCAGTCTAGACGTTGGGGCTACTCCTGGCCTCGGAGGTTCTGAGATTTTCACCCAAGGACATCCTAAGTGCCCCATAGTGCTAAAATTAAGTATTTTTGGTGTCCCATTTAGCCATCTACGATGTGCGTACGAAGGCCACGACCCTGATGTCGCTAGGGCATATAATGATCAAGTCACACATATGCGAGATGCATGAGTCACACTGTCCAGTCATGCAGCAATCCTGCGTGTACGGCGTGATAATGTGGGCACTCCGTCTCATAAGGAGTCCCGTAAATAGTCTACCCAATGGCATATGCTATGATCACACAATCCTCATATCAAGCATACATATGATGCGTATGGGCATGAATCATGGAGTTATCCTAAGCATGTTATAGTGATGAACTGTTCTCACAATGAAGATAGGCCTAGACAGCCTACACACAACAAGTATGGGCTTATCAATGGGCCCTAGGGGGAGTCATAATGTGGACATTTAACCAACATGTAAACTCGCAATGTGGACGTCAAACCATCATTGCTCCCAAGACACGACTGTCATAAACATCATTACAATATCTGAGTTGGGATCACACATTGCAATGGACCTTAGGTACATCCCATTGGGCCTTAAATACATCAAATGGGCCATATCATATGGGCCTTATATTCATCAAGTGGGCCACATTAATGGGCCGCACCAATGGCCTTATGTACATTGCAATGGGTTATAACCCATGGGCCTTAGAATACATCATAATGGGCCTCATCCCAAGGGCCCTAAATATACTACAATGGACCTCAACCCATGGGCCCTAATACATCACAATGGGCCTCAACCCATGGGCCCTAATTCATTATAATGGGCCTTAATCCATGGGCCCTAATACATCACAATGGGCCTTAACCCATGGACCCCAAATACATTATAATGGGCCTCTAGGATGGTCATAAACACATCAAGGTGGGCCTAATCATATGGGCCTTATATATATACCAAGGTGGGCCTCTGAATGCATCAAAATGGGCCTAATCACATGAGCCTTATGTGTATCAGATGGGCCACACCAATTGGCCCCATATATCTTAAATGGACCACACCCAAATATAAATGGTGATGATGACTTCCACCATTAAAATTCTCAAGTTCCACCATAGCATTTATTTCCTGTCCAACCTATTCGTAAGGTCACAAGGACATGGATTTAGAGGGAAAGCAAATATCATATTTGTCAAACCTTGTAATCTAAAGGTTTTAATGGTGGATATTCAATCCAACACTGTTTCTATAGTGTGGTCCACATGACTGTAGATCTGTTTTACTCTTTAACTCATGCTATAAAATGACCTTTTACAAAAATGGATAGACAGTTTGGATGCAACATATGCATCATGGTGGGTCCCACTGTCCAAACAGTGGACAGTGGTGAGGTCCCAGTGGGCTCCACCGTCCACCGTGGACAGTGTGCATGAACACATACATCATAGAGGGCTCCAACATCCGCCTGGACGGTGGGAGTAAAACACATGTATCACTGTGGGTCCCACGTGGGGCCCACCATAACATTTATTTTACATCCAAACTGTTGATAGGGTCACACAGACCTGGGTGAGGTGGAAAAATAAATTTTTGCTTGATCCAAAACTTCTGTGGTCCCCAAAAAGGTTTTCAAGGGTAGACATTCAATCACACTGTTTCAAATGGTGTGGGCCACCTGAGTCTCAGACATGGCTGAAACTTGGAGGGGACCCACCTGAGAAGGGGACCCACCAGATGAATGGTTTAGATGGAAAATAAACATCAGGGTGGGGCCCATGGCTGGAGCCGTGCGTCTGCTTCCGTCTGCTCACCAGCCGCTGGTGAGGCTTGCGCCTCTGACACCGCAGCACTGCTGCTGTATTTATTTTAATTTTCTTTTGGCTTAGGTTTTTCTTGAGGATTTTCATAGGTGGGGCCCGCATTGTGAGGATTCGACCCTATCATAGGTTGCCAGGGCTCAAGACAAGCCAAATGAGCCCAAAATTGAATATGTTTTGGGGTACGAACATATTAGGGTGCGTTTCAACGGTAGAGAACACTATTTTTTATGCCATGGCCCGTCAGAACATTGGATTGAGTCCATTTTTCAGTTCAACGTCTAAAATGAGGTAGGGAAAGGAATGGACGGTGTGGATTGGATCAATGCATCAGGGTGGGACCTACATAGGCGGCCCTCCTCAAGGCTTATGAACCAAGCCAATATTTATGTTTTTCACTTGACGTCCAGCGTCCCTAGACACTGGACGGTTGGACTGTTTCAAGTGGGCTGCCCACGTGGGTCATCAAATGATGATGGTGTGGGCCACCAAATGATGGGTGGTGTACATGAGACCCACATCAAGGTGAGGTCCCTTTTGATGAATGGTTTAGACGTACCACAACCCATCAAGTGGGCCACACTATCATATTATCATATGAAAGAAGAATTAAAAAGAGAGGGAGAGAGATAGGATGAGAGTGAGACACGTGTGATGGAGGGACCCCAACACTATGGGCCCTCCCTTGCAATCAATCATACATCAAGTGGGTCCGAATACAAGTGGGCCCACTAAATCAAAGATCAATGGTGGAGATCCTTCTCCACCCAAAATGGACGGTCTAAATGACCTCTTCTTGTGCAAGAAAAATAAACATCATGATGGGGTCCATGGAGAATGGCCCCATCATGGAATGATCATGTGGATCAAGGTGGCCATCGGTCACACCTAGGGTCCAAAGTGAGATCCATACCATCAATCGGTAGTGTAACGCCTGTGAAAAATCCGTACTTGGGCTCGAGTACCGATTTGACCCGAAATCGCGTAGGAATAATTTCCATGGAAATTAAGCGTAAGTTAGCTAGCGCAACGCTAGAGTAGCTGGGAAATAGTCACTGATCACTTTAAATATGTTCTGCAAGACCCAAATCGGGTAGAACAGACAACTCTACAATACTCTATAACCTCGGATCAAACTCTAAGCAGGTTTGTTCTCTGGACCATATTGAAATTTTGTATTGGATTTAAACCGCACGTCGAAGGTCCGATACCTCCTATCTTAGACCGTTAGAACCGCCCAGCTGGACTTGACAATCATCTCGAAAATCAAGTCAAACCGATAATCACAGACTATTTCGTTGAACCCGGACTGAAGCGACCGCGAATAGGGACGGATTTGGAATTTCAAATTCAAATCTGGCACACGACTTGACGCGTCAGTATTAAGCGTTCTGACCGTCAGAATTCATCCAGATTACACGCTCGGATCAGGAAAAATTTCTATTTATTATCATGAGCCTTTAAGCCCTGATCTATGTGCGGTGACCGTTGAACTGAAACTGGTCCGCCACGTGCGATCTGCGAACCCTGCCAGACTGAAAACTTAATACGAGGTACATCTGGTACCCATGAGCTTAAGTCTGATCGCAATCGACCAGGGGACCACCAGAAAGCAGTTTTTGGACCGAAACAGCCCCGAAATGGATAGGCACCAAGTAAACTTCGTCCCGGAGCCTATTTTCGGTGATTTCAAGCTTATAAAAGGGGTTAAAACCCTCATTTCTCCTTCCCATCCGAAAATCACAAACCCTAGGAGGAAAAGAGAGAGAGTTTGAGAGAAAGAGAAGAAGAGAATTTCCCCGCTTCCGAGCCCCTGACAGTTGCTGCTTTAGCACTTCTTTCCAATCACCTGGCTGGTCATTTCTCCATTTTTCAGGTATAAAATAACCCCAAAAACTTGCTGATTTAGGGTTTGCTTAGATGCTTAACATGTTAGCTAACGTATTCCATAAATCAGGCTTTCCTACCGCCGTAGACGAAGCGTACACGCTCCGTTCAAAATCCTGCAACCGTAAGAGACTAGGTGAGGATTTTAGACGCTTTGATTGACGGTTTACAACGCTTTCAATGTCGTTTAATAGTAGATTATCGACGGCATCGCCGTTTGACATGTACAACATGCTCTCCGTTTCCTGTTTCGTAAATTAACGAAGAATATGAGATTTAGGGCATTTTAGTCATTTGTAGGAAGTACGGTCTACATGCATATTTTGCTGACGTGATTGACATGGTTTGTCGCCGCATTAGAGAGTTAGGAATGCTTGTATAATCAGTTTGGCGAAGAGATTCGCCAAGTTGCGCACTTTGGGTCGACATACTATATGTGGACTTAAGTGTGTAGTGTATGTGTTTGTATAAATGCTTGTATTAGTATGTATTGAATTGAATGATGTTATGTAGTAGTTTGAGATTGATTTCATGATTAAAATGCTGACCTAAATGATTTCCTACATGTTTACCTTATGCATGATTGCATTACATGCATAGAAAGTATGCCTTGAAGATTTGCTTAAGTTGAATGTTATAACATGTGTTAACATGCTCACATGATGTATTTCAATTCCAATACCTTTGCGTATAGTGCTGATAGGATTCCATAGATGTGTGGGACTAGACTTAGTCCAGGCAGTTGGTAACCGAGCGAATGCGTGGCTGACTGGTCATAGCCACGAACGACGCGTCGATGAACGTGATTCGTGTTGAGAGTTGGCGGCAGTGGTTAGGCCACGCGAAGTGTTTTACGCACTTCATGTCGTTCGACTTGAGATGCGATCGCTCTAGTCGAGCCCGTCAAGTAACCCGACTGGCCGATGTATGTTCATCTTGTATGTGTCATAACTGCTTGAACCTAGGGTACTGATCTTACCACTGAAAACCCTGTTAACCGTGGTACCTTGATCCACGAAGACTCATGAGCAGGGCATGGTGGTATGGGACACCGTGGTCGAGCTGTCGGCCTATGCTGGGGCCACAAATCTCCCCGTAGTGACCAGTGACCACCTAGACTCGTGAGCAGATTATGGTGGTATGAGACACTATATTCTAGCTGTCGGCCTACACTGATCAGGCGACGAGCCCTTTGTAGTGAGCGCGAGCGTATTCTGAGTCCACGGGAGGCGATGACCCTTCCGTGCAGTAGAGTACAGTAGGCCTGTATTGATAAGGTGATGGGGGAGCGGTGCAACGAGTGCGAGCAACAGCCCTGGCAGCCCTTGCAGTGACCTACGAAATATACATCGTATGAGATTACTAGGAGTGACGACCCTAGACAGGATCTGTGTTGGGATTGATACAAGGGAAGTACCTTAGTTTCCCAATCCTGCTGTTTGAATGGACTAATAACAACTTGGGAATCATATCACCATAGCATTGCATGTGCCTGGAAGATGTGGAGCACTCTAGGGAGTGTGGCATGCCGCGGTCGTAAGATGTTGCCGCATGAGGGTGATCGTCGGTGAGGGCATACATCACGTCATATCATCTTGCATTAACAACAGTATTAGGATTGTCTGATTTACTGCTTTACTATTATCGCGTGATTGAATTGTGAACATGCTAATCTTTGCTCTATGATTCCACTGAGTTGATCACTCATTCCCACGTTACGGGATGGTGTTTGCAACACCCACCAGACCCTGTTGTAGCTGCAGGTGAGGACGAGATCCAGGAGGTGGAGCCAGAGATCGACGAGGACCAGGATGAGTTCTCGTATATGCAGTATCATGACGGCTTCCCGTAGGTGACCTGGATCGAGGGGACATCAGTGGGACTTTCCTTTTTGAACATTATTCTTTTGTTATGTATATGTAAATGAGACTCAGAGATGTAGTCATACTTTGGAGACAAATGAGATTACTTTATTTTTCCATGCAGTGATATATACATTGTTTAGTCTTCCGCTTGCTTTTATCACTGGATCTGAAGTATGAATTGCAATTTTGGTATACTTTTACTCATGTGAATGCTTTAAATCAGACAACATTGAATCATAACCATTTTTGTTGCATAAGTGACGGTCTGGAACTCGGGAGTTGAGTTTATATACGACCCCCGATTTTCAGGGTGTTACAGGTAGGCTTCACTTGTCCCTTCATAAAAAAAAAAAGAGAAAACTAGGCCCAATAGAGCACCCACCTATCGATCTTCTCGGTCCATTGGAAAGCCTATCTCCTTGTGCTTCTCTTTGATGGTGGAAGATGAAAAATGGATGGCTAGGATGGAGGTTTGGGATGGGAAAGTGGGCCACCAAAATCACTTTTCTCCCTCACATGGAATGCTTGGACGTCCACCTCTCTTTCTCTCCTTTGTTGCTTGGAAAATGGTGTAGAGAAAGAGAGAGAGAGAGATGGGATGTAAGGAGAGAGAGTGATGGATGTGAGTGATGGGTAAGGTGATGGATGTGAAGTGAGTGATGGGTGAGGTGAGAGATGGGTTGACTTGGTGGTTGCTTAACTTGTGGAGAAAGGAAGCATGGGTCGAAATAGCGGTGAAGACCACTTGATTTGAAGTAGGAATATGTCAATATGTCCTAGAGGGGGGTGAATAGGACTTTTTAAAGTTTTTATGAATCATTAAAGATCCTATCACACAAATTCTATCACAAAGCACAAATTAGGATTACTCAAAAATTAACTCTACTGGCTTCGAAGCCTGGTAGAGGATCCAATCATAGAACTATTTAAATGATAAACAATTTATATATAAGATTGTGATGGATATGACTGTGTGTGTGTATAAGATGTGATTTCAGATGATTAAATATAAAGGCATATAGGGAAATCACATAAATGAAAGACAATTCCAATCTCAAACAGAGTTATTTTATAGTGGTTCGACTACTTATTTACTCCACTCCCAGCTTCCACACTCAACCCTTGAGTGACCGAATTTCACTAAGGAGGTTTTCCATGGTTCACTTCAAACCTAAGGTTTTAAATCAGGTTCACCTTCAACCTTTACAAGGAGGTTTCTACTCGGTTCACCTCTAACCCTGGAGTTTTACTAGCGCACTCCTAACCAGATATTTATGCCCACACAGAGCAAGGGTCCACACAACACACCCGGATGTTTATACTCTCCACAAAGCAAGGGTCCACACAATGCACCCCGCACGTAAACTCCCTTAGGAGGCCTCCTTTGAGGACTTCAAAGGGTGAGCAACACTTAAGACCCAATCCTAGAAAGGAATGATCACAAGTGTCCTCTGGATTCTAGATACTTACAAATAAGTTGATGAGTCCCATTCAGCGTAATGTTGAAGATCTCCTTCTTGTTGATGAAGAGTCTTCAGCTCCCTTGATCCGCAACACAAAAGATATACCTATTCTAGGCTTTAGGTTGGGTCAAGTTTGTGAAGGAATTCCACTCTCTAAGGATTTTCCTATTAGGAAGATAGAGTAGTTCCGATCATCTATGCATTTAAGGCATCCTAGCTTAATGATTTTTCATTAAGGTAGTAGCTGGAGGATCCTTGAATATAGAAGTTCATTCCCCAATCCAATCTATTGAATATCAATGACGAAGGTGGATTGGAGGATGAACTCCCTGAGAGAAAGGGCTTAAGGAAAATGATAGGAAGGTTAAAACACTCAAAAGCATTCTCTTCTTTCTCTACCAGCAATAAAGGTAAGCTTCTCTATATATAGGTAAAAGGTTTTAACGGATATAAAACGGTCACATTTATGACAGAGTTTGATATCATTGAGCAAGTGTCGATATGATCGAGCGTATACTCTTGATTGTATCGATTATCCTCTCAATGATACAAACTCAAATGTCATTTTCACTTTTGGAAACCTTTTGCCAACTGATCGATGGGATCGAGACACACATCGATGTTATCGAATTTTAAACTCCGATTCCATCGATAGATGAATCGATCTATCGACAGGTGAAAAATGAGAGAGACTAGCCTTGAAAAATTTCAGGTTCTAACGATATGATCGGGGAACAGTCGATGTCATCGGAATTTGTATGTCGATGATATCAGAGACCTTGTCGATGAGATCGATAAATCGTATAGATTTACCTAAATCTTTCTGGACGGTTTGTGTCCGGTATCGATCCAATTGACCGGTTCTTCATAAGATCGACATATGAATATCGATTTCTCGATTGACACCCCGATCACTGATTAAAACATCCTAAAATTTATGCTGGAGAAAACATGCGCCCACTATCGATGTGATCGACTGACTTCCAATATGATCGATATTTGAGTTCAGATTGAATCGGACAGTCATCGATATATTGAAGCTCATAGTGGTTTTCTTTAGAAAAATAGGGGCGCCAAAAAACTTTCTGTCGATTATATCGATCTACTTTCGATAGGATCGATATTTGAATATCGATGTTATCGACTGATCCGTCGATATATCGATAAATCGTCCAGATGAATGTTTGATTGCTGGATGCTTTTTGTCCTCACTCGATTGTATCGATTGAGATGCCGAGGACATCGACAGAGCAGATCGATCATATCGAGAAATGAATCGATATAATCGACAGTGTAAGAAAAACTTGAAGATTTTTCTATTTGGTAAAAAGTTTTCTTACACAAAAACCCTAATATGTTCTACTTATTTTTAAGGGTTTTAATCACCTGGTGTTTTGGGACATGGGATGTGAGGCTATGATTTATCTATGGCAAGCTTCCACACATCCAGTTGAGGCAGACACTTGAGTTAATCTTCCTGTTAGGCGCTGTTGTCCGAATGACTCAACTTACACCGTAATTGATAAACCAGGGCACTAGTAGGTGCACTTTCAATCTCTCCCTTTGTCAATTAAGTGACAAAATACCCAAAAACACCATAAGAAAATATCTAGACAGATACATCCTAAATTGTGTGTACATGCATTAACACAATTTACAAATTCTAATCACCCATGTACACACCCAGTAATTTCTCCCCCTTACTTCAAAAACTCTCCCTTTCTTGTTGGGGCTACTCCCCCTAACACCTGCAACATATAGAACACAAATATCCAATTTTCCACAGGGGCGTTTGTAATTTTTCTCCCCCTTTTCGTCAGTCATTGGCAAAGATATAGTAAGTGATAGTGACTGAATGTTTGAAGCATATGGGAGAATCACAGTTAAATAGATGTATATAAATAAAACAGTCTAAAGCATACATCATGAGCAGATAGTAGGGATTTAATAAAGCACTTAAGGCATAAGATAAACATGTAATCCATAATCCTGAAACTTCATTAAACTAAGGAGGCATAAATTCAAATGGCAGGAAGATAAGAACTAGATTCAGCCATAAACAAAAGAAATTGCCCAAGATTGGTAGAAATATCCAATACTGCCCCAGACAGCAGCAGTTAAGCCAAAAAAAAAAAAAAGCCCATTTGAGGGCACCCAATTTTCAAAATCAGTATTTCGCCCCAACTGTGGGCATATTCAACCAACAAAAAAAAATGCATGGTTAAAAGGCTGTCATACACACCCTTGAGAGCGCAGAACATCCAAAAAGATATTGATGTTCGTTTGCAAGATAAGTGTATGGTGTGTAGGATAGTATGTATGAACCGCTTCAAGGAGCAGAATGAGATGGCATCGTGTCATCCCGTCGGCACATCAGTAGATCCACCAATTGTTGGATCGTGCTCTGCACTCCTTGAACCATCCTTTCCAGGACGGTAAGCCGTTCCTTTACTGAGTGCTTTTCCTTCTAAATGGCCCCAATCCTGTTCATTTTGAGTCTTTTTTCATACCCAGCGGTTGACGTAGACGGAGCGACATCGGGTCTATGAGGTGCATCGTTAGCCATTGCATCTCCTTCCATGGGATCACCACCTTCTCCTCCATCCCCTTCTGCATGAATTTCTTCCTCAGTTTCCTCTTTGTACTCATGAAATATCAGATCCATTTTTCAAATATTCTTCTTATTGAAGGCTTTGAGAGGGAATACTGGATCAGTTGTAGATGGAAAGCCAATGCTTTGACAGATTCTGCTAATAATCCAGGAATATGGAAGATGCAAATCTTTGGAAGTGTATATGACATTGACAAACTGATTGGAAATTAAGGTTAGAAGGCAGATATTTGTCCCAGTTGCAATGGAGTAGACTATCATCACCATGAGACTTGTTAGATCCGATCGGTTCGTACTTCTTGGGTACAAATTAGTGGTAAAGATCCCATGCATGACTCTAAACCGAGGCTCCATATACCTAGCTTTCAAGGTATTCCCTTGATGCCATGGAATATCTCTATTATGACATAGGTATTTGGTTATCTTGGAGCGCATGTTTGGAAGATCGAGATCCCAGTTTGGAAGGCCTTCTGGAGCCAATTGTAGATTGAGAATGTGGGCTACAGTGGCGGGGGTGATAAATGCATCATCACCATCCAAGGATACCATGAAAGGAGGGTCAGCCATGGGGGAATGATATGCAACAAGGAAGTTGCGTGTCCTTTCCAGTTGGCATGGTCTACCAAAATTCAGGATGGGCTACTAACCAATTACAGCAAACAGGGGTTCTAATTTGTAGGGTGCTAAAAACTCCCTGTCTACTTTTCTCTCAAAGATCAACTTCCTATTGGTGTATTTTGGTGGCCGTTGGACAGCCGGAGGGGGAGGCACTGGTTGAGACGGTGCAGGAACTTCGGTGTGGGACCCACTGCGTCGTGATCTTTTACCCCACTATCCGAGATCCTTACTCTTTCCCTTGAGGCAAGGAATTTTTATCGCGTACCTCTCGAAGACTCCCTCGGACCTGATGTTACATTTTTATCTTTTCCCATGTGGATGAAAAGGCTGTTTGAGGTATTTGGGAAAAATGACAAAAATGCCCGATAAACCAAGAAAAGAAGGTGCTGACGATTTTGGAAGAATATTACCTGGTTTGTGGAGAAATTTGGCTAGTCTGACTTGGCTTTTGATGATTGGTCGAGAGGATCGGACAGAGAAGATGATCGAAATGCCTTTTAAAGAAAACCCCCCTTTTTTTTCATCTTGCTGACTTTTATCAGGCGCTATATGTCGATCATATCGGCCAACGTATCGATTGTATCGATAAGTTGTCAATTGATGCTATCGAGACTACCCACGATGTTATCCACGGTCATACGACTTTTCATATTCTGAAGAGCAGTTGATTGTATCGACCCTCAGTTGATGAAATTGAAAAGAGGCCGACACTCGTATCGAAAGTAGATAATATTCAGAATTTTCACAATTTCGACACACCATCGGGTATTTCTTGGCTTGATAAGTATATGTCACAAAAATTTCTACCAGTTCTGTATAATTATAAACATGATGATGTTTATATACAAAAATTTAAGGTCTCCAACCTTAGATGTAATATTGAAGGCTCAACAAAATTGCATCATTTCAGTAAATATCCAGATTTAGATGCATAATCTGGATTTGTTCCTTTTTCTGCTTGATATATCAGGTTATATGAGTTTTAGTCATCAGACAGTTTAGTTTTTCTTTAACTACCCATTGTGAGATAGATTTCTACATTCCGTTCTTTTCTTTAGGAGGTGATGGATGAGTCTCTCCTGGATGGACTTTTAACATTCTGAATTTCTCTAATTGGTTTGAATTTTCCAATGTGATTTTGATCAGAGTTATATAGAGTCCATCTAGGTGCTAAACATTCAAACTTATAATGACCAACATCACCACATAGATTACAAACTGGAGAAATTTCCATATTACTACTAGAGGCAGTCAGTTTTGTTTGAGCTTTATTTCCAGTTTTCTTTTTACTTTTCTCATATCCTAGTCCACTCTTGTCTCTTCCTGGTCTTCCCATCCCTAACAATTTTTCCAATTTCTCACCACTCTGATAAAATTTGTAGTTTATCTTGGCAAATTTTTTAGATTTTTCTAAGTCAATACAAAGTGAGTGGTTCTCATTTTTGAGTTGTGCATTATCATCTCTTAGCAATTCAGCTTGGTTCATAAGTTTTGATAATTCTACTTTTAGGTATAAGTTTTCTCTTTCTAATTAATCATTGTCTGTGTGATATTCTTGCAAATCATTGCCTAAATGTATGTTTAATTCCAAGGTTCTTTCCAAGTCTTTCTGCAACAATTTCTTCTTATTTTCAGACATGCTGAGTTTTCTAAGGATATGGATGCTATGAATGTATAGTTGATTATAAGCATCCTATAATTTATCCTTTTCAATTTCTTCTTCTTTTTCAGACTCAATTTTTGTCAGATGGAAATGATTCAGTGACTTATTGTTCTTCCTCAGATTCAGTTGGAATGATTGAAGTAGTGGAGACCATAAGTATTTTTAAGGATTTTTTTATCTCTATCACTTTCTGAGTCACTGTTTTCTGAGTTTGACTCTTCCGTATCATCCCATGTGGCGACCATTGCCTTGCCCTTTAGTTTTTTCTGTTTGGGCATTCAGTAGATAGGTGTCCATACTCATGATAGGCGTAACATTGTGGTTCTTTGGTCCTTTTTTCAAATTTGCCTGCAGAAGGTTTGTCATCCACCTTTCTACCTCTAGAGGGGCAGTCGCGATTCCTTTGAAAGAATCTTCTGAATATTTGTGCAAGTAGAGCCACTTCCTCATCTTCATCTTCATTTTCACTTTCACTATCCTCATGTTTTGATTTCTTAGAAGTCTTTAGGACAATGTTTTTAGATTTTTTGGGGTTGAGTGAAGTATAGTTTAAAAGTTTGTAGGGAACCTACTAGTTCTACTTTCATCTCATCAATATTCCTACACTCCTCAATTGTTGTTACCTTAGGATTGAACCGTTCCGGTAGGGATCTTAATATTTTTCTACATATTTTAGGTGTCGGAACCTTCTCTCCCAATCCACCCATGGAGTTACAAATGATATTCAATTTGTTGAAAAACTCCATAAATGTCTCATGCTCTTCCATCCTGAGATTTTCGATCTGTGAAGTTAAAAGTTATAGTTTAGATCTCTTTACAGCGCTTGTGCCTTCATGAGTTGTTTCCAATAGGTCCCATGCTTCTTTAGAGGTCCCACACATACTTATCTGATTGAAAATATCTTGGGACATGGCACAGTAGATGGCGTTCATTGCTTTTGCTTCAGCATTTCGCTGTTCTCTGTCAAACGCCGTCCACTTTTCATTAGGTTTGGGTTTAGTGATTGTGGTTTCATTTTCAAGTACAATTTGTTCAGATGGTATAACATATCCCTTTTCAACTACATCCCAAACTTCATGATCTAAAGATCTTAGGAAGTAATGCATTCTAGCCTTTCAGTAAGCATAATTTGAACCATCAAATACTAGAGGTCTAGTGACTGATGAGCCCTCTCCTTTGGCCATATTTCAACTTCAGTCAAGATCACTCTCTAGGCGGTGAAGCCCTTAAAGAGAGACCCGCTCTGATACCAAATTGAAATAGCGGTGAAGACCGCTTGATTTGAAGTAGGAATATGCCAATATGTCCTAGAGGGGGGTGAATAGGACTTTTTAAGATTTTTATGAATTATTAAAGATCCTATCACACAAATCCTATCATAGAGTACAAATTAGGATTACTCAAAAATTAACTCTACTGGCTTCCAAGCCTGGTAGAGGATCCAATCACAGAACTATTTAAATGATAAACAATTTTTATATAAGATTGTGATGGATATGACTGCGTGTGTGTATAAGATGTGATTTCAGACGATCAGATATAAAGGCATATAGGGAAATCACATAAATGAAAGACAATTCCAATCTCAAAAACAGTCATTTTATAGTGGTTCGACTACTTGTCTACTCCACTCCCGGCTTCTACACTCAACCCTTGAGTGACCGGATTTCACTAAGGAGGTTTCCCATGGTTCACCTCAAACCTAAGGTTTTAAATCAGGTTCACCTTCAACCTTTACACGGAGGTTTCTACTCGGTTCACCTCTAACCCTGGAGTTTTGCTGGCGTACTCCTAACCAGATGTTTATGCCCACACAGAGCAAGGGTCCACACAACGCACCCCGCATGTACACTCCCGTCGGAGGCCTCCTTTGAGGACTTTAAAGGGTGAGCAACACTTAAGACCCAATCCTAGAAAAGAATGATCATAAGTATCTTCTGGACTTTAGATACTTACAAATAAGTTGATGAGTCCCATTCAGCACAATGTTGAAGATCTCCTTCTTATTGATGAAGAGTCTTCAGCTCTCTTGATCTGCAACACAAAAGATATACCTATTCTAGGCTTTGGGTTGGGTCAAGGATGTGATGGAATTCCACTCTCTAAGGATTTTTCTATTAGGAAGATAGAGTGGTTCCGATCATCTATGCATTCAAGGCATCCCAGCTTAATGATTTTCCATTAAGGTAGTAGCTGGAGGATCCTCGAATGCGAAAGTTCATTCCCCAATCCACTCTATTGAATATCAATGATGAGGGTAGATTGGAGGATGAACTCCTTGAGAGAAAGGGCTTAAGGTAAATGATAGGAAGGTTAAAACACTTAAAAGAACTATCTTCTTTCTCTACCAGTAATAAAGGCAAACTTCTCTATATATAGGAAAAAGGTTCCAATGGATATAAAACGGTCACATTTAAGATAGAGTTCGATATCATCGAGCAAGTGTCGATATGATCGAGCGTATACTCTTGATTGTATCAATTGTCCTCTCGATGATACAAACTTAAATGTCATTTTCACTTTTGAAAACCTTTTGCCAACTGGTCGAGGGAATCAAGACACACATCGATGTTATCGAATTTCAAAGTCTGATTCCATCGATAGATGAATCGATCTATCAACAGGTGAAAAACGAGAGAGACAAGCCTTGAAAAATTTCAGGTTCTAACGATATGATCGGAGAATAGTCGATGTCATCAGAATTTGTATGTCGATGATATCGGAGACCGTGTTGATGGGATCGATAAATCGTATAGATTTACCTATAAGCTTGCTAGATGGTTTGTGTCCGGTATCGATCCAATTGACCGGTTCTCCATAAGATCGACATATGAATATCGATTTCTCGACTGACACCCCGATCACTGATTAAAACATCCTAAAATTTATGCTGGAGGAAACATGCGCCCACTATCGATGTGATCAACTGACTTCTGATATGATCGATATTTGAGTTCAGATTGAATCGAATAGTCATTGATATATCGAAGATCATAGTAGTTTTCTTTATAAAAATAAGGGCACCGAAAAACTGTCTGTCGATTATATCGATCTACTTTCGATAGGATCGATATTTGAATATCGATGATATCGACTGATCCATTGATATATCGATAAATCGTCCAGATGAATGTTTGATTGCTGGACGTTTTTTGTCCTCACTCGATTGTATCGATTGAGATGCCGAGGACATCGACAGAGCAGATCGATCATATCGAGAAATGAATCGATATAATCGACAGTGTAAGAAAAACTTGAAGATTTTCCTATTTGGTAAAAAGTCTTCTTACACAAAAATCCTAAGATGTTCTACTTATTTTTAAGGGTTTTAATCACCTGGCGTTTTGGGACATGGGATGTGAGGCTATGATTTACTTATGGCGAGCTTCCACACATCCAGTTGAGGTAGACACTTAAGTTGATCTTCCTGTCAGGTGCTGTTGTCCGACTGACTCAACTTACACCATAATTGACAAACCAGGGCACTAGTAGGTGCATTTTCATGGGTTCTTTGTACTTGACATGTGAGGTGATTTATGAGATGAATTGATGGGACATGTTGTAGAGATTCTCTTGGGATTTACAACGCACGATATTTTTCCTCAAACTGAACGCTGGTGTACATCTCCTCGTCTGGGTATCAAATCAGTCCGCGAGTCGCGGCGTTAGAACTGCGGTGACTATGCGGTTGCAATGGTACAAGTCTCGGATTGAACCGACTCAGATATACAGGATATGACTTGGGGTCGAGCGCAAAAGTCAATCATCGATCGCAGGTTGCTGAAATTTGACCAGGAGGATCGCGGGAGTTGACGGAACAGTACGGACTAGGATACGGGTCTTACATCCATCCATCATCTCTGATGCAGATTCAAATTGGACTAGAAAAACAGATACTTCAAGCTCTTATGATTTGAGAAGAGCTAGAAACTGACCTTGCATAGATAATGCCTCCACACTTTTAGTGTGAAGACAACTGCTGCAAGCTCCAATTCATAGGTGGGGTAGATCAGTTCATGGACCTTGAGCTGGTGTGAGGCATACGCCATTGGCTTCCCGTGTTGCATCAGTACAGCACCCAAGCTAACTCTGGAGGCATCAATGAAAACAACGAAACTCTTACTCCCATCAGAAAGAGCGAGAACATGAGCGGACATGAGGCGGTCCTTCAAATCCATGAATGCCTCCTCGCAGGCATCACTCTAGACGAACTCGACGTCCTTCTATGTCAACCGGGTTAACCGTGCAGCAATATGGGAGAAACCCTCGATAAACCGTCGGTAATATCCTGCTAGACCAAGGAAACTACTAATCTTAGACGAGTTCATGGGATGGCCCCACTGACACACTACATCAACCTTCGAGGGGTCCACAGCGACACCCTCCCTCATCACCACGTGACAGCGGAACTTGATCTCCTCCCACCAAAACTCGTACTTCTCCGGCTTTTCATACAGCTGGTGCGCATGGAGGGTCTCAAGCATAATTTACAGGTGCTCAGCATGGTCCTCTCGGCTCCTCGAATATATAAGAATATCATCAATAAATACCACCATAAACTAATCGAGGAACGGCCAAAAAACCTCGTTCACACGTGTGGCACCTTGATTTCTGTGCCAAGGGCCCCACTTCTCATTAATCTCAACCGTTCATTTTAGCCCACCTCTCCTTTGGCTACGCCACCTGCTCAACTGTCGCCTTACCTAACCTTCCCGCGCACCTTATTACGCTATCCGCGTTCGCTAATCATTGTCTTCAAACAGCGTAATACTCTGCGCGAGTCCATCTCGACAGATCTACCTATGCAATACTCTGCGCTGTTGTCTTCCAGCGTAACAAGGTGAGCCACTACGTAACAAGGCACGCCACCGCGCACCTATGTGCGCCACCATGCAACTAGGTGCATGACCGCGCAATGTGATCCTTCTTCGCATCTTTTATTTCTTTCCAACCTCTGAATCATTCTCCATGATTCATGATTTTTTATGCTCCAACACGCACCCCCTTTATAATTTGCACTTTCCCATTCTGCGGTGAAATTTTATCCCTAGCGATTTTCTCGCACAACAGATTTTCTATCTGCGCAAGTCTCCCAAGTCTTACGACATTCCACGCAACTGATTTTGATTGCGCGGACCCGCGCAACCCGAACTTAGTCCTTTTTCTAATTTTCTCCAAACTTTTCCTGCAATCATCCTAAAGTTTTTAATTCCTTTTCCCTTATGGCCCGTACCAAGAGAACCTTCTTTCCCGTAGACACCCCAACTGACCAGCCTTCTCATCCCGACTTGCCTGATACATCTTCTTATCGCCCTTCTCCTGCTGATCAACCACCAACCAAACGTACCAAAACCACTGCTCGCACCCCCGCATACTTTGAAGAACCAGTGCTCCCAACTTTTGATTTTACTGATCGCATCAAATTTCTTCCCTCTCCCATTCATCGGGCTATAGTCATGGGAAACTTAGAACAGCCTTCGAAGCACGGTCATGAGCATGACTAGGATGAATGGCTGAAGACAACCGCCCACATTCACACAGATAGTGACAGACCCCTTCCTCAGGAAGATACACCTCCTGCTTCACACTCCAAGAAGTCTCGCCGCAACAAGGTGAAGGAGTTCGAGGAGAAGATAAAGGAGCATAACAAGAAAAAGCTCCAAAACTGTTGGGAATCAGTCCGAGTGATCGAGGGCGTCATGAAGTTCGATAACCCCCATTCAGAAGGCATGACAGTAATTCCTATCAATGTCCATCGCCATCAATCCATCCTTGAGTGTGAGCCCAAGGACCACGTGGACGGAGAGAAGTTAATGTACACCGAATCATGGGCAAAAAGAGAACCCCGCATTCTCGAGGGGAAACTGTAAGTACAGAAGCCGCGATAAAACATTAGAGAAATTTATTCTATGATCTTCCTCACCCCATTTCACAGCCCACATAATCTTTTTCCAACATACTTCTATAAGACCATCAGATAGCGTTATATGGACTGCGACCCTCTTTAGGGATTGGAGGATTTTCGGATAAGAGGCCTGTTAACTTCTCGCCGCTACTATTCTGATTGGGCAGAGGCCATCTTGAAGAAACATGTGAGCACTCTCGCCAAAGTCGGCCTTTATGATGCGATAGAAGTTACGTCTAAGTACTTCTACAAGGAGCCCATTGTGCTTAAAGGCTTTCTTGAATATTGGTCACCTACTACCAATTCACTTCACTTACCATTGGAGAAATGAGTGTAACACTCTGGGATTTGCATTGCATAGCAGGTCTTCCATTAACAGGAAGATTTTATGATGAGTTCATCTCATCGAATGCAGAGCTGGCATTCATATCTTCTCCGGATCGTAGACCCTCTATTTTTAAAACCACCTTTGAACTCTTCAGAGAGATGGGGAAATTTATGAATTTTCATAAACTTTTCCCTCTACAGTGGCTGCTCACTTTTCCAGAATACTCAGAAATTTGCACTTTTCTTTCTATCACATATTCCCTTGTACTAACCTCTTACTTCACCCTGTAGATTCTGTGACAGTCGATGCAAAGAAATGATGAATCTCCATGACAACATGAAGGAAAGAGCAGATTATAGTTCCTTTGGGGAACTTGCAGCTTTTCTGGCCTACTGGTTAAGCATAGTAGCACTTCCTAGCTCCAAATGGGCAGATGCTATTCGCCCCACCACCTTCGTCGTTGCCGGTGCCTTAGCAGAAGGTCAAAAATATTCCCTTGTGCCCCCATACTATGTTCCATCTACCGGGCCTTTGGAGAAATATCTACACACATCAAGAACCCCACCCTGGGATCTTCCTCAGCATACACTGCCTGGCACTATTTTACTAGATGGTTGGGAGTTTATTTCCCTTGGACCTTCGAAGCACCAGAGAAGGCGTATGTCAATCCTTCCCATCTTCCTCTCTGGTTTTTTCAGCAAAGGGTAGTGGCCACAAGGTCATACGAATGGGTAATCAACAAGATCCAGGACTTTGACCAAATAGATTTCTTCCAGTTTCGTCTCCACTACTATATTAAAGACACAGATATAGTGGACCAAGGAGCACTGACCATAGTAGAAAGGGCCTTCTTTCTTTCCATCCGTTCCTGCAGTCTGCCTCTCAGAGAAGGGACAGAGTTCTGGAGAGAGCCTTACTACCCCAGTCGCTTCGCTCGCCAATTCGGCTATGACCAAGCCGTACCAGAAGACTGTGGGTTGGTCACCAACAAAATGCACTGCTACGGAACAGGTCCTTTGAACTAGGCCATGATATGGAAGCAACTGTTGGGCGGTGGTGTCAATTTCTCTTTCATCATTCCTAGCTACGACCGGATAGTCCATACTTCCTACAGCTAGATGAGATGGTGGGACCATCAATCATTCCTTGTCAAAAATGCTTACCAGTGGACTCCTCTCTCTTTCTCCACCCACCTCGGTTTCAGGGCAGAAAACTTGAGAACGAAATTCGTTTTATTCCAGAGAAGAGTCATGCGCCTCACTATGGTGAAATTTGTAGAAAAATATCAACAGAAGAGCCAATTTGTGAGAGGAAACCAATTAATACTTTAGATGGTTGGTTCGCTCACGGAGTCCTGGAGGAATTTGAACATGTCCCTCACAACTTTGGCGGCCGAGTTTCTGAGAATATTGAAGGAACGTCCTCCCCCATTCCTATAGAAATTACCATAGCTCAGGAGAATCAAACTCAGAATGAACCTGCTCCTTCCTCGCAACCTCCTCCTTCCATCTAATCGTCTTCGATGACCAGATCGCAAGCACGTCTGCAAGCATCATCACCTATTTCCCAAGAAGGGACAAGGCAGACCTCTGTATCTCCCTCAGTTTCGGCTAGCAGGAAGTCTCCAGGAGAAAGCAACCGGCCCATCTCTTATAAAGGAAAACAAGTTGTGATTGCGGAAGTAGATGAAGAGAGTTTGGAAAATGAAAGTTCATCTTCTTCATCAGAAGATTCCACTCTCACGAGGTCTAAAGATGATGATTATATGCAAGCGATGGAGCTTAAGATGACGACTTTAAAGAAGGAGAAGTCAATATAGATGAAGAGGAAAATATAACCTCTGAAAATATAAAGGAAGAACATCTCCCCCTGGCTCCTGAAATTTCCCCTGCCACCTTTGTTCCTGGCAAGCCACATGCAGTAACTGAAGAAGAAGAAGAACCCTTGGATTTTGGGGAATATGGATATTCACCCGGTAAGGGAATCTGAATTCCTTAAATATTCACACGCTTGTCTAGTGATAACTATCTTATCATCATTGGTACTTCCTTTTTTAAGGTACGCATGTGGCTAACATTGAGACGAGTGATGCCCCCTCTATGGACCACCATCCAGCTGCACTCATGACTTCACCACGGGTTTCTATAGCTCCTTTGATAACACCAAAAAGGGTGGCCCATGAAATTGTATTTCCCGTAGAAGCTAATGATCTGCCTACTCCTACCACTAGGGATTCGAGCACAAAAGTGAGAGCACCTTCTTTTGTCGACATGTTGAGAGTTGGTACCTCTGCAGCCCCAGAAGTCCCTCCACTTGTCAGTCACACCTCTGTGGCAGGTATATATATATCAATTTGGGAAACTGTATATCCTTTATCTTACATTGCTTATTCTAACTTTATCTCCTATTCGTGTTATAGGAATTCTTCCCTTTAGCGGGCTGCCAGCTCTGAGTTCGTGGCCACTATCTCTGAGCTATCATTTCTCTCAAAGATTCCTGCTCATAAAATGCTTTTAATGAAGAACTCCTTGTCAGCGGTAGTCCACATCTTTAAAGATCCTGAGCAGTGGTCAGACCTAGATATTGCCATTGAGATTTTAGAAAGTTCTGCAAGAATGGAAAAAATTAACATCTCCGCTCTATGTGATTCTCTTCTTAAATTTTGTGATTCGATACTCTCTTTGGCATCAGAGGAGAATGTTACAATTGCCCCTGAAGTTTTGGAGTACAGGAAACAGTTGACTTTGTCCAAGGAGAAGGCTTCTCTTATTGCCTCCACTATATCTGAACTGGACCAAGAGCAATTAACTCTTCAAGAATAGCTGAAAGCTCTCACTGATGATAGGGTACTTATTCAAGATCGTGTTGTCACTTTGAGTGAAGAAATCTCGCAGCTAGAACTGAAAGGCCACGAGAGGGAACTGTCCATAAAGGAGGTTAAGGAAAAGATCCATGTTAATATTCAATCCGCCGATGCTGAAAAGTCTGAACTACTCAGGAGCAAGGAAATGATTACATCCTTGCAAGACAAATTGTAACACTCGTGAAAAATTCGTACTTGGGCTCGAGTACCAACTCGACCTGAAGTTGCGTAGAATTCATTCCTTTAGAAAATATGACTAGGTTAGCTAGTGCAACGTTAGAATAGCTGGGAAATGGTCCCTGATCACTTTAAATACATTCTACAAGGCCCAAAGCGAGTGGAACCAATGGTGCTATAATGCTCTAAAGCCTCGGACCAAACTCTAAGCAGGTTTGTTCTCTGGACCACTTTGAATCTTTGTATTGGATCTAGACCGCACGTCAAAAGTCCGATACCTCCTATCTTAGACCGTTAGAACCGCCTAGCTGGACTTGACACTCATTCCGAAAATCAAGTCAAACCGATAATCACAGGCTATTTCATTGAGCCCGGACCGAAGAGAGTGAGAATAGGGTTAGAGTTGGAATTTGAAATTCAAATCTGGCACACGATTTGACGCATCAGTATTAAGCGTTCTGACCGTCAGAATACAGCCAAATTACACCCTTGGATCAGGAAAAATATCTATTACATATCACGAGACTTATAGGCCTGATCTTGGTGCGATGACCGTTAAACTGAAACTGGACCGCCACGTGCGATCTGAGAACTCTACCGGTCTGAAAACTGGATGTGTGCTAGATCCAGTATGCATGAGCTTAATTCAGACCGCATTTGGCCAGGGGACCATCAGAAATGCTCCTTTGGACCGAAACGGCCCCGATTTGGTTAGGCACCAAGTAAACATTGTTCCAAAGCCTATTTTGGGCATGTTTTAGGCTATAAAAGGGGTTGAAACCCTCACTCCTCTCTCCCATCCGAATTTGAGAGAAATCCTAACTTGTGAGAGAGAAAAAGGTGAGAGATTGTGAGAGAGTGGGAGAGTTCTTCCTGCCACTTGTGCTACGTGTTGCACGTGCTCAAGAAACACACCTCTACCGTTTTTTCGACGATTTTACCGCGATTCTAGGTAAGCAAATACCCTAAATAGTTGCTGATTTGAGTTTCCTTTGTTTCCATAGCGATGTAGCTTATGGATCTCGTGTATTAGGTTCCTTATTCGCCGTAGACGAAGCGTATACGCTCCGTTTCAATTCACGAGTCTACAAGACTTAAGGTGAGGATTTTAGACGCTTTGATTGACGGTTTCCAATGCTTTCAATGTCGTTTAATAGTAGATTCTTGACGGTATCTCCGTTTGACATGTACAAAATGCCCTCCGTTTCCCATTTCGTAAATTAACGAAGAATATGAGATTTAGGGCATTTTAGTCATTTGTAGGAAGTACTGTTTACATTCATATTTTGCTGATGTGATTGACATGGTTTGTTGTCGCATTAGGAAGTTAGGAATACGTGCATAATTAGTTTGGCGAAGAGATTTGCCAAATTGCACACTTCGGGTCGACATGCTATATGTAGACTTAAGTGTGTAGTGCATGTGTTAGTATAAATGATTGTATTAGTATGTATTGAACTAAATGATGTTATGAATTAGTTTGAGATGGATTTCTCAATTAATATGCTGACCTAAATGATTTTCTACATGTTGACTAAAAATGCATGATTTCATTACGGGCATGGAATATATGTGCTTGAAGATTTGCTTAAGTTGAATGTTATAACATGTGTTAACATGCTCATATGATTGTATTTCAATTCCAATACTTTTACATATATTGCTGATGTGATTCCATAAGTGTTTGGGACTAGACTTAGTCCAGGCAGTCGGTAACCGAGCGAATTCGTGGCTGACTGGTCATAGCCATGAATGACGCGTCGATGAATGCGATTCGTGTTTAGAGTTGGCGGCAGTGGTTAGGCCACGTGAAGTGTTTTATGCACTTCATGTCGTTTGACTTGAGATGCGATCGCGCTAGTCGAGCCCGTCAAGCAACCCGACTGGCTGATGTATGTTCACCTTATATGAGTCATAACTGCTTGAACCTAGGGTACTGAACTTACCATTGTAAACCCTGTTAACCATGGTACCTTGATCCGTGAAGACTCATGAGCTGGGCATGGTGGCATGGGACACCGTGGTCGAGCTGTCGGCCTACGCTGGGGCCACAAACCTCCCCGTAGTGACCAGTGAGCACCTAGACTCGTGAGCAGATTATGGTGGTATGGGACACTATATTCTAGCTGTCGGCCTACACTGATCAGGCGACGAGTCCTTTGTAGTGACCGCGAGCGTATTCTGAGTCCACGGGAGGCGACGACCCTTCCGTTGCAGTAGAGTACAGTAGGCCTGTATTGATAAGGTAATGGGGGAGCGGTGCAACGAGTGCGAGCAACCGCCCTGGCAGCCCTTGCAGCGACCTACATAAATATACCTCGTATGAGATTACTAGGAGTGACGACCCTAGACAGGATCTGTGTTGGGATTGATATAGGGGAAGTACCTTAGTTTTCCAATCCTGCTGTTTGAATGGACTAATAACAACTTGGAAATCATATCACCATAGCATTGCATGTGCCTGGAAGATGTGGAGCACTCTAGGGAGTGTGGCATGCCGCGGTCGTAAGATGTTGTCGTATGAGGGAGATCGTCGGTGAGGGCATACATCACGTCATATCATCTTGCATTAACAACAGTACTAGGATTGTCTGATTTACTGCTTTACTATTATCGCATGATTGAATTGTGAACATGCTAATCTTTGCTCTATGATTCCACTGAGTTGATCACTCACTCCCACGTTACGGGATGGTGTTTGCAACACCCACCAGACCCTGTTGTAGATGCAGGTGAGGCTGAGATCCACGAGGTGGAGCCAGACTTTGACGAGGACCAGGACGAGTTCTCGTACATGCAGTATCACGATGGCTTCGCGTAGGCGACCTGGATCGATGGGATTTCAGTGGGACCATTTTGGATATTTATTTTGTTCATGTATATTATGTGAGACTCAGAGATGTAGTCAGACTTTGGAGACAGATGAGATTTACTTTATTTTTCCATACAGTGATATATATATTGTTTAGTCTTCCGCTTGCTTTTATCACTGGATCTGAAGTATGAATTGCAGTTTTGGTATACTTTTACTCATGTGAATGCTTTAAATCAGACAACATTGAATCATAATCATTTTTGTTGCATAAGTGACAGTCTAGAACTCGGGAGTTGAGTTTATACACGACCCCCGATTTTCAGGGTGTTACAAGTTGATATCAAAGCATGAATAAGAGTATACTGGGCCTGGGTTATGGTCTCGTGATGTACGCTGTCGCTTCTTTTGACTTAGGTGGGTGCGAGAAGGGTCTAGAAACACTTCTAGGATTGCAGATTCGCCGATAGGCGAAGTCTATTTGACTCGATCGCACGATCGAGTCTGTAACGCATTTCGGGTCGCGTAAAGCAACCCGAATAGCTTTTAAGCTCTAGGAAGTCGGGTTGAGACGTCCTATGGGTGATTTTAAACCCGTAAAGGTAAATTCTTGGGCCGTGGGATGACCACGACTCCTGTAATCAATCGCCAGGGCTTTAAAACCCCGTTTCACCAAAAATCTTCAAAATTCTTCCTCTAAACACTCCGATCTTCATTTCATTCTTATCCATTTCATGTTAGGCATCAAAACTAATGTGAAAATAACACAAATTAGTACTTTCACAAAATTGTACAGTGAATAGTAAAATTTTATGAAAATTAGCCATAAGGCCATTCTAACTTCACTTTATTTAGCAACTAAGGATCTAGATGGATGTACTAGCTCCTTATATCCCAAATTCATATGCTGCATCATAGGGTTTGGTATTCAGGATTGCGGAGTGGTCCCAGAAAGCCCCGAACACATGTTTGGGCTCATATAGGTCAAAATACAATGAACCAGGGGGTGGACCGTACATAATTGGGGTCCTTGGACCAAGGGGGATCGAACCCACCTGGCCCCACCGGCTGGATGCACCACCGGCCGGCGATGCCATCGCCGATCCGGCGATGCATCGCCGTACAGGTGGGCCCCTTTTGTGTGGTTTTCGGGCGCACGCCCTAAAATGCCTAGTACATCATCCCCATATAGCTCCCGTCCCACGAAAACCCCTAAAACACACCCCTCCTTCACAAACAGCCCTCCCCTTAGCCCTATTTTCGATTTTCAGCAACCACCTCCAAAATACAGGATTCCCAATCATCCCTAGATCCCTTCTTGGCCAAAACTGACCATCATCCATCACTTCTTGGGAGTTGGAAGCCCTTCCTCTTGAAGATTTCATCATTTGGAGCTCCGAAAACTTCCAAATTGAGCTGAAATCGTGAGGTGCTCCATTTCACTTTTTTATTTTCATTTCTCCCTGAAAATACACTCTTGGGAAGCTTGAAGCATCCCTCTACGATGCCTAGATTTCCTTTTTCCAGATTGGACAGCCACTTCTTCGCATTTTTGCCATTTTTCATGGCTTTCGTGGAAGCCATTTTAGGCCTTTTATCACTCTCATCCATCATATCTTTGATGGGTAAAAGAAAAATTACAACAGACGAGGCTGGGCCAAGCTGCCCTGCTCAATCGAGAAGGCCGCGGGGTGATGCCGCAAGTTCAAGCGCCGTCGCAGGTTCAGCTACAGTCCTGGAGTGCCGTACAAAGCGGGATTTAGATCCCCATGCACACCTTGGGCGAGCAATTTTATCAGAGATGCCTCACGGCCAATACACTGATCGAAAGGTGTTGTTTGAGGCGGACGTAGATGGATGACTATTCGGTGAATATCTGTTGTTCGAACGCATTGAAGCTGCGCATTGGGGTCCGATCTTTGAAGCTCGCGCTCGTGCTAATGTGAGCACCGTTCGTGCCTTCTACGCTAGTATCCAGAATCCTACCTTGGAGCCGTTGCAGTTTAAAATTCCTTTTGGTAGAGATCGGATGGCTACGAATGATGTGCGACTCATTGCGCGACTTCTGAACGTACCTCTTGGTGATGTTCATCCTAGTGAGAAGAACCTGAGGACTAGACGTGAACAAGATTGCCGCACCAGGTTTCTGTGCAGTAAGTTGGTTCCATGACAGCCTAATAATAGCCTTAAGGTGACGTATATGTCTGATGATTTGTGCCTGCTGCACCATATCTGCACGTTCAATGTTTATCCCAGGTCGACGAATCGCATTGAATGTACACGCCTTATGGTTGATTTCCTGTATCTGGTGGCCCAGGGAGAGAACGTATGCATGGCTACTTTCATCTTACGACAAATAATCCTCATAGCCAGGTCAAGAAGAACTTCCGAATAGCTTCCTTTTGGTCGACTGATTTGCAAGATTGCGCTTGAGTTTGCCTACAGACTTGGGCCAGAATTGCCAGTTTCGATTCATACCATGGATGAGTCGACTATGGTCAAGATGAAGATTGGGTCGCAGTACCGTGAAAATCAGCTCGAGGAGGACAGTGAAGATGACTTTGATGAGGAGGAAGATCAAAGCAAAGAAGAATCTGGAGCAAAGGTTCAGGAAGAAGCTCAGGAAGAGGCAGAAGAGGAGGCTCAGGATACAGATGAGAGCCCTCCTCCTTCTGCGCAGGCTACTATCGACGATCGCATTGCTCAGATGGAGGAGAGTCAGACCGCTTTGCGAAGGGAAGTTCAAGAACTTCGCGCAGAAGTCGCGGATGCCAAGGCCGTTACAAAGAAGAAATTAGGTAAGGTGACTCACACCTTGAAGGCGATTCTGTGTTGCTTACGGGATAAGGGTGCTCCTCCTCCGTCCACAGACTCAGATTAGCGATGCGACCTTTGATATAGTTGTCAGTAGTTAGTCATTTCCTGCTTTATGAGTGTAAGCCTGTTAGGGCTAGTGCTTTGCTTTTGTTGCTGTTGTAATTTTAACTATCTTAGTTCCCATGTATTTCTCATCGTGATGCTTGTAAGGATATATCCCTTGTATTGTGACAATTTTGATTAAATGAAATGCATGGAATGCCTTTGACTCCTTGTGTAAATGATTGCGGTGTAATTGTGCTATTAAGACTGACAAGGTTGCGCCCTATTTTGAATATAGGGAATGCCGCCTAAGGCTACGCGGAGCACGGTTCGGCTTGCACTGACTGAGCATATGGATCAGACTCCTTCGCAGTTTGACACTCATGCGGACCCTGCTTTAGGCCCGATTCCTGAGGCAGTTCGATCGTCTCAGCCTGCCGCTGGTCCTACAGTTGGACCACCTCCATTTACACTGTCAGTCAGAGAGCCATATCGTGCATCTACTTCGACACAGCATCTGCCACAGCCTGCTCCACCCCCTGACAGATTCGAGCAGATGATGGCTATGATGCTGCAGCAGCAGCAGCTTCTGACTACCATCGTGGGGACATTAGCCCAGGGTGGGGGTGTGGCTCCATCTACTCCACCTGCACCGCCTGCGCATCCAGCTGAGGATGCTTATACATACGCCCAGGATGAGGGCACGGCTCATCCTGCGCCGCCTGCTTACCCTGCGGGGAATCCCGCCGATACACGGGGCCTATTGGAGCAATTTCAGCGCTTGAGGCCTCCTACTTTCACGGGTTCTCACAGACCCGAGGAGGCTGAGTACTTGCTCGACCGTGTGTCGAAGATTTTGCAGATGTTACATTGCACTGAGGCCGAGTAGGTAGAGCTGGCTACATTCCTGTTTGAGAGAGAGGCCAGCATGTAGTGGGATAGCGTACTGCTGACCGTTGCCGCCGACTATGTGTGGACGTGGGCAGCGTTTGAGTTCCGCTTCCATGAGAAGTATTATCCCCAGACTTACAGGAACGACAGGGAGAATGAGTTTCTCCGCCTCAGACAGGCAGCCATGACATTTACAGAGTATGAGCATCGGTTTACGGAGTTGGGCAGATACGTCCAGACGATTTTGGCTGATGAGCAGATGCGCATACGGCATTTTTTGGAGGGTTTGCGACCGGATATTTGGTCGAAGATGTGCTGTGTTAGCATTCCCTCTTATGCGCAGTTGATTCACATGTCCATGCGGGCAGAGCAGGATGTGGATCGGCTTGCGCGATCTCATGGCCCTGTTGCTTCTAGGCCACGACTAGACTTGTCAGACAGGCCCCTCGCAGGCAAGAGGCCTCGCATTGATCCCCCTGCTAGGACTACAGCGCCTGTACCACCGTTTCGGTGCCCTGATTTATCGTGCACATACTGTGGGAGGTCACGCCACTTGGCGCAGAGCTATTTTTCTAGGATGCGGGACAGTGGGTTCTCGCCGCCGCAGAAGATCGACCGTGCACGTCCACAGGCGTTATCAGCACTGCCTATACGGTCAGTTCCTGCGCATCCTACATTCAGACCTACGGTATAGCAGATCAGACAGCCTCCACGGCCCTTGACACAGCGGCCGAACCGGCCACAGTAGGCTCGGGTTCATGCATTGACAGCTGAGGCAGCTGCGACACCGGCTTTTCAGCATTCGGCCTTCGAGGTCACAGCCCATATTGGAGGTACTCCCATTCTTGTGATGGTGGACACTGGTTCCACGATTTCCTTGATATCACGTGCTGTAGTCAGGCGTCTTGGGTTACAGACTATCACTATGGATAGCGTGCGAGTCTTTGCAGCTCATGGGGATTATTCGGATGTTACCCAGATGTGTGAGGGTTGTTTAGTTGATCTGGGAGGCAGGACGATGACTCTTGATCTTGTCGTCGATCCCTCGCTCGTTTATCTCGACGTCATTCTTGGCATGGATTGGTTGACTGCAGCGAGGGCCGAGATTGACTGCGAGGCTCGTATGGTGACGGTGTACGAGCCTGAGGGCACGCCTTTCACATTTTCAGTGCGGGTAAATCTCCCTTTCCGCATACTTAGTTACGCCACTTTATTGCGCGACGCTGGTTCCCAGGTACTCGAGCATGTGCCAGTCATTTCTGAGTTCGGGGATCTGTTCAGGAAGATCCCTGGTTTGCCGCCTCGACGAGAGATCGATTTCACTATCGATCTGGTTCCTGGTTCTACGCCCGTCTCACTGCCGACGTATCGCATGGCACCATGTGAGATGGAGGAGTTGAGGACGCAGATTGATGGTCTGCTAGAGCTTGGCCTTATACGGCCTAGTGTGTCTCCTTGGGGAGCACCAGTCCTATTCGTGAGGAAGAAGGACGGTTCGATGCGATTGTGTATTGATTATCGCAGGCTGAACCAGCTCACGGTGAAGAACAAGTACCCTTTACCCAGGATCGATGACTTGTTTGATCAGTTGAGAGGAGCGCAGTACTTCTCGAAGATTGATCTTCAGTCGGAATATCATCAGTTGCGCGTCAGGGATGAGGACGTGCAGAAGACAGCATTCAGGACTAGCTTTGGCCACTATGAGTTCCTCGTGATGTCGTTCGGTCTTACGAACGCACCGGCCGTGTTCATGGATCTGATGAACCGGGTATTTCGACCCACAGACAGACGGACAGACTGAGCGGGTGAACCAGATCTTGGAAGACATGTTGCGAGCTTGCGCATTGGACTTCAAGGACAGTTGGGATGATTGTCTTGCATATGCGGAGTTTGCATACAACAACAGTTTTCAGGCGAGTATCGGTATGGCACCTTATGAGGCACTGTATGGGCGACCTTGTCGCGCACCGCATTGCTGGTTAGAGGTCGGTGAGCGTAGCTTGATTGGCCCAGAGTTAGTGCAGGCGACGTCAGAGAAGATTGATATTATTCGACGTCGGCTCCTTACAGCGCAGAGCAGACAGAAGAGCTACGCCAATACGAGACAGAGGCCACTAGAGTTCACAGTTGGGGATCATGTGTTTTTGCGAGTTTTCCCTATGAAGGGAGTCCATCGGTTCGGGAAGAAGGGGAAGCTGGCACCGCGATTCATTGGTCCATTCCAGATCCTCGATCGTGTGGGAGCGGTGGCTTACCGATTGGCTTTACCCACGCCCCTCGCGAACGTTTACAACGTATTTCATGTTTCTATGCTGAAGAAGTACGTTGCTGATCTTTCCCATATCATCAGATGGGAGCAGGTGCAGTTAGGAGAGGATGTTACATATATCCTGCGACCAACACATATCCTAGACAGGAAGGAGCAGGTACTGCGTAGCAAGGTGATTCCCCTTGTGAAGGAATTATGGACGCATCACTCTGAGGAGGAGGCTACCTGGGAGACAGAAGCGGAGATCAGAAAGAACTACCCACAGCTTCTCGAGGAGTACGAAAAGGTACAAATTTCGAGGACGAAATTATTTGTTAAGGGGGGTAGATTGTAACGCCCGTGAAAAATCCGTACTTGGGCTCGAGTACCAACTCGACCCGAAGTTGCGTAGAATTCATTCCTTTAGAAAATATGACTAGGTTAGCTAGTGCAACGTTAGAATAGCTGGAAAATGGTCCCTGATCACTTTAAATACATTCTACAAGGCCCAAAGCGAGTGGAACCAATGGTGCTATAATGCTCTAAAGCCTCGGACCAAACTCTAAGCAGGTTTGTTCTCTGGACCACTTTGAATCTTTGTATTGGATCTAAACCGCACGTCGAAAGTCCGATACCTCCTATCTTAGACCGTTAGAACCGCCTAGCTGGACTTGACACTCATTCCGAAAATCAAGTCAAACCGATAATCACAGGCTATTTCATTGAGCCCGGACTGAAGAGAGTGAGAATAGGGTTAGAGTTGAAATTTGAAATTCAAATCTGGCACACGATTTGACGCATCAGTATTAAGCGTTCTGACCGTCATAATACAGCCAAATTACACCCTTGGATCAGGAAAAATATCTATTACATATCACGAGACTTATAGGCCTGATCTTGGTGCGATGACCGTTAAACTGAAACTGGACTGCCATGTGTGATCTGGGAACCCTACCGGTCTGAAAACTGGATGTGTGCTAGATCCAGTATGCATGAGCTTAAGTCAGACCGCATTTGGCCAGGGGACCATCAGAAATGCTCCTTTGGACCGAAACGGCCCCGATTTGGTTAGGCACCAAGTAAACATTGTTCCCAAGCCTATTTTGGGCATGTTTTAGGCTATAAAAGGGGTTGAAACCCTCACTCCTCTCTCCCATCCGAATTTGAGAGAAACCCTAACTTGGGAGAGAGGAAAAGGTGAGAGATTGTGAGAGAGTGGGAGAGTTCTTCCTGCCACTTGTGCTACGTGTTGCACGTGCTCAAGCAACACACCTCTACCGTTTTCCCGGCGATTTCACCGCGATTCTAGGTAAGCAAATACCCTAAATAGTTACTGATTTGAGTTTCCTTTGTTTCCATAGCGATGTAGCTTATAGATCTCGTGTATTAGGTTCCTTATTCGCCGTAGACGAAGCGTATACGCTCCGTTTCAATTCACGAGTCTACAAGACTTAAGGTGAGGATTTTAGATGCTTTGATTGACGGTTCCCAACGCTTTCAATGTCGTTTAATAGTAGATTCTTGACGGTATCGTCGTTTGACATGTACAAAATGCCCTCCGTTTCCCGTTTCGTAAATTAACGAAGAATATGAGATTTAGGGCATTTTAGTCATTTGTATGAAGTACTATTTACATTCATATTTTGCTGATGTGATTGACATGGTTTGTTGTCGCATTAGGAAGTTAGGAATACGTGCATAATTAGTTTGGCGAAGAAATTTTCCAAATTGCACACTTCGGGTCGACATGCTATATGTAGACTTAAGTGTGTAGTGCATGTGTTAGTATAATTGATTGTATTAGTATGTATTGAACTAAATGATGTTATGAATTAGTTTGAGATGGATTTCTCAATTAATATGCTGACCTAAATGATTTTCTACATGTTGACTAAAAATGCATGATTTCATTACGGGCATGGAATATATGTGCTTGAAGATTTGCTTAAGTTGAATGTTATAACATGTGTTAACATGCTCATATGATTGTATTTCAATTCCAATACTTTTACATATATTGCTGATGTGATTCCATAAGTGTTTGGGACTAGACTTAGTCCAGGCAGTCGGTAACCGAGCGAATTTGTGGCTGACTGTTCATAGCCACGAACGACGCGTCGATGAATGCGATTCGTGTTTAGAGTTGGCGGCAGTGGTTAGGCCACGCGAAGTGTTTTACGCACTTCATGTCGTTCGACTTGAGATGCGATCGTGCTAGTCGAGCCCGTCAAGCAACCCGAATGGCCGATGTATGTTCACCTTGTATGAGTCATAACTGCTTGAACCTAGGGTACTGAACTTACCATTGTAAACCCTGTTAACCATGGTACCTTGATCCGCGAAGACTCATGAGCTGGGCATGGTGGCATGGGACACCGTGGTCGAGCTGTCGGCCTACGCTGGGGCCACAAACCTCCCCGTAGTGACCAGTGAGCACCTAGACTCGTGAGCAGATTATGGTGGTATGGGACACTATATTCTAGCTGTCGGACTACACTGATCAGGCGACGAGTCCTTTGTAGTGACCGCGAGCGTATTCTGAGTCCACGGGAGGCGACGACCCTTCCGTTGCAGTAGAGTACAGTAGGCCTGTATTGATAAGGTGATGGGGGAGCGGTGCAACGAGTGCTAGCAACAGCCCTGGCAGCCCTTGCAGCGACCTACATAAATATACCTCGTATGAGATTACTAGGAGTGACGACCCTAGACAGGATCTGTGTTGGGATTGATATAGGGGAAGTACCTTAGTTTTCCAATCCTGCTGTTTGAATGGACTAATAACAACTTGGAAATCATATCACCATAGCATTGCATGTGCCTGGAAGATGTGGAGCACTCTAGGGAGTGTGGCATGCCGCGGTCGTAAGATGTTGCCGTATGAGGGAGATCGTCGGTGAGGGCATACATCACGTCATATCATCTTGCATTAACAACAGTACTAGGATTGTCTGATTTACTGCTTTACTATTATCGCATGATTGAATTGTGAACATGCTAATCTTTGCTCTATGATTCCACTGAGTTGATCATTCACTCCCACGTTACGGGATGGTGTTTGCAACACCCACCAGACCCTGTTGTAGATGCAGGTGAGGCTGAGATACAGGAGGTGGAGCCAGACTTTGACGAGGACCAGGACGAGTTCTCGTACATGCAGTATCACGATGGCTTCGCGTAGGCGACCTGGATCGATGGGATTTCAGTGGAATCATTTTGAATATTTATTTTGTTCATGTATATTATATGAGACACAGAGATGTAGTCATACTTTGAAGACAGATGAGATTTACTTTGTTTTTCCATACAGTGATATATATATATATATTGTTTAGTCTTCCGCTTGCTTTTATCACTGGATCTGAAGTATGAATTGCAGTTTTGGTATACTTTTACTCATATGAATGCTTTAAATCAGACAACATTGAATCATAATCATTTTTGTTGCATAAGTGACAGTCTGGAACTCGGGAGTTGAGTTTATACACGACCCTCGATTTTCAGGGTGTTACACAAATTAGCTGGCCTTCCTGATCAAGCAAAGATATACTTGAAGAGAAGTCAAAGCATGCTGCAGCTCAGATTCAGTTAAAGGAAGACTTGCAGCAATATATGAAGATAGTACGCATTACAGAGGAACTTTAAGCATGCAATTCCTTTTTGTATATATGCCTTTACTTTTTTTCTTTTTTTTTTTGTAAACAAATGTTCTCTTTTGATTTTCAATAGTAACTTTTAGTAACCTTTTTCATGCATTTCTACATTACGCATTATTCCAAACATATTATCTATGCAGTAATCTCAACATCATTAGTTTTTTTCTTCTATGTTTATTTGTGAGATATGAATTTGCTACATCTTGAATGTCACACATAGTTTAACATGATATTCAATAAAAACTAATTATAAAACACCCACATTTTATGTTTGTCAGTATGGGATTTCCTATATGACTTCATTCATTTATATTTTATTGGCGGTGCTAAGTTTCAATTCAGTCAGTTGCATACACAGTTTAAGCTCTTGAGTAGTGGAGCTGGGTCTCACGTGATGACCTCTATAACTCTTAGGAGTTCGCTGGACTTCTCACTGCCTAGGGAGTTCACAAATCACGATCCATCAGAGGGGCCTAGTGAAGCTACCGGGGCCGTGAACTCGGTTGGTTTTACACATAAGGTTGGCCACGGTAACTCTCTAGAGTTCACAAAGCTCACAAGACTACCTTTGGGGTACGAAATCCATGGTTGTCAGTCCATCGATGAGTAGGTTTAAGCCCCTCCTCATGAGTTAGTACCAGAATCAAACCACAAATCTGGGGGTCCTTATGCATGGTTGGCCTATCTAAAGCTTGCATTGCAGCCCTCATTTTCTTCGTCTGCAAGGTTGGGCCCATTCATGGGAGGGCATTATCCTCCATTCCCCGTGGCGCTGCCGAAAAGCTATACAGACGGCATGGGGGTTACGCTGAATGGCCATTTGAGGACTTTTGACCCTTAGTCTTTTGGTCGACTTTTAGCCCTCATGCTTTTGGTCATTGGTTCCGTCAGCTGCTCGTATGGGTATGCGTACGATGGCCTTCACGGGCTTTTTAGGGTCACTGGATTCTCACTGCTGCCCGAATGACAATCTTAATAGGTCTCATGCGCAGGGGCCATTGGCTTGACTGGGCTGCCTTAAATGATTATAGGTCTATGCGTAGTTGGTCCCTTCTAAGATTTGGTCCTTTTAGGACTTGGCCTTTTAGTTCTTGGAGACTTGGTCCTTTTAGGACTTGGCCACCCCGGCTTCTTTTTTTTCTTTTTGGGACTTGGATAGACTGCCTTTTTATGATAAGTAACCATCGCTGTCATCAATTTTATATGCAGTTGGCTAGATGGTTTATTCTACTACCAACAGGTGGTTGATCAATAATTGACATTTTGCCGCTGCTGATAATGTCATAAGGACTTTTGTATCATGTTTAAAATAATGTATCAGCTTAGCGATGATGGTAATTTTGATAAGTAATTGATCGGCGACAGCAATAGTTGCTCTTTTTTTTTAAAAAATTTTATAGTCATTGATACCTAGTGATTCTGATGGAATCTTTGTCATCAACGATAATCATTAATGCTTGATAGCAATCGTTATCGCTTGACAGCGATCATCAACACTTTTCATTTGGCGATGATTTAATATGCTGTCTTAAAATGCCTTGGAAGACGATGATAAGTATTTCCGACTGAAATTGACACAACATCACTTATGTTAATATCTTCAATTATACCCATCTGTTTATCTGTATCGTTTATTTGTATTGTTCGTAATATATCAGCTTGATGGTGATATCAATTTCAGGCAAAATTTTGTAAAGCTCACTTGATGGCGCTCATCTTCCTTATCTTCCCCTTTTTAAGATAATATTTGTTATCATATGATCTGATATGCTTGTGAACTTCTTCCTTATTCATTCCATTCATCTTGCCCCCTTTTGATATAAAATTATTATTCTAATAATTTTCTGGATCAAAATCAGTAGCACCTTCAGGGGCAATCCCTTCTTGATAATGCAAGTATAGGTCAACATGCACTTCCATTCACTCCATTGGAGCATGCTTCATTTATCAAGTACATCTTATCTCATTCGATCTTGAACTTGCCCCCTGATATGATTGTGACTACTGTTAGAAATTTTCTTCTTTCTTCTTAGAAATATGGAGGCAGTTTATTGCTGCAGAAGATTGCACAACTGTAATCATATTTATCGATTAGTTTGCCCCCAACCCTTGAAAATTTCTTTGTTTATCTTGATTGATTCCAATAAGGATTTGAATTCCCTTCCCCTGGTTCAAGCCGGTGGGCTCTTCATAATCAAAACCCATGTTTTTCATCATCTTCTTACTTACCGGACTATACTTCTGAAGGTCTTGCGACGTCAACCTACTATGGTACACATTGTTTTGAGTCTCTCCTCTTGTCATTACTTCTTCCGAAACATAGAACTCTATTGGGTCAAGGTATTTTTTGCTTTCCTTGACTTGAAATCTTCCTGGAGCGGCTGAAAACGGTATATTCCTTTTAGCATACCGCAGCGGCACTGTATAATTAGACTGTAAAATTTTCAACTGTTCAGATGACAGCAAGGTTAACGGTGGTTGTCCCGGCTGCCTTAGATGTTTCGGCATAAAATAGAATTTTTTGTTTATTTCTGCAGTTTCAGATGGTCTTGCCTTTTCTACTTTTCTTGTAATTGCACTCTTTTGAACATCCTTTAAGACCCTATTCTCATCATTATTTATATTTTCTATAGCAAACTCTTTATAGTAGCTAGCATATGCAAAGAAGGACTCGACTTCTGTATACGGTTTCGCATCAGCCATTACTTTATGCTGTACTCCGTCTTTGCAGTATTTGAAACACTGATGTAGAGTAGAGGGTATGATATTATACTGATTATCCACGGCCCTCCTAGGAGAAGGTTGTATGTCGTTACTGCATTTATGACATGACACACAATGTCAGTAGTCAACTCTCCTATTTCCAGCGTTACCGTAATCTTGTCAAATGCGCGTTGCCCATCTTGATTAAAACCCTGTATCATCATTTCACTGGGGTGTAATTCTGAGCGATGATAATTCAACTTACTTAACATCGAAAGCGGTAAAAGATTCACTACAGACCCATTATCTATCATAATCCGTTTGACTCTCTTCCCCCGGATATGGCCCTCTATCATTAATGGTCTGTTATGCTCTCCCCTACAGATCAAGTCGTCATCAGAAAAAGAAACAACTGGGAGACAGTCCTCTTGTTCATCAAGTTCTTCATGCTCTAACTCTGCCAGCAAAGTTTCTCTAATGTCATGATCGGACAATGCCTGAATCAGACTCTGTCAAAATTCTTCTGATAACTTAAGTGCGTCATAAACACTTAATCGGGCCGGTATTCCTTTTAGATGACTTACTACGTCATAAGTCACTCCCGTCACCTCATTCTTCTCTCTTGTCTTGTGGCCATTACTCTGTCTTTCAATCATTTCTTTCCTAGTAATTTTTATTTTTTTTTCTTTATAGGGCTTACCACCTTTTTACCTGACTGTAACGTGATTACTGCAACCTTCTTTTCTGTCTTACCATCTTCTTCCTCATTCACATCTTGGTCTTTCTTTTGGACTGTAAGCACATTTACTGTTGTCGTGGCACCCCTTTCTTTTTCTTTCCCCAGTACTATCTCACCCGTATTGATCATACACTATATTATACATTTTAATGTATAGCAATTCTCTGTTGGGTGTCCCACCAGGCGATGATAACGACAGAAATCTCTTTCTTTGGTTCTTGTCACATCTTCTGGGCATTTAGGCTCTAGTAATTCTATCATGCCAACTTTCAACAGTTGTTCCATCATAGGGCTGACATCTTCCTTATCAAATACGAATCCCTCATGAGAATTCATCATTTTAGGTCTCTTTCCATTGTATCTATTCCTTGACTGACTCCATTCTTCTCTTTGGTCTGGTCTCCTTTCCCTCGAATCCCTTGCATCTTTACCTCTTTTGTCACGATCAATAGTGTTCACGGCCGTTTTGCTGGATACCCTCCTAGTTGTCTCATGATGAAATGCTGGGATCTTGCGAGTCATCAGTTCCATAGCGTTAGCCTTAGTAGCCAAGTCATGAAAAATTCTGATATCGGCGCTGGTGAGTCCAAACGCAATCCCTGTCCCCATAGAATTCAGACACATTTTGACTTGCTCTTTTTCTCCGGTAACTGTCTATATGAGGCCCCCAATATTTTCTATTTGTCTATAAATTTTTCTATCGTCTCTCCTTCTCTCTGCCATATAGAGGCCAGCTCTGTAATACTGACATCACGAAATCACGCGCTGTCAATTGTGGAGCTATTTGCTCAGGATAGATCACCGGAGGAGTAAGTTCAGGATTCCTTTTAACTGCGTTACGTGTTATTGGCTCTCTGATTCTTAATGAAGGCTGATTCATTCTAGAACTTCTGACATTTCGTGCTCTTACCTTCCGAGATGTTATAACTGTCCAGCCTGCATCACTTTCTGATGATTGGGGCGAAGCAGAAATAACCCCAACTGTTACTTGAGCCATGCTACCTTCACTTGCACGAGTTCGAGTTAGGGACTTTGAAATTCGATTTGGTATGTATTCTATCACAAATCCTGTTGGGGTGAATCGGAAGTTCACTTTTCTTACGGGAGTTGCCATGAGCAGTAAGTTGCAGTTGAATTTAGAAACCTTCACACAAAACATAATTATAATTAATAAATGAACAATTAAAGTGACCTATCTTAGAAATGAAGGGGAGGATTTTCCCACTGAGAGTCGCCATTTTACCAAACTGTGATGAAATTTCATAACAATTTTATTGTTAATATTTGAGTAAGACAATAAAGAATAGTCCCCAGCAGAGTCGCCATTTTATTTCGACAAAGAAACAAATGCATTTGACTTGGAAATTTTTTTTTATTCAAACATAACAGAAAAAGAGTATAGAGAACATTCATCACATTTCATTGATTTTAGGTTCATTTACATCTTCTTTACATCCCTTGATTCTAAGATAGATCATTTGAAAATAAATGACTTATGCTTTAAATATCAAGAATTCATTTCAGCAGCCTTTCAGCGCCTGCTTTGATCATCTCCTAGGACTTAGGAGGAATGTCGATCTGATCGATGAATCTTTAATGAAATAGAGATTTCAGTAGCATAACGACGCTTGTTTCAGTCATCCCCTAGGACTTAGGAGGAATTTCGACCCAATCGACTAATCTTTCTCTTCTGAACCCATGGATAGAAGAAGGCTCGAAGAAGGGAAGCCTTGCTCATGGATTTCGACAGCATATCGGCCTCTTTTCTCCACAGACTACAGGGCAGTCTGGTTGTGTGGACCTGTGCAACTGATATCAGTTGCACTGTCCTACGCAACTGACATGAGACTCCTTTCCTACCTTCAGTCTTCTGCTCCGCTCTGCTCTAAAAAATCTTCAATTACCTTTAATAAAGGAGGGAAATGGGTATTTATAAACTCTCGCACGTGTGAAATCCTGATCTTAGCGATGTGGGACAAATCTTTCAGTGCTTTAGTTTACTCTATAAAGGACCACTTCTGTAGTATGTTTCGGGGTCCTGCGTAACTGATATTTACGTTGTGCAGAGGCACGCAAGGCATATTGATTGCGCGGGCCCACGTAATTGACATTGGTTGTGTGGTCCTACGCAACCCCTTTCAAAGCTATCTCTTTCTTCTTCTTTTCAAGTGTTTTTTTGTATCTCCTTATCTCTTTTTGCTTCAATCTTTCATCATTTTTTATGCCTCAACAGATGCATTGATAAATCTAAAGATATTATCAGTGAGCTTGCTGGATAAGTTTGTCCTTTCTCAATGTAATCGATACGCTCCCGATACGCTCCCGATATCATCGATATTTAGAATATCGATTCTATCGAATGACCCCCGATCCGAGTTAAAAAAATCACATGAAAAATGTTGTTGGAGAACTTGACACCCATGACCGATATCATCGAGAGCCTTTCGATATCATTGACATTTGAACTCCGATGGTATCGAGGAGAGCTTCGATATATCGAAGCATATATGATTTTCCTGAGAAAAAATAGGGGCACTGGATATTTGCCTGTCGATATTATCGATACATATTTGGTGGGCTCGAGATTCAAATATCCATGGTATCGATATGTTTGTCGATACATCGATAAATCCATCCAGATATGTATGTGGTTGCTGGACATATTTAGCCCTTATTCGATTTTATCGATTGAATTTCTGAGGGCATCAACAGCGCAAGTCGATCATATCGAGTTATATATCGATACAATCGACAGGGTAAGAAAACTTAGAGATTTTCTGATTTCTGAAAAAGTTTTCTTACCCAAAAACCCTAATATATTCTAACTTGTTTTAAGGGTTTTAATCACCTGGTGTTTTGGGACATGGGATATGAGGCTTAGGTTTACCTATGGCGAGCTTCCACACATCGGGTTGAGGCAGACGCTTGGATTGATCTTCCTGTGAGGTTCTACAATCCGATTAACTCAAAACACATGCTAATTGACAAACCAGGGCACTAGTAAGGGTACTTTCAATCTCCCCCTTTGTCAATTACGTGACAAAATACCCAAAACACCCTAGGACAATATCTAGATAAAGACATCCTAAATTGTGTGTACATGCATTTTAAACAATTTTACAAATTCTAATAAACCCATGTACACAAGCAGTATCTGCTCCCCCTTACTGTAGAACCCCCATTCTTGGTGCAACTGCTCCCCTTAACAACTGCAACGCCATGTTAAGCAGATATACACTTTTCCTTTCGGGGTTTCCATCTGGGGTGTTTTAAAACTGTTCTCCCCCTTTTTGTTAGTCATTAGCAAAGGTATAGTATTACAACAGATCTTGACTGAAGTTTAAAGGCATGTGTGAGAAATCACAAATATAGATGTACAAAGATGAGAGCAGTTTAAAGCATACATCATTGGTAGACAGTATGGATGCATATTAAAGCAAGTAAAGTAGATAGGATAATCAATAAAATCACATGCATTCCATAGGAAAGTAGATATCAGAAACTTAGATACACAAGGGGATCTTAACATAGTTATGGCAGTAAAAGAATAAGCATTATATTCAGCCACAGTTAATCAATATCCAAAAAATATACTACCCAAGGTTGGCAGATAGTCAACATTCATTCACCAAAGAAAAAAAAAACTGTTAAGCCCATTCATGGGCAACCACAATCAACCATCAGTTTTTTAACCCATCCATGGGCAATTAAAAATATCTAGTAGCAGCAGACCCTTACGGGGTATATATACCACAAAAAAAAATGCAAATTGTCAGAGAACTATCACCTTTGCTCATAAGAGCATAGAGCACCAAAAAGATACCTATGCTCATATATTGAAATAAGTGCAGTAGAATGTGATAGTGTTCAGAGACCTATATTACGGGGGAGGAGCAGAGGCTGATGGTGCCATATCGTCTCGACTACAGGTGATTATCTCAACCAACTGTTGTACCGTCTGTTGTACTCCCTGGACCAGTCGTTCTAAGATGGTAACCCTTTCATGCACTGAGTGGACATCCCTCTGAATTGCACCAATCCGATCCTGGTGGAACTTAAAATGTGTAGCGTGACCAGGAGCTTATGTTGATGGTGCTTGATGCGGTCCAAAAGCTTCTTCTCCAGCTGCCTCTGTCCCTTCCATAGGAACATCATCTGCCCCACCTTCCCTCTCTGCTTGAATGTCTTCTTTAGATGGATCCTCAGGGTATTTGTGAAATCTCAAATCCATCCTTCGAATGTTACTTTTATTGAAGGTTTAAAGAGGAAATATAGGATCACTTGTAGTTGGGAATGCTTTGGCATAGCAAATTGTATTTATGATCCAGGGATATGGTAAGAGAATATCCCTAGCCCTATGAAAAGCATACACCAACTGATACATGATGAGGGTAGGCAGGTAAATCTTCATCCCAATAGTGATGGAGTAGATTATCATCATCATGAAGCCTGTGAGATCTGCCCTGTTGGAGCCCCTTGAGTTAATGTTTGAAGTAAGAATACCATACAAGACTAGATAGTGTGGTTCCATGAATCTGACTTTTAGAGCATTCCCTTGATACCACTGAACATCATGGTCATGACAAAGGAATTTAGTGACTCTAGACCGAATCTCAAGATCTTCCAGGTCCATGTCTGGAAGTCCTTCAGGGGATAAGGTAAGATTGAATATCCCTACGACAGATTCTGGGGTGATCAACACATCATCACCATTGACAGACACGGTGATAGATGGTGGGTCAGATATCAGAGAATGACAGGCGGCAAAGAAATGATAAGTCCGATCGAGTTAATATGGCCCCCCAAAGTCGACAACTGGTAACCAATCTATGACAGCGAATAGAGGTTCCAAATTATATGGGGTCAGACAGCTTCGGTCGACTTTTCTTTCGGGAATAACCTTCCTTCCAGCAAACTTTGCCAAGACCGGATTCACTTGTACTGGTGGGGGCACCTGTGCCTTAGGCTGGGTCCCTCCTTGTCTTGTGCATTGCCTCGTGGGAGTCCCACATTCCGGGGCACGTTTGCTTCCTCTTGAAGACACCACCTTTTGTCGGGTGGACCTTGATGACTCACTCGGTCCTGTCATCTTTTCTTTGCTTTTCCCATGACGACAAAAAAGATTTTGGGAAAAACGGACACTGCCAAATTGAAAAGGGAATACCCAAAAAGAAATGAATCTTGATATTAAAGAAGGGTATTATTGAATTTTGGACCTTTCGAGGCTGTCTGATAGTGTTCTGACCCATCCGATTGCAAGGTGTGAGCAGGAAGAAAAACCAGAAACCCTGGAATAAAATCCCCTTTTCGCGTTCCATCCTTTTATATCGAGTGGCATCTATCGATATCATCGATCCACATTTCGATTATATTGATGAACTCTGGACCGATTTCATCGATTCTCTTTCCGATATCATCCTCAATCATATGCCCTTTCTCATTTTAAAGAGTCATCGATTGTATCGATCGTTTATCGATTTATCGAGAATGACCTATCGATAGTTGAATCGAAGGTAAATGATTTTTCATTTTCAACATTCAGATGACCTTACAAGTATACTTTTAGAATTTCTATGAGCCAAGTATACTTCATAAAATTATGTACAATTACTGTACCTAGCAAAAGTATAAACATGTGAATGTTTATTTACAAAAATAGAGGCAAGAACCCTCAAATATATCATTTTAAGCTCAGCAAATTTTGCAGCATTTAAGCAATTATCCAGATCTAGATGCATGACTTGGATTTATGCTTGATATTTCAGGGTATATGAGAATTAATCATCAGACAATTTAGTTTTTCTTTGACTACCCATTGTGAGATAGATTTTTTCATTCTGTCCTTTTCTTTAGGTGGTGATGGATGGGTGTTTCTTCTAGGTGGACTTTTAATATTGTGTGTTTCTTTGATTGATTGATCAGAGTTATGTGAAGTTCGTCTAGGTGTCAGGAATTCAAACTTATAATGACCTGTATCACCACATAAATGACAAACTGGAGAAGTTCTCATATCGCTACCTGAAGTAGCGAGTTTTTTTGTTTTTTTATTTTCAGTTTTCTTTTTAATTTTCTCATATCCTAGGCCACTCTTGTCTCTTCATAATCTTCTCATCCCTAACAATTTTTCTAGCTTTTCACCACTTTGAGAAAATTTATAGTTTATTTCAACAAATTTTCTAGATTTCTCTAAGTTAAAACGGAGTGTGTGATTCTCATTCTTGAGTTGCACATTATCATCTCTTAATAACTAAACTTGTTTCATAAGCTTAGATGATTCCATTTTTAGGGATAGGTTTACTCTTTCTAACTTATCATTGTCCGAATGATATTGCTGTAAATCATTGGTTAAATGAGTGTTGATTTCCAAAGTTTTGTCCAAATATTTTTACAGCAATTCCATTTTGTTTTTAGAGATTCCAAGTTTTTTAAGTATGTGGATGCTGTGGATATAGAGTTGATTATAAGCATATTGTAGTTTATCTCTTTTTCCCTCTTCTTCTTCTTCTCCAGTCTCCTCATTATCAGATGGAGATGATTTAGTGGCTTGTTGTTCTTCCTCATTCTCAGATTCACTGGGAATGAATGGAGTAGTGGAAACCATAAGGTTTTTCAATGATTTCTGATCTCCATCACTCTTTGAGTCACTGGATTCTAAATTTGACTCTTCTGTATCATCCCATGTGGCGGCCATTACCTTGCCCTTAGTTTTTCTATTTGGGCATTCAGTAAATAGGTGTCCATACTCATGACAGGCATAACATTGTGGTTTTTTGGTTCTTTGACCAAATTTTCCTATAGAGGGTTTGTTGTTCACCTTTCTTCCACTGGAGGGATGGCCACGATTCTTCTGAAAGAGTCTTCTGAATCTTTGTGCTAGCAAAGCCACTTCCTCATCTTCATCTTCCTTTTCACTTCCACTGTCCTCATGTATTATTTTCTTGGAGGTTTTTAAGACAGTATTTTTGGATTTTTGGGATTTTTTGAAGTGTAATTCTAAGGTTTGTAGGGAACCTAACAGTTCTTCCACTTTCATCTCATCAATATTCCTACACTCCTTTATTGTTGTTACTTTAGGATTAAACTGTTCCGGTAGGAATCTTAGAATTTTCCTACTAAGTTTTGGTACCGGAACTTTCTCTCCCAATCCACCCATGGAGTTGCAAATGATATTCAACTTGATGAAAAACTCCATAAATGTCTCATGCTCTTCCATTCTGAGACTTTTAAACTATGAAGTCGATAGTTGGAGTTTGGACCTCTTCACAGTGCTTGTGCCTTCATAGGTTATTTCTAATAAATCCCATGCTTCCTTAGATGTCTCACATATGCTTATTTGATTGAAAATATCCTAGGACATGGCACAGTAGATGGCGTTCATAGCTTTAGCTTCAGCAATTTTTTTTCTTTGTCGAACGTCGTCCACTTTTCTTTGGGTTTGAATTTTGTTATGGTTGTGCCACTCTCAAGTGCGATTTGTTCAGATGGTGGCACATATCCTCTTTCAACTATATCCCAAACATCATGATTCAAAGATATCAGAAAGTAGTGCATCCTAGACTTCCATTATGCATAATTTGAACCATCTAATACTGGAGGCCTAGTGACAGATGAGCTCTCCTTTGGCTATATTCCAAACTTCAGTCAAGATCACTCTCTAGGCGGTGAAGCCCTTAAAGAGAGACCCAATCTGATACCAATTGAAATAGCGGTGAAGAACGCTTGAGTTGAAGTCGGAATATGCCAATGTCCTAGAGGGGGTGAATAGGACTTTTTAAATATTTTTACAATGTATTTAAAAATCCTATTACACTAATCCTTATAGATATGCAATTATTAGGATTACTCAAATGTAACTCTACTGGCTTCCAAGCCTAGTAGAGGATCCAATCACAAAATATTCCAGAAGCAACAATATATAACTTAGTTCATGATGGAATTGACTTGTGTAAGTGTGTGAGGTGTGATCAGATAGATAGAGATGGAAGAATATGAATAAATCACACACATAAAAAGATAGCAATCGTAAATACGTCATTTTTATAGTGGTTCGACTACTTGTCTACTCCATTCCTGGTAACCACACTCAACCCTTGAGTGTACCAGATTTCACTAAGGAGGTTTCACATGGTTCATCTCTAACCTAAGGTTTTAAATCAGGTTCACCTTCAACCTTTACAACCTACACCGATGCTGACTGTTTATGCTCTCACGACCAAGGGTTAACACATCGCACCCACTTTTAGGCACACTAGCCAAGGATCTTCCCTAAGACCCTAATAGAAATTTTACTCGGTTCACCTCAAACCCAAGGTTTTACACGGTTCACCTCAAATCGAAGGTTTTACTGGTTCTTCCCTAACCAGATGTTTATGCTCTCTATAGAGCAAGGGTCCGCACAATGTAGCCATCATGTACACTCCCACCGAAGGCCTCCTTGAGGACTTCAAGGGTGAGAAACACCTTAGACCCAATCCTACAAAGGAATGATCAAAGGGTCCTCTGGACTCTAGATACTTATAGATAAATTGATGAGTCCCATTCAGCACACGACGAAGATCTCCTCCTTGTTGATAAAGAGTCTTTTACTCCCTTGATCTATAACACAAATGATATACCAGTATATGTCTAAGGGTTGGGTCAAGGTTATGATGGAATCTTACTCTCTAAAGATTTTTCAATTAGTATGATAGAGCAATTCCAATCATCTATGCATTCAAGGCATCCCAGCTTAATGATTTTCCATTAAGGTATTAGCTGGAGTATCCTTGAATGTAGAAGTTCATTTCCCAATCTACTCTATTGAATATCAATGATGAGGGTGGATTAGAGGATGAACTCCCTTGAGAGAAAGGGCTTTAGATATATGATCTAAGGTTAAACACACAAAAGCACTCTCTTCTTTCTCTCACAGTAACTAAAGACAAGTTCTCTTTAAAAAGGCAAAGGGTTCCAACGGATATAAAATGTTCACATTTATGACAGAGTTCGATATCATCGAGCAGGTTCGATATCATCGATCGTATACTCTTGATTATATCAATGGTCTGTTCGATGAAACAAACTCAATGCCATACGTTTTTGAATAACTTTCTGCCAACTTGTAACACCCTGAAAATTGGGGGTCCTGTAGAAACCCGACACCCGAGTTCCAGACCATCATTTATGCAACAAATATGATTATGATTTAATGTTGTCTGAGTTAGAGAATTCACATGAGTAAGATTATACCAAAACTGCAATTCATATTCCAGTTCCAGTGATAAAACGCAAGCGGAAGACTGAAGAATATATATATCACCGTATGGAAACCAAAATAATCTTAACTGTCTCTAAAGTATGAATACATCTCTGAGTCTCATATGCATGTCATAAAGCAAAAATAAATGTCAGGTGATAGTCCAACTAGCATAAGTCCCACTGATCCAGTCCGTCTATGTGAAGCTGTCGGAGAACTGTATATACGAGAACTCGTCCTGATCCTCGTAGTAATCCGACTCCACGTCTTGAATCACCTCGTTACCTACATCTAAGACAGAATCTGGTAGGTGTTGCAAACGCCGTCCCATAACGTGGGAGTGAGTGATCAACTCAGTGGAATCATAGAGCAAAGATTAACATGTTATCAAATCAATCACGCGATAATAGTAAAGCAGACAATCAAACATTTCTAGATACTGTTGTTAATGCAAGCATGAAATGACATGATGGATGCCCTCACCGACTTTCTCCCTCATACGGCACCATCTTACGCCCACGACTTGCTTTCTTTCCACAGTGCTCTACATCTTCCAGGCACATGTAGTGCGATGTGGATATGATTACCGAGTTATTATTAATCCTTTCATACAGCAGTATTGGGAAACTAAGGTACCTTCCTTATATCAATCCCAACACAGATCCTGTCTAGGGTCGTCACTCCTAGTAATCTCATACGATGTTATATTTGTAGGTCGCTGCAAGGGCTATCAGGGCTGTTGCTTGCACTCGTTGCACCGCTCCCCCATCACCTTATCAATACAGGCCTAATGTACACTTGTTGCTACGGAAGGGTCATCGCCTCCCGTAGACTCAGAATACGCTCGAGGTCACTACAAAGGGCTCGTCACCAATCAGTGTAGGCCGACGGCTCGAATGTAGTGTCCCATACCACCACAATCGGCTCACGAGTCAAATGTGCTCACTGGTCACTGCGGAGAGGTTTGTGGCCCCAGCGTAGGCCAACAACTCGACCACGGTGTCCCATACCACCATGCCCGGCTCATGAGTCTTTATGGATCTAGATACTATGGTTAACAGGATTTTCAATGGTAAGTCCAGTACCCTAGGTTCAAGCAGTTATGACTCATACAAGGTAAACATACAATGGTCAGTCGGGTTACTTGACGAGCTCGACTAGTACGACAACATCTCAAGCTGAGCAACATGAAGTGCATAAAATACTTCGTGTGGCCTAACCACTGCCGCCTGCCCAAAACATGACTCGCGTTCATCGATGCGTCCTTCTTGGCAAATGGAAGCCAACCACGAATTCAATCCATTACCGACTGCCTGGACCAAGTTATAGCCCCAAGCATTTGTATATTAACATCAGTAAGCATATGAGAGTAACAGAAATGAATATAAACAATACAAGCATGTTGACACATGTTATAACTTATAACGTAAGCAATTCAAGCCATACATGCATTTCATATATATAATGAAATCAATACATATAGCCAACATGATGGAAATCATAAACATCAGCATATTAATTGAGAATTTAATCTCAAAACTAATTCACAACACAATTTACTCAATACATACTAATACAAACATTTATACAAACACTTAGTCTACACACTTTAGTCTACATAGCGTATGTCGACTCAAAGTGCGCATTAGGGCGAATCTCTTCGCCAAACAGATCATACGCGCATTCCTAATATCATAACACGACAAATAGCCATGACAATCATTTTAGCAAAATATGGACGTAAATAGTATTTCCTACAAATACCTAAAATATCCTAAATCTCATATTTCCCATACGCAGTTGAAACAGAAAACGGACAGCATGTTCTACATGTTAAACGGCATTCTCTTCGATAATCTACTATTAAACGACATTGAAAGCTTTGAAATCAGTCAATCAAAGTGTTTAAAATCCTCACCTTTCGCCTTAGACGTGTATCGATTCGAACAGAATTTCTACGCTTTTTCAATGGCACTAAGGCGACCTAATGCATAAGATACGTAAGCTACTTCGCTATTTGAATCAAAGGAATCCCTAAAATAGCAAGAGGGTAGGGTTTTCTTACCTAGAAGTGCGTTGAAAATCACCAGAAAGTGATATGAATGCGGTGAATGAACACGGGTAGAACCTGCAGCAAGTGGCAGGAAGACTCTCACAATTCTCTCACAAATTCTTTCTTTCTCTCTCTTCACTTTCTAGGGTTTGTTACAAATTCGGATGGGAGAGATATGAGAGGGTTTAAAGCCCTTATATAGGCTGAAACCTAACCTAAATAGACTTGGGAACAAGGTATACTTGAGTTATAACCAAATCAGAACTTTTCTGATCCAAAAGAGCGTTTTGGGAGGTCCCCTGGCCGAACGCGATCGGACTTAAGCTCATGCATATCGGATCCTTCTCACATGAAGTTTTCGGACCGGTAGAGTTCCCAGATCGCACGTGGCGGTCTAGTTTCAGTTCAGCGGTCATCGTACCTAAATCAAGTCTGCAAGTCTCATGACATGAAAGAGAAATTTTTCCTGATCCGAGGGTGAAATTTGGCTGAATTCTGATGGTCAAAACGCTTAATAATAACGTGCAATGACATGTGCCGAATTTTGAATTAAAATTTCAAATCTTTACTCTTTCTCCCTTTCTTCACTCCAGGCTAAATGAAATAGCCTCAGAACATCGGTTGGGCTTGATTTTTGAAACAATTGTCAAGTCTAGCCAAGCGGTCATAACGGTCTAAGATTGTAGACATCGGACTTTCGACGCGCGGTCTAAATCCAATACGAAGTTTCAAAGGGTTCCTGAGAGCAAACGGATTTAGAGTTTGATCCTAGGTTTCAGGGTATTGTAGCGTCATTGGTTCTATAAGTTTTGGGTCTTGCAGAACGTATTTAAAGCGATCAGGGATAATTTCACAGCTAATCTAACATAGTGCTAGCTAACTTACGCTTAATTTCTAAAGGAATTAATCTTACGTGATTTCTGATCGAGTTGGTACTCGAGTCTCTGTATAGATTTTTCTGAGACGTTACACAACTGATCGAGGGAATCAAGACTCGTGCCAATGCCATCGGATTTCAAACTCTGATATCATCGAGACAAGGATTGAGTCGACATTTGAAAAATGAGAGAAACTTGCATAAATTTTTTAGGTCATCAGATATGATCGAGGGATGCTCGATATCATTAGAATTTGAATGTCGATGATATCGGAGGTCGTGTCGATGCATCGATAAATCTAAAGATATTATCAATGAGCTTACTGGACAAGTTTATCCTTTCTTGATGAAATCGATACGGCTCCGATATCATCGATATTTAGAATATCGATTCTATTGAGTGACCCCCGATCCGAGTTAAAATCCACCTGAAAAATGTTGCTGGAGAACTTCGCGCCCATGACTGATATCATCGAGAGTCTTCCGATATCATCGAGATTTGAACTCCGGTGGTATCGAGGAGAGCTTCGACATATCGAAGCATATATGATTTTCCTGAGAAAAAATAGGGACGCCAGATATCTACCTGTCGATATTATCGAGCCATATTCGGTGGGCTTGAGATTTAAATATTGATGGTATCGATGTGCTTGTCGATACATCGATAAATCCATCCAGATATGTATGTGGTTGCTAGATATATTTAGCCCTCATTTGATTTTAAATCCTAATATGTTCAAACTTGTTTTAAGGGTTTTATTCACCTGGTGTTTTGGGACGTGATGTGAGGCTTAAGTTTACCTATGGCGAGCTTCCACACATCAAGTTGAGGCAAACGCTTGGATTGATCTTCCTGTGAGGTTCTGCAGTTCTCCTGACTCAACCCACACGCTAATTGACAAACCAAGGCACTAGCAAGGGCACTTTTAGCCATGACCTCGGGTGCCACATCTAGGCGGCATCGTCTATAAAATAATGATGACGTAAAAAATCATAACAATTACAGGCTCAATATGAAGCAAAAAGAAGGGTCTCGGGACACTATTTGTCCTATGCGCTTAACTGACATGTGATATAATATCGAATTATTTCAAAATTACTGGTTATGCTCTGATACCAACTCCTATCAAGTCCCAGACTCGAAAACCAGACTCACAAGGAACCCGATGACCGGTTCTAACCATAATAGCCTCCATAGTACCCCATTCTTGGTTCCTAAGGCAGGTTCCGATCTTAGGATCCTACAAGGAGATTTTCATAACAGTATAATTATTCCAATATGAGCATTACCTAAGATTACAGCAAGTACAAGTACATCTGAGAATAACAAGGGACACACATCACAAAATCTACTAAGAATTTGAACTTTTACAAGCTTACATCAGATCCAAAAGGACATATATAAGATAATGGGAAAAGAGAGAAAAGTCAGTAGTACTGAAGTCCTCAAGCTTAACTCTACTCCACGCTTTGCCGCTACGACGCCTACCTAGATTCTCCTGAACGAATCAATCATGAATAAGCTTATAGAAGATTAGAGGATAAGTGTATGATATGGTGCACAGAAGAATAATAGGAGGTACAAGGAAGGAAACATGCTTAATGAGAATATCATTAGCCTTACCAAGGTTTATTATGAATATGATGCAATGAATACTGGACGTCATACCAAGGTAATGCATGAAGGGGGCTTACACAGCCAATGCTAATGCGATGCAAGTAATGCCAGTGCTCATATCCAAACCACATGTCAAGTACATTTATAATCATAAGGAAATCACCAGGGTCTATTACACTGCTGAATGACTGCTACTCTACAGACCCCACACAGTCAAACGAGCGTAAGAGACCTCACTACCCAACTGTGGACAGCCAATCACCAGCAAGGCCTGACAGCAGCGAAGTCATTTACGAGTTGGTCAGACTCAGCCTAGCAATACCTCCTCACACCAGACAAGTAAGGCTACACCCCTATCCAACCGACTACACAACAGTGAGAGTTGCGGCCTAATGGTATAAGGCTCTCTTGTGCTCATAGTTTTCACTTGGTCATGACGTTGGAGCAGATCCTTAGTACTATGGAAGCACGACGTTGGAGCAGATCCTTAGTACCATGGAAGTTTTGGAAATTTCACCCATGGGCATCCTATGCACCCAGTATGCTCAAGTATCTTTTTTGGTGTCCACACTTACAGCCATCCACGAATGTCCCTGTGGAGGCAAGTCCCTGATGAAGTAAGGAATGTATTATCATGAAATGCAATATAAATGCATGAGTCGCACTTACAAATCATGCACTAGTTGTAAGCACATAATGTGCACGTGGGGAGAAACTCTATCCCTCGATGACCACCACACAATGCAATTAATTCATACAGATGATGCATATGGGGCACAAAAATGTAAGTGTACTACCTGTAGAATATGGAATCTTCTGTCTTATGGAGGGTTAAGGTCTAGGCACATAGATAAGTGTTCTAAGGAGAAAAAAAATCCTGTAGTACGGGCCCAGTACTTTAGGATGGCCCACAAGCTAAGAGAGTCATAATTCTAAGGAGGAACGATCCTAGCCAGGCCCATGGTGGGCCTTCAACTACCTATAAGGGCCTCTATGGGCCTACCTTAGGGCCACTAAGGAGGAAATCCAACCTCAACTGGGTCCCAAAAGGGTAGCCTGCTATATATGTAAAGAAAGGTCTAAGGCACAATCAATCCATGGCCTAGTGGGCCATACACTACGCCCAATACATAGGCAACCTGGTGGGCCCTTAAGCAAGGTTAGGGCCCAAACATAAGGGTCATGGGCTCACTCATTGTGGTGGGCCTAATGGGCAGCCCATTATCCCAACATATGGGAAATCCTTATATTTAACACAAGTTGGGCCTCACATCTCGGCCCAAGTATGGATTTATTATAGTGGGCAACTAAGTGCCTAACTACTTGAGTATTTGATCCATAAGACCCATCAAAATGGCATGGTAAATGTAAGACCCAAGGGTCCAACGGGCCTATCAAAAGTTTCAACCTAACCAAGGCTATAAGACCCATAATTAACTAGGAGACTAGCCCAAGAAGAATCCTAATTGGAATGAGCCTTTAATCATGCACTAATTAAGCCTAAAAAAATAAAATTAAGATGTTAAGATAACTGACTTAAATCCTTCTCAAATCTACTAGGCCATACTGCCCCAAAAGAACAATTATTGGCAACAATTATCAGGCTCAACGCCAAATTCCAGCCCACCCAAATTTCTTGGTTGGTTGGAGTCCAACAATAGAAGTATTTCTTAGTATATTTAATCCCTGATATCTCACACACATCACTGTGGGTCCCACCATATGATAAAGGACATACAACACATATATCAAGTGGGCAAGACCGTTGGAATGTAGGCCTAACAGTAGCCTAAGGCAAGGATGTCCCATGTGTAGGTAGCTCTATGGACGCGGGGTATCTGGCCTAAAAAATCCACCCAATGAGCCCTAATTGAATACTAAAAAAAAATGGAAGGATGATTAATCCCATAAAGACCCCACATGGATGGATGGTGTGATATACAACACATCATGGTGGGCCCACGAAGCAGGCTGGACACCCCAACCTGGGCGTCCCTGCCTGCTGGGCCACTCCTAACCACACCACAGTCAGCTCAAATGTCTGTTGGGTCTAAAATTTTATAGAGTGATACTTCCATGGGTGGGCTACACCCTGAAACAATTTTAGGATTTTTGGACACTTAAAAATATTTTAATTAATTTACATAATACAGTCTGTCCAAAAACATTGGACTGACCTGAACATCCTAATGTGGTGGGCCAGTTCAGCCCTTGCCACGGTGTGCATAGGGGTCCATTGGCCCCAAAAATATTTAGGTCAGGTGGGCCACCCTTCTATAAATTTTTATATTTTTTGAATACTCAAAAGTATTTTAATAAATTTCAAAATTACAATCTGTCCTAGAAATATAACTGTCTTGAATTTGGGCCATCCAAATGGGTGGGTTCTAGGCCTCCAAAATTCATAAAATTTGGAACTAAGGTCCCTCATCAAGCCTATAACAAGGTGGGTCCAAAAAATATGCCCTAACTTTTGAGAAAATATTTTTAAAATTTTATTTTTTGGGGGACTATGCCGCTGGACTACATAACAAAAATTTTTGGCAGTCCACTATGTTGGCCCACCCTTTTGGATGCCCAAATGGGCTCCATCGGGGCTAAAATTTGGTATGATTGTAGGTGGGTAATTTTTCTACAAGAATTATATATTAATTTTCATCAGTCTTCCCACAAAATCACCAGAAATTAGGCCTGAAGATGGCTCAAAAATCTATCTAGACAGTTTCTGGACAGCAACAATACATTGGAATAAAATAATTATAAACACTAATAAAAATGGGATTTAATCCTAGAAAATTAGAGGATTGACCACCCTAGTGGGACCTACAAATATCCAAGCTATCCTACCATCTAAAACACCTTTGCATGTGCCCCAATTAGTTGGATTTTGGGGCCACATGTCATAGGGTGGAATGTTATGGGCATCCTCCATTGTTTGGATGGCTGGATTTTTGTTAGCCCACAAGGTGGGCCACACACGATGATCAGGGATGAAAATAAGAGAAAAGAAGAGAAAGAAGAGCAATCCAGCTATAGGGAAGGGTTTCGCCACTATTGAGCCCTCCCAAGAGTAATCCAACCACACATCATACATAGATTTGCATTTACTACATGGATCATACACATGCATGGCTAAAAATTAAAATGGATGGTGGGAATACCATTCCCACCATGATCCTATGGTCTAGATGACCTCATCATGCAAATATGTCAAAGGATCTTTCATGATGGGGTCCATAAAGGAAAGCCCCATGCATGGGACATGCATGCATAAGGTGGGCCATTTGGCCACACCTATGGGGACGTGTGGGACCTCCACTATTGATTGGTGGGTCCTACAATCCCATCATGAAGAGAAGAAGGGATATACATAACAAAGAAGCACCCACCTTAAGATCTATATCCAAAAATCCACTCCAAGCTTCTAAGGGTCCAAGGAAGCAAGATGAAGGGGTGAGATGAGGTTTTGATGGATGGATGGGGAGAGAAATGAGAGATGAGGGGCCAAAATATTACAATGTTACTAGGAGAATGAGAGAAGAGAGTAGAGAGAAATGAGAGAATGAGAGAGAGAGGGGGAATGAGAGAGGTATAGCAAAGAAATAATGGGATTTTTAAAAAGAGGAGGAGAATGATGAGTTTTCTCTCTTGGGAAGAGAAAAATCTAGATTTTTGCTAGAAAAGTGGTCTTGGGTTAGAGCAACACATCACGAGTTTGTAGAAAAGAGGCTATCCTTGCCTAGGTTAGAGAATTTCTATCATTGCTAGTTATAGGGAGGTGTAGGGTAGGCTAGGCACTAGACTATGCTAGGCACATGGAACCTAGGGTGGGCCCACATGGAAAAATGTGCACATGGGTAAAGTGGGCCCCACATCATGATCAATGGCCCAAATAATGTGCGGTCTACAACTTTTGATAGAAACATCAAATTTATGCATGAGACAAAGAGTTGGAACTGCGACGACAATGCGGTTGCAATGACATAGGTCTTGGGTAAATCCGAGTCGGGTCTATGTGACTGAACTCAAGGATGACCAAAAACACTCTCCAGGGATTGCAGCTCACCAAAATTTGATGGGTAGTACCACGAGACCAAAATAAACGAGATGCATACACACACGCATGAATGCACACATGCGAACTTGAGTCGGGTCTCACAAAAGCGAGCAGAGAGGGAGAGGAAGAGGCAGAGGGCTGAAGAGGCAGAGAGAGGGAGGGAGATGGAAAGGGAGAGCACACGAGAGTGAGAGGGAGAGGGCGAGAGAGAGAGAGAGAGAGAGAGAGGGAGGAGAGTGTGCGAGAGGGAGAGGGAGAGGGAGAGGGAAGGAGAGCGAGAGGCAGTGGAGAGGGAGTGGCAGAGAGAGGGAGAAACGACATAAATGGCTAGGAAATTTTTTTAATATAAAGGGACCCTTTGCCAGCAGCCGTTAAAACTGGCCGCAGGCAAAGCGTAAGCTCATTGGTCGGCTAAGCCCTATTTTTTTGTAGTGCGACCTCTAAGATACAACAACTATGACCCAATCCCAACAGTGCACTCATTGTACGTGGGCTCAAACCACTTACAATTTAACCCGAAATGTTGAGTTGACCTACCGACGAACTCAGCAACCAAAAACTCGTAAACCAGAAGACTGAGAGAGTTTTCATAAAAAAAGAAAATATTTTTTGTATATTTTGGAACTGGAATGGAAGTACTTATATAGACTCTAAAGTGGTGTAATAACCACTCTTTCGAAAGGGTACTTAGGTGTGACCAACCAACCGGTCACATCTCTCTAGTTTAAAATGAAAAGGTACAAGTGCAGGTAAACTCTTAGAAATAAAGTCCAGTGAGTACCCATACACACACACACACACTTGCGTAAGTACAACTGTGGCCCGGCCCGACACGGCCCGTCACGCACTCGCACTCGCACTTGCACATAGACTTGGACTCGAACTCAGCTCGGTGCACCCATGCGTGTGGTCAATCACATAATTAGAGCTATTGACATAGCCCCATATGACCAAATTCACATGCCCCCTGAATAGGGCTCAAACCCCAAGGTAAAAAACCTATATTATATAGAAGGAGATTTTCTTTGGCAAATTTGATGTGAGATAAAACCCACAACTCAAAAGAAACAAATATTTCAAATATGGAGGGAAATTGAAATATTTGAAATTCCAATGTTAATATAAAATTTGAAATAAAGTACAATTGACGTCACCATAGGGAACGATGAGAATTTAATAAATACCTCCCAAAACTTCTAGGGAGCCACAAAAGTATTGGGCCAAGCTTATGTATGTTTCTTCTTCATCCATGTTTACAAACCGTATGAAAAAGGTGGGATGACCATGAACGCTTCCCCTCGCATGAGCGCGGAGCTGCCCTCACCTCTTTGGCTTTGGTATTAATTTGTTAGTGTAGCCAAAGTATGTTATTGACTCAGGTTTAAAGATGCATTTGATTCGGAACTGCCGCTAGCAGATGAAGCTTAAAATCTATAGCCAGTTAAAAACCATAGAATCGCTTAGGGGTCAGGGACTCTCATGATTCCCTAACTCAAGTGACCCCCACGGTTGGTCTATGACCATAGATTCTGAGTAAGGACGTCGGTGACATAAATTGAAGGGATTAAGTACCATTTTTTCGCCCACATAATGTGTGGTCTCTTTTTCATAAGATTTTACAGTTTTTGCAGATTCAACAAAAATTTGACATTTTTATATTTGGTTGTGCTTCGCATAACCCATAAGAGCTGGCAGGTGAAAATAAGAGAAAAAACTATCTATTCTTACGTCGTAGAGCCAAGTCGCATTGGATAAGAAAATAATGTATAAATGCAGTGGGGAAAATGAAATGCAAATTAGCCTTACTTCATGGAACTAAATAGCACCATATAGGTAAATAAAATAAAAATGCAGTAAATAAAATATAGTACCAACTAGCCTTGCTTCGCAAGATTTAAGATCCTGGGTAAATAAATAAAGTAAAAGAAAATGAAAGAGAAAATAATGCACAATGAGATAGAAGGAAATATGAATATGGTTGATGCACTTGGAATGTGTGGAGTGAAATACGATTTAAATAAAAGTAGACAAAATCTTAACTTCAGTGACTTCTTTAATGGCTTTTTTTTATCTCCTATGTTGGGCAGCATGTCGGTATGTTGAAAATTTTTAAGAAACCTCGACTTGCAGCTGTAGGTGAACTCCAACCCTTGGACCATCTCTATATTTTCCTATCTCTCTTTCTACTGTGTTTTCTCTTTTACTCTCAGATCCTCTCTCTTGCTCTCTGTTTTTTCACTCTCTCCCTCTCTGGCTCACTTTCCTTCGTTCCTTTCTGTCTCTTTTTTCTCCCCTCCTATCTCGTTCAACAAAGGGTTCCTTATATAAGCGTAGGTAGTCGCAATCCACTGCCAATAATCAAAACTCATCAGGTTGTGTTGTGGGCACTTGTCATTTGAATTATATATCGTACGTATATGGTTTATAATATATAATATTATATATAAGTTAAAAAGTAATAATGACTTTTTTATATATTTATTTTATAATAAATCTTTATATATATATATATATATATTATACATATATATCGTAATGATTAGTTTTTGTTCTTTGTTTACAAATTGTTGAAATATTTTTGTAAGACATTCGGTACACTTCTACTTCGACAACAACATGTTCTCGGCAGATCAGATTGATGAGTTTTGATCGTGACCCCATTTTAATACCGCAATACCCCAAGACTTGTACCCTAAAGATAACATGGAAGTTATGATTCCAACATCATGCGACACACCCCATTTCAACCCTTAGATTAGAAGTTACAATTTTGGCACAATCCGAGGTGGGCCACGTAATGCACGCAGGCCTCACTTGCACAAATTTTTATGTTGTCAAATTAATCAATCCATCCATTACTCATGTCACTCTCTCCCCATTAGTCCAACAAGCCCATGCCTTTCTCATGCAACCCATACCCCTACCTAGGATGGCCATCATTCTTTCTTCTTTTTCTCCCCATTTTACCACACCCCCCCCCCCCCCCCCCCCCCCATCTTCCCCTTATTCCCTCCCTATCCTAAAATCTCTACCACAAAAACTTCCTAACTCCCTCTCATTTCTACCATTTTCTAATAAGAGTAGAGAGGGATTAAGAGAGAGAGAAAAATATTAGAAAGATTAGGGAAAGATTAAGAGAGAAAGATAGAAAAGAAAGAAAGAGTAGAGAGAGACTAATAGAAAAGAGAGTGTTTAGGAGAGATTAGAAAGAGAGCTTGAGAGAGGGTTATGAGGGATTAAGAGAGTAAGTGAAAGAGAAAAGTGAGATTAAAGAAGATTAGGGGTGAAGAGGAGTTTGGTGGGCCATCCGATCGCCGATCCGAGACTATCCAACCATCCCTCCTTCTAAATGAGTGCATGGGAGGGTCAAAACCCTCCCATTCTTTGTAATTTTTCTATTTTGGTGGGTCTACAAGGGTGAGACTTACCTCGATCATGTATTAAGTATGTGGTGGACCCCAGAGTAGAGGGGGGTCACCCCGATGACCAGATTCCTTTCCCTTTCTTTTCTTACTCTCATGGTGTTGTAGGACCAACAAGTGGGCCACGCTATTGGAGGGCGTGTTCTGCACGCTATCATAGCATGGACCACTTTGTGAGGCCCACCGTTATGTTTATTTTCTATTTAAACCAATTGGTCATGTAAGCACACTTGGATGATGAAAATACACAAAAAAATTGATGTGATCCAAAGCTTCTTGGCTCCACCATGAGTTGGCCATTCAAATGGATGGAGTGGATTTTCTAGGTAGGCCCTGCCTCGCCCTAAAATATAAGAGAGGGAGAGGGGCATTGGCACTGTCGCTAGACACAACTGCATCCAGAGGCAGTGCTCGCACCGTCTACCTCCCAAGGTTACTATGTGGGCTTCCCTCGTGGACCACATCATGATGTATATATGTCATCCACACCGTCCATCTAATTTCCCTCCTCATTTTAGATGTTGAGCTAAAAAATGAAGCTAATCCGAATCCCAGTGGGCTATACCACAAATACTAAGGGGTTGGGTTACCCATGTCATTACTTGCTTTACATGGAAGGTTTAGAGTGAGTTTTCACTTATGGGACCCAAATTGATATATTTCTTAGATTCACACCATCCATCCATCTCCTGGCTCATTTTAGTCGTGGACCTCAAAAATTTAGCCAATCCAACCATCAGGTGGACCACATCATAGCCAAAAGTCGGGCTAGGAGCACTCCTCACTCTAGCCATGCGGATGTGGGGTGGGGGCATCCCAGTCGTGGACCCCACCTTGATGTATATGTTTAATCCACACCTTTCACTAGTTTCTCCAGATTATTTTAGGCCATGAAATAAAAAATGGGGTAGATCCGACCCTCAAGGGGATCGTAATAAGGAAAACAAAGTCCCACTGTTGCAACTTTCTAAGGCCGACTGTTGTGTGTGTATGTGATGGACCTACCCAACATTGGACTCTTTTAGTCCTTAGAGAGTTGGCCAGTATAATGGACAGAATGGATTATCCGATCATGGACCCCACATAGCAGAAAATTATAAAAAAGATAAGGGAAGAAAAAAAAAAGTGTCACCGAGCGTTATTGCCCAATGATGTGAGGGCGGAAGCCTCCTTGGGCTGCCCCCACACGTGGACCCCACCATGATGTATGTTTTTAATTTAAACCATCCACCATCTCCTCAAGATAATTTTAGGCCATGGGCTAAAATTCGAGGCAGATCTAAGTCTCAAGTGGGATGTACTAAGGAGAACAATGCCCATTAGTTAAAACCTTATAGGGCTCACTGTAGAGTCCCTGATCATCACAACCAATCCTAGTTAGAGTTTATTTGACCTCATTTGAGGTGGCCAAGACAGTGGATGAATTAGATCTATTTGGGGCCTACCTTAATAGTGTATGCAAAACATATAACAAATATAATAATAATAAAATTTTATACATGCCATGCACGTGTGGCGATAACCCATTCTTGGCCAATTTTGAGTCTCACAAGTGAGACCCTATGTAACACCCTGAAAATCGGGGGTCGTGTATAAACTCAACTCCCGAGTTCCAGACCGTCACTTATGCAACAAAAATGGTTATGATTCAATGTTCTCTGATTTAAAGCATTCACATGAGTAAAAGTATACCAAAACTGCAATTCATACTTCAGATCCAGTGATAAAAGCAAGCGGAAGACTAAACAATATATATATCACTGTATGGAAAAACAAAGTAATCTCAACTGTCTCCAAAGTATGACTACATCTCTGAGTCTCATATACATGTAAATAGACAAAAGAATAAGTTCAAAATAGTCCCACTGAAGTCCCCCTCGATCCAGGTCACCTACGGGAAGCCGTCGTGATACTGCATATACGAGAACTCATCCTGGTCCTCATCAATCTCCGGCTCCACCTCCTGGATCTCGTCGTCACCTGCAACTACAACAGGGTCTGGTGGGTGTTGCGAACACCATCCCGTAACGTGGGAATGAGTGATCAACTCAGTGGAATCATAGAGCAAAGATTAGCATGTTCACAATTCAATCACGCGATAATAGTAAAGCAGTAAATCAGACAATTCTAATACTGTTGTTAATGCAAGATGATATGACGTGATGTATGCCCTCACCGACGATCACCCTCATACGGCAACATCTTACGACCGCGGCATGCCACACTCCCTAGAGTGCTCCACATCTTCCAGGCACATGCAATGCTATGGTGATATGATTACCAAGTTGTTATTAGTCCATTCAAACAGCAGGATTGGGAAACTAAGGTACTTCCCTTGTATCAATCCCAACACGGATCCTGTTTAGGGTCGTCACTCCTAGTAATCTCATACGATGTACATTTTGTAGGTCACTGCAAGGGCTGCCAGGGCTGTTGCTCGCACTCGTTGCACCGCTCCCCCATCACCTTATCAATACAGGCCTACTGTACTCTACTGCACGGAAGGGTCGTCGCCTCCCGTGAACTCAGAATACGCTCGCGGTCACTACAAAGGGCTCGTCGCCTGATCAGTGTAGGCCGACAGCTAGAATATAGTGTCCCATACCACCATAATTTGCTCACGAGTCAAGGTGCTCATTGGTCACTACGGAGAGGTTTGTGGCCCCAGCGTAGGCCAACAGCTCGACCACGGTGTCCCATACCACCATGCCCGGCTCATGAGTCTTCGTGGATCAAGGTACCACGGTTAATAGGATTTTCAATGGTAAGTTCAGTACCCTAGGTTCAAGCAGTTATGATACATACAAGGTGAACAAACATCGGCCAGTCGGGTTACTTGACGGGCTCGACTAGCGCGATCGCATCTCGAATTGAACGACATGAAGTGCGTAAAACACTTCGCGTGGCCTAACCACTGCCGCCAACTCTCAACACGAATCACATTCATCGACGCGTCGTTCGTGGCTATGACCAATCAGCCACGAATTCGCTCGGTTACCGACTGCCTGGACTAAGTCAAGTCCCACACATCTATGGTATCACATTAACACTATAAAAAGGTATTGGAATTGAAATATATCATGTGAGCATATTAGCACATGTTATAACATTCAACTTAAGCAAATCTTCAAGGCATACTTCCCATGCATATTCAACTTAAGCAAATCCTCAAGCACATACATTCCATGCATGTAATGAAATCATGCATTTTGTCAACATGTAGAAAATCATTTAGGTCAGCATAATAATTGAAAAGTCAATCACAAACTATCAAATAACATCATTTAATTCAATACATACTAATACAAGCATTTATACAAACACATACACTACACACTTAAGTCTACATATAGTATGTCGACCCAAAGTGCGCAACTAGGCGAATCTCTTCGCCAAACTAATTATGCACGCATTCCTAACTTCCTAATGCGACAACAAACCATGTCAATCACATCAGCAAAATATGAATGTAAACAGTACTTCCTACAAATGACTAAAATGCCCTAAATCTCATATTCTTCATTAATTTACGAAACAGGAAACGGAGAGCATTTTGTACATGTCAAACGGCGATGCCGTCAAGAATCTACTATTAAACGACATTGAAAGCATTGGGAACCGTCAATCAAAGCGTCTAAAATCCTCACCTAGTGTCTTGTAGACTCGGAAATTGAAGCGAAGCGTATATGCTTCGTCTACGGCGAGTAAGGAGCCTAATACATAAGATCCATAAGCTACATCGCTATGGAAACAAGAAAAACTCAAATCAACAACTATTTAGGGTTTCTACTTACCTAGGATCGCGGTGGAATCGCCGGGAAAGCGGTAGAGGAGTGTTGCTTAAGCACGTGCAACACGTAGCACAAGTGGCAGGAAGAACTCTCCCACTCTCTCACAATCTCTCACTCTTTTTCTCTCTCCCAAGCTAGGGCTTCTCTCAAATTCGGATGGGAGAGAGGAGTGAGGGTTTCAACCCCTTTTATAGCCTAAAACATGCCCAAAATAGGCTTGGGAACAATGTTTACTTGGTGCCTAACCAAATCGGGGCCGTTTCGGTCCAAAAGGGCATTTCTAGAGGTCCCCAGGCCAAATGCGGTCGGACTTAAGCTCATGCATACTGGATCTAGCACACATCCAGTTTTCAGACCGGTTGGGTTCCCAGATCGCACGTGGCGGCCCAGTTTCAGTTTAACGGTCACCGCACCAAGATCAGGCCTATAAGTCTCGTGATATATAATAGATATTTTTCCTGATCCAAGGGTGTAATTTGGCTGTATTCTGACGGTCAGAACGCTCAATACTGATGCGTCAAATTGTGTGCCAGATTTGAATTTCAAATTCCAATTCTAACCCTATTCTCACTCTCTTCGGTCCGGGCTCAATGAAATAGCCTGTGATTATCGGTTTGACTTGATTTTTGGAATGAGTGTCAAGTCCAGCTAGACGGTTCTAACGGTCTAAGATAGGAGGTATCGGACTTTCAACGTGCGGTCTAGATCCAATACAAAGATTCAAAGTGGTCCAGAGAACAAACCGGTTTAGAGTTTGATCCGAGGCTTTAGAGCATTATAGCACCCTTGGTTCCACTCGCTTCGGGCCTTGTAGAACGTATTTAAAGTGATCAGGGACCATTTCCCAGCTATTCTAACGTTGCACTAGCTAACGTAGTCATATTTTCTAAAGGAATGAATTCTACGCAATATCAGGTCGATTTGGTACTCGAGCCCATGTATGGATTTTTCACGGGCGTTACACCCTATTTTGATGTTTATAGTGAATCCGCATTGTTCATTGACTTCTCAAGATCATTTTAGGTCATAGGCCAAAAGATGAGATAAATTTGAGTCTCAAGTGGGCCGCAATGAGGGAAACAAACCATTACTATTGAAATCTACCAAGGCCCACTGTGGAGTCCCTATTTGTCGAAATCAACCCAAATTAGAGCCCATTAGACCTGCTCGAGATGGACTACATGGTGAATGGAGTAGAAGATCTATGTGGGTCCCGCATTGATAGTGTATCAAAAAAGAAACAAAAAAAGTAAAATAAAATGCCAACAGCCAAGTGAGCGGGTTTAGGCTGGGCATAAAAGTGGGGCCACACATGGGACCCTACATGATGTATGTATCATATCTACTCCGTTCATCCATCTTATCAGATCATGTTAGGCCATGGCCTAAAACTTAGGCTGATCCAGATCTAAGGTGGGTCACACCACAAGGAAATGTGAGGGATGAAACTTCTAGAACTTCAGATTTCTTAGTTTTGGGATGCATTAGACTTGGGAATCCCTGGTTTTGGGACCCTTAGAATTGGGAATCCTTGGATTCGGATCCCTTGGATCTTTGGTCATGTTTGACATCATGGATTCAATCCCTAAATTAGTAGGTGTGTAAATGTTGAAACTATGGTTATATTAAATCCATTTAAGCATATACCTTTCATGAACTAATGAAATCCCAGGACTCAGATGGGCCACAAGCATATGATCATATTATAGTGACTAACTAATGATATGTAATCATCAATTTATGTTCGTAATGATCAAATGGTGTAGATCATCCTACTAAATTAATTATTGTAATGCCATTGATAATATGATTATTTAGGAGACATCATTAGTGGGCCATGTGCCCAAATTGATTGATAGCCTAGTGACACACGTGTTGTACGTATGGGTGTCCATCCAGGTCACTCCTAGTGGACCTCGCCTTCGTGTATGTATTTATTCATGCCTAATAGGCTACATGAGCAGTCGATTCTAGTCTTATGTGGGCCATGCCACATTGACCTTTACACTTCTAATGAGGTCTGTCGTTCGGTTCCAACTCTTTGCATATTATGTGCCAATTAAGGCCGATTATCTCATGAATGTCTGATAAAATATTCATGTATTTAGCATGGTAGGACACTGATAACATGATTAGTGTAATGGATATTATGCCCAATTATATGCCCATACACATCATTTGTATGCCTATTATGCATGACGATTGTTCGCAGTATATGCCATTCATCTTGAGACACTTAGGGGACTCTATATAAGACAGGGTCGATCCGCATGATTCGCGCGATATGCACAAGTTTGATGCATGCCTTGGATAGTGTGATTCATGCATTCTACAATATGTGTAACACGTATATCTACTCCCTAGAGATACCAGGGAGGTGGTCTCGTTGCCTTGTTATGGCTAGAAAATGATGGACACCTAAAATTACTGAGGTTACAAGGTGTCACAAGAGTCCCTAGGTGAAAGTCCCTAAACCTTGTGGTACCAGTAGGATGCTCCAATGTATACACTGAGTGGATTCATGAGCACATGATGCCTGAATAGTGGTAGACCATGTCTCCCACTATATCAGGGTCGATTGGAAGGGGGTTTGACCTTACCCACTCGGGCGTAGAGGGCTATATGCTAGGTTGAGTTTGACCAGCTTGTGAAATTGGTTCCCTATCAACAGACCGGCTGGTTTTTGTGTACCACCAACTGTTGGATGTTAAATATTGCATATTTTCCCCTAATTATATCTTGGTTTTAGGAACATAATCACAACTAGAAAACAGGGCAGAGGCTACAGATAAAATCTATAGCTAAAGATCTATGGATACGATTTTAGTCCGTATCACAACCATAGTTGTAGGTGCCGTAACAATAGGTTTAAAACCTATAGCTATGGATTTAATCCATAGACATAGATTAGAATACTACAGATATAATCCATAACAATCATTTCTGTAGACAAAAGTATCTACAGCTATGGATAGTATTTGTAGCTAAAAGTGGTGCTGCATCCGTAGCAATATGAAGAATTTAATAACAACTACGGTCAATATCCATAACTATTTCCTACATTTAAAAAAATTTGTAATCATTCATTCAATACCACCTGCATAATCATTCATTCAGTCAATTACAATCATTGATTCATTTAGTCAATTATAGTCATTCATTCAATAATGAATCAATTACAATCCTTTATTCATTCAATTCAATTATAATTACAATAAGGTTGAAAGTACAAATCTTGGTGAGTCTGTGTGCACTCACATATGGCCAGGTGATTCCTTCATCCACCATAGATAGAAAATGGATGCGAGTATCAATAGTCCACCTACACATCCGACAACTGTATTGATAACTTCTCCTACGCGTCTTCTGTAATTATATTCGAGGGCGAACCACCACTAGAGGACTCTGCAACACAAAAATAAAGAATCAGTCAATTGAAGAATGATGAAAAATAAATGCAAGGAAAACATAAAATTCCCCTAATGTAAACTGAATTAATGCTCCAAATAGCATTCATACATTGCTAAAGTATCGTTGAAGCAAGAAATCATTCACTACACCAAACATTCCATAGAAGTACAACAAGTTCAAAAACACCTGCAGATGATTCATACATAACTTATTATAAGAATCAAATACCATAGCATTAGTCAAGTGATGAAAATTTAAAAATGGAATGGGAATCAAGAGTGGTAAAACTGAAAATATGAAAGATGAAAGTGCTTGTAATTGGCAACTTTCAAAGAAAAGAAAAAAGAAGTAACTAATAAAGCAGCTTGTTAAGCCCACATGCACCTCATATAAAGCCACACTACTAGCCTACCACTTGCATGGGAAGTCTGACATGTGCATTAGGTGGGCTCAATGTGAAGAAAACCTAGAGAAAAATCTGCCAGTAATGGGTCACTCCTGGAAGTACGATAGAAGAAAACTAACTAACAAACTCCTAAAGAGGAATACATCCTCTATATATCAATGAAGAAAAAAAAGCATTTTCCAATACAGACAATTGTTTTTTTTTTTTCCTTTTTTTTAGAAGGGGATATTAGACATACTCAGTGTTATAGCCATACATTGATATATCTCAAAATATTGCACTACCCATTTACAAATATGCCTGAATATCATCGATACATGCGACATGTATCAATGATATCTTAATACAGAATATTCAGTTGCAGTTGAGCACTTGAGCATGAACCGAACAATCTAGCCAAATTAATTTTTAAACTTGATCATTTGATTTAGCATGTGAATTTCACAATCAATTTGAGACACCTTATATTAACTTGAGAGATGTAACACAAAAGATAACGCTAATGAGTGAACATACAGCTACCACGACAAGGATACATATCACTTTCCCTTCACCATTTTTGAAGAAAACCAATTGAGCTGCAAAAATAAAAAAAATAAGAACATGAATAAATAATAGCAAAAACTAGTAATCCAGAAATATTTCAAATTTCATATAAAGCATAGACTGTCGTCGTAGGTGCCGAGCCAATAGGTCTAAAACTAATAATCCAGAGACTTGTAAATTTTTCATCAAAAATTCTGAAAGGAATGAATTTACAAAATGGTCCACATTCAACAATCAACATACACATTGCCCAGCTGATGAGTGGATGGGCCTGATTTTTAGACCACATAATTTACATGCTTGGGCCCACCTGATGCATGGCATTAATGTGAATGTTCAATAAATTTGCCTGATAGTTCCATGTGGGCACATGTAAAGGTGTATGTGGACATAAGAAACTCTTGACTTCAACATAAAACAGGAGGGAGAACCCTTCAGATCAATCATGATAATAGAGCAACTGTTGTACTCAAATTTTCAATAGTTAAATCTAGTAAATAAACAGGTTGATGATTGTAAAAGAAGTTAATCATTCTTCAGCCATTTAAAAAGGACCACATCCTTTATAAGGACCGTCCTTAATCTAGTTTCAAGCTTTAAATGAAATGGTTTGGTATTGAAGAGCACCTTTATCTTGTCAACGACATTTTCTTTCATTGCATTTATTGTGTGAGTTGCTCATAGCATCTTTGCATTGTGAAGTTTATCATATTGAACATCAACAACAATAATTTCAGAAGCCCCAAATGCCCGTGCTATCTGTAAACAACTGGGAGAAGTAATTTAGTCGTAATGATGTAAACCTGAGACTTAAGATTCTATAAAAGAAGAAACATTATATAATATGCCATCAACTATGCTGAAGGAATTTTAAAAGAAATATACAGCATTTACATGGGTCATCACCAACATCATGGTAGAGTTGTCATCATTATTTATTTATTTTTATTTAAAAAAAAAGTCAAATCACTATCCCAGCTAATTTGATCAGCAGTGTATGCATTTGCATATTAAAAATAATATCCAATTCAACATCATCATCACCTCATACTTGTACCAGGTATTTAGAGTCAGCTTCGGGAATCCTTTTCAAAACAGAATCACAAATTTTAAAAAATAAAAATAAAAAAAGTTAGGTAAAATAGAGTATATATCCTCATCCCCTTAGAACATGTAGACAGACGAAACTCTAGATAAAAAATAGCCACTTAGCCAATAGAGACTGGCAGCATCTGAACCAAACAAGAACAAAAACCCAAAAACAAAAAAACAAAAAAAAGAGACAAAATGGACACCAACTTACCTACTACTTAAATCTCTCCATTGCTAATCAGATGCCTCAGAGCTTGTCCTGGAATTTAGAAAGAAGTGTCATCTGCTCCTTCAAACCCATCCTCTTTCGAATATCAGCCACCAACTGTCCCGATTGGATCCCGCCTCCATTGGATCAGACGACATCATGTCCCAGTGATCAAACACGCACTGTGGGAAGGCTTGTCCAGATGTTGCTGCCTTCAAAGTCCTTCAGAACCTAAACAACTTAATGACAGGTAGGTATGCCTTGATGTTGTAGAGCGGCGTGCCAGACCTCTGCATTTCCTCAAAGACATGACCACGCTTCTGGTTTAGGACACCATAGATGCCACCGAGCGCTTGTTCAAGTGCCTATATCTCCACCAAATAGATAGGCTCCAAAAGCCTGGGTTTCGCAGTCAGGTGGGAGGCATACATGACCCTTCTTGCCATTGGGATGATCTGTCCACCGCCCCTATGGATTGCATCAGCATGAAGAACAACATCACAGACCTCAAAGCATATGCCCCATATGTTTTCTTTAGCTAATGCTCCTTCCTTTGATGCCCATTGGAACCCAGCCACAACAGAATCCTTAATTTCATTCAAGTACTGAACTCCCTTGCACATGTCAACAACCATATTTGGGCCAGTAGTTTCGGGTCCAAAACACCAAATCTTCTTGGCAATATCCTTGTCCCACTTGATCTCTTCAGCAAGCCCATCTTCCAAGGGACGGGCCTTCATGTAGAGACGATTGTGCTTGTTAGGGGACTTGCTCATTACAGTCCTAACTAAATTCTCAAGAATAGTCTCACAGAAAGAGACAACAGGATCCGAAATAAGAATCTCAGCCCCGCCCATGAAATCTTCCTGCAAGTCCTTCAAGTAAATCTCGAGGTGGAGATCTCCACAGATTTCTGCCCCAAAAAGCCCTTAAGAAACATAGATTTAGGACATACCCCACAAACCTCTACCCAAAACACCTACTTTTTTAAATTTAGTAAATAACTCACAGATTGCATGTAGACCATAACCCATGCACTTAGCAGGTTAGAATTTATTCACTAGGTGAACCATAACCCAGGAACATAAACAACAAATATGATAAAAGCATTTCCCACATTTTTGCAGCATTGGACCCACATTTTGTTGGCATCACTGTCTTCTCATTTCTACTCCACACTAAAGTTCTCATTTCCCATGATTTTTGGAGCATAGACAATAGCTTTTCATGCAACTGGGAAAACTAAATGAGGGAGCTTGGAAATGTGGCTACAAACGCAGACTAATAGGAAAGAAAGATATCCTACCAAAGCTGCAAACGAACTCTCTAATATTCAAGGTACATAGTCTTTGACATGAAATCAATGCCTATTGTAGCCTGCAATTCATAGAGCAAAGTCGCAAGGTATTAGTTCGTGTACAAATTTTGAGTTCCCTGGTTTCACTATACGAAAATAGTGTGCTTGAGAATAGAATTTGTATACAATGCTAGAAACACTCTATAAAAACCAATGTTGGTTGATCCTCAGGCCAAGTCACATGAAATAAAGAAGCTGTTGAGCCCAATCTGGTTCAGTGCCATGGTCCCACGAGTCATCCACAGAACTCTACTAAAGATTCAACAAATTGATCTGAGTAAAAAAAAAAAAAAAAAAAAAAAAACAACAACAACAACAAAAATCAGGTGGGCAAAGTCCAAAAATGGCCAGTTTGACCCACTTCCTATCAGTACATTCTACCATCTGGACTTTATGCCTCATGCCAAATGACTCTGTTTCCACAAAATGCAGATGAGGTTCCAATACAACATTAGCTTTCCTCTGGAACTTTGATGTTCATCATTAGCCGGGTTGGATCATCCAATGATAGTGCTATATTAAAGGACATGAAAAATTTCTTAAATTTGATATAGGCTGTACATTTTGGCAGCTACTAATCTTGTGTTGATGATCACCCAATCAAAGTGATCGTCCAAAGGCATATGAAATCAAAATTTCCATATGACGGACAATTCATGGCTAACTAGTGCTGCCTTTTTTTTTTCTTTTTCTTTTTTATCAAAAGAATGAGGTGGGTTGGTGATCTTGGTAACATTGGAATGGACAGATGGTTCCTCACCTAGGTCACATCAAACATATCCATGTCAAGTCCATGAGCTTGATATGCTGAAGCATTCATGGAAAATTTACTTCGGTAAACTTAAAGACATGTATATGACACTCATTTGTTATGAGTGATTTGGATGATGGTCATTACCCATCTAACTTCCAAAATGCACATACCAACACAAGTACCATTCAAAACAATGCAATGCTGAAACCAAACAGAAAAAATGGTGGAAAATAGTCACAATCTGACTCAACTCATATGGGAATGGAAAAGTTCCTCATTTATCTTGAGGTCTGTTGTTTGAATGCTAGCATAACACAACAATCCATAAGACAAACAAACTAAAGTTGATAAATTGAATCTTTTAAAAATAAAGCTCCACAAAATGACAACAAATAATGATGGCATAAACATTTCCACACAAGTTCAAAATGACAAAATTGTAGCAAATTCAAATGTATACATAGTCTCAGCAAACTATGTTTTTAATTTACAAAAATTAAACTCGCATTGGACAGAATCTCCAACCTCAAAAACTACTAAATGACACAATCATACAACATGACAAAATACTCTAGTATAAGAAAGATTACATCAGCTTTAAGAATGAGAAGCAATAGCCAAACAGGTCAATGCTTCCACATAAACACATCTTGTTTCTAGAAGGCCTCAACTAGATTCAACAAACTCAGGAACTATATTGAAGGCATTAAACGACTAGTTACCTGATCAATAATATCATCCAAGGGATTGTTTAGGAGATCCAAAGAACGATCTATCTCCAAAATGTTTGTGTTGCGCTCCTTCATCCCATTCCTTATTGCTAAGCCAATTTCAAACTATAGTAAGGATAGAGTCAAGTAATAATTGCATTTTCAGACATCAGTTCCTACATATATTATATGCCTGTAGATGTGTAGAAAATGATAAAATAAAATAAAAGGAGAATTTGATATATTATCTTATTAAGAAAGAAATTAAGGTGCAATAACATACCTCAAGAGTACCATCATTTGGGGAAAAGTGGTTCTCAATCACAAGTTCTAACAGGACATCTATCTTGAAAAGATTGGGGAATTTTTTTTTAAAAAAAGAAAATAGAGGGAGAGAATATGCATTCATAAATGATAGGTAGATAGATCAGAACACCATAGTGAACATCGTAGCATAATAGGATCCAATTGCTTTAATTCCACCTCAAAATAGTAAATAAAACTAAATTCATATCAATACCCCCCAAAAAAAAAAACTAGTTAATGAATGGAAAGAGAAGAGCACCCTTTCTTTTCTAATTCTGGTTTCTTTCGGTCATTTTATCAAACACAGTGTGCATGACTGATATATTCACACTTGACATACATGTATTTCAGTCTAACCCATCCCATTTTAGAGACAAAATCAAAACCCTAAAGCAACTAAAGCAAACCTGCATATTGCATTATTAAGTAATTCACAAAGGATCTCTCTGTGACGAGTAAGCTTCTAGGTGATGGAGGTTGTGGGGATTGTAGGAGTGGACATTGCATCCTTGACGTCCAAGAGTTTCTCTAGTAGGGATTTGATCTCTGTTTCTGTGGATTTCCAATACACCTCTCAACCATCTACGGATTTTGCAATAAAGAACACACCTCAGAGAGGGATCTTTGATAATATCGGATTGCGTTGGGGAAGTAGCCTCCCTGCGATAGAAGAAAAGATAAGTGAGGAAGGGAGACAGGCTAGGCAATGAAGAAGGAAGAAGAAGAAGACAGAAGCAGCAATAATGAAGGGGAGAGAGAGAGAGAGAGAACGACCCTAGAAATGTGTTTGAGAGAGCAAGTTTTGGTAGCGCATTTAGGTTGATCGAAGGGCTTTCTGTAGATCTAGGGATCAGCTGGTTGAAGGGGTTTCTATAGATCTAGGGCTTGGTTGGTTGAAGGGGTTTCTGTAGATTTATGGTGTGGGATGAAGGAGAGGAGTGGAGAAAGGAAGGGATGGGGGTTTTCGTATATCTCCTACATTTTAAAGGAGTGGTTGGGAGAGAGAGAGAGAGAGAGAGAGAGAGAGAGAGAGAGAGAGAGAGAACGGGAAAAAGAGCCCTCATGAGGGAAAAAGAGGAAATAGAGGATGGGAAAATAGCCCGCTCGAGGGAAATAAAATCGCGCGACTTATTTTTTATTTTTTTGGGCTTTTAGCTAAGGCTTAAACTAGTAGCAATTAGGCTACGGTTTTAAACCATAGCTAAAAGCCCAAATGGTCTGTCGCCTTTACTCCATTTTCGGGTAGTGAATAATGCTTAATGATATGTTTTATACATGTAAAAGCATGGATTTGATGCTAAAGAATTGCCAAGGTAAAAGATGGATCTTATGAGACTAAGAATGAAGAGTTCACATGCCAAATATCCAAAGAAATGAAGTATAAAAGATGAATAAAGGACTTTAAAGACTTCACAATCCGCACCAAAAATCAGACGAGTTCGGTCTGACCAAAATCATATAAAATAGTCCAGCAACCAACGATGAAATTAAGAACCTAATTCGGTTCAATCGATAGACAATTCAGTATAACTGAAATGTAGTTTGGTCTGACCAAAGGGAGGATTCGGTGTGACCGAAAGTGCACAAAAAGCTCCAGCATTGAAAGGAATTAATTCGGTTCGATCGACAACTTAAGTTCAGTCTGACTGAACCTAAGATCGGTCCAACCAAAATTGGGCAATTGATGAAATAGAATCCTGTCAAGCTTCAGACTCGACTTCGGTCTGACCGAAGGTAACTTCATTTCGAGAGATGTGTAATGCAGCTGCGTAAATTGAGGTAGTTTCCCGATCGAATTGTGGAAATTCCAAGTCAGTGTGTAAGGTGGAGCATTATAATTATAAATAGGAGTCCCTAGGACATTCCTAGGTATCTTCTATGGTTTAAGGAGTGGAGCAAAAGGGTGGACAGCTGCCGTCAAGAGTCTTTCTTCTTATTCTTTAGTTATTTTCATGTTTTATTTAAGAGATTTTAGTTTAATCATGTCTATGGTTAATAAAACCTCTTAGCTAGGGCTAAGAGGTAAAGCTAGCAGCATGATTATGATTTTTATCTTTCTTTAATTCTTATTTATATTGAACTTAATTGATTTTTAGTTGATTTTAAGAAATATTTTCAGTTTTTTATGGTTTATTGTGACCGAAATTACAATAGACACTGCGATAGCTTTGAATATCTTCTTTTCCTATTTGAGATTGTGGGATTGGTAAACCTATTGTTCATTATCGTCTCTTGGGCATGGTAGGGTGATGGTATCCCTTCTAAATCTTCACCATTCTCATCCATTGAGGCTAGTTCACTGAGAAGTTCAGAGATTTAACCATCTCTCTTTCTAACTGGTTAAGTTAGGACTCTGATTCCACTTGTCCCTCTTGAATCAAACAAGGTATCATCTTGATAGCTATAAGTGGATCCTTGGCACCCTAGTTTTTACCTTTAAATTCACAAGTTTCAACTATAATATTAACAATTACTCCCTTTATTCCGAATTTCTAATTTAGATCTTCTTCTATTTTTAGTTCTAGTTATTTTCAGAAATGTACAAGATTAGTCCCTATGGATTCGACATCGGTGTTATCGAGATTATTACTACATCGCGACCCTACACTTGGTATTGTGAACAAGTTTTTGGCGCCATCGCCGGGGACTACAACTGCATTTTTCTGAATATTAATTAGTATTAGAAATAAGTTAAGACTAGGATTAACTTTGATCTGTTTTATTTCTAAGTTAGGAATTTTTTTAAATTTATTTTTAGAATTTAACTTAGTTTTCTGTTTTGTAGGATTCTAACATAGCAATCTCTAATCTGGTAACCTCTTTCTAATTTTCTCTTTTATTTTTTATATATCTCTTATTCATTATAATTTCCCTATATTTCTTTTTGAGGGCTGTGAGTGTTTCATGCCCAACACTATGCCAAAACAACAAAAAAAGGATGGTTGAAAATTGTCTCAAAAGATAATAAAGGATGGTCTTGGACCGTCGCATGGGCCGTCCTATTTTGAGGCGTCATATTACTTAAAGAATGGTTATGAACCGTTAATTATCTAGACATTTAAAGGACAGTTATGGACCGTCTGTAAAGAAGGACAGTCATGGACTCTAGATACTAATAGATAAGTTGATGAGTCCCATTCAGTGCAGTAGCAAAGATCTTCTCCTTATTGACGAAGAGTCTTCAGCTCCCTTGATTCGCAACAAATGATGTACTAATATAAGGCTACGGGTTGGGTCAAGGTTATGATGGAATCCTACTCTCTAAATATTTTCCTATAAAGGAAATAGAGCAATTCCAATCATCTAAGCATTCAAGGGATCCCAGCTTAATGTTTTGTCATTAAGATGGTAGCTGAAGGATCCTTGAATGCGAAAGTTCATTCCCTAATCTACTCTATTAAATATCAAAGATGAGGATGGATTGAAGGATGAACTCCCATGAGAGAAAGGGCTTTGAGTATATGATCTAAATGTAAAACACACAAAAGCACTCTCTTTTTTCTCTGCCAACTGTATGAACAAGTCTTTCTTTATATAGGCAAAAGGTTCCAATAGATATAAAACGGTCACACTTATGACAGAGTTCGATATCATCGAGCAGTGTCGATATCATCGAGCATATACTCTCGATAGTATCGACGATCTGCTCGATGACGCTTTTGAAACCACTTGCCAGCTGGTCGATGGGATCAATCAGGTGTCGATATCATCGGATTTCAAACTCCAATTCTATCGATATTTGGATCGATCTATCGACATTTGAAAAATGAGAGAGACTAGTCAAGAAATATTTTGGTTTAAGGATATGATCGAGGGTCAACTGATGTCATCGGAATTTATACATCGATGATATCGGAGGCATTGTCGATGCATAAATAAATCCCATGGATTTTTTAGTAAGCTCCCTGGACAGTTTGTGTCTAGTATCGATGCAATCGACGCGGCCTCAATATTATTGCATATGAATATCAATTTCCTCGAGTGGCCCTCGATCAAAGATAAAAAGTGACTAGAAATATTTGCTGGAAGCCATGCGCGCCCACTGTCGATATCATCGATGGACTTCTAATATTATCGAGATTTGATTTAAGATCTTATCAGGAAGAGTATCAATAGATCGAAGGATTTTGAGATTTTCTTTGAAAAAAAAGGATGTTGGAAAATTGCCTGTCGATATTATCAAGTCACATCTAATTGACTCGAGATTCAAATATCGATGATATTGTTGAGGCAAAAAAAATATCCCATTGCAGTGGTTAGAGAATTCCATGACGTGGATCTTTTCCAGGGATGTGTACTCCGTATTTTGGTAAAAATCCACTCCGGGGGTATTTTGGTCAAAATTCACTCCAGGGATATTTTGGTAAAAATTCATGTCCAGCGGTATTTTGGTAAAAATCCATGTCCAAGGGTATTTTATTAAAATTTCATGTCCAGGGGTAGTTTAGGTATTTCAGTAAAAGGGATTAAAAAGGATATTTTGGTAATAAAGCGTGCATATGTGTCATTTTAGTGAAGAGAGGCCGTACACCAACATTTAAGGAGTTTAGTGGACACCATGGTTTAAGAAGAAAGATATCCAAATGCGAAGGGATAAGTGGTGGTGATCACCACTTTATAAGAGTGGTGGGGCCTATAAATACCATTCCCTACTTCATTTGGAGGGGTTGGATCAGTTAGATCAGCTGGTGGGTAAGGAAATGGAGAAGAAGAAGTGAGGAGAGAGAGAGAGAGAGAGAGAGCAATGCAGTTGCACGGACCGGGCAAGGAACAGTGCAGTTGCGCGGACCACGCAAGGAATAGTGCAGCTGCGCGAACCGCGCAAGGAATGCAAAGGAGATTTTTCAGTTGCGCTGCTGTGCCATTCACACAAAGGAAATTTTCTGTTGCGCGGTTTGCTTGACCCGCACAATAGAAGTGGGAATTCAACTAAGTGTTGATTCCTGCAAGCCATATAGTACCGTTATGCTGTCCGATGAAGGTTCCCGTTACGCGAACCGCGCAACCGGCCGGATTATTGGTCGTGCTTAAACAGAGGAAGAACTTCATCTCTCCTTCATCACCGTCCAATGGATCCCTCTCAAGATTTTAACCATGAATGGTGAGTTTTGATCGTCTGTTGACGTGGCCAACCTAGATAATCAAGCCGAGAAAGCAGCCAAACGGTCTTCTTTCAATTGTCACAGAGATCACATGAATGCACATTATCATGAAAGGAAAACATGGCTTTGATGGGTTTTTCCCCCTCTATTTGATAGACGGCTCAGATTAACCTCTTGCTGCATGATGGTGGCCCACTACGAAAGCACGGAGCCTCTATTTCATAACAGAGTCGACGTACGTCGACTCTGTGAAATGAGATGGCCCACTTATTGAGGCCAAATGAAGAATCGACTCCTTCCATTGGATTCAGAGTAAAAAACCATTAAGGAAGGACTGCTTTTGAAGTGAAATCAGTGCAGAACATGGGCCTGTCTACTTCACGGTCCATTTCATGTTCAATGGTTATAATACTACAACAGTCTGCATGGTTTCAAATTACCACTTTGGCAATGGTTAAATCTCCCTTCTAAACACAATGGATGGTCTAGATCGATGATTTGAGTGATGATCAAGCCATACTAAGAAAATAATAAATAATCAGTGAAGACGCTGTGTATTTGTGAAATGAAGAAGAAGAAGTCGGTCAATGGGCTTTGACGGACTTAGGAAAATTCCATACACGTCAAGTGCACTCGTGCACTATATACATGTGATGTACACGTGATCTCGGTGTGATGTTCGTGGGAAATCTGCTCCGTCCATCCGCTTTGCCATTACATTTAGTGCGTTGAGATCATGTCTGAAGCATATCCAGATATTAGGTGGGCCCCAAATTATGATCTCAGGGGCTAATTTATCAGTTTGGACATTTCTACAAGGATCCAGAAGATGAAATTTGACATGTATGGCTAATTTATGGTTCTAATGCTGCACATAAAGTTTTAAGCCAAACGGACGGTGGCCACCCCATGATCTTACATTCGGGGAGACTTTTTAGACCCGTTTAGCATGATCGGCTTGATTTCCTAAGGGCCTAGCCACACTTCAACAGGTTGCTGTATATTTTATGGAAGAATGACCGAAAGGATGCTCCATCTCATTGAAGACTGGTTAATCAGATCAGCAATTCCTCCTAAGTGCTTAGGAGATGATCAAAATAGCGTCGGAATGCTGTCGAAATTTTTATTGAACTATCTTCTCTTTCAGTACATTACATTAATTGTACTTTATTTTTAGAATCAAGGGAATCAGAGGATGTAAATAAACTCAGATAAATGTGATTAATGTTCTCTCAACAAATTCTTTATTATCATTGAATAAATTTCCCAAATAGAACACATTTGTTTCTTTGTCAAAACAGATATGATAGGTGTATCAATATATCGATAATTCTGTCCATATATGTATTTGGTTGCTGGACACATTAAGTCCTCATTGGATATGATCGATTCATCTTCCGAGGACATCGACAGCGCAGGTCAATTATATCGATACAATCGACAGGGCAAGAAAACTTAGAGATTTTCTAATGTTTAAAGAAGTTCTCTTACCCAAAAATCCTAATATATTTTAATTTATTTTTAAGGGTTTTAATCACCTAGTGTTTGGGGACATGGGATGTGAGGCTTAGATTTACCTATGACGAGCTTCCTCACATCCTGTTGAGGCAGACACTTGAATAGATCTTCCTGTGAGGCTCTGCAGTCTGATTGACTCAACACATATGCTAATTGACAAACCAGGGCACTAGCAAGGGCACTTTCAATCTCCCCCTTTGTTAATTACGTGACAAAAATATCCAAAACACCCAGAACACCCTAGGATAATATCTAGACAAACTCAACTTAAATTGTGTGTACATGCAATTTATATAATTTTATAAATGCTAAAGAACCCATGTACACAAACACTATTTGCTCCCCCTTACTGTAAAACTCCCCCTTTCTTGGTGCAGCTACTCTCCCTAACACCTGCAACATATAAGAGAAAAATACTGCAATTTTCTACACCAGGTGTTTTTACTTTTCTCCCCTTTTTTATCAGTCATTGACAAAGATATAACAGTTGATTTTGACTAAAGTGTAAAGAAGCATATGGGACAACTAAGACAAATATGAGATGTATTATGATGAGATCAGTTTAAATACAGTCATCATTTCATAAAGTATGGATGCATACAAATAAGACAGATATGAGAATAAATGAAAAACATATGCATTCTAAATCACAGCCAAGGGATTTTAAGATAATGTTGACAGTAAAAGGTGATAATGGTATTCATCCGTATCTAATCAAAATCCAAAATTAACAAGGCCTAAGGGTGGTGGATATTCAATATTCACCCAATAGCCACAAAAAAAAACTATCAAATCCATTCAAAGGCAACCAAACCAACCATTTGTACTAGTTCAACAAAAAAAAACTGTGTAAGTTAGAGAGTTAAGCCAACCACCAAAGAGAACTTAGAACATCTAAAAAGATACTGATGTTCGTACGTGAAAAATAGGAGTGAGGTGTGTGATAGCATACGCCGATCATCATCATGGAGTAGAGTGGGATAGCGCGGTGTCGTCTCGTCGACAGGTCATTAAATCTACCAGCTATTGCACAGACTGTTGCACTTTATGGACAACTCACTCCAAGATTGTGAGTCGCTCTTGCACTGATTGAACATCCCGCTAAATTGCCCCGATCCTGTCCAGCTTATATCGTTTGACATATCCGGGTATTGATGTTGATGGGGCTAGATCGGGTCTGGAGGATTCTTCTCCTGCCATCTCTATTTCCTTAGTGTGAGGGACACCAGTTGCTGCCTCCCTTTCTTGGATCCCTTCTTCCCTTTCGTCCTCCGTGTACTCATGGAACCTCAGGTCCAGTTTGTGAATGTTCTTGGCATTGAAGACATGAAGTGAATGTACCAGATCAGTGGTAGATGAGAACCCAATGGCACTGCCCACTCTGCTTATGATCCAGGGATATGGAAGAAGAAGGTCCCTAGAAGTATGGACCGCATATACCAACTGATTGACTAGTAGAGTAGGTAGGCACATCCTTGTCCCTCTTGCAATAGAATAAATTATCATGACCATGAATTCAGTGAGATCGGATCTATTGGTACATCTTAGATATAGATTTGTGGTGAAGATACCATGTAGCATCTGAAATCGGGGCTCTATGTACCTGGATTTCAATGCATTCCCTTTGTGCCAGGGGATATCTCTATTATTGCATAAGTACTTGGTTGCCATGGATCGGAGATTAGGATGATCAAGATCAATTTTTGGAAGGCCTTCTGGTGCCATTTCTAGATCAAGAATGTTGGCCATTGTAGCAGGGGTGATTAACACCTCGTCACCATCCAGATCGACCATGACCGAGGGAGGATCAGATACAGGAGAGTGACATGCGGATAGGAAGTTGCGTGTTAGTTCAAGTTGGCATGGCCCACTGAAATCTAGAACGGGTTGCCAACCAATCGCAGCGAGTAAGGGTTCCAGATTGTCAGGTGTTATGCAACTCCTGTCAAATTTTATTTCATTAATCAGTTTCCTGCCAGTGTATTTTGCTCGGTGTTGGCTAGCCAAAGGAGGTGGTGCCAGTTGAGGAGGTGCCAAAAATTCGGTCTAGGACCCACCACATGAGGTCTGTCGTGATATCTGCTGAGTGGGGGTCTGAAATTTCAAGGTCCTCCTTCTTCATATTGAAGCGAGGACTTTTTGTCAGGTAGTCCTTGAAGATTCCACCGAACCAGATGCTACTCCTTTGTCTTTTCCCATGTGGACCAATACGGTTTTGGAGGATTTGGGAAAAATGACAAACACACTTGATGAACCAAGAAAAATACCCAAAAAGGGATGACGTAGAGGAGTATTACCCGATTTGTGGAGTGATTTGAGTAATCTGACGTGGCTTCCAGCAGTTTGGTCGAGAGAATCGATCAGAGAAGATGACCGAAAACCCTTGAAAAATAAACCCCCCTTTTTCGCCCCGCCAATATTTATGAGCGCCATCTTTCAATTTTATTAATCATTGTTTCGATGATATCGATAAGTTGTCGATCGATGTTATTGAGACAGTTACCGATGTCATCCATGATTACTTGACCATTCATATTCTTCAGGGACATCGATGATATCGATACTCAATCGATTAATCGAGAATGATATATTAATTCTAAGCTTTGCTCATTCATTCTCAGGCTGACAGTCATCAAGGATGGAATGTTCCATCCTTGAACGAGACTTATCCAAAATTTTGTACAATCTTTGTACAACTCACAACTAACGTTTATATACAAGGATGGAGGTCTGGAACCTCAGTTATACCTTTTTGAGCTCAGCAAAATTGAATTATTTCAGAAAATATCTAGATTTAGATTCATGACCAGCACTTGTTTCTTTTTCTGCTCGATATTTTAGGGTATATGAAAATTAATCATTAGGCAATTCGGTTTTTCTTTTACTACCCATTTTGAGGCAGATTTCTTCACACTGTCTTTTTCTTTAGGTGGTGATGGATAAGTGTTTCTCCTAGATGGACTTTTAGCATTCGGAGTTTTTCTGATTGATTTGAATTTACCAATGTGGTTTTGATCAGAGTAATGTAAAGTCTGTCTAGGTGTTAAGCATTCAAACTTATAATGACCCACATCACCACATAAATGATAAACTGGAGAGGTTCTCATATTGCTACCTGAAGCAGTGAGATTTGTTGGAGCTTTATTTCCAGTTTTCTTTTTAATTTTCTCATACCCTAGGCCACTCTTGTCTCTTCCTTGTCTTCCCATCCCTAATAACTTTTCTAGCTTCTCACCACTTTGGAAAAATTTGTAGTTAATTTCAGCAAATCTTCCGGAATTTTCTAAGTCAATGCTGAGTGAGTGATTCTCATTCTTGAGTTGCGCATTATCATCATCTTAACAATTCAGCCTAGTTCATAAGTTTTGATAATTCTGTTTTTAGGGATAGGTTTTCTCTTTCTATCTTATCATTGTCTGATTGATATTGTTGCAATACATTGATTAAATGTGTGTTAATTTCCAAGGTTTTGTCCAAGTCTTTCTGCAACAATTCCGTTTTGTTTTCAGACATATCGAGCCTTTTAAGGATATGGATGCTATGAATATACAGTTGATTATATGCATCTTACAATTTATCCTTTTCAACTTCTTCTTCCTCTTCAGTTTCCTCATTCTCAGATGGAGATGATTCGGTGGCTTGCTGTTCCTTTTCGTTCTCAGATTCACTGGAAATGATTGGAGTAGTAAAGACCATAAGAATTTTTAATGATTTTTTATCTCCATCACTCTCTGAGTCACTAGATTTTGAGTTTGACTCATCTATGTCATCCCACGTGGCAGTCATTGCCTTGCCCTTAGTTTTTCTATTTGGGCATTCAGTAGACCGGTGTCCATACTCATAACAGGCATAGCATTGTGGTTCTTTGGTTCTTCTACCAAATTTTCCTGTAGAGAGTTTGTTGTTCACCTTTCTTCCTCTAGAAGGGCGGCCACGATTCTTCTGAAAGAATCTTTTGAATTTTTGTGCCAGCAAGGCCATTTTCTCCTCTTCATCTTCTTTTTCACTCTCACTGTCCTCATGTTTTGTTTCCTTAGAAGTTTTTAGGACAGTGTTTTTAGATTTTTGGGAGTGTGCGAAGTGCAATTCAAAAGTTTGTAGGGAACCTACCGGTTCTTTTACTTTCATCTCATCAATATTTATACACTCCCTAATTGTTGTTACTTTGGGATTAAATCGTTCCGGTTGGGATCTTAAGATTTTCCTGCATATTTTTGGTACCGAAACTTTTTCTCCCAATCCACCTATGGAGTTACAAATAATATACAACTTGGTGAAAAACTACATGTCTCATGCTCTTCCATCCTGAGATTTTCGAACTGTGAAGTCAAAAGTTGTAGTTTAGACCTCTTCATAGTTCTTGTTCCTTCATGGGTTGTTTTCAGTAGATCCCATGCTTCCTAGGATGTCTCACACATACTTATTTGATTGAATATATCCTGAGACACGACACAGTAGATGGTGTTCACAGCTTTTGCTTCAGCAGTTCATTTTTATTTGTCGAACATTGTCCACTTTTCTTTAGGTTTGGGTTTGGTGATGGTAGTGCCATCCTCGAGTACGACATATTCAGATGGTGACATATAACCCTTTTCAACTACATCCCAAACATCATGATCCAAAGATCTCAAGAAGTAGTGCATTCTATCCTTCCAATATGCATAATTTGAACCATCAAATACTGGAGGTCTAGTGACTGATGAGCCCTCTCCTTTGGCCATATTTCTAAACTTCAGTCAAGATCACTCTCTAGGTGGTGAAGCCATTAAAGAGAGACTTGCTCTGATACAAATTGAAATAGCGGTGAAGACGGCTTGAGTTGAAGTAGGAATATGCCAATATGTCGTAGAGGGGGGCGAATAGGACTTTTTAAAGTTTTCTAATGTATTTAAAAATCCTATTACACTAATCCTTACAGATAGACAATTATCAAGATTACTCAAATGTAACTCTACTAGCTTCCAAGCCTAGTAGAGGATCTAATTACAAACTTTTCAAGAGACAACAATATATATAGCTTAGTTCATGATGGATATAACTGCGCTTGTGTGTGAGGTGTGCACAAATAAGTAAATATAAAAGCATTGTTATAAACAAACACACACATAGATGAATAGAAATCACAAACAGAGTAATTTTTATAATAGTTCGAATACTTTTCCACTCTACTTCCGATAACCACACTCAACCCTTAAGTGTACTGGATTTCACTAAGGAGGTTTCACATGGTTCACCTCTAACCTAAGGTTTTAAATTAGGTTCACCTTCAACCTTTAAAACCTACACTGAGGCTGACTGTTTATGCTCTCACGAGTAAGGGTCAACACATCACACCCACATTTAGGCACACTGGCCAAGAATCTTCCCTAAGACACTAACAAAGGTTTCACTCGGTTCACCGTAAAACCTAAGGTTTTACCCGGTTCACCTTAAACCGAAGGTTTTACTGGTTCACCTCAAACTAAATGTTTATGCTCTCCACAGAGCAAGGGTCCACACAACGCACCCACCACGTAAACTCCTGCCGGAGGCTTCCTTGAGGACTTCAAGGCTGAGAAACACCTTAGACACAATCCTACAAATGAATGATCAAAGGGTCCTCTGGAATCTAGATACATACAGAAAATTTGATGAGTCCCATTCAGCGCAGTGGCGAAGATCTTCTCCTCATTGACGAAGAGTCTTCAACTCCCTTGATCCGCAACAAATGATGTACCAATATAAGGCTACGGGTTGGGTCAAGGTTATGATGGAATCCTACTTTCTAAATATTTTCTTATAAAGGAAATATAGCAATTCCAATCATCTAAGCATTCAAGGGATCCTAGCTTAATGATTTTCCATTAAGATGGTAGCTGAAGGATCCTTGAATGCGAAAGTTCATTCCTCAATCCACTCTATTAAATATCAATGATGAGGGTGGATTGGAGGATGAACTCCCATGAGAGAAAGGGCTTTGGGTATATGATCAAAAGGTAAAACACACAAAAGCACTCTTTTCTTTCTCTGCCAACAATATGAACAAGTCTCTCTTTATATAGGCAAAAGGTTTCAACGGATATAAAACAGTCACATTTATGATAGAGTTCGATATCATCGAGCAGTGTCGATATCATCGAGCGTATACTCTCGATAGTATCGACGATCTGCTCGATGACAAAAACTCACATGTCATACGCTTTTGAAACCACTTGTCAGCTGGTCGATGGGATCAATCAGGTGTTGATATCATCAGATTTAGAATTCCGATATTATCGATACTCGGATCGATCTATCGACATTTGAAAAATGAGAGAGACTAGTTAAGAAATATTTTAGGTTTTAAGATATGATCGAGGGTCAACCGATGTCATCAGAATTTGTACATCGATGATATCGGAGGCATTGTCGATGCATCGATAAATCCCATGGATTTTCCAGTAAGCTCGCTGGACAGTTTGTGTCCAGTATCGATGCAATCGATGCAGCCTTGATATTATCAATTTCCTCGAGTGGCCCTCGATCAAAGATAAAAAGTGACCTGAAATATTTGCTGGAAGATATTCGCGACCACTGTCGATCTCATCAATGGACTTCCGATATTATCGAGATTTGATTTAAGATCTTATCGGGAAGAGCATCGATATATCGAAGGATTTTGAGATTTTCTTTGAAAAACAGGGGTGTCGAAAAACTGCCTGTCGATATTATCGAGTCACTTCTGATTGACTCGAGATTTAAATATCGATGATATCGATAGGTGTATCGATATATTCATAATTCTGTCCATATATGTACTTGGTTGCTGGACACATTAAGTCCTCATTCGATATGATCGATTCAGCTTCCAAGGATATCGACAGCGCAGGTCGATTATATAGATATATATATTAATACAATCGACAGGGCAAGAAAACTTAGAAATTTTTTGATGTTTAAAGAAGTTCTCTTACCCAAAAATCCTAATATATTTTAACTAGTTTTTAAGTGTTTTAATCACCTGGTGTTTTAAGACATGGGATGCGAGGCTTAGATTTACCTATGGCGAGCTTCCACACATCCGGTTGAGGCAGACACTTGAATAGATCATCCTTTGAGGCTCTGCAGTTCGACTGACTTAACAAAAATGCTAATTAACAAACCAAGGCACTAGCAAGGGCACTTTCAATCTCCCCCTTTGTCAATTACGTGACAAAAATACCCAAAACACCCAGAACACCCTAGGATAATATCTAGATAGACTCATCCTAAATTGTGTGTACATGCAATTTACACAATTTTACAAATGCTAAAGAACCCATGTACACAAACACTATTTGCTCCCCCTTACTGTAAAACTACCCCTTTCTTGGTGCAGCTCCTCCCCCTAACACCTGCAACATATAAGAGCAAAATACTACAATTTTCTACACCAGGTGTTTTTACTTTTCTCTCCCTTTTTATCAGTCATTGACAAAGATATAACAGTTGATTTTGACTAAAGTGTAAAGAAGCATATGGGACAACTACGACAAATATGAGATGTATTATGATGAGATCAGTTTAAATACAGTCATCATTTCATAAAGTATGGATGCATACAAATAAGACAGATATGAGAATAAATGAAAAACATATGCATTCCAAATCACAGCCAAGGGATTTTAAGATAATGTTAACAGTAAAAGGTGATAATGGTATTCATCCATATCAAATCAAAATCCAAAATTAACAAGGCCCAAGGGTGGTGGATATTCAATATTCACCCAACAGCCACAAAAAAAACTATTAAATCCAATTAAAGGTAACCAAACCAACCATTTGTACTAGTTCAACTAAAAAAAAACTGTGTAAGTTAGAGAGCTAACACAACCACCAAAGAAAACGTAGAACATCCAAAAAGATACTGATGTTCGTATGTGGAAAATAGGAGTGAGGTGCGTGATAGCATACGCCGATTATCATCATGGAGCAAAGTGGGATGGCGCAGTGTTGTCTCGTCAACAGGTCATCAAATCTACCAGTTGTTGCACAGACTGTTGTGCTTTATGGATGACTCACTCCAAGATTATGAGTCGCTCTGACACTGATTGAACATCCCGCTGAATCGCCCCGATCCTGTCCAGCTTGTATAGTTTGGCATATCTGGGTATTGATGCTGATGGGGCTGGATCAGGTCTGGAGGATTCTTCTCCTGCCGTCTTTGTTTCCTCAGTGTGAGGGACACCAGTTGCTGCCTCCCTTTCTTGGATCCCTTCTTCCCTTTCATCCTCTGTGTACTCATGGAACCTCAGGTCTAGTCTGCGAATGTTCTTGGCATTGAAGACATGAAGTGAATGTACCGGATCAGTGGTAGATGGAAACTCAATGGCGCTGCACACTCTTCTTATGATCCAGGGATATGGAAGATAAAGGTCCCTGGAAGTATGGACCGGATATACCAACTGATTGACCAGTAGAGTAGGTAGGCACATCCTTGTCCCTCTTGCAATAGAATAAATTATCATGACCATGAATCCAGTGAGATTGGATCTGTTGGTACTTCTTGGATATAAATTTATGGTGAAGATACCATGTAGAATCTGAAATCGGGGCTCTATGTACCTGGATTTCAATGCATTCCCTTTGTGCTAGGGGATATCTCTATTATTTCATAGGTACTTGGTTACCATGGATCGGTGATCAAGATGATCGAGATCCATTTTTGGATTGCCTTCTGGTGCAATTTCTAGATTGAGAATGTTGGCCATTGTAGAAGGGGTGATTAACACCTCGTCACCATCCAGATCGACCATGACTGAGGGAGGATCAAAAACAGGAGAGTGACACGCCGACAGGAAGTTGTGTGTTAGTTCAAGATGGCACGGCCCACTGAAATCTAGAACGGGTAGCCAACCGATCGCAGTGAGTAAGGGTTCTAGATTGTAGGGTGCTAAGCAACTCCTATCAACTTTTCTTTCATGAATTAGTTTCGTGCCGGTGTATTTTGTTGGGCGTTGGCTAGCCGAAGGAGGTGGTACCAGTTGAGGAGGTGCCAAAAATTCGGTCTGGGACCCACCACGTGAGGTCTATCGTGATCTTTACCGAGTGGGGGTCCCATGTTTCGGGGTCCTCCCTCTTCCTTTTGAAGCAAGGAATTTTTATCGGGTAGTCCTTGAAGATTCCCCCAGACTGAATGCTACTCCTTTATCTTTTCCCATGTGGACCAATACGCTTTTGGAGGATTTAGGAAAAACGACAAACTCACTCGATGAACCAAGAAAAATACCCAGAAAGGGATGACGTAGAGGAGTATTTGTAAGTGTTATAGTTTATAGCCCCTTGTTATTGTCAAATTTGTGGTGACAGAGACACTGCTTTGTAGTTGTATATGTGATGAACAAAAGAAGCTTTCAAGATCTTAGAAGTTTTCAAGTTCAAGAAGTGTTCAAGTTCAAGAAGCTTTCAAGATCTCAGAAGTTTTCAAGTTCAATAAATCTTCAAGTTCATACTCAAAGGTCACCTGTCTTCGAGTTTCAATGTCCTTGCTTCACTATTGAGGTATGACTGACATTAGGTTGACCTTTAGAGTAGGACATTTTGGTTACATAATCCATATATATTTTATACGTAAATTTGGTCTGTTCTAAGACTAGTCCTGGACCTTATTCGACTAGTCCTAGCACTGGTTCGACGAGTCCAAAAATTCCACGACCAGTCTTAAGTTGTTGAGGATTTTTGAAATTTTTTTGTTATGCTCCGACCAGTCCTAGTGACTGTTCGACAGTCGTAGGAAAATTTTCACTAGTTCTTCGACTAGTCGTAGACCTTTGATTCAAAGTCCAATGTTGAATTTTGGCCACCTACGACCAGTCGTGTGTGATCTACGACCAGTCGAAGGGAACCTACGACCAGTCATAGGGTACCCACAATCGGTCATGTAACTGTAAAATCTTATCGCGCCGAAAAATTTAAATTTCTGTTAATTCTTCGACCAGTTGTAGAGGTCCTAAGTCCAGTCGAAGACATGTTTTTCTCAGGTATAAATAGAGCACGAATCTCAGAATAAAACAGATAATTCAAGCTAATTAATTCGGCCTAATTAGAGATAAGACTGTGCTCCATTCTAACCTAAGTGTGCGTATTTAATATTCTCTTTCATTAGCTTCATTAATTGATTTTGTTTCTTGTATTCCAATATAATATAAAAAGAGGAATTGTTGTTTCCCTTTCTTTGGAATCAAAATCAATTAAAGCTAGCCCATTTTGATTTAATTTAAAATCAATTAGAACTAGAACCTTTGTAATGTGAGTTTGGACATTGAACTTGGACATTCAATCATCTACTTTGACTTGGTTCTACTAGGCTGCTACAACGAACGAGAAAATTAGGTATTTTACATTTAATTGTAAATTCCTTGTTATTTTTAGTTTTATTTGGGATTTATCAGAAAAATCTCATTGTATTGGTTATCTGAGGAGAGCTAGGAAAACTCAGAAGTGGGTTTTTTTTTTTAAAATTGTGTAAGCCCACATAAAAAGACACAATTGTAAGGTTTTGGGTGAACCTGTAAAAACCTAATTTGATAGTGAACGCTAATATCCCCTGTGTGAGGATATTAGGAGTGGAGTAGCATTTTGTGTGGTTGTTGTTTAATAGTTGGTGTACACACAGGCGAACCACTATAATCCCTTATGTTTCGTGTTTGAATGGTTTATATTTCATATCTTTTATTATTCATTTGTGGGATGTATATGTGATGTGAATGTTGTAATCATTTATTTCAAGCATTGTGTGAATGTTGTAATAATTTAACAATTATTTCTTGCAATTCCTTTATTAGCATTCTTATTTGTTCAAGTAAGGTTGCCCTGCCATTTCTATGGTGCATGGTTGTCCTTAGAACAGTATATAATTGATTACAATTTATTCTTCAGCGCAGTTTGTATTTTCTTTTCTTTTCCTCTTCGATTTGAAATTTGATACAAAGACCTTTCTAGAAATAAGGTTTTCCTACCATAAACTCTGGTTTTTAGTGAAAGGTTATCCTTAGAATAACATTTGTATCAACCTCTTAAGATCTGGATATTGAGGTTGCTATACATTCTTCACATTCTTGCATTAGAATTTTTTTGCTTTAATTGTTGGCTATTGTATTTGTTTAATTTCTGTTGTTACAAGTTTTATTTGGCATTGTCCTATTCACCCCCCCTCTAGGACATATAGCTAGGCCTTTTCAGTATTACTCGATTTGTGGAGTGATTTGAGTAATCTGACGTGGCTTCCAATAGTTTGGTCGAGAGAATCGAGTAGAGAAGATGACCGAAAACCCTTGAAAAATAAACTCCCCTTTTTCGCCCCGATGATATTTATCGGGCGCCGTCTTTCGATTTTATCGATCATTGTTTCGATGATATTAATAAGTTGCCGATCGATGCTATTGAGACAGTTACCAATATCATCCATGATCACTTGACAATTCATATTCTTTAGGGACATCGATGATATCGATCCTCAATCGATTAATCGAGAATGATATATTGATTCTAAGCTTCGCTCATTCATTCTCAGGCTGATAGTCATCAAGGATGGAATGTTCCATTCTTGAATGAGACATATCCAAAATTTTGTACAATCTTTGTACAACTCACAACTAACATTTATATACAAGGATGGAGGTCTGGAACCTTAGTTATACCTTTTTGACCTTAGTAAAATTGCATTATTTCAGCAAATATCCAGATTTAGATGCATGACCTGCACTTGTTTCTTTTTCTGCTCATTAGACAGGTGTCCATACTCATGACAGGCATAACATTGTGGTTCTTTGGTTCTTTTACCATATTTGCCTATAGAGAGTTTGTTGTTCACCTTTCTTCCTCTAAAAGGATGACCACGATTCTTCTGAAATAATCTTCTAAATTTTTGTACCAGCAAGGCCACTTCCTCATCTTCATTTCTTTTTCATTCTCACTATCCTCATGTTTTGTTTTCTTAGAAGTTTTTAGGACAATGTTTTTGGATTTTTGGGATTATGTGAAGTACAGTTCAAAAGTTTGTAGGGAACCTACCGGTTCTTCTACTTTCATTTCATCAATATTTCTACACTCCTCAATTGTTGTTACTTTGAGATTAAACCGTTTCGGTAGGGATTTTAAGATTTTCCTACATATTTTTGGTACTGAAACTTTTTCTCAGAATGCACCCATGGACTTACAAATAATATTCAACTTGGTGAAAAACTCCATAAATGTCTCATGCTCATCCTGAAATTTTCGAACTGTGAAGTCAGAAGTTGTAGTTTAGACGTCTTCACAGTGTTTGTGCCTTCGTGGGTTGTTTCCAGTAGATCCCATGCTTCTTTGGATGTCTCACATATACTTATTTAATTGAATATATCCTGAGACACAACACAGTAGATGGCGTTCACAACGTTTGCTTCAGTAGTTTATTTTTCTTTGTCGAACGTCATCCACTTTTCTTTGGGTTTGGGTTTAGTGATGGTATTGCGATCCCCGAGTACGACATATTCAGATGGTGACACAGAACCCTTTTCAACTACATCCCAAACATCATGATCTAAAGATCTCGGGAAGTAGTGCATTCTAGCCTTCTAGTATGCATAATTTGAACCATCAAATACTGGAGGTCTAGTGACTGATGAGCCCTCTCTTTAGCCATATTCCTAAACTTCGATCAAGATCACTCTCTAGGCGGTGAAGCCCTTAAAGAGAGACCCGCTCTGATACCAATTGAAATAGCAGTGAAAACCGCTTGAGTTGAAGTAGGAATATGCCAATATGTCCTAGAGGGGGGTGAATAGGACTTTTTAAAGTTTTTCAATGTATTTAAAAATCCTATTACATAATCCTTACAGATAGACAATTATCAGGATTACTCAAATGTAACTCTACTGGCTTCCAAGCCTAGTAGAGGATCCAATCATAAACTTTTCAACAGACAACAATATATATAGCTTAGTTCGTGATGGATATAATTGTGCTTGTGTGTGAGGTGTGCTCAGGTAAGTAAGTATGAAAGCATTATCATAAACAAACACACACATAGATGAATAACAATTGTAAACACAATCATTTTTATAGTGGTTGGACTACTTGTCTACTCCACTCCCGGTAACCGCACTCAACCCTTGATGTACCAGATTTCACTAAGGAGGTTTCACATGGTTCACCTCTAATCTAAGGTTTTAAATTAGTTTCACCTTCAACCTTTACAACCTACACTGAGGCTAACTGTTTATGCTCTCATGAGCAAGGGTCAACACATCGTACCTACATTTAAGCACACTGGCCAAGGATCTTTCCTAAGACCTTAACAGAGGTTTCACTCGGTTCACCTCAAAACCTAAGGTTTTACCCGGTTCAACTCAAACCGAAGGTTTTACTTGTTCACCTCAAACCAGATGTTTATTCTCTCCACAGAGCAAGGGTCCACACAACGTACCCACCACGTACACTCCCGCCGGAGGCATCTTTGAGGACTTCAAGGCTAAGAAACACCTTAGACCTAATCCTACAAAGGAATGATCAAAGGGTCCTCTGGACTCTAGATACTTACAAATAAGTTGATGAGTCCCATTCAGCGCAGTAGCGAAGATCTTCTCCTTATTGACGAAGAGTCTTTAGCTCCCTTGATCCGCAACAAATGATATACCAATATAAGACTACGGGTTGGGTCAAGGTTATGATGGAATCCTACTCTCTAAATGTTTTCCTATAAAGGAAATAGAGCAACTTCAATCATCTAAGCATTCAAGGGATCCCATCTTAATGATATGTCATTAAGATGGTAGCTGAAGGATCCTTGAATGTGAAAGTTCATTCCCCAATCCACTCTATTAAATATCAATGATGAGGGTGGATTGGAGGATGAACTCCTGTGAGAGAAAGGATTTTGGGTATATGATCTAAAGGTAAAACACACAAAAGCACTCTCTTCTTTCTCTTCCAGTAATATGAACAAGTCTCTCTTTATATAGGTAAAAGGTTTCAACGGATATAAAACAGTCACATTTATGACAGAGTTCGACATTATCGAGCAGTGTCGATATCATCGAGTGTATACTCTCGATAGTATCGATGGTCTGCTCGATGATAAAAACTCACACGTTATACGCTTTTGAAACCTCTTGCCATCTAGTCGATGGGATTGATCAGGTGTCGATATCATCAGATTTTGAACTCTGATTCTATCGATACTTAGATCCATCTATCAACATTTGAAAAATGAAAGAGACTAGTCAAGAAATATTTTAAGTTTTAGGATATGATTGAGGATCAACCGATGTCATCGGAATTTGTACATCGATGATATCAGAGGCATTGTTGATGCATCGATAAATCCCATGGATTTTCCAGTAAGCTCGCTGGACAGTTTATGTCTAGTATCGATGCAATCGATGCGACCTTGATATTATTGACATATGAATGTCGATTTCCTCGAGTGACCCTCGATCAAAGAAAAAAGGTGACCTGAAATATTTGCTGGAAGACATGCGCGCCCACTGTCGATATCATCAATGGACTTCCGATATTATCGAGATTTGATTTAAGATCTTATCGGGAAGAGCATCGATATATCGAAGGATTTTAAGATTTTCTTTGAAAAATAGGGGCGCCGAAAAACTACCTGTTGATATTATCGAGTCACTTCTAATTGACTCGAGATTCAAATATCGATGATATCGATAGGTGTATCGATATATCGATAATTCTGTCCATATATGTATTTGGTTGCTGGACACATTAAGTCCTCATTCGATATGATCGATTCAGCTTTCGAGGTCATCGACAATGCAGGTCGATTATATTAATATATGTATCGATACAATCGACAGGAAAAGAAAACTTAGAGATTTTCTGATGTTTAAAGAAGTTCTCTTACCCAAAAACCTTAATATATTTTAACTTTTTTTTAAGTGTTTTAATTACTTGGTGTTTTGGGACATGGGATGTGAGGCTTAGATTTACCTATGGCGAGCTTCCACACATCCGGTTGAGGCAGACACTTGAATAGATCTTCTTGTGAGGCTCTGCAGTCCGACAGACTCAACACACACGCTACTTGACAAACCAGGGCACTAGCAAGGGCACGTTCACAAGGGTCCATAAATACGACAATGTTATCCTGCAAAGGAATAAGATAGTATTAGATGTTAATGCACTTGATCAAATTGCACATAAAGTTCCGATTAGAGTTACAGTTTAGTAAAGGTTTGCAGTGCCATGTATGGATGATAAGGAAGCTTAAAAGAACTCAAAAACTAAGCCCTTTTCTTTTCCTTTGCAACAGATTGTGTACAATCTTATTGAAATTAAGTAATAAATTAAAAGAGGTTATAGGTTTAGGTTTAGGTTATAAGTGTAGCTTATTGGTTTAGGTTTAGGTTAGGTTATAGGTTACGGTTTAGGGAATTGAGAATAGGTTAAGGTTTAGGTTTAGGAAATCGAGTTTGGATTCAGGTTCGGGTTTAGGTTTGGGTTTTCAAGTTTAAGTTTAGGTTAACGAGTTGAGATTAGGATTAGGTGTAGGTTTAGGTTTAGGGATTTGAGAATACATTTAGGTTATAGGTTTAGGTTTAGGTTTTAGATTTAGGTTATAGGTTTAGGTTTAGGTTATAGGTTGCTTTAGGGAATTGAGAATAGATTGAGGTTTAGGTTTAGGAAATCAGGATCAGGTTTAGGTTTGGGTTTTCAAGTTTAGGTTTGGGTTAAGGAGTTGAGATTAGGATTAGGTGTAGGTGTAGGTGTAGGTTTAGGTTTAAGGATTTGAGAATACATTTAGGTTTTAGGTTTAGGTTTAGGTTTTAGGCTATAGGTTTAAGTTATAGGTTTAGGTTTAGGTTTAGGTTATAAGTGTAGGTTATAGGTTTAGGGAATTGAGTTTAGGTTATAGGTTTAGGTTTTTAGATTAAGGTTATAAGTTAAGGTTTAGGTTTAAGTTATAGGTTTTAGGATTTTAGAATAGGTTTATGTTAAGGTTATAAGTTTAGGTTTAGGAAATCGGGTTCGAGTTCGGGTTTAGGTTTGGGTTTTCAAGTTTAGGTTTAGGTTAGGGAGTTGAGATTATGATTAGGTGTAGGTTTAGGTTTAGGGATTTGAGAATATGTTAAGGTTTAGGTTTAGGAAATCAGGTTCGGGTTCGAGATCGGGTTTACGTTTGGGTTTTAGGTTTAGGTTTAGGTTATAGATTATAAGTGTAGGTTTAGGTTTAGGTTTAGGTTTTAGGTTTAGGTTATAGGTTATAAATGTAGGTTTAGGTAATAGGTTATAAATGTAGGTTTAGGTTTAGGTTTTAGGTTTAGGTTTAGGTTAAGGTTCAGGTTTAGGTTATAGGTTTTGGGATTTGAGAATAGATTTAGGTTTAGGTTTTATGTTTAGGTTAAGGTTATAGGTTTAGGTTTAGGTTATAAGTGTAGGTTATAGGCTTAGGTTTAGGTTATGTTATAGGTTAAGGTTTAGGGAATTGAGTTTAGGTTATCGGTTAAGGTTTAGGTTATAGGTTAAGGTTTAGCTTTAGGTTATAGGTTTTGGGATTTGAGAATAGGTTTAGGTTAAGGATATAAGTTTAGGTTTAGGAACTGAGGTTCAGGTTTGGGACCGGGTTTAGGTTTGGGTTTTCAAGTTTAGGTTTAGGTTTAGGTGAGGGAGTTGAGATTAAGATTAGGTGTAGGTTTAAGTTTAGAGATTTGAGAATACGTTAAGGTTTAGGTATAGAAAATTGGGTTCGGGTTCGAGATCGGGTTTACTTTTGGGTTTTAGGTTTAAGATACGGGTTTAGGGATTCATATTCGGATTCGGGATCGGGTTTAGGGTTGGGTTTTCAAGTTTAGGTTTCGGTTTAGGTTAAGGAGTTGAGATTAGGATTAGTGTAGGTTTAAGTTTAGGGATTTGAGAATACATTAAGGTTTAGGTATAAGAAATTAGGTTCGGGTTCGAGAATGGGTTTACGTTTGGGTTTTAGGTTTAGGCTAAGGGTTTAGGGATTTAGATTCGGGTTCGGGATCGGGTTTAGGTTTAGGTTTAGGTTTTATGTTTAGGTTAAGGTTACAGGTTTAGGTTATAGGTTTAGGTTTAGGTTATAAGTGCAGGTTAGAGGTTTAGGTTTAGGTTAGGTTATAGGTTACGGTTTAGGGTAGCTTTAGCGAATTGAGAATAGGTTAAGGTTTAGGTTTAGGTTATAGGTTATAGCATTAGCGAATTGAGAATATGTTAAGGTTTAGGTTTAGGAAATCAGGATCAGGTTTAGGTTTGGGTTTTTAAGTTTAGGTTTAGGTTAAGGAATTGAGATTAAGATTAAGTGTTGGTTTAGGTTTAAGGATTTGAGAATACATTTAAGTTTTAAGTTTAGGTTTAGGTTATAGGTTATAGGTTTAGGTTTAGGTTATAAGTGTAGGTTATAGGTTTAGGTTTAGGTTAGGTTATAGGTTAAGGTTTAGGGAATTGAGTTTAGGATATAGGCTAAGGTTTAGGTTTAGGTTTAGTTTATAGGTTTTGGGATTTGAGAATAGGCTTAGGTTAAGGTTATAAGTTTAGGTTTAAGAAATTGGGTTCAGGTTTAGGTTTGGGTTTTCAAGTTTAGGTTTAGGTTTAGGTTTAGGTTAGGGAGTTGAGATTAGGATTAGGTGTAGGTTTATGTTTAGGGATTTGAGAATACATTAAGGTTTAGGTTTAGGAAATCGGGTTCGGGTTCAAGATCGGGTTTATGTTGGGTTTTAGGTTTAGGTTTAAGTTATAGGTTTAAGTTATATGTTATAAGTATAGGTTTAGGTTTAGGCTATAGGTTTTAGGATTTGAGAATAGGTTTAGGTTATAAGTATAGGTTTTGGTTATAAGAATAGGTTTAGGTTATAAGTATAGATATAGGTTTCGGTTTTATGTTTAGGTTAAGGTTATAGGTTTGGGGTTCAGGCTCATGTTTAAGTTATAGGTTTAGGTTAAGGTTTAGGTTTAGGTTATAGGTTTTGGGATTTGAGAATAGGTTTAGGTTATAAGTATTGGTTTAGGTTAGGGTGTAGGTTAAGGTTTATGGAATTGAGTTTAGTTTATAGGTTAAGGTTTAGGTTATAGTTATAGGCTTTGGGATTTAAGAATAGGTTTAGTTTATAAGTATAGGTTTAAGTTAGGTTATAGGTTAAGGTTTAGGGAATTGAATTTAGGTTGTAGTTTCAGGTTATAGGTTATAGGTTTAGTTAAGGTTTAGGTTTAGGTTATAGGTTTTGGGATTTGAGAATAGGTTTAGGTTATAAGTTATAGGTTTAGGGATTTGAGAATACATTTAGGTTAAGGTTTTAGGTTTATGTTAAAGGTTTAGGTTTAGGTTATAGGTTTGGATTTTTAAGTTTAGATTTAGGTTAAGGAGTTGAGATTAAGATTAGGTGTAGGTTTAGGTTTAAGGATTTGAGAATGCATTTAAGTTCTAAGTTTAGGGTATAGGTTTAGGTTTAGGTTATAAGTGTAGGTTATAGGTTTATGTTTAGGTTAGGTTATAGGTTAAGGATTAAGGAATTGAGTTTAGGTTATAGGTTAAGGTTTAGGTTTAGGTTTAGGTTATAGGTTTTGGAATTTGAGAATAGGTTTAGGTTACAGTTATAAGTTTAGGTTTAAGAAATCAGGTTTGGTTTCAGGATCGGGTTTATGTTTGGGTTTTCAAGTTTAGGTTTAGGTTTAAGTTAAGGAGTTGAGATTAGGATTCGGTGTAGGTTTAAGTTTAGGGATTTGAGAATACGTTAAGGTTTAGGTATAGGAAATTGGGTTTCGGTTCGAGATCGGGTTTACGTTTGGGTTTTAGGTTTAGGATAAGGGTTTAGGAATTCAGATTCGGGTTCGGGATCAAGTTTAGATTTGGATTTTCAAGTTTAGGCTTAGGTTTACATTAGGGAGTTGAGATTAGGATTAGGTGTAGGTTTAAGTTTGGGGATTTGAGAATACGTTAAGGTTTAGGTTTAGGAAATCATGTTTGGGTTCGAGATCGGGTTTACGTTTAGGTTTTAGGTTTAGGCTATGGGTTTAGGTATACAGATTCGGGTTCAAGATCAGGTTTAGGTTTAGGTTTAGGTTTTACGTTTAGGTTAATGTTACAGGTTTAGGTTATAGGTTTAGGTTTAGGCTATAAGTGTAGGTTATAGGTTTAGGTTTAGGTTAGGTTATAGGTTATGGTTTAGGGAATTGAGAATAGGTTAAGGTTAAGGTTTAGGAAATCGGGTTTCGGTTCGTGTTCGGGTTTAGCTTTGGGTTTTCAAGTTTAGGTTTAGGTTAAGGAGTTGTGATTTGGATTAGGTGTATGTTTCGGTTTAGGGATTTGAGAATACATTTAGGTTATAGGTTTAGGTTATAGGTTTAGGTTATAGGTTTAGGTTTAGGTTATAGGTTATAGTTTTAGGGAATTAAGAATAGGTTAAGGTTTAGGTTTAGGAAATCAGGATCGGGGTTAGGTTTGGGTTTTCATGTTTAGGTTTAGGTTAAGGAGTTGAGATTAAGATTTGGTGTAGGTTTAGGTTTAAGGATTTGAGAATACATTTAAGTTTTAGGTTTAGGTTATAGGTAATAGGTTTAGGTTTAGGTTATAAGTGTAGGTTTTAGGTTTAGATTAAGTTATAGGTTAAGGTGTAGGGAATTGAGTTTAGGTTATCGGTTATAGGTTTAGGTTATAGTTTATAGGTTATTGGTTATAGGTTAAGGTTTAGGGAATTGAGTTTAGGTTATAGATTTTTGGTTATAGGTTAGGATATAGGTTAAGTTTTAGGTTTAGGTTAAGGTTATAAGTTTAGGTTACGGTTGTAAGTATAGGTTTAGGTTATAGGTTAACGTTTAGGTTTAGGTTATAAGTATAAATCTTGGGATTTGAGAATAGGTTTAGGTTAAGCTTATAAGTTTAGGTTAAGGTTATAAGTATAGGTTTAGGTTATAGGTTAAGGTTATAAGTATAGGTTTTGGAATTTGAGAATATGCTTAGGTTAATGTTATAAGTTTAGGTTATAGGTTAAGGTTTAGGTTTAGGTTTAGGTTATAGGTTATAGGTTAAGGTTTAGGTTAAGGTTATAGGTTTAGGTTATAAGTGTAGCTTATAGGTTTAGGTTTAGGTTAAGTTATAGGTTAAGGTTTAGGAAATTGAGAATAGGTGTAGGTTTAGGTTTAGGAAATCGGGTTTGGGTTCAAGTTTAGGTTTAGGTTATAGGTTATTGGTTAGGTTTTAGATTAAGTTTTAGGTTTCAGTTCTAGGTTTTGGGATTTGAGAATAGGTTTAGGTTAAGGTTATAAGTATAGGTTTAGGGTATAAACTTAGGTTAAGGTTATAAGTTTTGGTTAAGGTTATAAGTATAGGTTTAAGTTATAGGTTAAGGTTTAGGTTTAGGTTATAAGTATAGGTTTTGGAGTTTGAGAATAGGTTTAGGTTATGGTTGGAAGTTTAGGTTTAGGTTATAAGTATAGGTTTAGGTTATAGGTTAAGGTTATAAGTATAGGTTTAGGTTATATGTTAAGGTTTAAGTTTAGATTATAAGTATAGGTTTTGGGATTTGAGAATAGGTTTAGGTTAAGGTTAGAAGTTAGGGTGTAGGTTAAGGTTTAGCGAATTGAGTTTAGGTTATAGGTTTAGGTTATAGGCTATAGGCTATAGGTTTTTGGTTAAGGTTTAGGTTATAGTTATAGGTTAGGGAAATGAGTTTAGGTTATAGGTTTAGGTTATAGGTTATAGGTTATAGGTTAAGGTTTAGGGAATTGAGTTTAGCTTTTAGGTTTTAGGTTATAGGTTATAGGTTAGGTTATAGGTTAACTTTTAGGTTTAGGTTATAGGTTTTGGGATTTGAGAATAGGTTTAAGTTAAGGTTATATGTTTAGGTTAAGGCTATAAGTATAGGTTTAGGTTTTAGGTTAAGGTTTAGGTTTAGGTTATAAGTATAGGTTTTGGGATTTGAGAATAGGCTTACGTTAAGGTTATAAGTTTAGGTTATAGGTTAAGGTTTTGGTTTAGGTTTAGGTTATAGGCTATATGTTAAGGTTTAGGTTAGGTTTTAAGTTTAGGTATAGGTTTAGGTTTAGGTTATAAGTGTAGGTTATAGGTTTAGGTTTAGGTTAGGTTATAGGTTAAGGTTTAGGGAGTTGAGAATAGGTGTAGGTTTAGATTTAGGAAATCGGTTTCAATTTTTGGTTTAGGTTATAGGTATAGGTTATAGGTTATAGGTTAAGTTTTAGGTTTAGGTTTTGGGATTTGAGAATAGGTTTAGGTTAAGGTTAGAAGTTTGGGTTAAGGTTATAAGTATAGGTTTAGGTTATAGGTTTTCGGATTTGAGAGTAGGTTTAGGTTAAGGTTAGAAGTTTGGGTTAAGGTTATAAGTATAGGTTTAAGTTATAGGTTAAGGTTATAAGTTTAGGTTAAGGTTATAAGTATAGGTTTAGGTTATAGGTTAAGGTTTAGGTTTAGGTTATAATTATAGGTTTTGGGATTTAAGAATAGGTTTAGGTTAAGGTTTAGAGAATTGAGTTTAGGTTATAGGTTTAGGTTATTGGTTTTGGGATTTGGGAATAGGTTTAGGTTATATGTATAGGTTTAGGTTTAGGAATTTGGGTTCGGGTTCGAGTTCGTGTTTATGTTCAAGTTTAGGTTATAGGTTTCAGTTTATGTTATAGGTTATAGGTTTAGGTTATAGTTTTTGGGACTTGAGAATAGGTTTAGGTTATAAGTATAGGTTTAGGTTAGGGTGTAGTTTAAGGTTTAGGGAATTAAGTTTAGGTTATAGGTTTAGGTCATAGGTTATAGGTTTTGGGTTAAGGTTTTGGGATTTGAGAATAGGTTTAGGTTATCAGTATAGGTTTAGGTTACATTTAGGTTATAAGTTTAGGTTTAGGGAATCAAGTTCGGTTTCAGATTTGGATCAGGTTTAGGTATTCTCTAGTATTATCTACTACATACTAGTAACATACAACCAATATTGGGGTACCATACCATAAGCTACAAGAATTTCATGTCCCCCTAAACAAGGTATCCTCCATTGATAATATATATATATATATATATATATATATATATATATATATATATATTATATTTTTTTTTATTTTCATTTACATTTGCAAATACATTCATCATTCATCCCAGAAAATTGAAATAAGTGTAACAAGTAAATATGAATCTTTCTTTACCTGTTGTCACCAACAAATTCAGTGGAAACCACATGATCTTTAGTGTAACCTAAGATCCCTTTCAGCAAACAAGTAAATGATTGGAGAAAAGCAATAAAGAACTAGTGACTAGGATATCCCAGAATGAAGTGTATGACGATCCATTGTTGCAGCCCAGCCAATCAAGCATCTCTCCATATGAGAAACTTTAAAGAATCCTGAAATAAATGAGCCCACTATATTTCCCATCGAGTCAGTGATTTGGTATGCATATAGCAGCCGAAAAATATACAATTCCAGTAAATTATAAATCTGGAGGAAACGGGCGCGACCAGCCCTAACTTCCGTCTTCACACAGAGCCCACACCAGACTCTTGAAGTTCATTAATTAAATACATACAATATAAAGATAAGAAAAAGGTTGATACTCTGGCAGAGTTTGATGGTTGATACGCTGACATAGAAAAAATTAAATTTTTTAATAATGGGCCTCATCTAAGATTTCATTAGAACCAAATATTTCACTAAACAAATATTCTAAATTTCTGTTTCGTATATATCTAATATAACAGGCGGACTAGTTAAAACATTGAACGGCCTTGATTTGATGAAAACATTCACATTAATAACAGGGTAAGATCCTTAAACAGATCTAAATTCTAACTCATGACCTATCTGCATTAAGTCTCACAATGTATCATCTCTAATTTGAGTTAACCCATGCAGCGTGTACAAGTCCCTAGTGCCTGAGTACCAACCATCGCACTTTGTCGGAGTAGCAAATAACACCACCAAAAGAAGGAAAAGATAGAAGCTTTGAGTGTTCATGGGTCTTATCCACGTCGAAGGCATAGGACCAATTACAATTCCATCCCACCTAATCCCTTCTAATCCCACTGCCTAAACACGCCCTAAATCCCCAAATCCCTAAATCCCTAAATTGATATTGAGATTGAGAGAAATTGAGAGAGAGAGAGATACCTCACTGTCGTGAATGACCTTCAACCGAACTTCAGAGAGAGAAAGAGAGAGAGAGAGAGAGAGAGAGAGAGAGAGAGGGCATGCATGGGTAGAGCGTTCGGCAACGGACCGTAAGAGACGGAGAGGGAGGGGCGGATTGGGGAACAGAGAGAGAGAGAGAGAGAGAGAGAGAGAGAGAGAGAGAGAGATTGGGGAACGAATAGAGAGAGGGAGGAAGATAAGAGAGCTGGAACAAGATCGAGAGGGAGATAGGGTTAGGGAACGACCACAGAGAGAGAGACAGAAATGGAGGGCCCTCAATTTTGGGAAACGGTACGGTTGGTGCTCTGTGGGACCCACCATGATATATGTGTTACATCCATGCCATCCTTCTATTTTTACGGATCATTTTATGGTATGAGACCAAAAATGGGGTATATCCCATTCTCAAGTGGACCACATTACAGGAAATGGTGTTGAATGAGCGTTGACCATTAAAAATATTTTGGGGGCCATAAAAGTTTTGGATCAAGCTGATTTTTGTTTTTTCCCTTCATCTGGGCCTGCATGACCTAATCAAAATGTTGCATGTGAAATAAAAAGTACAGTGGGCCTTAGGAGGATTTTAATGGTGAATATCCAATCACTATTGTTTTCATATGGTGTGGTTCACCTGAGATTTATATCTCTCTCAATTTTAGGATCAAGTGATAAAATGATCTTTAAAAATGGATGAACAGAATGGATGAAACACATACGTCATGTTGGGGCCCACAGAGCACCGACCACCAGTCACGGGGCTGGTGGCTGGGAGAGTAGCCAATCCGTTTCCCAATTTTGGGCGTGGATGGGGTAAGACAGACATGGATGTCCCACCATGATGTATTTTGTTATCCATTCCGTCCATTAATTTTAATAAATAATTTTAGAACATGATCCCAAAAATAAAGTGGATTGAAGGCCCAAAAGGACCACACCATAGGAAGCACATGTGATTTAATCTCCATGTTTCCTACCGTGTGGTCCACTTTAGCCTTCAATATAGCTGATTTTTAGTTTCATGACCTATAATAATATTTCAAAATAGAGGGATGGCTTAGATATAAAACATATATTTTTATAGGCCCTATAGAGCCCTATAACCTAATCTTTTTTCTCAGATCATTGTAAGGTATCATGCAAAACATTAGGCAGGAACAAGGCTTGAGTGGACTACAAATTGGGCATTGCACTTCCACCATTAAAAACTTCTTGGGAGCTGGAGAAGTTTTAGATCAAGCTCATTATGTGTATCCCACTTGGATGAGGGGTCAGACCCAGTTTCAGCTGCATTCAAAACTCATGTGGGCCCCACCAAGTGTTTTAAAATTTTTTTAGATGTCTTCATAGAGTTTTAGATGGTATGGCCCACCTGAGTTTCGTATACGGATGATTTTTGAGATATATCATAAGCTAAAGGTGACACATCAAAACTATGTGTATGTCCCACCTTATTCCATGTCTGTATTAACTTATAAACAGGTTGGATCTCAAATAAACATCACGGCGGGCCCTAAGAAGGTTTCAATAGTGGGTGTCACTATCCCACTCCTTTCTATGGTGGGTCCACTTGAACTTTGGATCTGCCTCGTCAGTCAGATGCACCATTCCATGGTGGGCCACAACCTTAGAAATAAAGTCAATCCATGACTTGGGTGGGCCACACCACATACTATAGTTGAGAGGGTTTCACTCTCATTAAAACATTCATAATCATTTATTGGGCCCACCTAGATGTGGTTCATGGATCCAACCCATTCATTATGTGTGTCCCACTTGGATGAGGAGTCAGACCAAGTTTCATACACATCCAAAACTCATGTGGGCCCCACCAAATGCTTTTATATGTTTTAGGGATGTCTTCACATAGTTTTAGATGCTATGGCCCACCTGAGTTTCATATATGATTGATTTTTGGACTTAAAGGGGACACATCAAATGCATGGTGTTGATGTTTTACACACATCATGGTGGGGCGCACACAGATAAACCTCATGGGAAGTTTCCTTGAGATGACCTTATAGTACCATTTCACTATTTAGGCAACTCATTCATAGGTGTTACTCTAACCGTGTAGGGCCCACCTTGATATATTTTATGTATATCGACACCGTCCATATATTTTTCCATCATATTTTAGGATGTGATTTCAAATCATAAGAACTCAATAATCTCAGGTGGGCCATACCAATCAAAACAATGATGAATAACTATTAAAAACCTTTTGAATGCCACAAACATTTTGGATCAATTTGATCTTTGTAGTTTACCTTCATCTAGATCTTCTTTACATTATCAACAAGTTGGATTGCAAATAAACATTACTAAAACCTTGCGATGGGCTCTTTATAATTTTTAATGGTGAGGTACTATATTATCATTCTTTCCAGTGGTGTGGTCCACTTAAGATTTAAATCTACGTAATTTTTTATACCCGGCCCAAAAATGGGTTAGAGAAACACAGGGGCGGCAAGAATATACAACACATCATCAAAATATCACTTTTGTTATCTAACTTCTCAAATTTTCTTGTCAAAATACAAAATTTAGTTTTCTTTTTTAATAAATATATTTTTTTACAATTTGTCAATTTTTCACAATTTTGTTTAATTTTTAAAATTTTCTTTTTCAAAATATCATTTTTTAAATCTCACTTTTGTTATATAACTTTCTAATTTTTCTTGTCAAAATACAAAATCTAGTTTTCTTTTTTAAAAAATATATATTTTTTACAATTTGTCAATTTTTACACAATTTTATTTAATTTTTAAAATTTTCTTTTTCAAAATATCATTTTTTTTATCGAAATCTTTTTTTTTTCAAAATTATCAACATTATTCAAAGTTCTTTATTTTTTTTTTCAAAATCTAGATTTTTATAAAGCTACAGTTTTTTTTTTTTTAAAATTTAATTTTTTCTTAAACATTGTTAATTATTTTTCTAAGCTTCTCAACTATTTTTTTTTTGAAATTCATAATTTTTTTGAACTTCTTAGTTTTTGACCTGAACATTAGAGACGGTTTAGGACCGTCTCTAATGCAGACGGTCTTTGACAGTCTCAGATTACCAGTAAAAGACGGCTAATGATCGTCTCTAATGCAGACGGTCCTTGACAATCTCAAATTACAAGTAAAAGACGGCCAATGACCATCTCTAATGCAAACAGCCTTTGACTGTCTTAGATAACCGCATATAAGACCGTCTTTTATTCCTAACGGTCAATAGCCATCTTTTCTCCGCAGTTAATGACAGATTCTGACTATCTTAAATGATTTGTGGACTTTCAACATTTTAAGACAATATTAGGGACGATCAAGAGCTGTCTAAAATTTTAGAGATGGTTTATGATTGTCTCTAAATCGTCTTTAAATCAAGAAATTTTAGAGATGGTCTATAACCATCTCAAGTGGGTTCATGAAAACACTCGATATCTCTTAAGTGAAGGGGGATTAGTCAAAGGGTTGCCTATCCATCATAGGATTAGACACCACTTGAGATCCTTAGAGTCAATTGAAGTGATAGCTGCAAATCAACCTCCAATTCAATCTCAACGTCCAGCTAAGGAAGCTCAGGATGAGAATGAGGTACATAATGTACCCCCGCCTCGTACCTTATGAGATTATTTACAACCGACAGGGATGAGCATAGCTTCCTATATGATTTTTCTAGAAAATATGGATATTAAGCCAAGAGTGATCCAACTCCTCCCAAAGTTCCATAGTCTTGAATATGAAAGTCCATATCTAGACATGAAAGAGTTTGGTGAGATAATATCCACTTTATACTTTCCTAATGTGGCTGAGGACATGATTAGGCTGAAACTCTTTCCCTTTTCCTTAAAAGAAAAAGCGAAGACATGGTTGCACTCACTACGTCCACGATCCATTGGCCGATGGAACAACATGACAAGGGAGTTCGTAAAGAAATTCTTCCCATATCATAAGACGAACACCATTAAGAAGTTGATCATGAACTTCGCCCAAAAGGAAGATGAGACATTCTTACAATGTTGGGAGCGGTTCAAGGATCTTGTTAGCTCATGCCTGCAACATGGCTTTGAAGCATGGCATATAAAAAATTTCTTCTACGATGGATTGACATCTTCCATGTGGCAATTGGTCGAGACGATGTGCACTGGGGAATTCATGAACAAAGATGTTGATAATGTGTTAGATTACTTTGGCAAACTTACTGAAAACACGCAATCATGGGACATCTCTACAAGGCCTACCACCACTTCTAAGCTTACTCAATCAAAGGAGAGGGGAGGAATATATATTTTGAAAGAGAAAGATGATATAAATACTAAAGTGGCCAATCTCACGAGGAAAATTGAGGTCGTGGAACTTAAGAAGGACAATGATAATGAAGTTATTTGCAGTATTTGTTCTTGTAATGTTCATACAATTAAAAACTGTCCAACAATATCTGCTTTTCAAGAAATATTGAATGAGAAATTGAATATCGTGAACAACTACTAAAGGCCTTTCAAAGGACCCACTTCAAACACATACAGTTGAAGTTGGAGAAATCATCCAAACTTTAGTTGGAGGAATGGACAAAATGCTACTCCTCATGGAATCCCTTCCAAATATTCACAATTCTCATCCACTGAGGCTAGTTCAATAAGAAGTTCAAGATTTAACCATCTCTCTTTCCAACTGGTTAAGATAGTACTCTGATTCTAGTTGTCGCTCTTGAATCAAACAAGGTAGCATCTTGATAGCTACAAGTAGATCCTTGGCACCCTAGTTTCCACCTTTAAATTCACAAGTTTCAACTACAATATTCACAATTATTCCGTTTATTCTAGATTTTTAATTTAGATATTCTTTTTTTTTTAGTTCTAGTTATTTTTAGAAATGTACAAGATTAGTCCTTGTGGATTCGACCCCGATCTCACCGAGATTATTACTACATCGCGACCCTACACTTGGGGTTGTGAACACTGATGAGGTGGATAGTGAGGTCTTTTGCACTCACTTGGTCTTGTGTGCGATGGGTGAAGTGTCGGAATTGTACTAGACCCCGGTGATGATCCAAATGAGAATTATTCTAACATGTGGACTAGTGGAGGATTGACACATTGCATTGCATCTTTAATATATGACATTTGGCCTTATACGCCTTCCCATTGCATAGCCTAGGTATGGCTGATATCATTTATAGAATTACCAGTTTAGCCCTCCATCATTTTCACTTACTCTAATTTTTGTATGCTTAGCACATATATTGTGCACACACGCACGCACTTTCTAAGCTTTGTAGTAAGCTTATGCACATTGTTTACATGCAGGTTATGCTTGGCGACAACAACATTGACCCATGAGCATGTGTTTGATCTTTTGGAATTTTGTTATATCATATATTTTCCTTTCAGCATTGTACTCAAAAATTATATGTGGACACTTGTGGTTATTCTCCTTTACAAAAAAAAATCACCTTGAAAATCTTTCTTATAAGATCCCAGGATCGAAACCTGGGAGCCAAGAATGGGGTACTACGGAGGCTGTCGATACCGAATTCGGTGATCGAGAATTTTGTGAGCCCGGTTCCTGAGTTTGGGGCGTGATAGTTTGTATCTTGTTCATTGTCTGTCTGTTTTTGGTAATCTTAGTCTCATTGAAAAGATAATCAGATGAGCTTCGTAACAAGACTAAACTCACATTGATCATACCCTATTTAACTTGTCAAAAGTACGACTATTCAATATATGAAATTAGTTGTTTGAAATTTGACTGATTGTCTTTTTTTGATGATCTTAGGCTAATTAGAAATGTCATCTAATAAGCTTTTCCATAGAATTGAAATCACTTCAATCGGATCCCGTTTGAGTGGTCTAAAGTGCATACATAATTTTTACGACTTTAGCCACTCTGCAATGTGTAGTTTTGTTAAACAGACTGTATCTTCCTCATTATAACCTGGATAAAATGAAACATAAGTTCATTAGGAAGATCATTTGACCACATTTTCAATAAACCATAAATCATCTTGATCAGTCAACTTTTCTTTCAATAATATCATGGCTACTTTGTATACAAGGATGACTGTAATTTTCTCAATCTTGAGGATATGACCTCTCACACCTCAACAAAATATTATTTGAGAAGAGTGAGTAGTATAGAGAGTGATTCTTGGGTGGAGAGAGTTCATTTTATCCTTTTTCGCACATCAGTTGATACATATAAAGAAATTTTGGAGTTTTGGAGTTTAGATGCATGGCTGTGACTGAATCGTTACTAGATCTGGTGTTAGACGATCGAGTCCATTAGTTGTCTCCAAGACATGCCGAGTATGCTCATAGTTCAACCCGTTTGGATTTTCAATAATTTTTAAGTTAGTAGGAGATAATTTATTAAAGTCAAGCTAAAGTTCAAAGAGCATCTTATCCTCATTATAGGTGAGGTGTTTACAGATGCCCCTCTTTGGAAAAGGTTACGGGGAGCCAAATGCTAAAGCAAGTAGATACCTCACCTAAATGTAAACATAGTATAGTCTACTCTCACTGGAGTGTCATTATTGAAAGACTCGTCTAATTAAGGACTAATTCAGGTGTCTCTTGAGAGTTGAAGAAAATGTTGTGATTTGTCCTTGTGCACTTTGCGGCTTTACGGGGCATCAAATCACAACACTTTCACGTCGTGATTGACAGTTTTCATCAAGGGTGGTTGTAAGTATGGATTTTGGTTAGTGACCTTGTGCATTTTGAAGCCTTACGGGGATCCGCCTAACACATTTGATCTTGAATAGTATTTCTCAATGTTTGACAATCCCTTAAGACCACCTGTTAGACTGGTCATTGAAATGGGTAGTTACCTGTGGTTTTTTCGGCTTTACGGATCTCCCGCATTATAATGCACTAGGCTAACAAGCGTCCTAAACTAGAGTCACCTCAAGTTATTTCTTCGCCATTCGATTTTTTGAGTCTGACACTGTTGTTGTAATGGTCTTTTCCCATACTTGAAGTACAGTTACACTAACTTGGATATATTTAATTCGCATTTCAAGACGACCGGAGTGACATTGAAAGTTTAGCCTGACCGTCCCATGCTCCACCTATGATTTCAGAGAAATTCAAATACATGGAGAAAACTAAAATCAATTATTACTTTTGCATTGGTACCTACCGGGAAACATGCGCATTGTATTTTTTATTAATTTTTTTCAAAAAAGATCCCCACATATTGAACATCGTTCCATGGGGTTTTTATTGCGAAATATTTTTTAAAGACTTTTTCAGGCCATTTACTTTGAAAAGATCTACTTGATTTCGCATGAAGGCATCATCGAGTGGCTTTTATTTCAGCTGTTTTTTAGTAAGTTTGACTGGTTGTTTCCACTGGGGATTTCAATGGTCCTTATCGAAGCTGATTTTTATTGAATCACACTCTCTGCTTAGTGTCCAGCTTCAAGTGTGCTTGCATTTAACATAAAAACCATATGGATTGGGGAAGATTATTATTGATGGAACTTCAATTCCTGTGAAGAAAGAGAGATAGTCTTAATAGGATGATCGAAGAGTTTGATGCGAAGGGAGCAAAACTAACCTGAGTAGCAAACAAAGATTGTTGTTGGGCCGGGTGTTTCAGAGAAACGTCCATAACTCGATGGTGTAACCTACAAAGTTTTTTATTTATTTCTTTTTTTAGTAACATGTATATAAATAAAGAGTGCGGTAAAAATGGAAATTTTTTTTAGTGCCCAGACTTGTCTTGTGAGAATGGTTTATGTTTTGGTGCTTTGGACGACAGAGATCAGACACTTGACTTTTCCATTGTTCATCCCATACGAGTTCTGAGTTTATTCCTGAAGATTTTTAAAAGTATTCTTAGGAATATGGAGTGAGAATTCATGTCCCCTAGCTTAGGTTGTGCTTGATAGATCTTGAAACATCGCGATTTTCATATATTTGACTTGAATACGAATTTGCTGCCATGACTGAAGTGTCCTTTTTTTCCGTTCTTACCATAACACTCTTGCTAGTTTTCATTACATTTGTCTTAGCTTGTTATTTGTGTCCATGGTGCCCTTTTAGATTTTCACTGTCCTGGATATTTGTTCTCAACTGCCCCTTGGCAGTTGTGTCTTTTTGCCCCTAACACCCTTTCAAGTTTTCATCAGGTCTATTGTGTATCCTTTGTTTTTAGTCAAGACACCCTTGCGGGTTTTCACCATGGCATTTTTACTTATACACACTCTTTCTATATATATCTGAAAACTTTTTCATTGTTGGCCAATGATAATTTCTAGGGTAGTGAGAGGCTTTGGAAAGCATCCTAAGATCAAGATTTTTCTTAGAAATGGGGTATGGCTAATGTGAGTTTACTCTCGATTTTCTAAGTCTTCATTTTTCTCTCATTTTTTTTTTGTTTATTTTTTATGTGCCTTTATTACTCTCTTTTTTCTTCCCTCTGTTATTTATTTATTTATTTATTTATTTTAAATGGGCAATTTAAATCGTCATATATACATACATTCTTCTCTCTCTGTAACGCCCTGTACTTTCAGTGTTTGGGTGTCACCACGTAGATCTAAATTAGCTTACACATATGTGGTAATGCACGTAGTTTACCTTACATGTCACCATCACAACACGATTAAGTTAACACTGTACTTAAATAAATGAAAATTCTATTTTTAGAATCTCAATCATGATGATATTTCAGAAATACTCCTATTCGGTATGACTAAATCATATAAAATAAACTTAGGGATCAAAATCACAAGATCCACTATTCATCAGTCTACAATGTCCTGTTAGACGTTCCACCCTTTGAAAACACAAATCATACCATTTGATTTTAGGATTAACCTCGGGACCCCACCTAAATACTCTTTAGAACCCTTAGGGTTATTGGTAACTAGATATGAGTCAATCCAACCGATGGATTGGTTGGATGGGCAGGATGTAAAAAATTAGGAATTAGACATTCATGTGATGTGTCTCGTGTAATGGTTAAAGTAAGTTGAGGAGTAGATATATGGATTATAGGAGTTGATCTACCATAAGGATAGATTTGTTTAAGAATAAGCCCTACAAGTGTAATGTAAAACAATAGTAACTTATAACATTAAAGATGTCATGATTGTGACACTCAACGTTGTAAATCCATGAATAAGTGGTCCTCATCATTTGAACAATTTTCATGACCATTGAAGTTCAGATCGGAATCAATCCGACCGTTGGATTGAGGTGAATCAGCAAATACGACTTAAATTAAATGGGAGGGGCCACTTGAGCTACAGATCTACCTCATCACTAGTCTGAGGATCTACTAGGATGAGTAGAATGGGATGGACAGAGTGGATTTGGAAATCTGATCCACTAGATCCACTATTTACCAACAAACACTAAAACGTGTGATTCTGACCAATAGATTGTAAAATTAACTATTCAGGTGCACCTAAGTCGAATCAAAACACCCGAATACTCTTAAGGATCCTTATAACCCCTTTTGATCGTTGATATTTGAACTTAGAATGATCTAACCCTTAAAGTGGTAGAAACCCATGAACGGATGCGCCAATCACTACGCATGGGCCAATCGAACCTTGGATTAGTTTGTTAGCTGGCCTGACGTCTTAAATGGGACTCCCAAAGAGAATGGACGGAGCATATTCATCACAAACATCATGGTGGACCCCAAATAGGGAGCACATGCACCCTAGTCTATGTACACGAGGTGCACGGGATGGCTCGAGCTGGTCAAACCAGCTTTGATCGAGCGTTTTCAAAAAAAAAAAAAGAGAGAGCAGGAAATCCACCTGCCCGGACCATATTTGAACAGATGTGAAAAGGCTGAGCAATAAGTACTAAAGGGGAGGGGGGGTTTCACGCCCCGGACTCGGTGACCGCACTCACAAGGAACCTAATAGTTGGTTCCGCTCGCAACAGTCTCCACAGTACCCCATTCTCGGCTCCTGAGACAGATTCTGATCCTGGGATCCTATAAGGAGGATTTCTATATCATAAATCCAATTCAATGGAGCTTACCCAAAATCATAACGCAGTAATCTCAGAAAGTAACCATAGGAACACATTACAAGATCCACTAGAAATTTAAACTTTTACAGGTATATAAGGCTCAAAAGGAAATACATAAGGTAAGAAAGGAAGAGAAAAGTCTACAACGGGTCTTTAGCACGCTCCAATCCAATGCCCCACCGCTACTGCACCGACCTAAGATCACTTGCATGCATCAATCATGCATAAGCTTATAGAAAGCTAAGAGGGTGGTGATGGTGTATGACAATGGTGCTCAGAAGAAGATAGGGGAGAATGTAGAAAGAAACATGAATAATACTAGCTGTACCGAGGCTAAGCTATGAATGTAGTAAGTTGTACCTAGGGCTATGCAATGCAATACCTAAGTACTGGGTGCCATACCAAGGCGATGCAGCATAAGGCTTATACAACCGATTCCAATGTAATGTGAAGTAACGAAAGTCCTCATATCCAATCCACACATCAAGTATAGTTTCATCATAAGGAATCCACCGGGGTCAAGTACAATGCAGGATGACTGTCGCTCTCCAAGACTCGTATAATCAAACGATCGTAGGAGACCTCATTACCTGCCTGTGGATAGCCAATCACTAGTGAGGCTTGATGGTAGCAGACCCATCTATGAGCTGGTCAAACTCAGCCTAGCTATGCCTCCTCACTCAGGCAGGTAAGGCCAAATCCCATCTCAACTAACCTCGCAATAGTGAGAGTCACGGCCTAACGGTATAAGGCACTAGGGCACTCATGATTTTCACTCGATCTCGGTGTTGAGGCGTCTCCTCAGTACCGCGAAGGTTTAAGGGCTTTCACCCAAGGATATCCTATGCGCCCCAAATGCTCAAGTATCATTTTCGGTGTCCACACACAGCTATCCATGATATATCTGTAGAGGCTACAACCCTAATGAAGTAAGGGCGAATATCCACATGCTATGCAATGCTAGATGCATGAATCACACAATCACCCATGCATCAATCCCAAGCATCCATCGTGCTCAAGAGGGGAAAACTCTATCCCTCGAGGAGATACCAACATGTCCTACACAATGGCACAACTATGACCAATCATACCTCAACCAAGCATGCATATAATACATATGAGAGTGTGTTATGAAGATGAATATGGGTGTCAATGAGGTGAAGATGAACCCTCTACCTAGCCATGAAGGGTCTAAGTACTTAACTAATTCCTTATAAAGAATACAACCTCTAGTGGGGGCCCATTTACTTGGGGTAGTCCACGATACTAAGTGTGAGACTTGACTCAAATTCGTATGTGTGCATGCGTGTGTGTGAGTATGCATCTCATTCATTTTGATCCCGTGGTCCTACCGATCAAATTTCGGCGACCCGCGACCCTTGGGTAGTGTTTGCGATCATCCTTAAGTTTGATCACGTAGACCTGACCCAGATTGACCCAAGACCTATGCTATTGTGACTGCATTGTTTCCACGGTTCCAACGCTGCGTCTCATGCATAAATTCGACGTGTTCATCAAGAGTTGTAGGCCACACATTATTTGGGCCATTGATCGTGATGTGGGACCCACCTGGTGCTTGTACACATTTTTCTAGGTGAACCCACCCTAGTTCCATCATTTCCTATGAAAGCTATCATTACTTATACCCATCTATTCAACTCTCTTACAAGCCATCATGGATTTTCTTTCCAAAATGGGTTATCATGAGCTTTCTTCCCAAGAAGCAATGATTTCCTTACATTGCAGTGATGACTTCTCTACAACACTCCATCTTCTTCTCATATCTTTCATTTTCTCTCCTCTAGCAACTCAAGAGAAGCCCTTGGACGTGCCCCATCTTCCATCAACTCCAGCCCATTTTCTCTCAAAAACCTCTCAATCTAACCTTTGAAAAGGAATCTAAACCATAGATCTATAACCCTTGGAGCTTAAGGAGTTGGAGATAGGAGAATCTTGAAGATCCATTAAAGTGGGTTCACTTAGCTTAAGATTATCTGATTTTCTTGTAATAGATTCTCCTTCATATCATCCTTAGGAACTTGTGGGCCCATCAAGTGATGATGGAGGTCCCCCATATTTCCATGATTGAGGCCAATGGACCATTCCTTTATATGCAAGTTTCATGGAAGGGGTCATTCTCCATGGACCTCATCATGGCATTTTTTCTTTGATTTATGTCTTTTAGGGGTCATCTAGACCATAGAATTTTATGGAAAAGGCATCCCTACTATTTGATTGATTCCTAACTCCATGCATGCGATAGATCTAGATTATATATGATATAATGGATGACATGAATGTGTTGTGATGAAGGGAGGACCTCCATAGTGGCAGATATCCTCTCTTGTGGCCGGAACTTCATTTTTTCCTTATTCTATCTTTCATTTCTGAAGTGTATGGCCCACTTGGGGGCCCTGGAATATCCAGACCATCCAAACAAGGTGGACGTCCATGGCTGTTCATTCCTTGGACAATGGTACCCTAATTGCTCCATATTGGATGCATGCAATGAGTTTTATGAAGGAGAATTGGACTGGATGTTTGTGGGGCTCACTGAGGTGGACCATAACAGTGATTTCATGGGGTGATTCACCTTTTTTTTCCCATGCTCAGTTCATTTCATATATATGGTGTTGTCCAAAAATTTTCTGGACAGTTGCTGGATGGTTTTTGGGTCAGGATTATGGACTGATAAGAGGGATGTTTCACCCCATTAATAGATGATTCTTGGAAGTATAGACCTCACCTTTATGTGTGTTGAATTCCACCTCCATCCACCCTTAATTGATCACCGAAAGGTTGCGTCAAGAAGGTTGGTCAGTCCAGATTTTCTGGTCTGTCCAGTCACTCTACATGATGTAAAAACATAAATATCAACTTATTTCTGAAATGGTGGGCCACCTTTGTGGACCCCATCTTGTTGTATACTTGTACAGAGATGTTGGTCCTATATTTTTCCAAATTTTGGCAAAGCTGAGCCCACTCTAATGGGGTGCACAAGTCAGGGGCAATAGCATTGTTTCAACAGGAATTATTTCTAGACCTTGCTTTCCATAATTTGTATGAATTAAATAAAATACTTATACTACCTCAAAAATTCTAAAATTTTACAAAGAGGAGGCCCAAACATGGTAGGACTCACTTACAAAATTTTAAGGCCAATGGACACTTATACATACTATGGTGGTTCCTAGACCGGCTCACAATAATGTGGTGTTTATATCAGGCAGAATTTCAGGACAAATTGATTTCTTTAAATGAATTAAAATATTTTTAGTTATCTAAAAATCTTAAAATTTTGTGGATTAGTCCACCATAGTAGGTTTTTAGGGCCAACGGACCCCTGTGTACACCGTGGCAAGGGCTGGACCGGCCCACCACGTTGGGACTTCCAAGTCAGTCCAATTTTTTGGACAAACTATTTTATTTAAATTAATCAAAATATTTTTAGATGTTAAAAAATCTTGAAATTTTGTGAAGGTGTGGCCCACCCATGGAAGTATCACCCTACAAAATTTTAAAGCCATCTGGCCCTTGGATTGCCCTCGGTGTGACCTGGAATGGCCCACTCGGTAGGGATGCCTAGGCTGGGGTCACCAGCCATGGCTGGCCATCTAGCCTGCTTTGTGGGCCCACTTAGACGTGTTGTATATCCCATCATCCATCCATGTGGGGTCCTTAAGGGACTCGATCATCTCTCCCCTTCAGTGGTTTCCAATTGGGGTCTATTTGGATGAGGTTCTGGGCTAAATACCCGGGCCCATGGGGCTGCCTACACATGAGGCATCCCTGTCTTGGGCTGCTGCTGGGCCTGCACTCCAACGGGATGGCCCACTTGATATATGAGTTGTATGTCCCCATTCTCATCTAGTGGGACCCACTGTTATATATGGGAGCCATCAGAAATTTCATATGCTATAAAATAAATTTGTTGTTGGATTTCAACCAACCCAGAAAATGGGTGTGATAGAATTTGGCAATGGGCCCAATAATTGTTGCCTATAAATGATTGTTTTGGGGTAGTATGACCCATTAGATCTGAGAAGGATTTAAATCGGTTATCTTACCATTTTTCTATAGTAGTATTGAGTGTAATTAAGGTCTATATGAGGCCCACCCGAGTTGAGTTTTAATGGAATGTTGCATGTGATTGAAACACTAGTTCCTTAGGTCTTGTGGACTAAATCCATTTAGATAGACCCATTAATCATGGGCCTATATTCTACTATCTATTGTGATGGATTTAAGGGCTATAATATGCAAGTAGTTGGGCCCTTAGCTGCCTACTAAGTTAACCTTGTACTTGGGCCAAAAAGTGGGGCCCAACTCACTTGTGTAAAAATATGAAATTTACCCATGAGGATGAACTACCAGGCTTCCCATGAATCCTACCACAATATATGGATTTGTGATCTTTATGGTTGGGCCCAAACCTTGCTTGAGGGCCCACCATATTTCCTAAGTATTAGTCTTGGTGTATAGCCCACTAGGCCATGGATTGGTTTAGGCCTTGGGCCTTGATTTGTATTTGGTTAGAGGAGGGCTACCTCTTGAAAACCGGTTGAGGTTAGGTGTCCTCCTGGGTGGTCCTAAGGTATGCCTATAAGTTCTTCTATGGATGGTTAAAGGCCCACCATAGACCCTAGGCCATTTGTTTAAGGCTCAAGTAAATGTATGTGTAACCTACCTTAACACATATTTGGTCCAGGCCGTCCAAGACTTGGATCGCCTGATATTGAAGGCACTCTCTGCCTTGGGTTGCTGTTGGATTCACAATCCAGTAGCAAGTCCACTTGATCTTTTCATGACATATACACACTCTCCATCTGGTGGGGTCCCCTAGTGAGTATAGTTTGCCTTCATGAGATTATTTTTCACATAGTTAACTAATTTTTGGACCTTAGCAAATGGACCAAAAGTTTATCAAAGGGCCTTAGATGTACAATTTTATAGTTAAAACTTTATTTAGATGTGGGGCCCACCATATTGAGAACTTGTGTACGTGTTACATGCTTATGTTTTCTTATAATCTTTAGGCTTAATCAGTGCATTCTTTTGGGTCACCTTTAGTGATCACATGAGGACCCCATCTTAGATCAGATTTTTGGGGCATCCCATGGGCCTAGAGTGGGTTGGAACATCCCAGTTTAGCCGAGCCATATATTGGGCCGACCTCCACCATTGTGATGGACTTGTGGGCTGAGATAAGGATAGTATTGGGCCCTTGGTTGCCCACTTGAATTGTTAGTTATTGGGCTGATGTAGTTGGGTCCATTTCATCCAAACTTAAACTTATTTTTAGGTTGTATATTGTGTAAGTGAGCTGCCCACCAAGTCCAACTTAATGCATGGATTTTATGGCCTTTGGGAATTGAGCCTTGGGCCTTAATTTCCTCTTGGAGCTCATGTTGTTAAAAGTGGTATTATATTTTTTTATGGCCTACTATGAGGAATATATGTATATGGTTATCTTTATTTTTATCTTAAATGTAGGCCTTGAGCCTTCTATCCATATAGTTCATGGTTGATATGCCTTTTGGGGAATGACAGTTAAATGTCCCCATTATGGACCCCTCTAGGCCCGGTTGTATTTAAAAGTTATTGGATAATCATCTTACACTCTTTCTAGGTTCATTGCTATATTACTTAGACCCGTAACTTGTATACTTAGCCTCGTGGGCTTCCCCAGGTAAATAGGCCCCCACTAGAAGTTGGATTCCTTAAGGATAATGTCTAAGTACTTAGTCTTGGTTCATTCTTAGATAGGAGGAATGTAATATACATTGTATATCAGCATATAGTGTGATTAAATTCACCCTCATGACCCATGTACATCATTGTATGCTTGGTTGACACTCTGTGTGTGTGTCATATTGTGCCATTGGGCATTACATGTTACCTTCTCCAAGGGACATAGTATTCCCTCTTAAGCACGTTGGATGTTTGGAATTGATGCATGGTTGATTGTGTGATTCATGCATCAGGCATTGCATACACATATGAGCATTATCACCCTTGCTTCATCAGGGCTGTAGCCTTCACAAATACATCGTGAATGGCTATATTTGGACACCGAAAATGTTACTTGAGCATAACAGGTACATAGGATGCCCATGGGTGAAATTTTTAAAACTTCCATGGCACTAAGGATCTGCTCCAACGCCGTGACCGGTTGGAATATATGACCACACAAGGGCCTTATACCGTCAGGCCATGACTCCCACTGTCGTGTAGTCGGTTGGATAGGGGTGTAGCCTTACTCACCTAATGTAAGGAGGCATTGCTAGGCTGAGTCTAACCAACTCGTGAATGGGTTCGCTATTGTCAGGCCTTGCTGGTGATTGGTTGTCCATAGGTGGGTAGTGAGGTCTCCTACACTCATTTGACTATGCGGGGTCTATAGAGTGGCAAGCATCCAGTTATGTAATGGACCCTAGTGATTTTCTTATGATGGAAATGTACTTGATATGTGGATTGGATATGAGCACTAGCATTACTTCGTATTGCATTTACATCGGCTGTGTAAGCCTCATATTGCATAGTATTCATGTTAAGCCTTGGCATGACACCCAGTACTCATCGCATTACAGTACTCATTGCCTTATAGTACTCATTGCAGTACAGTACTCATGGCATTATTGTACTCATTGCATTACAATACTCATTACATTATACAGCCTTGGTATGACTTCTTGCATTATTGTACTGCCTTTGTATAGCTTCTTACGTTCGTGAAAACCCTAGTAAGGCTGGTGGTGTTGGTCATGTTTCCTTCCTGTATCTCATATTATTCTTCTGTGCACTATTATCACACACCTTCACCACTCTCTAAGCTTCTATAAGCTTATGCATAATTTATGCATGCAAGAGATCCTAGGCAGGTGTCGTAGAGCGACAGAGCATGGATTAGAGATCAGCTAAGGACCCAATGTTACAACTTTCCTTTCCTCTCCTTCTTCCAATATCTTATATATGTCCTTTTGGACCTTATGGTACTTGTAAGCTGGGACGTTCCAGCCCAATCTGGGCCCATTAGGAAGTCCCAAAATTTGGTCTATATTTGGGTCCCACAAATGATCATCAATGGAGGCCCAACTATGCATTAATTAAGCCCAAGAATATTTAGAATGAAGGCATGTGACATGTACTCAAATCTCACAATGTGGTGTGCTCCACAACCAACACAAATTCAACCATAACCATGTACCTTTGGGCCCCCTTGCTGGACTTTCAGCCCACCCAACTTCCCGGGCCTACTAAAGTCTAGAAATGTGTAAAACTATATGAAAATTTAAGTCATGAGGGCCAAAAACACTTAAGGGGAGGCCCCACCAAATTGGAGAATAGGATTTGTCACAAAATCAAGTGGCCTGCTGCAGTACTACAAGTCCAGCAGCAGCCCACTAGCAATGGGCGTTCCATGAGGCCTGGACGGCCCAGCCCAAGGCATACATTAAGGTGGGTCTCACACTCCCCAAGGTGGGCCCCACAGGGGACGTCCACTTAGGGTTGACCCTTCCACTTGGGCCACCTATCAAGAGGGACGGCTAGATGAAACGCATATACATGGTGGGCCTGCACGCTGGACAACTAGCCCCATGCTAGACGTCCCTAGTTGGATGTCCAGCTAAATAGGCCTCACAATCATGGCCCCAATGGGCCCTAGAACATTAGATATGGGTCCCCAATAATCATACACAAAGCCCAATGGGCTGGGGCCCAAAAAGTTCTGCAATAACAAAGGGGACAACAATGTACAAGAAAATTCTGCAATGCATGTTGTTGTCCTAAATTTGGGCACTCCATTGGAGTGGGTCCAAGGCCTCTAAAATTCTAGAAATTAAGGGCGAAGCTCCCTCATCATGTATACAATAACAGGGAGTCTAGAAAGATGGCCCACCTATGCTAGAAAAATTTAGGAATTAAGGTTTTCATGAGGCAATGTTGCTGGACTACACAGCAGAAAATCTAGCAGTCCAACCATGTTGGCCCATCCTTTTGGAGGCTCAAATGAGGTGGGTTGAGGCTAAAATTTGGCAAGATCATAAGTGAGGTCCACACCTTCAAGAAACATATATTACATGGGACCAAACACCCCACCAAATGTCTAAAAATCTAACCTCAAGATTACCCAAAAATCTTTCAAGACAGTTTTGGATAGCAACATATAACTGAAAATATATAAATATAAACACTATTCAAAAGGGGATTTAATCTAAGAAAATCATGGTATGGACCACCTTAGTGGGCCCCACAAACATCCAGAGCCTTCCCATCATCTAAAACCCTTTGCATGTGCCCCTTATAAGTGGATTAGGGGGCTCCAATGTCCAAGGGTGGACTGTCACAGACGTTCACCCTGTATGGACGGTCTGGATATTTTTGGTCCACAAGGTGGGCCACACACTTATGATCAAAAGTTTACAAACAGAGGAAGATAAGGGTTCAGCCACAAGGGAAGGGTCTCCACCACATTGAGGCCCTTCCCCTTATCACACAAATATGCACAATCCACTATAGCAAAATATGCAAAGATCTACATGGCCAAAGGCTTTCTACTTAGGATTTATGATGGAGATGCAACCTCCCCCAAGAATAAAGGGTCTAGATGACCCAAAGATCCCTGATCAAAAGGAAGAAAAGGCTTCGAAGGGGTCCGTGGAGAAGACCCCTTGCATGGAACATACATGCAATGTAAGATGGGCTACAAGCAACATCCATGGAGTCTTGGGGGCCACCACCATCATTTGATGGGCCCCATAAGCTCCAACATGGAAGAAAGATGAGGAACATCTAAGAGACAAAAGAATCTGAAGATGTAAAATAATGCACACCCACCTATGGATCCAGCTTCAAAACTACACCACCTTGATCTAGAAGCTCTAATGAAGATGATTCTAAGGGTGAGATGAGTTAGGAAGGGTTGGTTTGGAGGGTATTTGGGAGAGAAGGGGCTGGAGGATATGGAGGTGTGGGACGTCCTAGCTCTCTAGCAAGGGAGAGAATGAAAAGAAAAAGAGGAAAATGAGAGGAAAAGAGAGAGTTAGGAGGGTTGTAGGAAAGTAATTATTACTCTCTCTAAAAGAGGCTCCTAGGTTAGAGAAATACAATCATGAGGGCTAAGGAGATACAACCAAAGCTCATAGGGTTATAGGCTCTAGTTATAGGGTTTCTAGAAACCTACACCTAGGCATGACATCACCCATCACATGAGAAAATGTGCATGGCCATGGTGGGGTCCACCAATCACACATCAATGGTCCATATCGAGCGTGGCCCATAACTTGTGATGTACACATCAAATTCACGCACAGGTGCGGCTTTGGAATATTAACGCTGATGCAAACATAATGGCATAGGTTTTGGGTCGATCCGAGTCGAGTCGACATGACCGAACGTAAGGATGACCGCAAACACTATCCTTTAGGTCGCTGGTCGCCGGAATTCGACCAATAGGACCGCGTGACCTAAAGGAACGACGTGCACACTTGGGTTAAGGCCTTACAGGGGGCGACTAGGACTATGCCAAATTAAAAAAATAAAAGTGAAAGTTAAAGAAAGATAGCACAATTCAAATAATAATGCAGCACAAGTAAATAACAACCTCAAATATACTAGTCTTGAGAGGTTGATACAAACATAGTTCTAAGGACAACCTAACACCAAAAATCAAAGGCTTATGGTAGGACAACCTTACTAGAATGTTTATAAGTACCAAAAACTCAAACCAATAAAGAGGTAAAGGAAATAGAAAATAAAATAAACTAAGTTATTAAAACATTCCCACAAGTGCATAAAATAAATTATAACATTCTCCACAAATGCTTAAAATAAATTACAACATTCACACACATAAGCACATTCAATCATCCACCACAAAACTGAAAATTATAGTGGTCGCTTGTGTGTACACCAACTATTAGAAAATAGCCACATAACTACTCCACTCCTAATATCCACTCCCTTGGTATATTAGCGTTCACTATGAAAAAAGTTTTCCAAGGTTCACCTTAAAACCTTCACAATTGTGTCTTTGATTGGGCTTACACAATTCTAAAAACTCCACACTCTGAGATTTTCTAGATCACCTCAGACAAACTAAAAAGAGATTTTTCTGGCACAACCTCAAAAACCAAAAATGATATACAAAATATAAATGTACTTATCTGAAAATTCTCCTTTAAAGAAACCCCGTAGAACTGATCCGATGCAAATGAAGATGTTCAATGTCCAGTCTTACAGATGAAAAGGTTCTACTTCTAAATGATTTTTAATTAAATCAACCTAGGCTAGCTTGATTTGATTTTGATCTCAAGAAAGGGAAAAACTCGAATTCCTTTTCAAAATAAGATTGGAATAAAGATCTCAAAATTAAATAACAAGAGCTAATTAAAGAGAATATTAAATGAGCACAAAATATCTTGATAATATCACAAACTTATCTCTTAGAGTGGTGCCTTGATTTCACTTTAATGAATGAATAAACTCTGAAAATTGTGCTCTATTTATAGGTGAAAATACTGTTCACTCAACTTGTCTAAGGGTCGGTTCGACTGGTTGAAGGACCAACAAAATTTTAAAATTTCTAGAGTGATAAGATAAGGTCGTTACACGACTGGTCGAGCACTGCACTCGACTGGTTGAGTGGGACCCAGAAATATTGTTGGACTTTGAGTCGAGCCTGCACGACCGATCGAGCACTGTTCGCTCGACTTGTCGAGCAGTCTCCAGGACTGGTCGAGAGCCCCACAGAAAATTCTGTAAAATAGGAATAAACCTTAAACTGGTCGAGAAAACTCTTACACTTGTCGAGGTAGTACTTAGACTAGTCAAACAGGTCTAGGACTAGTCGAGAAAAAGACATAAACATATAAAATGACCCACAAAGAATATGCAATGAATGTGACACAATTTAGGGTCATCCAAACCTGTTTGTGAGTAGGAACAAATGAAACATCAATCGCTTCCCAATCTTGATATCTTGTGATACTTGAAGCTTGAGTTCGATCTCTTAAACTTGAACTTGAGTTACGCTTGAGTTATTGAGTCTTTAGCGTATGGTAGTTGAACTTAAAACTTGAACTTGAGTTACGCTTGAGTTCTTGAGTCTTTAGCGTACGGTAGTTGAACTTCAACATACTTCACTTCTACTTGAAGATGTTAGAAAGTTTGAAGAAGATGTAGACAACTTTAAAATGCATGAACCTGATCACTTCAACTCAAAGCATGATGCAAATACTAAATGGTTTGGCACAACAAAATTTGATAATACTACGAGTGCTAGATTTTCACAATAACATTTACAATCTCCCCCTTTGTCAAATTTGTGACAAAACCAAATAAAGAAATATGCATAATAAAAAATCATGCACCAATCACGTACAATAAAGAATCACGCACCAGTGATCAATGGACACATCTCCCTCTCATTCCATTACTCCCCCTCAATCCAGGAAAGGTGATTTACAGAACCTGTAAAAAAAAAATACATATACACTCCATATTTTCTCAATCATCACACATCTCTACAATTTATGCCCCTTTTTCTCATAATAAGACAAAGGAAAGATGTATATATAGAAGAGAAGAAGTAAGATAAGATAGGGAATAGTTGCACTATGATGATCAAAATATCAACATAAAGCACAATAACATTTTCACATACTTAAAAAGTAATTATGTGTCCAATTAATATCCCAACAAACATGATTCCAACACAAATCCAATAGTAGAAAGTATTAATACATATCCAGAATGATAAAGAAAAACTAATCAGATCTAGATGAAGGAGCAGGAATAGAAGGATCTATCTAATGAAGTCCTTTGTTAATGCGCCTAAGATACTTGCGCATGTATTGAAATTGATTTTCTTGGGACACATGTAAACCCTCTACCTTCTCCTCAAGGGATCACAAATGATCAGAAAAGTCAGAAGTCTGAAAATCAGGATCAGCTGTAGAGTCTGACTCAATATCATCAAATAAATTATCCATGTTAACATCATCTAGAGGCAAAACATCCTCCTCTTCAGTTACATTAGCAGCTCCTCCAACACTCACATCAACTCGGCTAGGAGCCAACCTCAGATTCATCTTATTTATGTTCAAGATGTTGAAGGAAAGATGGTTAATGAGAGCTTCTTCAACAGGCATAACCACAAGACTATGGGTCGTTAGCGTAGTCATAAGATAGGCAAAAGGAATATCATTATGACCCAGATGGAGACGAAACTAAATAATAATATAACAGATAAGAGAAGGAAGACATACAGAGACACCAGTAACAATAAAGTGAATGATGTGAGCCATGAAAGTAGTAAGCTCAGTCTTGTTACCAGACCTAGTATAGACATTAAAAATGAAAATATGATGGAGAATCTTAATCTAGGTAATATAAATTTAGAACTGAGCGCATTCCCAGAACTCCATTCCACATTCATGTTGCATAACACTCTAGTGAGCATTATTACTTAGACACATAATTACTTTTTGCTACTAGAGTAGAAATAGCAATACCATCATCATTAACTGGAAGATCCTTCAATCAAGAAATTACCCAGACACATAATTACTTTTTACTACTAGAGTAGAAATAGCAATACCGTCATCATTAACTGGAAGATCCATCAATCTAGAAATTAAGTGATGGTCCACATCAATTGAACCTTCTCTAAGTGAAATAGTAAACGTCATATTCTCAGTAGAGAAGTCATTAATGCAAGCAAACATGGCCTGCGCAATGGAATGGTATGCCAAACCACCCCAATTTAAAATGTTATCCCATGCTACAGATTGAAGGAGTGGAATAATACCGAACGGTGCCAAATGATCAGAGTTGACCATCCGTTCAATAATCACGTTGCATAATCAAATATCTTGCACATACTCGAGATCTTTTTTGGGTGACTGAAGATGATGCACCGTGTAGGAGTGGAACGAGAAGAAAAAAGACCACGAGAACCTTTCTTTTTATTTCTACTATCCATTGCACAAAAAAAATAAGGAATACAAGCAATGTAAGAAAGTTAAGATCAATTTCAAAGAAATCATATTTTTAGCTGAAAAAGCCAACGAACCACCATAAACCTTGAAATAGATAACAAAAATAAGGAAATGGAAAGCAAAGAACACAAATTTACAAGGAAATCGAAAAAGATGCACTAACCATGGAGGAATCAAAGGTGGGTTCGACCGATTGTGCTAGGGCCGGTTGGGGAAGATGAAGCAAATGAAAAAAAAATACTTTTTTAGCAATAAAAATCCCCATACCCGAGCGGGTCGACTGTTTAAGTAAATACTCAACCGATTGAGCAACGACTGGTCGAGTGTGTACTCAACTGGTCGTGCACCTAAAACATTTAGCATATTTTCATATTTTAAAATTTAAAAATTTGTTAAAATAAATAAAATAAAAACACGCAATATATTATAAATAAAAACATGCAATATAATTCATAATGCACATACTCATATCCATTTTCAACTTAGTAAACATGTTTCTATCAAGGGGTTTTGTAAATATGTTTGCAAGTTGATTTTCAGTCTAAATATAATCCACAGAAATAATCTTATCTTTTACTGGCTCACGAATATAATGATATCTAATGTCAACATGCTTAGTTTGTGAATGCTGAATTGGATTTTTAAAAATGTTAATTGCGCTAGAATTGTCACAATACAATACTATAGAATCTTGCACAAATCCATAATCACTTAACATTCTTTTCATCCACACAAGATAGGTGCATGCATTACCGACTACTATATACTTAGCCTAAGCTGTGGAAAGTGATATCGAACTCTGCTTCTTACTATGTCCTAAAACTAGATAGTTCCCAACATAAAAACATCCATCGCTGGTAGACTTGCAGTCATCAATATTACCTACCCAATCAGCATCCGAATAACCAACTAATTAAACATTTGTATCTTGAGGATACCAAAGACCAAGTTTGGCTAAACTTACTCAAAATGTGCTTTACAGCAATCAAGTGGGACTCTTTAGGGTCAGATTGATATCTAGCACAGATTCCTACGCTGAATGCAATATTAGGTTGGCTCACAATTAAATATAATAAACTACCTAACATATTGCGATACAACTTAAGATCTACACTCTTACCTGTCGAACCCTTTGAGAGTTTAAGTATTATACTCATAGGAGTATCAAAATTTTTACCGCTCTCAAAACTAAACTTTTAAACCAAATTTAGAGCGTATTTGGTTTGAGAGATAAAGAACCCATCAGGAAGCTGTTTTACCCGTAAACTTAAGAAATAGTTAAGTTCTCCAACCATGCTCAAATTTGGATTTCATTAAATCTGTAAACTCAACAGTCATGTTAGAATAGGTAGATTCATAGATAATGTCATCAACATATACCTGTACTATCAGTATGTGATCATTGTGTTTCTTAATAAAAAGTGTCTCATCAACACTCCCCATTATAAAGTTATGACTTAGTAAAAACTTAGTCAATTTCTCGTACCATGCCTTGGGAGCTTGTTTCAATCCATAGAGTGCCTTTTTCAGGAGATAAACATGATCAGTATGTTTAGGGTCTTCAAAACCCTTAGGTTGTTCAACATATCCTTCCTCATGTAAATCACTATTCAAAAATGCACTCTTAACATCCATTTGATAAATTTTAAACTTTTTGTAATAAGAAAAGGATATAAATAGTGTGATAGATTCAAGATGAGCTACTAGAGAAAAGGTTTTATCATAATCAATGCCTTCTATCCGAGTGTACCCTTATATGACCATTCTCGCCTTATTTCTTATAATATTACTAAGTTCATCAGACTTATTTTTAAAGATCCATTTAGTTCGAATAATATGTTTATCATTAGGTCTAGTAACTAAGTATCATACATCATTCCTTACGAATTGATTAAGTTCATCTTGTATAGCTACAATCCAGTTTTCATTAGTAAGAGCTTCTTTTACATTGGCCGGTTCAATCTACGATGTGAAATACACATAATTACAAATATTTTCTAATTGTCTATGAGTGCGCACACCAATGAGAGGATTTTTAAGAATTTGATCAGTTGGATGATCTTTAACTGACCATAGTTCGGTGTCATTTTGACTAGATGAAGAGTCTGGTTTATCAAATAAAGGGACTTCATCATCTTTTGAACCTGAGATAGGTGAATTCAAGTGATCATTTATAACCACATTTATGGATTCTTAAATTACACCGGTCCTCTTTTTAAGAACACGATACGCTCGACTTTTAGTGCATATCGTAGGAAAATACCCTCGTCACTTTTAGTGTCGAATTTTTCCAGATTTTTCCGGTCACATAAAATGTAGCACTTGCTGTCAAAAACTTGAAAGTATTTAACAGTAGGCTTCTTATTGAACCATAGTTCATATGTACTCTTATTATTAGACTTTCTAGTATAAACACAGTTAGTGATATAACACACCATGTTCACAGCTTCAACCTAAATATTTTTAGGAAGTTTCATACTATTTAACATCACATTGGTCATTTCTTGAAGTACTCTATTTTTCCTTTCAACTAACCCATTCTATTGAGGTGTTTTGGGTGCAAAATACTCATGCAATATTCCATGACCACCACAAAACTTCTCAAAACTGCTATTATCAAACTCGAAACCATGATCACTACATATTTTGGTGACATGTGATTCCTTCTCAATTTGGATATGCTTGAGTACCCTTTTCACTTCATTGAAAGTCTCAGATTTCTCTCTCATGAAAACCACCCATGTATATATGGTAAAATCATCTACAATTACCAGAATATACTTCTTACCTCCTCGACTCTCCGTTCTAGTTGGTCTAATGAGATTCATGTGGAAGAGTTCAAGGGGTTTCGATGTACCACTAGAGTTCACTTTCTTGTGAGCACTCCTTGTTTGTTTTCCAATATGACATTCGCCACAAATTTTTTCCAATTTCTTTAACTTGGGTAGACATCTTATTAAGTCACTTTTACTTAGTCTATAAAGATTACATTAGTGTACATGTCCTAGCCGTTTATGCAATAGTTTGGTCTCATTGGTTTGAACAATGTAACACGATAATTTAGACAAGCTGGAATCACTAACTATATAGCAGTTCTTAGATGTTCCGCGACCAATTAATATCACAGAACCATTCTCATTAGAAATCTCACACCCTTGGTTAGTAAATTTTATGTTATGTTTATTATCACAAATTTGAGAAATGCTTAAGATATTATGCTTAAGGCCCTCTACAAATAAAACATTCTCAAATGGAGGAAGATTAAAGGGTTGAACCATACCTTGGCCAATAATTCTACAGTTACTACCATCACCAAATGTGACTAAGCCATCAGTCATATCTTTAGGATTGGTGAACAAGTCTTTATCACCTGTCATGTGTCTAGAACAACCACTATCTAGGTCACGCCCCAAACCCGGGAACGGATAGCTTCCGTGATGCTCCGAATCTTGCACTTGACTTCGACGCATCACGAGGAAGATTTTTTATTGATTTTTTTTATTTTATATATATAATACCTGAGCATAAAGATCCATGATCAAAATACCAAGCAACACTCTCCATTACAAATCTTGATGGTTACAAGTACAATGCTTTACAAAAGATACATGACGTCAACATTGCCAAATCAAAAAATAAATACAATGCATCGAGAAAGGTAAGTCTTCCAAGCTACTCCAGCCCTAAAAAAATGGGAAATAGGAAGCTTAGGCAAAAAGCCTAGTAAGTACACACGTGTGTGCAGTGTGTCCTACATGCAAGCAAGATAAATATGCTATTAGGAAATCATATATGTGAAAGGTGTATAGCACGTAAGGTAGGATGTCAATGCCAATGCAATGCATATGCATCATAGTAATACTCCGAGTCAATGCTACCAGTATCACCAAGTCATATTTTCATTTCTCCTATACCACAGTCATAACCGTATTACACGCATCCATAATCACATCATCATCATCATATTATCATACCATATCATAACTTTATATCTCAGTAAGCACTATGGTCGATACCATGCACCAGACACTAGTAATCGACCTCGTATACCCACCCTGTGGTGGACTTCCATCAACTGTATATCATGGAAAATACCATGGTCGACACTCATGCACCAGACACTAGCAATCGACCTCGCATACCCGCCTTGTGGTGGCTTCTCCTCTCCGACGAGTCATACCGGTCCCTGTTTGTACCTCAACCCTTAAGTAGGTTGGACCCACCTCTTCTCAACCCGACCTCGTCAGTGGGAGTCAAATCCATGACCCATGTATCCACTCAGCCCGACAGTGAGGCAACCCTAGCTAGCATAGGGGTTTAGGGACTTTCAACCCAAGGGGCACATCATTTCCTACTATTTCTACACTTCCAGCTTCCTGTTCATTTTCAGGGATAACCTAAGTCATCATCATAATGTGCATTTCATCGTCAAGATCCAACTCAAGCTATACAGCACGACTGTAGTATTTCGATCATCATGTATGTCAGGATTATGCATGAATTCAAGCAATCATGATAAGGCTTACATTCAAGTGCATGTGGTATGCATATAATGTCATGAGTTTAGGGTCTGCTTAACCTTTAAGCCAAAAATGACATACAATCATCATGTATCACTATCAACTATATCAATCCATAGTCATGTGACTAAACTGAAGAGAACATATCTTATACATGAACAAATGTATTGAAGCACACTTGCACATGTCATCATTCCATGGTGCATGAGTATGATCACTAACAACATGGTTAAGTAAATCACATACTTTCATTAACTTTAATCACTAGCATCACTAATATCATTCATAGCTATCATAGTCATGAGCATTAATTGTATTCAGAATTACACCATATCCTTCACAAGATAGATATTCCATTAGTGGCTTTGGCCAAACATTAATTTCTTCTATTAGGACCACATCGTTATGCCCTAACTAGGCCTTATGATTAGTGAGTGATGGTGACACAAAGTACATGCACCAAGTGGTCATGAAATGAAATGTATACATTAAATGAGTCACAAGATGGATGGTGCGGGTGAAACTTATATAATGTCGAGGGTTCACCTTGAAGTGAGCTATTAGTAGGTTGGATTTACAAATAATTATCATAGTAGTTCTATAGTAGTTTGAAAGGCACAAGTAAACCTCATAAGATGCAATGAACTCTAAGTTGAATGGCTAAGTATATAATATACACATAAGAGTTAGTCACAGTTGTATAATGCGGGTTTGTCTCATACAACGTAGTGGGTCTTACTTCCAAGTGGTACTGCAAACAGATGGGTCCACACATAAATATTATGGTGGCTCCCAATAAGTAGATAGTATAGGTAACTCACATACATTAAGATATACAAGGAAGAACAGTTCAGATGCACAAGGCGCACATCAGCGGGCTTCATGATTGAACTATTCAGTTAACAAAACAATTAAACAGTGCAGATAAAATACGTACATTGAGTGTCTTTACAAGTGTTCGAGTTATAATTTTATATCTTCTAACTTATTTAGGAATTAGATCTAGGTCATTTTGGAATCATGTTCTAGAATTAGTTAGCCTAAATGGTGAAATATGCAATACATACATCAAGGTAGGGTCCATAATCAATCTGATACACGTCTTAAGTTCACATACCCAAGAGGTAACACCATCAGCATAGCCCATGAGTCTGAGCAATCACACGATCCTCATATGCCCACATGGTCTTATGGCCACTCCATTATTAGAAGTCCATATGGTTGAGTGGCCACACAAATGTCACTCTACTAGTCATAATAAGAGACTTAAGGTTAGATGATTATGTGTGTCCACATTTCAAAATATTCAAACATAATCGAGCAATCATAATCCTACACACGAATACAAGGCTACACCAATTATGATAAGTCTTATACTATAACCACTTCACACATCACATAGTTAATAACTCATATTCGGTGTCACATGCTTAAGGGCCAAGAGCCACATTTCATCATACCATTTGTGGTTTAGGGATCATATCGCATAGAATCCAGGACCTTGATAGCATTAGCTTGGGGAAAACAACCCTACATCACATTCGGTTTAGTGTACAACTTCGTCATATGTGATTCAAGTGGCAGTATCTATATTGATAAGCACAAACCTACGTTGTTGAATGGCCATCAATGCTACTTAATTTCATACGGTTGGGTGGCCTTATACATATTTCACATTCATACAGTTAGATGACTACATATACTACATATACTCCACCATTGCTTATGATTAAGTGGCTATGCATACATCAAATACCCACATGATTAATGGGCCAAACAGGTATATCACACCCTCACACCACTAGAGTCTATATATATGTTATAATTAAACATGTTTAAGGGTTTAAACACAAATCACCTGATCCTATTACTTGGGGCCGCACTCTAACCAAAGTGCCAAGTGATCAAGGGTTGTCCACAATCAGTCCATTTAAGGGATTAATCATCATTACTTCAAAAATTACAATACCATTTCATCATACATTCAACACATGGAGATTACAAACTCCTGTCGAAGAGGCCCAATGGTTGGCCCAAATAAGGCTACCACTGATGGGCCCACATGGCATTCACTCAAAATAGGCCTTAACATTCTTGGGCCCACACATCGATGGAATTTACAAGGGGTTATATGTGGTGGAACTCATGGGGATTTCCCATAAGGTTGAGTTGTGTGTGACCCACTTAAGACTTAGGTCTGCTTTGAATTTAGTCCAACTCCTAAAATGATATGAGGAAGTGGATGGTCCGCATGGATTAAATAGATGCACCATGGTGGCCTTAGGTTGGATTTAATGGTTAGGCATTAATTCTCTCAGCCTTGCATTGTATGGTCCATTTCAAGTCAAATTGACTGTTTGGGACAATGGCCTGAAGGGAACTTGGTATATAGACTAGACGGGTTGAATATCTAATACATTGCCAGGACGGCCCATAACAAATTTTCAACGATGAGAGTTCAATTTGCATTATTTCAGAATGTACGACTATCTAATCATTGGATGGCCCTAAGTCTTGGTAACATATCATCAAAAGGGTCGATAAAATAGATAAACGATGATGATCTTAAATATATATCATGCCATAACCATGGTGGATTAAGTGACATAACACCTACATCAAAGTGGCCATACCACACAAAAGTTGAGAGGTTTACCCTCCATTAAATATTCATAATCATGTGTTGGGCCCACAGAGATGTGGTTCATAAATCCAACCCATCCATTACGTGTGTCCCACTTGGTTGAGGGGTCAGACCAAATTTAAGATACATACAAATTTCAAGTGGACTCCGACAAGTGTTTTTATATGATTGGGCTCACTTTGAGTTGTACAAACGGTTCAAGGTGATCAAATTTACATGGATCCTAGAGTGATGTATTTGTTACATTACATAGTTCATCTATTTTTTATTTCTTTTATTTTATTATTATTTTTTTTTTAAAGATAATTTTATAGCATTATCCAAAAATGAATCATATCCAAAGATTATATGGACCTTACCACAAACAATAGTGGAGATAATGATTTCACTGTTAAACAGTTTACAGGGACCCCCTTAATGTTTATTTTCCATCCAATCTGTTCATAAGGTCATAGAGACCTGAATTAAGGGGAAATACTAATTTCATATTGGTCCAAAACTTCTATGACTTGAAAAAGGTCTAAGGGTAGACGTTCAATCCTGCTGCTTTTGTAGTGTGGCCCACTTGATAGTTAGATCTATCTTATTTATTATTATTTTTTTAAGCCTTAAGACAAACTCGCCAAATGAATGGTTGGTTTGGATACATCACATACCTCATGATCAAATTCCTATTTTTTAAATTTTATTTTTGTTTCTTTTTTATTTTGTTTAATGGTGTGGGCCACCTGAGTTCCATGTATGGCTGAATTTTTGGGGTGACCCATTTTTAAAGGGAACCCATCAAATGCACGGAGTAGATGATCGACATACATCAAGGTGGGGCCTGCTAGTGGGTCCTAAGGACCTTGTCTTTACAAGCATCAAGACGTTGCTGCTTGCTGCAGACGCTGACAACAGCAGCGTCTGATATATATATATATATATATATATATATATATATATATATATATATATATATATATATATATATATATATATATATATATATAATATTTGTTTTTCGAGCATTTTCATAGGTGGGGCTCACATCAGGATAATCCAGTCCGTCTACTGGGTTCTAGGGCCTAGGACAAATCTAACAAGCCCAATATTGAGCATTTTTTTGGCATACAGAAACATCACAACGGGTGCTAACAGTTTATCACCGTTAAGATAATCTTTTTGATGGTGTGGCCTACTAGAGGTTTAAATCGGCTTCAATTTTCAGCTCAACACCTAAAATGATCTGAAAAAATAGGATGAATGGTGTGGATCAGATACTTACATCATGGTGGGGCCTATTAAGGGCCCCACACTCCTCCCTTTAGTCAAGCAGCTGGGACGCTGCATGCTACAGCGTCCTCTAAACACTAGCAGCAGCAGCATCTCTCCCTCTTCTCTTTGTATTATTTTTTTATTTTTATTTTTATTTTATGGTATTGTGTGCACGTGTGTGCATGGGTGTGTGGCCAGCCCAATGGGCCACACTTTGAATGGTTTAGATGGCATAAAAACATTGTAATGGGCCCACTATTAATAGGTCCACATGAGGTCTATAAAATTTAATTTTTATGTCTTCTCTTATGCATCCACACCATTAATCATATTATTATCATCAACACCGTCTCTAACATTAGAGTATCATCTTCACCATCTATAAACATAATGGAAACAAAAATAAAAATAAGTGGGGAGGGTGTACTCACCTTGATGAATTAAATGAATGGTTGAGATGGATGGAAGGGATGGGGTTGATGGCCCACCAAGATCACTCTTCTCTCTCTCTCTCTCCATGTGTAGAAAAATGATGAAATGTTAAGGAATGAAGGGATATATGTAGAGAAATTGTTAAAATGTGGTTAGATTTAATTAATGTGATCTTGGTTAGCTTAGATTAGGATTATGACAATTAATCCATGATTTGTAATTACTGGTGGATTAAAGAAGCATGGGATGGCATGGTGTGATGATGTCATGCTTAAGGTGTGGCATGTAAAAGAGTTAACTTAAGGTGTACATGAGAGATGGGAGGTATGTGTGTGTGACATCACACACATGGGTAGAGATTCTCTCACCCATGTGTGGCATGTGCATGTGTGTACGACATGTGGTGTGCACATTGTGGAGTGGAGTACATGGTGCCTTGCGCACATAATACACTAATTATTATTCACGGCGTATCTCATAAACAGAGTATCGTATAGATGCACAGGTTGTAGCTCCACGATCGCGGCGATGTGGTGGTCGATATAAAATAGGTTTCGGAGTCTTGAGGTTCTGGTCAGTTGGGTGTGTACTATAAACGGTGAATCTAGGTCTAGCTAAGGGCATTGATCATCATGCACATAGGCATAAAAAGTGATATAAAATGGACAGGGTGTTACAATCTAGGTACCACTTTGATTAACTCGAAGCCTTGAAAGTGGTGTGCGAAACCAAACAAGCAACCTTAGGAACCCATTTCATTACTGTTTTGGGTTTTAGAATATAATTGGTCTTTCTAAGTTTGAAGTTGTTGTATATTCTACCATTTGAGTTAGATTTTAAAAGCTCCTCAAGTAGATCCATAATTTTCTCAGCTAAGGGGTTATGATTCTGATTTCTATAGTTGATATGGTTTTTTTTAGGTTTCATAGCCTGAAAAGTTTTAAAATTATTAAAATTATTTTGATTCAGACTTTTCTCTTTTGAGTTAGAGGACTCCCCTTTAACAAATTCAGGAGTAGTCTTATATTTAGGAGGGGTATTTTTATCATAACCCAGGCCAAATTGATCGCCACATTTCCTCAACCCGGTTAGTAATCTTTCTAGTTTAGGATCATGCTAGGCATACCTTCAAGTATCATTCATACTCAAGAGAGAAGAGACTTCTAGTTTTAGTTTTTCATTTTCAGATTTTAGGTTTTCAATTTGGAAAGTTTTGAAATATAAATCGTATTTAGCTTTTTCAAAACAATCTGAAAAATGTGATTTTTCTAAGACTAAATTATCAAAATTTTCTTATAATTTTAACAACTATTCTTTTTGAAGTTTTAATTTTACAGCTATCTTATAACTTTTCTCGTATAGGGCATCATAGGCATCTTGTAAATCTTCATCATCTTTAGGATCACTTCTCAGATATTCTTCACTTATCTGAGAAAGTTAATTTAGCTAAAGTTGCTTTAAACTCATTATTAGACTCAGGTTCGTAATCATCTGACTCAGAAGAGGCTTCAGAGCAAGATGATCCATCCCATGTGGCTAACATGCCTTTATTTTTAGATTTGTCCCTCTTTAGACATTTGTTTGCCAGATGCCCATATTCATAGCAGTTAAAACATTGGTTGTCTTTAATAGATTTTTAGTTTTTAGATCTAGTTCTTTTCTTTTCTGAAGGTTTTTGAAAATCTACCTTCTTTTTACTTTTAAAAATGTTATAAAACTTCTTGGCTAATAATGTCATATCATCTTCAGAGTTTTCACAATCAGAATTTTCAGCATTATTTTGAGAAATATTTTTAGAAGACTTAAGGGCGATGGACTTACCTTTAGGAGCTTTAAAGTTTAACTCGTAGGTTTGTAAAGAACCAACCAGTTCTTTAACCCTCATATCATTCGTATCAAGAAGTTCCTGAATGGTAATGACCTTTGAATTGAACCTTTCAGGCAATGAGCACAGTATCTTTACATAAACTTTACTTTCTGGGATACTATCACCAAGACCCACATAGAGTTGACTATGTCATTTAATTTAGTATAAAAGTCCATGAAATTTTCACTTTCTTCTATACGTGTCTCCTCAAACCGAGTGGTGAGGATTTGAACTTTAGATTTCTTGACAATAGTAGTATCCTCGTGTGTCATTTCTAGAATGTCTCAGGCTTGCTTTGCAGAATCACAAGATATAATTCTTTTAAATTCAACTAGTGATGGTGCGCAAGTGATTGCATTTAAAGACTTTGCATTGACACTGCTCTCACTTTTCTAAAGTGTGGTCTAAGAAAAATAAGGTGCAACTCTCATAAATTTGGTTCCATCAGTGCCTAGAACTTCAGTAGTAAGAGGGGTCCATCTAGTCATTGTGGCTTGTCACACGCTCTCATCTATGGACCTTAAAAAGATCCTTATTATGGCTTTGCAATAGGCATAAATGGAGCCATCAAAAGGTGGAGGCCTAGTGATTGATAGGCTATCAAAATTTAACATCTTATAAGCTCAGATCGATTAGCTTAGGAAATGAATCCAAATAAAAAGAAGCTATTATGCTCTAATACCACTTGAAAAGGCCGAGCAATACATCCTAGAGAGGGAGGGGGGGGGGGGGGGGGGAGGATAATAGGACTGCCAAATTAAAAAATAAATGCACAATTCAAATAATAATGAATCACAAGTAAATAACAACCTCAAATATACTAGTCTTGAGAGGTTGATACAAACTTAGTTCTAAGAACAACCTAACACCAAAAACCAAAAGCTTATGGCAGGACAACCTTACTAGACCGTTTGTAAGTATCAAAAACTCGAACCAATAAAGAAGTAAAGGAAATAACAAATAAAATAAACTAAGTTATTACAGCATTCCCACAAGTGCAGAAAATAAATTACAACATCCTCCATAAATGCTTAACATAAATTACAACATTCACACACATAAACACATTCAATCATCCACCACAACACCAGAAATTATAGTGATTCTCTTGTGTGTACACCAACTATTAGAAAATAGCCACATAACTACTCCACTCAAAATAACCACTCCCTCGAGATATTAGCGTTCATTATGAAAAAGGTTTTCCAAGGTTCACCTTAAAACCTTCACAATTGTGTCTTTAATTGGGATTACACAATTCCAAAAACCCCACACTCTGAGATTTTCTAGATCACCTCAAACAAACCAAAAAGAGATTTTTCTAGCACAACCTCAAAAATTAAAAAAGATATATAAAATTTAAATGTACTTATTTAGAAATTCTCCTTTGAAGAAGTCTGGTAGAACCAATCCGATATAGACGAAGATGTTCAATGTCTAGTCTTACAGATGAAAAGGTTCTAGTTCTAAATGATTTTTAATTAAATTAACCTGAGCTAGCTTGATTTGATTTTGATCTCAAGAAAGGAAAAAACCCAAATCTTTTTTCAAAATAAGATTGGAATAAAGATCTCAAAATTAAATAACAAAAGCTAATTAAAGAGAATATTAAATGAGCACAAAATAGCTTAATAATATCACAAACTTATCTCTCAGAGTGGTGTCTTAATTTCGCTTTAATGAATGAACAAACTCTGAAAATCGTGCTCTATTTATAGGTGAAAATATTGTTCACTTTATTGGTCTAGGGGTTGGTTCGATTGGTCAAAGGACCAAAAAAATTTTAAATTATCTGGCGTGATAAGATATGGTCGTTACTCAACTGGTCGAGTGAGACCTAGAAATGTTGTTAGACTTTGAGTCGAGCCTTCACAACCGGTCGAGCATTGTTCACTCGATTAGTCGAGCAGTCTCCAGGACTACTCGAGAGCTCAACAGAAAATTTTGAAAGATAGCAACAAACCTTGAACTGGTCAAGAAAACTCTTAGACTGGTCAAGTCAATACTTCGACTAGTCGAACAAGGTCTAAGAGTAGTCGATAAAAAGTCCTATAAACATATGAAATGTTTCACAAAGAATATACAATGAATATGACACAATCTAGGGTCAATCTAAGGTCATCCAAACCTGTTTGTGAGTAGGAATAAATGAAACATTATTCACTTCTAAATATTGATATCTAGTGATACTTGAAGCTTGAGTTCAATCTCTTGAACTTGAACTTGAGTTACACTTGAGTTATTGAGTCTTTAGCGTACGGTAGTTGAACTTCAAACTTGAACTTGAGTTACGCTTGAGTTCTTGAGTCTTTAGCGTATGGTAGTTGAACTTCAACATGCTTCACTTCAACTTAAAGATGTAGGCAAGTTCGATGAAGATGCAGACAACTTTAAAATGCATAAACCTGATCACTTCAACTCAAAGCATGATGCAAATACTAAATGGTTTGGTACAACAAAATTTGACAATACTACGGGTGATAGATTTTCACAATAACATTTACAAGACAAACATCTGATCTCGCAATGGCGCACCTAGGACCACTATCCGGCCAATTCGGATTGTCCATTGGACTTGTGGGGCCTAAACGACCAAAACCTAGTGGTTTGTCCGGACCCATGCAATGATGTACATGTTCTGGATTTTCACCAATCAAACACACGAGATTGGCTACAACCATGGATGATGGGCCAACCTATGGCCATATGGGGGACCCACGATCGGCCTAATTGTGAGATCCCAGCCATCCATCTACTCGTTCAAAATTTCACCCTTCCATTGCTAAAAATGGCCGAGTAGCAACCTGCACCAAGAAAAGGAAAAGGAGACATTTCCCTTTTGAGAAATGAGTGTTGGCATGATACGGGCCTTTCCCTGGGCCACGTGGATTGATCCCAGCCACTCCTGCTAGGGCAACATGAGTTGGATGCAAGAGACATCTCGTCTCGCAAGAAGGTGGTGAGATAGGGAATATCTCGTGAGATAAACTAAAACGCACATATATGGCCCGAAAAGTGGGCCCTGCAGTGATCAACGATACCATCCAGCTAGCTCGAATGGACCAAATCATACGGAAGTACCATGTACAAAAATCATCCATTGATGGTTAGGTCATCTTCCTCGTCTACTCTTCCGACCCACCATGACGAGATATGCCCCATAATAAGTAAAAATGTACTTTTCTAGTGGGCCAAGGCAGCTAGATCACATCCCCAGGGTCGGATGAGTCCCATGCATACGGGATTCATGAGATTTGCCTATGGGAAGGGTCATCTCCTCTCGACCATTGGATGGGTCCTTGTCATGCCTATAAAAGGACTATTGTTACTCTTGGGATTCTCACCAAAGAGAGGAAACGAGAGAGAGAAGGAGAGAAAGGAGGGAGAAAGAGTGAAAGGGAGAGAGTGGGAGCGAGTCATTGAGTTCCTGTAGGCCCTGCCGAGTCACAGTAGCATCTCAAACACTCAGCTGAGTTCGTTGGGGCATCAGGAGTGGACCGACTCGATCATAGTCCCACCTTGAGCAACAACATATTGATCAACATTCGGATCTCCATTGATGTGCAGATAGCCATAACGAATTGACTCGAGATCGACCGTGGGATCTTTAGAGCAACATTGCTGAGGCCCCTTGCAGTCGTGCAACCTTCCAAAACTGGGAGTTGGAATTGGGACCCCATCTCCAATAGGTAACAGCTAAAACTCCTCAAGTCGGGCATGTCTTGAATCATTACAGATGTTGAGCCAAGCTTTAACACTCTTCTCAGCTCAACAGGCCTCGACTGAGGAGAGTCTTAGTGGGCTACACCACGTATCATAGAGGGTAGCAAATAAGTGTAAGCTCATTGGGCCACACCATAAATCACAATGGGCCGCACCCAGTCACACACTCAATGGGTCATAACACCTATCATATGAAGGGCCACCCTCCCATTCAGATGCAGTGGGCCATGCCTTGCACCAAGCTGTTGGGCCAGTGCAAGTTTACCCACCGCACTAGGCCGAGATCGGCCCAGAGATGGGCTGAAATCAGGCCATTCCTAGGACTGTGCGTGCATGACAACCGGCTGGGCCAGAAACAACCTAGCCCAGACACCCCTCTCAACTATTTTGGGACCACGGGCCTAGGTTGAATCTATGCCGAGTCCTGCCACCGATCTGGGCCAGGCCTAACAGCCCAACCTCATTAGTTGGGCCACGCCCGAGCCAAGGTCAGTGGCCCGCACAACTGGGCCAGGCCAGTCTGGGCTAGAAAGGGCCCTGGAAATGGCCAATGGGCTGAGCCCTGGCTCCACCAGTGGCCAGTAACAGTTGGGATGAAATAGGATTAGCCCAGCCCAGTTTTTGGGCCACCAGTGGGTAGTAGTGATGGGCCAAAATGGATCCAGTCTAACCAGTTCTTGACTCACCATTAAACAATAAATGATGGGCCAAACCAAGCCCAGTTCTGGACCACATTTGGGCCAAATTGGGCCAAGTTCAGGCCCAGTTTGGGCCACAAATGGAAAATAAAGTATTGGGCTAGATCAAGTCAAAGTCAGGCCCATTTCGGGCCTTAGTTAGGGATGATTCGAGGCCCAACCTGGGCCACTTGTTAGGATAAAATTTGGTGGGCCTGGTCACTCTAATGCAAGCCCAAATAGCCTTATTCATGGGACCTCTCAAACCCATACAACTTCAATGTATTAGCTAGATAAAGCCTTGGGAACATTTGTCTAATACAAACTATGACCTTAAGAGATTTCTTGAGTGACTTGGGGCTGTAAGATACTCACATAAACTTAGATCGAGGATGGGAATGCAACCTTACAAGTGATGATTTCTTCCCCTTGAGCTTTCCATTTTCCCATTAGCCTAAGTGATAACTTTTACTTTAATTTTGATTGATAATTGATATCTTCATTTTATAACCACATGTGTTAATTATGCAAATTACATTGGTAGATTACATGCTCAATATTTATTATGCATAAGAACTAAAATAGGTACATCAGTTGGAAACCCCCACTTATAAATGTACACCCATACTTGGGATGCAGCTTGATTGATTGTGATTGTAATGGACCTTCGACTTAGTAGTTATTGAATGGTGGTTTAAATCGAATATTAATGTAGGCCTACCATGTAGGGGTTGTGGTGTCTAAGTGGTTTTTAAGGATGGTCTTTTATCGCATGGTTTTGATATTTGCCCTATGTGGCTTAGTCTTGATGTTTGCCCCATATAGCTTAGTTTTGATATTTGTCATATGTGGCTTAGTTTTGATATTTATCTTATGTGACTTAGTTTTGATATTTGCCCTATGTGATGTTATTTTTGTATTTTCTCTATATAGGTTCAAGGTATTATTTTGTACAACCATGCGATGATAAGCCTCATATATTAAAATATGATTGACCACTAGCCGAAAGGTTTCTATTAAACATCCTAAGGTGGTAGCCTTATGAGTCGGAGATGGTGGTATTGGACTTATGCCCAAGCTGTCGTCCTACGCTGGGTGACAAGCTCCCTGTAGTGACCTTGAGCTTTTTTAAACTGGATGATTGTAATTGGACTAATAATGACTTGGCTAATCATGCATACATGGCATATTGACAATGACGGGTGGGTATTTCTGGATGTTGTATCACGTACCCTCTAGGTTATTGGGGGTATCGTTTCGTTAGTTGTCAGACCATTGACTATCGATTTACGTATGTGATATACAATAGGTAGTTGTTATATGGTACATGATGTATGCACAAGATGTGCTTCGCTAATGGCCAGCCTTTGCATGGGTGATGAGGCCAACTATCGACTGGATAAGCATCCCCAGGTCAATGATGCATTCACGCATCCATGTATATAATAAGACTGCATCATGTATTGTTTTATATGCCTCATTATGTTTTTAGAACTATGCTTATCTAATGCGGTGGTGTGAAATCTTGAGGGAAATTCACATTGAGCTGACCACTCATCTATCAAATATATAGCCATATAGGTAGCACAAGTGGCTTAAGTGATATGCATTTCAGACTCGATGAGGAAAAGAGTACAATCGCCAAGGATGGATGGTTGTATTTGCCAAGAGGAGTTGCGCAATCTTGTGGCTCAAATTTATATGCATTTTACTATCTCTCTTGTATAAATTGTGTAATCCTTGTATTTGTTAGTTCAAAGACATTGGTTTGTATAAGTCATTATGGGCAGCCTCTTATATATTCTGAATGTAATAAAAATTTTCCTTCATCTTGATTTATTCATCCTATGCTAAACTACTAACTCTAAAAGATATATATATATATATATATATATATATATATGGAATTTGGCTCTCTATAGGTTAACACTCAAATTTTTAAAAAATGAGTCATATACTTGGGTCATAAAAACATGGGGCATTACAGACTCTCTCTCTCTCTTTCTCTCTCTCTCTCTCTAGGGCAAGTGGTTAAAGAATGGTAAGATCCGTTCTTAGGCAACCTTCCTTATCTTTGATGGGCTTAGGGAGATCCTCACCCTCCATGTTGGTGAGGCGGAGTGCACCTCTAAGGAGCACCCCTCACAAAACGAACGGGCCTTCATAGGTGGGTTTGAATTTTCTGATTAGGTCAGGTACATGAGGAGGTAGAATCTTCTTCATTACTACATCACCTATTCTGAATGTTCTTGTATGAAGCCGCTTGTTATAAGCTTATGTAATCCTTCTTTGGTAAGCTTGGGAATGACATAAGGCTCACATGCACTTTTCGTCTGCTAGATGTAATTAATCATAGCAAGCATTTCTGACCAATTGCAATATGTTTTCACTATTTTTCGAGGATACAAACGAGCATTTTATTGGAATCTTCCACCCTTTCATTCATTTGCAACCAATAGGGGCTTGATAAGAGTGCTGTTTTACTTTAAATTGCTTGAGGAAGTTGTCCACCTTTTGATTCATGAAGGGTGCCCTGTTGTTTGTGTTGATGGCATGTGGGATTCCGTATCGGCTGATGATGTTGTTCTTTAGGAACCGCACCTCATGAGAGGTTGTTATGGTGGTAAAAGATGTTGCTTCCACCCACTTGGTGAAATAGTTGACTGCTAGCAGGATATATTCGTGGCCATTGGATGCCTTAGGGTTGATTTTGCTGATAATGTTAATGTCCCATATTGAAAAACGGCCAGGGTCTGGTCAGGCTATATAATTTGAAAGCAGGCACATGGATCTGATTCACATGTTCTTGGCATTTAAAGCACGTCTTAACATGTTGACAATAGTTGGCTTCTATAGTTAGCCATTAGTATCCTAGTTGTAAGATTTTCTTGACCATCATGTGTTCGTTCATGTGTGCGTCGCATATTCTATCGTGGACTTCAAACATGATTTTTATAGCTTCTGACTCGTCCACACATCACAACAAGACCTGGTTGAATGACCATCTGTATAAGATGCCACCATTAATAATAAACTATGTGGCTAATCATTGGATCGTACGATAGTCAGTTGGTGTGGCACTTTCCATGTATACGTGGTCTTCTGCATATTTCTTGATATCAGTATACCAAGGGTGCTTGTCAAGTATCATTTCAACTTCTTCAATCTGCAGGTAGAATGTCAGATCTTCTTGCAATTTGACTATGAGTTCCCATTGTACTGCTCTCTTTGGAACGTCTAGCATAGATGCTAAGTGGCCAGGGCATTAGCAAATTGGTTCTTGGCACGTGGCATGCATGTAAAAGTGACTTTGTGAAATTCGTTGATGAGAAATTCATTGATGAGATTCTCGAGATAAATGTGGTACGAAATCATCTTCTCATCCTTATTCTTCCAATCACCATTCGTTTGATTAATGATGAGCTTAGAGTCACCGAAGACCCTTAGCTTTTTCACCCCTAAAATAATTTCTTCTTTTAAGCCTGTTATACTCGTCTCATACTCGGTTACGTTGTTTGTGCATCCAAAGGCTAGCCGTCTTGAAATAGGGATGGGGATGTCATCTGAAAAGTAGAGGATTGCCCTTATTCTGCTTCATTTGGTGTTAGCTGCACCATCAAAGTATAAGGTCCATTCATCTACTTCTGGTCCTTCTTCTTCTATTCAGGAATAGAATCCTCCTCAGGAAGAAGGTCATTAATGGATGGTAGTCGGGAAGGGAGAGTGTTGCGAGGTGGTGAGCCAACGCTTATCCCTTGATTACTTTTTAAGTGACATAGGTGATGTCAAACTCAGAAAGCAATAATTGTCATTCTTTTATCTTCCAGTTAGAGTCAGTTTCTCTAACAGGTACTTCAATGGATCCATTCGTGTGAGCAGGGGGATCGAATAAGTGATCATGTATTGGTGTAGGCGTTAGGTGACCCACACGAGGGCAAGGCATGCCTTTTCGATCAGCGAGTATCAGAACTCGTAATTGGTGAATTAATGGCTGAGATAGTAAATCACTCGCTCATTTCTTCCTACGTTGTCATGTTAGCCAAGGACACACCCGATGACATCTACGGCTACTAAGATATAGAGTAACTGGGGTTTTCCGGGCATTGGAGAGACTAGTACTGCTAGGTCTAGTAGATACTTCTTGATTCTGTTGAAGGCTTCTTGACAATCCTCATTCCATTCCTTTAGTATGTTTTTGTAGATCAACTTGAATATGGGCTCGCATATGGGCGGGTGTAAGATGGGCAATGAAGCGACTGATATATTGGACTCTACCCAAGAAACCTCAAATTTCTTTCTCATTTTTTGGAGGTTTCATCTCAAGAATTACTTTTGTCTTTAATTCATCAACTCGGATGCCATCCTTGTTAATGATGAAACTGAGCAACTTGCCCCTGCTTGCCCCAAAGACACTTTTGAGGATTGAGGTGGAGCTTGAACTTTTCCAATTGGTTGAAGAATTTTTCAAGATCTTTGAAGAGCCCCTCGATGCTTCGGAACTTGACGATCATATCATTCACATAGACTTCCATCTTCGTTCATCATGTTATGGAATAGTGATGTCATAGCTCTATGGTATGTTGCTCCAGCATTTTTTAACCCGAATGGAATGACTCGGTAGCAAAAGGTTCCCCACGGCATAATGAATTATGTTCTTTCACGATCTTCTGTGGCCATTTTGATTTGGTTGTAGCTAGAGAAACCATCCATGAAAGAGAAGATTTTTTATCCTGACAGGTTGTTGACTAGGGTGTCGATGTAAGGCAGTGGGAAGTCGTTCTTTGGATTAGCTTTATTAAGGTCATGGAAGTCAATGCACATTTGAACCTTACTGTCTTTCTTAGGAATGAGAACGATGGTAGCAAGACATTCTAGATAGTTGGATACTAGCAAGAAATCGGCATTGTATTGCTTGATTACTTCCTCTCATATTTTCAGGATCCGTTCTGGTCGCATACCCCTAAACTTTTATTTTATCGGCTTGATTTTAGGCTTTATGTGTAGACTGTGTACCACAAGATCTTCATCCCATCCAAGCATGTTTTCATAAGAGAAGATAAAATTTAATAATCGCAGTTTCAAAAAATCAATCATCATCTTCCTATTGCTCAGAGACAGAGATTTTCCAATGCATACTTCCCAATGATTATCAAGGGTTCCAAGATTGACCACTTTGAAATCGTCGGGTGCAACGTTGGATTTTGAATAGAACTTATTGAGGAGATATTCAAGTTCAGGAGTTGGGTCATCTTTGACCTCTTATAGACCCATGAGTTCGAAGTCTACTTCTATGCCAAAGTCATATATGTCGACTTCAGCTTCATGCAGCTCTTAAGATGAGTTTGGCACTTTATTGTATGTGATTTTTGAAAAGTTTTCTAAGTTTTGGGTATTTTGATTTTTTTTTTAATGTTTTTAGTTTTCATATCTCCCATTAGGGAGAGGGTGTACTAGAGTTTAAATAGTTATGACTGATGGGTTTTGAAAGTGAACCTGATTTCCGTTAAGGGAAATGCGTTCAAATTGATTGACAGTTGGGTTTGACAGACCTACATGGATGATTGGTGGTCAAATATTATAAATGAGCGATGAAATTTCTGTGTGAATGCAGTTCACAATGTCCTCTAAATGTGGTTTATTGAGAGGCTTGTGGCCTCAGTGACTCTAGAGAAGTTGGAGGATTGTCTTCTTGGGTTGACATTACTGCTTGTGCACAGGATCAAGTGATACTTTGATAGGTACATGATGATTGCATAGGGTGGTGAACTTGTAAGCGCTATGGTTTTATGCTCCTTTGGTTATCAAATTTTGTGGTGTCAAAACCTCAATCTATGTCTTGTGCAGCTCATTGTTAAAAATGTTCAAGACATTGCTTCACCACTCTAAGCACTTTTCTTCAAGTCAAGAATGAAGAACTACATCTATTACTTCAAGAAATACAAGTACAAGCTACTACAGAAGAATGCAAGTACAAGCTACATCAGTAGAAGTGATCTTGTCCAAGACTCAAGTCAGTGTGCAACACAAGATGTATTATTATTCAAGCTATAGAAGATCTCATATTCAGTGCTACATTAAGTTAAAAGATCTCAAGCTTCACAATCGTCAAAGGTCATCTACCATCTGAAGATAAGAAGTCTCGATGGTCCTAACCTCACTTTTAAGGTAAGATTGACCTTAGATTGTCCTTAGGATAGATCATTTTGGATTCATAATTCAATTGAATTATTTTACATAGAATTGGACTGTTCTAAGACTATTCCTGAACCTTGTTCGACTAGTCCTATCACTGCCTCAACTAGTCCAAGAGATTCCAAGACCATTCCTAAGTTTGTTACAATTTTTTCAAAAATTTTCTATTCGTCCATGACTAGTCCTAGACTCTGTTCGACCGATCGTGTGAACAGTGTCGACTCATCCTGCGACCAGTCCTGGTTCTACAACTCAAACTCCAACAACCAAACTTTGGGTCTTACGACCAGTCGTAGAGAGCCAACAACTAGTCGTAGACACCCTACGACCAATTGTGGAACGGTTTTACCCAATCGTGCTAAAAAATTCAAAAATTCGTTTCTCCTACGACCAGTCGTAATGTACACTAGACCAGTCGAAGGTGCAATTTCTGCAACTATAAATAGAGCATGAATTTTAGAGTTTGATATCTAAATTTAAGTAAAATCAAGGGATCACTCTAAGATAAGTTTTTGTTTATTTTAAGCTACTTTGTGCATAATTTATATTCTCTTTTGTTAGCTTTATTTATTTGATTTCGTTTCTATATTTCAATCTTAATTGAAAAGAGGAATTGTGATATTCCTTCTTCTTGGAATCAAAATCAAATAGAGCTAGCCCAACTGGTTTAATTTAAAATTAATTAGAACCTAGAACCATTTTAAAGTGAGTATTGGACTTTGAACTTCTACATTCGAACTTCTACTCCAATTGGTTCTTCCGGGCTACTACAAAAGGAGAAATCTAGATATTTTACATTTATTATAAGTTTCATTCTTTTTGGTTTCTTTTGAGATTAAGCTAGAAAAATCTAATTGTATTGGTTATCAGAGGAGAGCCAGAAAACTCAGAAGTGAGGATTTTTGAATTGTGTAAGCCCTTTTCTAAAAGACATAATTGAGAAGGTTTTGGGTGAACCTGTGAAAACTTATTTTAATAGTGAACGCTAATATCCCCTGTGTGAGGATATTATGAGCAGAGTAGCAATCTGTGTGGCTATTTTTTAACAGTTGTTGTACACACAGGCAAACCACTATAACTCTTTGTGTTTTGTAGATGTGTGACTTATATTTTCTATCTTTCATCATTCAGAATTGTGGGATGTATGTGTGGATGTGAATGTTATAATATTTACATTTCAAGCACAGTGGGGAATGTTGTAATAATTTAGATTTAAATTCCTGCAGTTTATTTCAGTTCCTTGCTTTTTATTTATTCTTCTTCAGTTTGAGTTTTTGATACAAAGACCTTTCTAAAATTAAGGTTGTCCTACCATAAACTCTGGTTTTTGGTGTAAAGTTGTCCTTAGAATAACATTTGTATCAACCTCTCAAGACTTGCTTATTGAGGTTGCATTTTATTTCAGCATTGTGAATTGAATTTCTTTATTTGGCTATCTCTTTTCTAAAAGACAAGCTAGGCTATTTCAAGTGGTATCAGAGCATAATAACACATTTTAATTCTTTTTATTTGGATTTATTTCCTAAGCTAATCGATTTAAGCTCTATTTAAGATGTCAAATTTTGATAGCCTTTCAGTCACTAGGCCTCCACCTTTTGATGGCACCAATTATGCCTATTGGAAAGCCAGGATGAGGATCTTCCTTAAATTTATGGATGAAAGTGTGTGGTTAGCCACATTGAATGAATGGACCGCTCCTACCATTAAAGTAATTGGGATCGATGATTCAAAATCAATGAGAGTAACACCTTATTTCTCATGGACCACACTTCAAAAAAGTGAGAGTAGTGCAAATGCTAAAGCAGTAATTGCAATTACATGGGCACTATCACCAGACGAATTCAAAAAAATTATATCCTGTGATTCTGCAAAGTAAGCTTGGGATATTTTAGAAATGACACGCGAGGGTATATCAATTGTCAAGAAATCTAAAGTCCAAATCCTCACAATCAAATTTGAGGAAATACATATGGAAGAAAATGAAATGTTTATGGACTTCTACACTAGATTAAATGACATTATGAACTCTATGTGGGGTCTTGGAGATAAAATCCTAGAAAGTAAAGCGTGTGCAAAAATATTACACTCACTTCCTGAACGGTTTAATTTTAAAGTAACTGCGATCCAGGAACTTTGTGATACGGATACTATGAGGGTAGAAAAATTAGTTGGGTCTTTACAAACTTATGAGTTAAATTTTAAAGCTCCTAAAGGAAAATCTATTGCCCTTAAGTCTTCTAAAGATGTTTCTCAAGAAAACAATTATGATTTAGACAATTCTGAAGACAATATGGCCCCTTTAGCGAAAAATTTTTACAAAATTTTCAAAAGCAAAAGGAGGGTTGATTTTTAAAAAACTAATGAAAAGAAAAGATGTACATTTAAATCTTAGACTTAGAAATCTTTAAAAGATAGTCAATGTTACAACTGCCAAGAATATGGACATTTAACAAATAAGTGTCCTGAAAAGGACAAACCCAAAAAGTAGAGTATGTTGGCTAGTTGGGATGAATCCTCTGATTCTGAAGCCTCTTCTGATTCAGGAGATTTTGAAATTGAGTCAGGTAATGAAGTGAAAGGCCTTATGACTCTAGCCAAATTCACATTTTCAGATAATGATTCAACAAGTGAAGAAAATCTGAACAGTGAATGTGAAAATGAAGATGATCTTCAAGATGCTTACAATGCCTTATACAAGAAAAGTTATCAAATTGTTGTTAAACTTAAACTTCAAAAAAATAATTTCAAAGCTTAAAGAAAATTTTGAATCCCTTGTTTTAGAAAAATCCCATATTTCAGATTTTTTTGAAGAATGTAAATGTGATTTGGAATTCAAAACCTCCCAGATTGAAATTCTGAAATTTGAAAATGAAAATCTTAAACTTGAAGTCTCTTCTCTTTTAAGTTTAAAGGATACATGGAAGTATGCCCAAGGAAATCTAAAGTTAGAAAAACTTTTAACTGGATTAAGGAAATGCGGCGATCGATCTGGTTTGGGCTACGAGAAAAATTTTCCTCTTAAACATAAGAATACGCCTCCTAATTTTGTAAAAGGAGAGACCTTAAACTCAAAAGAGAAAAGTACAAATCAAGTTTTTTCTAAAACTACTAAACTTTTTCAAAAACTGAAAAATAATTATATCAATTATAAACATCAGAACCGAAACCCTTTAACTGAGAAAATAGTTGATCTTCTTAAGGAGCTCTTAAAATCTAACTCAGTGGGTCACTCTAACAATAACTACAATCAAAAGAAGACCCATTATACTCCTGAACCCAAAACTATTATGAAATGGGTTTCTAAGGTTTTCTGCTTGGTTGCCCACACTACTTCCAAAGCTATAAGTCATTCAAAGTGGTACCTAGACAGTGGATGTTCAAGGCATATGACTGGTGATAAAGGATTATTCACCGAGCTCAAAGATATGACTAATGGTTCAGTCACATTCGGCGATGGCAGCAATTGTAAGACTATTGGCCAAGGTACGGTTCAACTCTATAACCTCCCTTTGTTTAAAAATGTTTTATATGTTGAAGGTTTAAAACATAACCTGTTAAGCATATCTCAAATACGTGATAACAATCATAGCATAAAATTTTCTAACCAAGGTTGTGAAATTCTAAATAATAAGGGTTCAGTAATCTTAACTGGTCGCAGAACTTCTGAAAACTGCTATATAGTTAGTGAATCCAGCTCATCTAATCAAACGTGTTACATGGTCCATACCAATGAAACAGATTTATGGCGTAAACGCCTTAGACATATACACTACCATAATCTATACAAATTGAGCAAAAGAGAACTAATCAGAGGTCTACCAAAATTACAGAAAATAGACAAAATATGTGGTGAATGCTAGATTGGCAAACAATGAAGGAGCTCTCTCAAGAAAGTGAACTCCAATGCCACATCAAGACCACTCAAGCTTCTCCATATGGATCTTATAAGACCTACCAGGACGAAAAGTGGAGGTGACAAGAAATACATTTTAGTAATAGTGGATGATTTTACCAAATTGACTTGGGTATCTTTCTTAAGGGATAAGTTAGAAACCCTTGATTAAGTAAAAAGAGTTCTCAAACGGATTCAAACGAAAAATGTTCTAAAGTCAGTAAGATCCGTAGTGATCATGGATCTGAATTTGAGAATAGCAGTTTTGAGAAATTCTGTAGCGATCATGGGATATTACATGAATTCTCTGCCCCCAAAACTCCTCAAAAAAATGAAATTGTTGAAAGAAAAAATAGAGTGCTTTAAGAAATGGCTAATGTAATGTTGAATAGTATGAAGCTATCTAAAAATCTTTGGGCTGAAGCTATTAATACTGCAAGTTATATAATTAATTGAGTTTATATAAGTAAGTCGAATAATAAAACTGCTTATGAAATGTGGTTTGATAAGAAGCCTACTGTCAAATACTTTCGAGTTTTTGGCAGTAAGTGCTATTTTACGTGACTAGGAAAATCTGGACAAGTTTGATACTAAGAGTGATGAAGGGATCTTTTTAGGATACTCTTTAAACAGTCGCGCATATCGTGTACTGAACAAAAGGATCAGTGTTATTCAAGAATCTATAAATGTGGTCATAAACGATCACTTGAATACACCTGCCCCAAGTTCAGACTATGATGAAGTTCTTTTAATTGACAAACCAGATACTTCATCAAATCAAACTGATTCTGAATTAAGGACTATTAAAGATCATCCAACCACTCAGATTCTTGGAAACCCTCTCACTAGAGTATGCACTCGTAGACAACTAGAAGATATTTGTAACTACATATGCTTTACATCTCAGATAGAACCGGCTAACGTAAAAGAATCTCTTACTGACGAAAACTGGATTATTGCGATGCAAGAAGAGCTTAACCAATTTGTGAGAAATGATGTTTATTATCTTATTCCTAGACCTAAAGATAAACATATTATCGGAATTAAGTGAATTTTTAAAAATAAGTTTGATGAACTTGGTAATATAATGCGAAATAAGGCTAGACTACTTGTACAAGGGTACACTCAAATTGAAGGAATTGATTATGATGAAACCTTTGCCCCAGTAGCTCATCTTGAGTCAACCAAATTGTTTATATCAATTGCTTGTGTTAGAAATTTTAAAATTTATCAAATAGATGTAAAGAGTGCCTTCTTAAATGGTGATCTACATGAAGAAGTGTATGTTGAATAACCAACTGATTTTGAAGACCCTAAGAACACTAATCATGTGTATCGTCTTAAAAAGGCTCTCCACGACTTAAAGTAAGCTCCCAAGGCATGGTACGAGAAATTGACTAATTTTTTACTAAGTCATGATTTTTAAATGGAAAGTGTTGATAAAACCTTATTTGTTAAGAAACATAACAATCATATCTTAATAGTGCAGATTTATGTTGATGATATTATTTATGGATCTACCTGTTCTAACATGACTATTGAGTTTGCAGATTTAATGAAATATAAGTTCAAAATGAGCATGGTTGGGGAACTGAACTATTTCCTTTGGTTGCAACTAAAACAGCAACCTAATGGTATTTTCATTTCTCATACCAAATAAGCTCTGAACTTGATCAAAAAGTTTGGATTTGAGAATGGTAAAAATTTTGATACTCTTATGAGTAAAAAATTAAGACTCTCTAAGGACTCTACAGGTAAAAATGTTGATTCTAAGTTATATCGTAGTATGATTGGCAGTTTGCTTTATTTAACTACTAGTAGACCTGATATTGCTTAATGTTGGTATTTGCGCTAGATATCAGTCTAATCCTAAAGAGTCACATTTAACTATTGTTAAGCGGATTATGTGATATGTCACAAGTTTAGTTAATTTGGGTTTTTGGTATCCATATGATACTAGTGTTCAGTTGGCAGGGTATATTGATGCTGATTAGGCTGGAAATATCGATGATAGGAAATCAACCAGTGGTGGTTATTTTTACATCAAAAATTATTTAGTTTCTTGGTTTAACAAGAAACAAAGTTCTATATCACTCTCTACAACTGAGGCTAAATACATCGCAGCTGAAAATGCATGTACTCGGCTTGTTTGGATGAAACGTATGTTAAGTGATTATGGAATTACACATGATTCAATGGTTTTACATTGTGATAATGCCAGTGCTATAAATATTTCAAAAAATCCAATCCAGCATTCACGTACCAAGCAAATTAATATTAGGTATCATTATATTTGTAAATTAGTGAAAGAAAAAATAATATCTTTGGAATACATTCCGACAAAGACTCAACTTGCTGACATTTTCACTAAACTGCTCGACAAAAGAAAGTTTAATAAATTAAAATTTGATCTTGGAATGTGCATTCAAAACTAATTAATCATGCATATGTGTATCATAGTGTAAATATTTTTAAGAATTTATGTATTTAAATTTTAAATTTTTATGATAATATTTCATGAGTGTACTCGATCGGTCCGGGTAAGACCAGTCAATGATAGCCCAAGACTGGTCTTGGAGCACATTGGATTTTTTTAAATTTTAGGAAAAATCATATCTTCTTCATTTCTAACTCCCTCTCCAACAAGCTGATGCCCGACCAATCAAACCCACCGACCTAAATGATCAAGGTTAGTGTGTCATTTGTGTTTTGCTTGTAAAATCTAGTCTATATTACTTCATTGTCACTCTTGGGGTAATCTAGCAAAACCCCATTCCACATCTTTTACATCTTCTTATTTTTTTGATATTCTTGTTGTCAATGGATGCTAGAGGGAAAAAGAAAACAACCCATGGTCTATCATCTTTTAGATCAGCTCCAATAACTCAGCGCCATTTTCGTTCACCCGAAAATGATCCCTCATATGTACGGGATTTGTGTTTGCGCAAGGTTATTGTTGAAAGAGCTGTTGATCTTAACCACATTGCTCCATTTGGTATCTTTTCACTCCTCCAATCTGTAGGATGGGATAACATCTTACATTGGGGTAGGCCTACAAACCAATCTATTACACAGTCCATGTTTTCATGCATCTCTGATTTTTCTACTGAAAATTTAACATTTAAAATAGATACTAGAGAAGGCCCTTTGATGTAGACCGTCATCTAATATCTGGCCTTATGGAAATACATATTAATGATGAGGGCATCCCCATTCATATGCTAACTGAAAAACCCTCTGAATCTGAAAAACAAATGCTCACCAGAGCATCATGTAATATGAATGTGCAATGGACTCATAAAGGGAATGCGCTCCCCTCAAAGTACTTGTTATCCAAATATAGAGTCCTCCATAGAATGTTTACTTCAAATCTATATCTGAGTTCGGATAATAAAATAGAATTAACTTCTTTTATGGTTCGTGTTTTGCATTCTATCGTCTCTAGTACTAAAGTTTGTCTTCCATCTTTAATATGTCATTCCATCATTCAGTTTCGTCTCCATCCAGGTCATAGTGATATACCATTTTCCTATCTTATGACTGTTTTGGCTTCTCATATGTTGGTCGCTATGCCTGTTGGAGAGGTTCCTATTCATAATCTTATTTTTAACAACTCAAATATAAACAAAATAAAGTTGGAATTGGCTCCTGGCCAAGTGGATGGTGGTGATGGAGCTGGAGTTGGGAATGAAGAAGTAGCTGATGATCTTCTTCCTGATGACATAAACATGGATGATATTTTTGATGAAATTAAGTCTGATTCTGCTAATGATCCTGATTATGAACCATTTGAGTTTGATGCGCGTCTGTGTGCACTTGAGGAGAAGGCAGAAAACATGAATGTTTCTCATGACTTACAGTTCAAATATATGTGCAAATATCTTAGGCGCTTAAACAAGGGCATGCATCAACTTGATCCTTCCATACCTGCTCCTTCAGGATCTGATTAAATGATTAACTCTTTGGTCTATGATAACCTTAAGTTTACTTTTGTTGGATTGTAATCTTTATTTGGTTTGATGACTGTGGTTTTTTTACTTTGGTTTGAACTAGTTAATGATTTATGGACTTTATTTACTCCTTGATTACTCATGTTTATTATCATTGTCCATTGTTTTCTTCTTCCTTTGTCATATTGTGACAAAAATGGGGAAAATTTATATGATTCTTTATATGGATTGATTGCATGTGGATTGATATATTGATGAAATATGGACTGTGATAGAGTAGAGTATTTTCTATATATGTATGTTACCCAGGGGGAGTAAGTAAGTAAGTAAGGTGTGTCTTGCCTACTTCATCTTGATGTGTGTTTGTTGATGCATCTGGTGCATGATAAACTGGTGCATGACTCTTTAACCAGGTTGTAACTGGTTTTTTCTATTATAACTTGTGCATAATTCTTTATATTTGTATTGGTTAAATTATTTTTACGTGTTTTGTCACAAATTTGACGAAGGGGGAGATTGTTAGTGCTATGGTTTTATGCTCCTTTGGTTATCAAATTTTGAGGTGACAAAACCTCAATCTATGTCTTGTGTAGCTCATTATTATAAATGTTCAAGACATTACTTCACCACTCTAAGAACTTTGCTTCAAGTCAAGAATGAAGAACTACTTCTATTACTTCAAGAAATGCAAGTACAAGTTACTACAGAAGAATGCAAGTACAAGCTACATTAGTGGAAGTGATCTTGTTCAAGACTCAAGTCAGTGTACAACACAAGATGTATTGTTATTCAAGCTATAGAAGATCTCATATTCAATGCTACATCAAGTTAAACGATCTCAATCTTCACAATCGTCAAAGGTCATCTACCATCTGAAGATAAGAAGTCTCGATGTTCATAACCTCACTTTCAAGGTAAGATTGACCTTAGATTGTCTTTAGGATAGGTCATTTTGGATACATAATTTAATTGAATCATTTTACATAGAATTGGACTATTCTAAGACTAATCCTAAATCTTGTTCAACTAGTCCTAGCACTGCCTCGGCCAGTCCAAGAGATTCCAAGACCAGTCCTAAGTTTGTTGCAATTTTTTAAAAAATTTTCTATTCATCCACGACCAGTCCTAGACTCTGTTTGACCGATCATGTGAATAGTGTTGACTCGTCCTACGACCAGTCCTAGTTCTACGTTTCAAACTCCAGCAACCAAACTTTAGGTCCTACGACCAGTCGTGAGAATGCTATGACCAGTCGTAGAGGGCCTACGACTAGTCGTAGACACCCTATGACCAGTCGTGGAACAGTTTTATCCGATCGCGCTAAAAAATTCAAAAATCCATATCTCCTATGACCAGTCATAGTGTCCACTAGACTAGTCGAAAGTGCACTTTTTGTAACTATAAATAGAGCATGAATTTTAGAGTTTGATATCTTAATTCAAGTAAAATCAAGGGATCACTCTGAGATAAGTTTGTGTTCATTTTAAGCTACTTTATGTATAATTTATATTCTCTTTTGCTAGCTCTATTTATTTGATTTCTTTTATATATTCCAATCTTAATTGAAAAGAGGAATTGTGATATTCCTTCTTCTTGGAATCAAAATCAAATAGAGCTAACCCAACTGGTTTAATTTAAAATCAATTAGAACTTAGAACCATTTTAAAGTGAGTATTGGACTTTGAACTTCTACATTCGAACTTCTACTCCGATTGGTTCTTCTAGGTAGCTACAAAAGGAGAAATCTAGGTATTTTACATTTATTATAAATTCCATTCTTTTTTATTTCTTTTGATATTAAGCCAGACACATCTAATTGTGTTGGTTATCTAAGGAGAGCCAGAAAACTCAGAAGTAAGGGTTTTTGAATTGTGTAAGCCCTTTTCTAAAAGACACAATTGTGAAGGTTTTGGGTGAACCTATGAAAACCTATTTTGATAGTGAACGCTAATATCCCTTGTGTGAGGATATTAGGAGTAGAGTAGCAATCTGTGTGGCTGTTTTTTAATAGTTATTGTATACACAGCCGAACCACTATAACTCTGTGTTTTGTAGATGTGTGATTTATATTTCCCATCTTTCATCATTCAAAATTGTGGGATGTATGTGTAGATGTGAATGTTGTAATATTTACATTTCAAGCACAGTGGGGAATGTTGTAATAATTTAGATTTAAATTTTTGCAGTTTATTTCAGTTCCTTGCTATTTATTTATTCCTCTTCGATTTGAGTTTTTGATACAAAGACCTTTCTAGAAATAAGGTTGTCCTACCATAAACTCTGATTTTTAGTATAAGGTTGTCCTTAGAACAACATTTGTATCAACCTCTCAAGACTTGCTTATTGAGGTTGCATTTTATTTCAACATAGTGAATTGAATTTCTTTATTTGGCTATCTCTTTCCTTTATTTCGGTGTTTTTATTTTAAATTTGGCATTGTCCTATCCCCCCCCGCCCCGGACATATGGCTAGGCCATTTCAGAACTCACAACTGATTTTTGGGTGCAATGGTTGATAATGGCCCGCCACCTCCTCGCAATGATTTTTTATATATATATATATAAGGTAAGCGCTCAAACATAAATGTTAGGAAAATACAGGACCAGTGCACATTAGAATGATAGGAAGGTAAACAGACTAGTGTGAACTGGATTGCAGGAAAATAAATGAATCAGTGACAATTGGAATGTTAGATGCTCGAAAGAGAGTAAAAGGATCAATTTGCACCGGAATATAGGATGCAGACAAGGAAATAAAATAGAACATTATAGACTGGAATGCCGGATGCAGGTAGGAAAGTAAAGCAAACTAGCATAAACTAAAATGCAGTATGTAGGCAGGAAAGTACATAAACCAATATACACTGGAGTGTGAGACTAGTCTTTACTGGAATGTTAAAAAGCATGATGCAGAGACTAAATAAGACTAGTATTCACCGAAATGCCGGAAAGTAAATGTACCAAATTTACAGAATCCCCAAAAATTAAAAAATCTAATGTTTCAAGTTAGGCCTATGCTAGTGATTAGCAATCTCTAGTGGAGTTTCCATTCTGTGAACACCTCCACCCTGCACAAACACGGCAGTGCCCTCACTTCCTTAACTTTGGTATTGATTTGTTAGTGTAGACAAAGTATGTTATTGACTCAGTTATAAAAATGGTGTAAAAATGCATTGAGTTCAGAGTTAGCACTAGCTTAATGAAGCTTAAAATCTATGACTAGCTAGAAACTGTAAAATCACTTAGGGGTCTAACTAGAAACCGTAAAATCACTTAGGGGTCGAGGAATCTCAAAATATTTTAATTCAAGTAATGCCTGCGGTTGGTCTGCAACTGTATATTCTGAGTAAGGACTTCAGTAATGGAAAAGAAAGGGATTGACCACCATTTTCTGCTCGCACAATGTGCAGTCTATATTTCACAAAATTTTGTAGTTTTTGAATATTCAACAGAATTTTGGCATTTTTATATTTGGTCATGCTTCGCATAACCCATAAGGGTCAGGCAGGCAAAAATAAGGAGAAAAATCTATCTAGTCTTATATTACAAAGCCAAGTGGCCCCAGGTAGGCAAATAAAGTAAAAATATAGTGAGTAAAATGAAATACAAACTACCCTTACTTCGTGGAGCTAAATAGCACCACGTAGGAAAATAAAATTAAATTGTAGTAAATAAAATGGAGTACCAACTAGCATTGCTTCATAGGATTAAAGATCCTAGACAGACAATTAAAAGAAAAGAAAATGAAAAAGGGAGAATAATGCACAATGAGATAAAAAGAAATATGAATGTGGTTGATGCACTTAGAACATGTGAAGTGGAATGCGACTTAAATAAAAGTAAACTAACTCTTATCTTCAGTGACTCCTTTAATGGCCTTTTGTGTCTCCTATGTCAGACAGCATGTCGGCATGGTAAAAATATTTAAGGCACCTCGAGCAGCACCTCCGAGTGAAATCAAACCCTCGAACCCTCTCTATATTTTCCTCTCTCGCTTTATGCTCTCTTTTTTTCTCTTTCGCTCTCTGTTTCTCTCTTTCCCTCTCTCCCTCTCTAACCCGCTTTCCTTTGTTCCTTTCTGTCTCCCTTTTTTTCCTTTGCTCTCTCATTCAACAATGAGTTCCTTCTATAAGCATTGGCAGTCATAATCCACTGCCAACAGCCGCAATTCATTGGGTTGCATTGTGGGCACTTGTTGTTTGAAATATATATCGTACATATATAATATATATTATATATGTAAGTTAAAAAGCAATCATAACCTTTATATATATATATATATATATATATATATATATATATATATATATATATATATATATATATATATATATATATATATATATATATATATATATATATATCATAATGATTAGTTTTTTTCTTTTTCTACAAATTATTTAAATGATTGTATCTTATTTATTGTCCATCCACTTTCAGTAATCTTAATATCTTTAGAAAGATAATCCGATAAGCTTCTTATAAGATTAGAATCACTTCAATTGGACCCCATTTTACTTGTCCAAAGTATGATCGTTCGATATATGAAATCAATTGTCTATAATTTGGGCAATTATTTATTTTTATGATTTTAAGCTCATTAGAAATGTTTCTTGATAAGCTTTTCAATGAAATTGAAATTACTTCAATAAGATCTCATTTGATTAGTATAAAGTGCGGATATAATTTTTACGACTTTGTCCACTTAGCAGTGCGTGTTTTGGTAAACGAATCAAATCTTCCTCATTATAACCCGAATAGGAGAAAACTTAAGTTCATTAGGAATATCATTTGACCACATTTCCAATGAACCATAAATCATCTTTATCAATCAACATTTGCTTTTAATAATACCATGACTACTTTGTGTATAAGGATGACCTTACTTTCATCGATCTTGAAGATATAACCTCTCATGCCTCAGTACAACATTATTCGAGAAGACTAAGTAGTACAGAAAGTGATCATTAGGTAGAGAAAGTTCATTTTATTCTTTTTCACACATCAATTATTATGTATAAAGAGTCTCAAGGGTTTTAGAGTTCGAATACACGAATGTGACCAAATCGTTATTAGATTTGGCGCCAGCCAATCAGGTCCATTGATTATATCTGGAACGTGCGGAGTATGCTCCCAATTGAAACCATTCAATGATTTTTAAGTTAGTAGGAGAACATTTATTAATATCAAGCTTAAATTCAAAAGGTAACTTATACTCATTTTAGGTGGGGTGTCCACGGGACAAACAAATATCAATGTGGTATGTAAAAAGGTTCCAACGGTTGACGTCATTATCCTCATTATTCCTCTGGTGTGGTTCACATGAGCTTCAGATATACTTCAATTTCGGGATCATGCATTAATATAAGCTGGAAAAAATGAATGGATGCAACCGATAATGACATGTACATTAATGTGGGCCCCGGTGAGTTACTCACTACACAATCCACCTCCGAATCTGAAGTACTATGTTCATATCCCAAGGCCGTGGATCATCGCATGCAATGACAAAGAAATGGAAAATATCAGCCTCCTAAAGACTCTAACCCTTGAGAAAATTACCCCTATAGACCCCACCTTTTATCCAACATCTTTATGAAGGATCCAAAACTTACCTTCCCAACTTAGACTTTGCACGATGGGCAGAGCATTTGAGGACGAAAATACCCCTGCTTTTCAAAGTGATTTTTTATTTCTATAGACTTATGGCTACAGATTATAACCGTAGCCATAAGTACCGTAAGTCGGTCTGGTCCCCCCCCCCCCCCCCCCCCCCCCCCCCCCACATGCTTCAATTGCCTCGTGAGTTCCATGTAATGGCTCCCCCCTCTAGCTAAAGTAAATGGTTCCAGATGTTGGTACCACCCGTAAATTAGCTAGGTACCTTTCGAATATGTAGGCATAACCAGTACTTTTAACATTCATTAGTGCTCTATAGGTCGTCTTAAACACCCCCACTAACGAAAAATCTGATAACGAAAAGCCTGACAATCTAAATGTGAAAGAACATGAAAGTTGCAATGAGTCTAAATCAACTTTTTACGGCTACAATATGCCCTTCAAAATGAAAAAAGAATCTGCCATCTTGACACAAAATACAAGATCCAGTTATATATCCTTTCTCCAAAATAATGTAACTTGGACACAAGTGTCTCAATGTTGGATGAGGATGAAATAGCGGTGAAGACCGCTTGAGTTGAAGTAGGAATATGCCAATATGTCCTAGAGGGGGGTGAATAGGACTTTTTAAAGTTTTATAGTATATTTAAAAATCCTATTACACTAATCCTATCAGATATATAATTAATAGGATTACTCAAATATAACTCTACTGGCTTCCAAGCGAAGTAGAGGATCCAATCACAAACTATTCAGAGGATAGCAATATAAAGCTTAGTTCATACTGGATATGACTGTGTATGTGTGTGAGGTGTGATCTCAGATATTCAAATATTAAAATAATAAAGCAAATCACACAAACAAAGTAATCGCAAACACAATCATTTTTATAGTGGTTGGACTATTTGTCTACTCTACTCTCGGCTGCCGCACTCAACCGTTGAGGGTATCAGATTTCACTAAGGAGGTTTTCTAGGGTTCACCTCAAACCTAAGGTTTTAAATCAGGTTTACCTTCAACCTTTACATGGAGGTTTCTACTCGGTTCACCTCTAACCCTGGAGTTTCACTGGTTCACTCCTAACCAGATGTTTATGCTCTCCACAGAACAAGGATCCACACAACATACCCATTACGTACACTCCTGCCAGAGGCCTCCTATGAGGACTTTAAAGGGTGAGCAACACTTAAGACCGAATCTTAGAAAGGAATGATCATAAGTGTCCTCTGGACTCTAGATACTTATAGATAAGTTGATGAGTCCCATTTAGCGTAATGATGAAGATCTCCTCCTTGTTGTTGAAGAGTCTTCAGCTCCCTTGATCCACAACAAAAGATGTACCAATACTTAGCTTCGGGTTGGCTAAATGAGACTCATCAACTTATCTATGACAGAGTTTGATATCATCGAGCAGGATTATACTCTCGATGGGATTGACTGTCCGCTCGATAACACAAACTCAAATGTCATACGCTTTTGAAACCTTTTGTCAGCTGGTCGATGGGATCAATACTGGTGTCGATGTCATCAGATTTTGAACTCCGATTCCATCGATACTGGGATCGATCTATTGACATTTGAAGCATGAGAGAGACAAGACTTGAAATATTTCAGCTTTTTAGGATATGATCGGGGAACAACTGATGTCATCGAAATTTGAATATCGATAATATCGAGGACATGTTGATGGGATCGATAAACCATATAGATTTACCTATAAGCACGCTGGATAGTTTGTGTCCTGTTTCGCTCTAATCGACTAGCCCTCGATAACATCGACATAAGAATATCGATTTTCTTGAGTGACCCCCGATCAAAGTTAAAAACAACTTGAAATATTTGTTGGAAGAAATGAGCACCCACTATCGATATGATCGATGGCCTTCTGATATGATCGATATTTGAATTCAGATTGAATCGGGAAGGACATCGATATATTGAAGCACATAGTAATTTTCTTAAGAAAAACAGGGGCGCTAAAAATCTGCCTATCGATTTTATCGAGCCACTTTCGATGGGCTCAATATTTGAATATCGATGATATCGATGGGTGTATCAATGTATCAATATATCCATCCAGATAAGTATGCGGTTGTTGGAAACTTTTAGTCCTCTTATTGATAGTATCGATCAAGTGTCGAGGACATTGACACCGCAGGTCGATCATATCGAAATGTGTATCGATACAATCAACAGGGTAAGCAAACTTAGAGATTTTCTGATGTTTGAAAAAGTTCACTTACCTAAAAACCCTCATATATTCTTAGTTGTTTTTAAGGGTTTTAATCACCTGGTGTTTTGAGACATGGGATGTGATGCTATGATTTACCTATGGTGAGCTTCCACACATCCGATTGAGGCAGGCGCTTGAATTTTTTTTCCGGTGAGGCTCTGCAGATCGACTGACTCAACACACACTGTAATTGACAAACCAGGGCACTAGCAGGTGCACTTTCAATCTCCCCCTTTGTCAATTGTGTGACAAAATACCAAAACACCTTAGGATAATATTTAGACAGACACATCCTAAATTGTGTGTACATGCTTTTATATAATTTTACAAATTCTATTATAGCCATGCACACAACCAGTATTTTCTCCCCCTTACTGTAAAACTCCCCCTTTCTTGGTGTAGCTGCTCCCTCTAACACCTGCAACATATAATAGAAAATATCCAATTTTCCACACGGGGTGTTTTAACTTTTCTCTCCCTTTTTGATAGTCATTGGCAAAGGTATAGCATTACAATAGATTTGACTGAAGTTTAACACATATGGGAGAACATGCATACATATAGTTAAGATAGATGGGTAAACCATCTCAAATGTGAGTCATGTGTATGCGAGGGAAGTAACCAAGTATGACAGTGAGAGATATGAGTAAAACAGCACATGCCATGTAGAACTATGGATGCATTCAGTACAATAATCATGAAAATCACATGCATTCCATAGTAGAAACTCCATTTAACTAGGGGATTGCATATATCACTATGGCAGTAAGAATAGAATTATATGCAGCCATATTCAAAAATATCCAAAAATATATTGCCACAGACAGAAGTAGAGGTATAAGCGTCATATTTCCCAACAACTATCGATTGTATCGATATACCTTTTTCAATGAAATCGAAGATTGTATAGATAACATCGCTGAGGTGAAAATTTTAACGTTAGCGCACTTAGCAGTGTGGCCATGAATATCTCAAATTTCTAGATGTACCTATGTGAGCCATTATTCTTGAGATATTTATTAACGTGAGCATATGCCAATGGATGTTTGAAGGTCACAGAACCTGTTGGTGTCAAGAGGCTTTGTGAGAATATCGGCATGCATTTTTTCAGTAGTGACATAATCCAGTGCAATGATCTTTTCTTCAACAAGTTCTCTGATGAAATATGCCAGATGTCAATATGCTTGGTCTGAGAGTGATGAACTGAATTTTTTGAGATGTTTATAGAACTTCTATTGTCGCAAAAAAAGACTCATTGTAGGCTGTGCAATCCCGTAGTCCAACAACATTTATTTCATCCACAGGAGTTGTGCACAACAGTTACCTGCAGCTATATATTCAGCCTTTGCAGTGGATAATGAGATTGAATTTTGCTTCTTGCTTTGCCAGGAGACCAAACAGTTACCAATATAAAAATATCCTCCACTTGTTGATTTTTTATCGTGTAAGTTTCCAGCCCAATCTGAATCAGAATAACCAGCAATGATGGTGGATGTTTCATACGGATACCATAGACCAAATGTGGTAGTCCTAGCTACATATTTGATGATCTTTTTAACAGCTGTTAGGTGGGATTCCTTAGGATCTGCCTGATATTGAGCACATACTCCCACACTAAAGGATATATCTGGACGACTAGCTGTGAGGTACAGTAAGCTTCCAATCATACTTCGATAGAGATGTTGGTCCACACTTTTCCCATTAATATCTTTGAAGAGTTTAAGAGTGGTACTCATAGGTGTGTGATAGGTACGAGTAGACTCAAGCCCAAATCTTTTCACCAATTCTCTTGCATACTTGGTCTGGTTTATGAATATTCCATCAGCCAGTTGCTTGACCAGTAGTCCTAAAAGGAAATTTAATTCACCAACCATGCTCATTTCAAATTTTGATTTCATGAGGTTGGCAAATTTGTGTGCCTCATCTCCACATGTTGACCCAAACACTATATCATCCACATAGATTTGTGCAATAAGCAATGAGTTCTCCGTTCTTTGAGTAAATAGTGTTTTGTCTACACATCCTCTGCAGAATTTATGGTCTAACAGGAATTTTATTAATCGATCATACCATGCACGCGGTGCTTGTTTGAGACCATACAGAGCTTTATCCAGGTGATATACATAATGGGAAAACTTAGGATCTGAAAATCCTTTTGATTGTTCTACATAAACTTCTTCAGTAAGATCCCCATTAAGAAATGCACTTTTAACATCCATCTAAAATAGTTTAAATTTTAGAGCACATGCAACTGACATAAGAATTCTAATAAATTAAAGACGAGTAATAGGAGCAAATGTTTCATCAAAATCAACTCCTTCTATCTGTGAATATCCTTGGGCAACTAACCTTACTTTATTTCTGATCATATTTCCTGACTCATCGAATTTATTCTTGAAGACCCATTTGGTTCCAATGACATTTGTACCAGTTAGTCTAAGAATCAATTTCCATACCTCATTTCTCTGGAATTGTTGAAGTTCTTCTTGAATAGCATTTATCTAGTGTTCATCTTGAAGAGCTTCCATGACATTTTTAGGTTCAATTTTTAAGGTAAAGAAGAAATGGCTATAAATATTTTTTATCTGCCGTCAAGTTTTTACGCCATCATTTGGGTCTCCAATGATCTATTCTCGTGGGTGATCCTTCACGATGGATACTTCAGAAGACGGTCTGGGTTCATTTGATGCTGGGGTTTTGTACTCCAATTTATCTACAATGCATGAGTATACATCATCTTCTAATTCACTTACAAGATTTTCTTCATCATGAAGATGATCATCAATTACCACATTGACTGTCTATTGAATAGTGAGGGTTCTTCGATTATATACTCTATACGCACGACTATTCATGGCATACCCTAGAAAAATACCTTCATCACTCTTAGACTCAAATTTTCCTAGGTGATCTCTGTCTCTCAAAATATAACATTTACTCCTAAAGACTCGAAAATATTTTACACTAGGTACCTTTTCATACCACAGTTCGTATAGAGTTTTGTTCAGACCTGCTTTGAGATATACTCTATTTATGGTGTAGAAAGCAGTATTGACAGCTTCTGCTTAGAAATTTTTTGCCATATCTTTTCCATTTAGCATGACTGACCTCATTTCTTGCAGCACACAATTTTTCCTTTCAATGACTCCATTTTTCTGTGGGGTTTTTGGGGCTGAGAATTCATGACGAATTCCTTTCTCATTGCAGTATTTTTCAAAATTTTCATTTTCAAATTCCCCACCATGATCACTTCTAATATGATTAATGTCATATTCTCTTTCATTTTGAAGTCGTTTAGCCAGGATTGCAAATTCTTCAAAAGCATCGGATTTTTTCCAAAGAAATGTAACCCAAGTAAATCTGGTGTAGTCATCTATTATAACAAGGAAGTATCTTTTCCTCCCATGGCTTTTCACTTTGGTTGGGCCAACCAGATCCATATGTAACAGATCTAATGGTTTTGTTGTTGCTATGGTGGTTGTCTTTTGTGTCCACTTTTTATCTGTTTTCCTTTTAGACATTCTCCACATATAACTTTTTCTTCTTTTCTAATCTTAGGAAGACCTCTAACCAAACTTTTTGAGCTGAGCTTAGCTAAATTTCGGTAATGAACATATCCCAACCTTTGATGCCATAATTTAGATTCAGTTTTCAACACCATATTACACTTTGTAGTTATCACATCCTCATTTTCACTTTCTATGATATGACAGTTATCACTAGTGCGTAATCCTTTTATGAGGGATTTTCCTGTGTGATCTAAAATTCTACACACATCTTTCGAGAAGGTGACCAGATGTTCCTTGTCACAAATTTGAGAGATACTCAGGAGATTATGTTTCAGACCTTCTACACAGAGGACATGTTTAATTTTTGCAAGGCCTGGTACAACTATTGTCCCTTATCCAATAATTTTGGCTGAGCTACCATCTCCAAAAGTGACTGATCCTCCATCGAAGTTTGAGTACTCACAGAAATGAGTTTGATCACCAGTCATGTGTCTAGAGCATCCACTATCAAATCCCATATTGAGGGTCAAGAGAGAATAAAGTCATGCTTGATAAGTCAAGGGCTGATGGGGTTGTAATTCAAGAGTCTTCAAATCCTAAAAAGAATATCGAATTGGTGTAACTCTTGCCTTTGTTGTTTAAAACTTAAGTGTTGATGGTTGGTCCATGCATAATCACCTGTTTACATTTTTCTGGTATGTGAGGGGGACCTGAGCCTTACATGCTCTTAACACTAGAAGGAGATTCCATCTCACTCGTCGTTAGCACCGATAAAGGGGATTTAGCTAAAAATTCCTAGTTGAAGACCATCTCCGCACTTTTCTATACCTACTTACAATCAGATTCCATGGGTTTCCACTTTGGTTGGGCCAACCAGATCCATATGTAACAGATCTAATGGTTTTGTTATTGCTATGGTGGTTGTCTTTTTGTGTCCAGTTTTTATCTGTTTTCCTTTTAGACATTCTCCACACACAACTTTTTCTTCTTTTCTAATCTTATGAAGACCTCTAACCAAACTTTTTGAGCTGAGCTTAGCTAAATTTCAGTAATGAACATATCCCAACCTTTGATGCCATAATTTGGATTCATTTTTCAACGCCATATTACACTTTGTAGTCATCACATCCTCATTTGCACTTTCTATGATATGACAATTATCACTAGTGCATAATACTTTTATGAGGGATTTGCTTGTGTGATCTAAAATTCTACACACATCTTTCGAGAAGGTGACCAGATGTTCCTTATCACAAATTTGAGAGATACTCAGGATATTATGTTTCAGACCTTATACACAGAGGACATGTTTAATTTTTAGAAGGCCTGGTATAGCTATTGTCCATTGTCCAATAATTTTGGCTTAGCTACCATCTCCAAATGTGACCGATCCTCCATCGAAGTTTGAGTACTCACAGAAATGAGTTTGATCACCAGTCATGTTTCTAGAGCATCCACTATCAAGATACCATTTTGAACTATTGCTAGCTTTTAGAGCAGTATAGATTACAAGGCAATTGTTATGATTTGTCACATCCTCTGGGACCTTCTTGACCATGATTCCTTCTTCAGTCAAGATCAATCTCTAGGCGGTGAAGCCCTTAAAGAAAGACTTTCTCTGATACCAATTGAAATAGTGGTGAAGACCGCTTGAGTTGAAGTAAGAATATGCCAATATGTCCTAAAGGAGGGTGAATATGACTTTTTAAAGTTTTATAGTGTATTTAAAAATCCTATTACACTAATCTTATCAGATATATAATTAACAAGATTACTCAAATGTAACTCTACTGGCTTCCAAGCCAAGTAGAGGATCCAATCACAAACTATTCAAAGGATAGCAATATAAAGCTTAGTTCATGCTAGATATGACTGTGTATGTGTGTGAGGTGTGATCTCAGATATTTAGATATTGAAATAATAAAGCAAATCACACAAAAAAAGCAGTCATAAACACAGTCATTTGTATAGTGGTTCGTCTGCTTGTCTACTCCACTCCCGGCTGCCGCACTCAACCATTGAGTGTACCAGATTTCACTAAGGAGGTTTTTCAAGGTTCACCTCAAACCTAAGGTTTTAAATCAGGTTCACCTTCAACCTTTACACGGAGGTTTCTACTTGGTTCACCTCTAACCCTGGAGTTTCACTGGTTCACTCCTAACCAGATGTTTATGCTCTCTACAAAGTAAGGGTCCACACAACACACCCACTATGTACACTCCCGCTGGAGGCCTCCTATGAGGACCTCAAAGGGTGAGAAACACTTAAGACCGAATCCTAGAAAAGAATGATCACAAGTGTCCTGTGGACTCTAGATACTTATACATAAGTTAATGAGTCTCATTTAGCGTAATGATGAAGATCTCCTCCTTATTGTTGAAGAGTCTTCGGCTCCCTTAATCCGCAACAAAAGATGTACCAGTACTTGGCTTCGGGTTGGGTCAAGGTTGTGATGGAAATCCACTCTTAGAATTTTCCTATAAGGAAGATAGATTGATTCCCGTCATTTATTCATTCAAGGCATCCCAGCTTAATGATATGCTATTAAGATAGTTGCTGAAGGATCCTTGAATGCGGAAGTTCATTTTTCAATCCACTCTATTGAATGTTAATGAATGAGAGTGGATTGGAAGATGAACTCCCATGAGAGAAAGGGCTTTGGGTATCTGATCTAAAGGTAAAACACACAAAAGCACTCTCTTCTTTCTTTGCAAGCAATGTCGACAAGTCTCTCTTTATATAGGCAAAAGGTTCCAATGGATATAAAACGGTCATATTTATGACGGAATTTGATATCATCGAGCAGGGTCGATATCATCGAGCGTATACTCTCGATGGGATTGATTGTCCGCTCGATAACACAAACTCAAATGTCTTACGATTTTGAAACCCTTTGCCAACTGGTCGATGGGATCGATACTGGTGTCGATGTCATCAGATTTCGAACTCTGATTCCATCGATACTGGGATCGATCTATCAACATTTGAAGCATGAGAAAGATAAGACTTGAAATATTTCGACTTTTTAGGATATAATCGAGGAACAACCGATGTCATCAGAATTTGAATATCGATGATATTGAGGACGTGTTGATGGGATCGATAAACCGTATAGTTTTACCTATAAGCACGCTGGACAGTTTGTGTCCTGTTTCGATCCAATCGACTAGCCCTCGATAACATCGACATAAGAATATCGATTTCCTCGAGTGGCCCCCAATCAAAGTTAAAAACAACCTAAAATATTTACTGGAAGAAATGTGCGCCCACTATCAATATGATTGATAGCCTTCCGATATGATTGGTATTTGAATTCTGATTGAATCGGGAAGGACATCGATATATTGAAGCACATAGTAATTTTCTTAAGAAAAATAGGGGCGCTAGATATCTGTCTGTCGATATTATTGAGCCACTTTCGATGGGCTTGATATTTGAATATCGATGATATCGATAGGTGTGTCGATATATCGATAAATTCGTCCAGATGAGTATGCGGTTGCTGGACACTTTTAGTCCTCTTATCGATAGTATCAATCAAGTGTCGAGGACATCGGCAGTGCAAGTCGATCATATCGAAATGTGTATCGATACAATCGACGGGACAAGCAAACTTAGAGATTTTCTGATGCAGGTCGATTATATCGAAATGTGTATCGATACAATCGACGGGACAAGCAAACTTAGAGATTTTCTGATGTTTGAAAAAGTTCACTTACCCAAAAACCCTCATATGTTCTAAGTTATTTTTAAGGATTTTAATCACCTGGTTTTTTGGGACATGGGATGTGAGGCTATGATTTACCTATGGTGAGCTTGCACACATCCGGTCGAAGCAGGCGCTTGAATTATTCTTCCTATGAGGCTCTGCAGATCGACTGACTCAACACACACTATAATTGACAAACCAGGACACTAGCAGGTGCGCTTTCAGTGGATACCTGTGCCTTTTATATTGTCCGTTAAAAGTTAGGTTCACCCCATGCCAATATAAATTTAAAGCACTAATCATCACATGCTATTTTATTCATTTGTATTTGAAAAATCCAAAAGTTACTATAATAAATAAAACCTAAACTTCAATTAATTATCTGTGAAGATGGTTACCAATTATTATTTTTTTCCTTGGTGAATCAACAAGGAGCTCAGCCAAGTTAATTCAAATAAGATAAGAACCTCGCCTATTCACACTATGAATAAGTACCATACATAACTAGGCCAGGTTTTGCAATGACTCGGCCGATCCACCAAGTTGTAGAAACTCAGCCCGAGTCGGTTATCATCATCTAAGCCTTATCCCAAGCCAATGAGGCCCATAATTTTAGAGATTATATAGACTGCTTGCGATGAATCTCAAGCCCAGTGACGCCCATAATTTCCTATAGTTTTCGACTTATTGAGCGAGGGAACCTAGAAATTGAGCGAGGCAAGCTTGAAATTGAGCGAGAGAACCTAAAAATTTAGCGAGACAACCTAGAAATTCAGCGAGAGAACGTAGAAATTGAGCAAGGCAACCTAGGAATTGAGTAAGTCAAACTACAAATTGAGCGAGGCAACCTAGAAATTCAGCGAGGGAACCTAAGAATTGAGTGAGGCAACCTAGAAATTGAGCGAGCGAGGTAACCTAGGAATTGAGTGAGACAATGTACAGATTGAGCGAGGCAAACTAGAAATTCAGCAAGGCAACCTAGGAATTGAGCGAGGAAACTACAAATTGTGCGAGGAAAACTACAAATTAAGCGAGGCAACATAGAAATTCAGTGAGGGAACATAGAAATTAAGCGAGGGAACCTATGAATTGAGCGAGGCAACCTAAGAATTGAGCGAGGAAAACTACAAATTGAGCGAGGCAACCTAGGAATTGAGCGAGGGAACCTAGAAATTTAGCGAGGCAACCTAGAAATTCAGCGAGGTAAATAAGGAATTGAGCGAGACAACGTACAAATTGAGCGAGGAAAACTAGAAATTCAGCGAGGAAACTTAGGAATTAAGCGAGGCAAACTACAAATTAAGGGAGATAACTTAGAAATTCAGTAAGGGAACATAGAAATTCATCTAGGGAACCTAGGAATTGAGCGAGACAATGTAGAAATTGAGGAAGGCAACTTATAAATTAAGCGAGGGAACCTTGAATTGAGCGAGGAAAACTACAAATTGAGTGAGACAACCTAAAAATTCAGTGAGGTAACCTAGGAATTGAGCGAGACAACGTACAAATTGTGTGAGGCAAACTAGAAATTCAATGAGGAAACCTAGGAATTGACGGAGGAAAACTACAAATTGAGCGAGGCAAACTACAAATTGAGCAAGGCAAACTTCAAATTCAACGAGGGAACCTAGAAATTAAGCGAGGGAACGTAGAAATTGAGTGAGAGAACCTGTAAATTGAGAGAGGCAACCTAGGAATTGAGCGATGCAAACTACAAATTGAGCGAGGCAACCTATGAATTGAGTGAGGCGAACTACAAATTGAGCTAGGGAACCGAGAAATTCAACGAGGCACCTTAGAAATTCAGTGAGGTAAACTAGAAATTAAGCAAAACGACATACAAATTTAGCGAGGCAAACTAAAAATTCAGCGAAGCAACCTAAAAATTCAGTGAGGGAACCTTGAAATTCAACGAGGGAACCTAGGAATTGAGCGTGACAGCGTAGAAATTGAGCAAGGCAACCTATAAATTGAGCAAGGGAACCCAGAAATTTAGCGAGGGAACCTTGAATTGAGCGAGGCAAACTACAAATTAAGTGAGTCAACCTAGAAATTCAGCGAGGGAACCTAGGAATTGAGCGAGACAACATAGAAATTGAGTGAAGGAACCTATAAATTGAGCGAGGTAACATATGAATTGAGCGAGGCAACCTAAGAATTGAGCAAGGGAACCTAGAAATTCAGCGAGGCAACGTAGAAATTCAGCAAGGCAACCTAGGAATTGAGCGAGGAAAACTACAAATTGAGCGAGGAAGCCTAGAAATTCAGCGAGGTAATGTAGAAAATCAGCGAGGCAACCTATGAATTGAGCAAGGCAACCTAGGGATTGAGCGAGGCAAACTACAAATTGAGTGAGGCAACCTAGAAATTCAGCGAGGCAACGTAGAAATTAAGCAAGGTAACCTATGAATTGAGCTAGGCAACCTAGGAATTGAGCGAGGCAAACTATAAATTAAGCAAGGCAACCTAGGGATTAAGAGAGAAAAACTACAAATTGAGCGAGGCAACCTAGGGATTGAGTGAGAAAAACTACAAATTGAGCGAGACAACGTAGAAATTCAGTGAGGTAACCTAGAAATTTAGCGACGTAAACTACAAAATGAGCGAGGCAACCTAGAAATTCAGCGAGGCAATGCAAAAATTTAGCAAGGCAACCTAGGAGTTGAGCGAGGGAAAGTAGAAGGTGAGAAAGGGAAACTTGAAGTCAGGCGAGGCAAATTAGAAGTTGAACAAAGCAAGTATGAAAGTTAAGGGACGGAAACATTTACGAGTTATGAAATTTCATTCAATATAAATTTTCCTGAAGTAAAAATTATACAGGGTATATACAACACTATATATAATATAGCATTTCACAAAATTTTCCTCTTCATCCCATGCCTACGATAAGTATCATTTACTGGTTACAGACAAACAATCATATGCTATCGACTTCCTACAATGTATAGTGAAATTTTTCATGTCTGTTCCCTCCAAGGTGCGACCGCTGCATAGTATATCGATGAATTTCATTATAAATATATCACAGTCAAAACCATTTCTTTGCTTCAGCATAGATTTCTCTTCTTTGGCGGTCCATGTCTTTTCTTCAAGCGCGGTGACGTCTCCGGTGGCATAGAAGAGAATAGGGAGCGCCTCCGTCATCATTTTGATCTTCTGCTTATACTTGAGGAGAGCATTTGACACTAAGCTATCAATAATAACAATCTCCCGTTGTCTTGGATATAGGACCATCAAGAACCAGTGAGAGTTATCATGGTTCACGGATACATAAACCTGTCCATGTTTAAGAAGTAGGTGGTCAGTAGAATTGAGCGAGGCAAACATGAAATTCAACGAGGCAAAGTAGAAAATGAGTAAGGAAAACATGAAATTCAGCGAGACAAACATGAAATTCAGCGAGACAAGCTCAAAATTGAGTGAGGCAAACTAGAATTTGAGCGAGGCAAGGTGAAAATTGAGTGAGGCAACTTAGAAATTCAACGAGGCAACCTACAAATTAAACAAGGCAACATAGAATTTGAGCGAGGAAACCTAGAAATTCAACGAGGCAACCTAGAAATTCAGTAAGGTGACCCTGAAATTGAGCGAGACAACATAGAAATTATGCGAGAAAACCTAGAAATTTAGAGAGGCAGCATAGAAATTGAGTGAGGCAACATAGAAAGTGAGAGAGGCAACCTAGAAATTAAGTCAGGCAACGTAAAATTTGAGTAAGGTGACCTAGAAATTGAGAGAGGCAACCTAAAAATTGAGCTAGGCAACCTAGAAATTCAGCGAGGCAACATAGAAATTGAGCGAAGAAACCTACAAATTAAGCGAGGCAATATAGAATTTGAGCGAGAAAACCTAGAAATTGAGTGAGACAACTTAGAAATTCAACGAGGAAACCTAGAAATTCAGTAAGGCAACCTAGAAATTGAACGGGGCAACATAGAAATTGAGTGAGGCAACCTAAAAATTTAGCTGGGCAAGCTGAAAATTCAATGAGGTAACATAAAAATTAAGTGAGGCAACCTAGAAATTGAGCGAGGCAACCTAAAAATTCAGCGAGGCAACGTAAATATTAAGCGAGGCAATATAGACATTGAGAGAAGGAACCTAGAAATTCAGCGAGGCGACCTAGAAATTCAACGAGGCAAGGTGAAAATTGAACGAGGCAAGTTAAAAATTGAGTGAGGCAAGCTGAAAAATGAGCGATGCAACTTAGAAATTGAGCGAAACATGAATTTGTTCGAGGTAAGCTTGAAATTGAGTGAGGCTAACATGAAACTCAACGAGGCTAATATGAAACTCAACGAGGCTAACATGAGTTGGAATGAACTTTAAATGAAATTGAACTATCCTAACACATAATTGAACGAGCTTTACATGAAATTCAATTTCTCTTCGGTGAATTTGACCGAGCAGTTAATGACATTGACCAAATGGTTCATAATATTTTTCATTACATTACATGAATCTGTGAAAGTTTTCGATTATATTTTTATCATTTCTCTGTCAAATTCATGAATTGCTCGAAAAATTTCACCAATCATACACTAGGAATGACAGTGACGACTCGATCATACTGTCGAGAAGTAGGTCTAATGGACCAAAAACTCTCGCAAATTGGAAATCAGTTTGCTTAGTACGCTCTTATCGTACTAGGTTAACTGAGTTGGGCCCGCCTTGAATGTATGTGGACTATCCAATTCATTCATTTTTCCATCTAAAGTAAGGGTTTGAGCCCAAAATGGTAGCATATTCAAATATCAAGTGGATTATACCACAGGAAATAGTGATCCACCATAGAAACCTTGCTATGCCCCCACATTGATGCTTTATTTGTAATCCAATATGTTCATAGGATGATTTTTACATAGATAAACTGAAAACCAATATGCCTACTTCATCCAAAAGTTCAATAGCTCACAAAAAATTTACACCATTCTGAAAATATGCTACATTTACATGTGGTGCATGCTTTCTTTTGTGAAGAGATAATTTTTAGAAAATAAAAAAAACGCATATGCATAAAGAAGGTGGGATCCAATGAGAGGATGTTGCGTTCCAAGCAACGGATTTCCATGTTGGAAAAGGATTTTTCGTCTCTCTTTTTTTTATTCGGACATGGACCGAGGAAAGGGAGTGAAAGGAAGAGAATGGCAGTGAAAAGGAGGGATGTTTTCGTCCTTAACTTTGTTGTCCGTATATGTAAGATCTAAGTTGGAAAGTTTAGTTTGGGATGCTTCATAAAAGACGCTGGGTACTAGGTGGCGAAGACGCTGGGTAATAGGTGGAAAGCGCCGGGTAGGTGGAAGACGCCGGGTAATAGGTGGCGCATACAGTGGTCATTTTCTCCCGACCCTTTTAGTTAATGATGTGATTCACACGCTTACCTAAAAATAATAATAATAATAATCTATTTACACAGATTTCTAGGATTCTCCCCATTGATCCTACATACACTGGTTCTTAGTTCTGAAAAATGGGCCCTATTGATCAGAAATCTAGGCCAATAGAATTTTGCATGCAATTGTGGATAGACTATGCCAAAAATGTTCCTCACATATTATTTAATCCTTTTATTTGTGGCCTAAAAATAGACGGTTAAGATGATATATACAGAAACAGTTCACATATTTTACCTTTTAAAAAGAATTTTACCATTTCACGTATGAGTGGGGAAGATCTCCTGAAATTGTAGACTCTTGGAGTATGGTCTACTAGGGACTCTTGGAGACGCAACGGACACGTTCCCACTTGTGGGAATGGCAACCCGATTATGGGTTGCAGAGCCCCCAGTCGACGACCCTGTAATAAAAAAGTAGCCTGTAAATGATATATTAAAGATTAAAGAGAACGTCGTAAGTCCAACCGGTTGTACCACAAGTTACGATCCATCCTTGAAATAACTTCCAATATTTCACGTTAGTATTAAATCCAATCCGTTAAATGGGATGGCCCCACTACGTGTATGACGCTTTATATTAAATCAGTTACATCCACTCATTACATACATAGATTATAATTTTTTATATATCAGAGGGTACTTATTATTTTCTATGTTGTGGCACAAATAATGAGTAAATATGGAATTTTTATATATAACATGATCCTCATGGCGGTCCCAACATTTTGGACGGTTGGGTATTGCATGGATTTAACAGTTTGGATGCTATCCGTTGTAAGGACCGTAGATTGTGGTACAACCTTCTAGAGACCTTCTCAGTGTTAAATACCTCTTTAATAAAAGAGAAGCTTGGATACTTTGCCAGCGTATAACTGGATATAGGCATGCACAGAGACTCTGAACATGTGCAATGATGTACATCGATCCAATTCGTAGTAATGGTAGATCACTCTTCCGATTGTCTATACCGTAGAAATAATACTGATTTCTCAATGTTAATTTTTATTAATAGACATTTTCTTGTTGGACTTGTATCATTGACCTTCTTACGTTTTGGCCGTTTATTTTATGAACACAATCGGATGGTTAGAATCATCTGTTCACCGTAGCTTTTATCATGACCATCCATCTGATACCCAAGCTGATGCCACGTGTAATAATGGCTGTATGTATATGAATCATCATACTCGGCTTATTTCTGCCACCTCCAACGAGATAATTGATGTTTCGTACATTAGGATTGTAGCCTTTGGATCCGGGTCATGTTACCATGATCCAAACCGTTAACATAATGGGTTAGACGTGGATATATGAGATGAAAAACAATTCTTCTAGATTGGAAGACCCTGTGGGCCGCGGATGGCCCACAAAAATTAAAGATAAGGTTCATATTCAAAGCAAAAGAGTTAAATGATCAAATGGTTGAGATATTCCAATGCAAGACTCATACCTTAGTATCCCTCATCCATGATGAGATCCATCATATAAACGGTGTGGATCATTGAAATATGACCTTAGATCCAACGGCAGCAATCCCAACATAAACATAGCAACAGGAAATGCACAGCAGCAGACGTCATCAAAGCTCCACCCCTCCCCCCCCCCCCCCCCACTTGCTGGTGCATCACACGTGGCATACCCCACTATTCAATCTTTGGTTATTTGTTGCACATCACAATCATACAGTGCTTTCTACATGAATCGGGACATTTGGATGATCTGGACTGTCCATTAGGTGCAGCACACAGTCTATGGGCTACCAAGCAAAACTTGCACCGATTGGATTATGGAATGCATCTGTGAGTTGTCTTTTCTTTTTACAGCCATTCGCATTTCAAGCCACGGATGGGATTTTATGGTCTCATATAAGTGGTTTTTTGGAACCATAAGGAATTCAGAATAAGCTCGAAATAACACACGGTTTAGATTATTATTTACTGGACCTAATTTTCTAAGTGATCTTGGATGTCCATTTTATAGGTCGTTGATGATGTGCTTAGAATTTTCTGATCAGTGCGAATTTTCATTCGTAGTTAGTTAAATGTATGTTACACCTAATGGAGGGTTCCGATCATCAATTGGATTGTCCAAGTGTTCTGATGAAACTAGGAGCACTATAAGCATAGGATAATTCCTCCATAGACAGATTTATACAGAATGATCCACCATGATGCATGTGTTTAATCCACGCTGTCCATCCGTTTTGCTAGCTCCTTTTAAGTAAATGAGCCCAAAAGCGATGCAAAAAAATGTAGATCCAAAAAGCTCAAGTGGACGGCACAAAAAATGTATATCCAAAACTCAAGTGGATAACAAGGGGATTGAATGCCCACCGTTGAAACTTCTTGGTGGCCACAGTAGTTTTGGATTAAGCTTATATTTGTGTTTTCACTTCATCCAGGTCTGCAGTTTTCAGCGGTGGGCGTTCAATCCCTACTGTTTTACGTAGTGTTGTCCAGTAGAGCTTTGAATATGCAGCATTTTTGGAATCGTGCCTTAAAATGTGCTAGCAAAATGGACGAACGGTGTAGATAAAATTCATACATCACAGCGGGCCTCGCGGAGTTTCGACTATATCTTCCCACGGGGAAATCCCTGTGGGGGGTGCAATAGGCAATCCGCTTCTTATTGATACTGCTAAGCAGTAACTCATAACGGACATCCAGTGGATCCTACTGCTGATGGCCCATTCCCGAAAACCATATTAGTTTATCCTAAGCATCCAGCCAGAGGTCGTTAAAGAAACGGTGGAGGAAAAACCGTGCAACGATCTGTAACTCACTACTGCAATTTTTAGGTGATGATATTGCTATTCAAACGTGAAACGAATGGGCTGATTTTGTTTACATGTAAGTATCTGATTTTGTTTACTTGGCTGGAATTCAACTTATGACCCCAGTTACCAACATAATCAAACTATGACAGACCTATAAAGATCGGTCATCAATGGACAATAAAATTAGGTGATTTTTATAGGTGGAGAGTTGCCAAAATTGTGATTTTGTGATGGATTTCATCCATCCCTGGCGCGATTTAGCGACGGAATAGTCTTTAAGGAATCTTAATTCAGTATTATCTTATTTAGATGAAGAGTCAGATTTATCTTTAATGTTGACTTCATCATCATCTTGACTTGGTGTGGGTGTAATGAGGTGGTCGTCAATTGCTACGTTAATAGATTCCTGAATGACTCTTGTTCTTTTGTTAAGAACATGATATGCTCGACTATTTAGAGCATAGACCAAAAATATTCTCTCATCACTCTTGGATTCGAACTTTCTCAAAATTTTTCGATCATGTAAAATGAAATATTTACTTTCGAAAGTCCGAATGTATTTGATGGTTGGTTTCTTATTAAACCATAATTCATATGTTATTTTATCTTTGGCTTTTCTAATATACACACGATTTATAATGTAGCATGCAGTATTAATAGCTTCAGCCCATAAGTTTTTTGGTAAGTTCATGTTATTTAGTATTACAATGACCATTTCCTGTAATACTTTGTTCTTTCTTTCAATAACTCCATTTTGTTAAGGTATCTTATGAGCAGAGAACTCATGTGATATACCTAGTCAGTACAGTACTTCTCAAAACTGCTATTTTCAAACTCAGTACCGTGATTACTTCTAATTTTGACTATACGTACTTCTTTTTCAATCTAAATTTGTTTTAGAATTTTTTTGACTTCATCGAGAGTATATGATTTCTCTCTTAAGAAGGCTACCCAAATATATTTGGTAAAATCATCAACAATAACCAGAAAATACTTATTTCCACTTCTACTCTCCATTCTCATTAGTTCTGTTAAGTCCATACGGAGTAGTTCAAGAGTTTTGGCTGTGGATAAGGAGTTCACTTTCTTATGATTACTCCTAATTTGCTTGCCAATTTGACATGCACCACAAATTTTTTCTACCTTTTTTAATTTGGGTAAGCCATGAATGTGATCTTTTTTTCTTAATTTATAAAGATCTCTAAAGTTAACATGTCCAAGACGTTTATGCCATAATTTTATTTTATCTGTTTGGATTATATAACATAAATAGTTAGAAGAGCATGAGTCATAAATAATGTAGCTATTTTCAAAGGTCCTACGACCATTTCACACTACCCTTCTCATTTGTTATAACGCCCTGAAAATCGGGGGTCGAGTAGAAACCCAACTCCCGAGTTCCAAAACATTACTTATACAACATAGATAATGATGATTGAATGTTGTCTGTAAAAGGACATTGAACATGATTGGGATTACACCAAAAACAACATATCATACTCCATAGGCGTTTAAATTATACAAGCGGAAGACTGTGATAAATATATAAACTAGATAAGAGTGATAGTAAGCCTCAGAGTATGAATGTCACTAGGTTAACAATTACAAGTTTGATTACAAAATGCACAAAATGAGAAAAATATAAATATCTTCAATCCCAAATACTGAAGCCCTGTCGGTGCAACTTAAGGTCAAATAGACCCACCAGGGAATTACATGTAGGAGAACACATCATAAAAAAGCAAAGTCCATCTCCACTTCACAAGCATCGTCCTCATCTAAAACTAAGATAGGATCTGGTTAGTGTATACAACACCGTCCCGTAACATGGGAGTGAGTAGCTACCTCAGTGGAACAATAGAGTAAAGATTAACATGTTATCAAATCAGTCAAGCAGTAATGATAAAGCAGTACAATCAAATATTCCTAGATACTCTTGTTAATGTAAGGATGAGATGCAATCATGATGCATGCCCTTGCTTACGTACTCCCTCATGCAACACCGTCTTATGTTCGCGGTATGCTTTCATCCCTCAGTGCTTCACATCTTCCAGGAACATGTAATGCGATATGAACATGATTAACGAGTTGTTATTAGTCCTTTTCATAAGCAAGATTAGGAAGCTAAGGTACCTCCCTTGTATCATTACCCAAACGATGATCCATTCTTGGGTCGTCAGTCCGAGACAATCTCATACGATACTATAGTTCTAAATCGCTATAAAGGGCTGTCAGGGTCGTTGCACGGAATCGTTACACCACTCCCCCATCACCAAATCAATACAGGTCTAGTTATATCCTATAGACTACAACAAGACTCGTCGCCCCAATGCAGTTTCAGGATATACTCGAGGTCACTATAAAGGGCTCGTCACCAATCAGAGTAGGACGATAGCTCGAATATAGTGTCTCATACCACCATAATCGGCTCACGAGTATAGGTGCTCACTGGTCACTACAAAGGGCTCGTCATCAATCAGAGTAGGCTGATAGCTCGAATATAGTGTCCCATACCACCATAATCGGCTCATGAGTCTTAGCGGATCGAGGTGCCAAGGTTAGAGAGGCTTTCAAATGGTGAGGTTGGTACCTTAGGTTCAAGCAGTAGCGTTCATACATGGTTAACATACATCGGGCTAATCAGGTTACTTGACGAGTTGGACTAGTACGAGCGCCGTTGAGTTGATCGACATGAAGTGCATAAGCACCTCGTGTGGCCTAACCACTGTCGACAAGCAACACACGGCTCGGGTTCGTCAAACACGTTTTGCGTGGTGAATGCAACTCAGCCACGAACTCAAGTCCGGTTACCGATTGCTTGGACTATTCAATAGCCCCAAACACAATCTGATGTAAGCAGTATGTGCATGTGATAAGATAATCCTACAGCATTTGATAACCAATATAAACATGAGTAACATTTGAAAGTACAATAAAACACATATAACATGCCATCCAATACATATGTATTCTACACAAACCACGCCATACAAGTTACAATTACTTTGAAGGAATTCATGTATATGGCTAAGGTAGTCGAGAATCTTATCTCAACAACCTTATTAAATTTAATCTGTCACCCAATTTCTCACACAGGCATTTTTATCTAACACTTAGACTACACAACTCCAACATACATGACGTATGTTGATTTCAACATATAATATGACAGATCCTTATATCAAGGAGATGTCTAATACACAATAATCATGTTCTTACATTCAATACATATGGCAGGCATAAATCATAAATCCATATTTATTTAGTCATTTTAACAAACACTTAGACTACACTTAATAACATACATAGCGTATGTTGGCCGAAACATGTATTAGGGCGAATCCTTTCACCGAAACGTTGTTATATTCATAACTAGCATAAACACACAACAATAAATCGTGGCAATTATACTTTCAAATTTCATACATATACGGTATTTTCTACGAATACATATAATACACAAAATTTCATATTCTTCGTATTTAACCGAAACGGAAAATGGATAGCATGTTCTACATGTGAAATAGCATCCACATTAGTAATCTACCATTAGCCGACATTGAAAGCTTTGATAAATGATAACCTAAACATTTATAGTCCGCACCTTATGCCGTAGAATCGTAACGAACTCGACAAAGACTCTAAGTCTTCGTCAATGATGAAATGTCAACGTATAGCATGTGTGGAGTTAGCTATTTTACTACTTGGAATATTTGGAACCCTAGAACAGATTAGGGTTAGTCTTCTTACCTAAGAACGAAGTCAGAATCGCCGTAGTAGCAACACGGTTGTGATGAATAAACATGTAGAATAGCAGAAGCGATTCTCAAGAATAACACCCACACCTTCACTCACCTTCTTTCTCTGTTTCTTTCTCTTTTTTTCTTCTCTATCCCTAAGGTTTAGAAAATTCGTATGGGATATGTGTCACGCCCCAAACCTAAAAAATCGAATTCACATGAATCCCGATTGCCAAATCCGGTGCCGACAGCCTCCATAGTGCTCCATTCTCGGCTCCTGACAATCAAATGCAAGATTTCAATCCTGGGATCCTACAAGGATGATTTTCAGAATAATTTTTTCTTTTTTGTAATGGAGTATAACCACAAGTATAACCAAGTCACAAAACAACATCACCACATATCCACTATATCAAAATCTTTTAAGTACAATGCGGAAAGGGAAATACAAGATGATCAAAAGCTCCAAAATGGTCTGATACGCGCTCCTGCCTCAGCGCTGCTGCTGTCCAATGCTACCTGCACGCAACGGTCGTGCATAAGCTTACAAAAGCTTAGAGGGTAGTGTAAGTGTGTGCGCAAGGCAAACACCAAGTGAACAGTATCAGAGTAGTACGAAAGTATGCGGAAGTTCATGAATACAATCAATCATACCAAGGCTATATAATATAAGGCATGATGTGAGATATGAATGCCATTGGCCACACCGATGCAATGCAAGGCCTACATAGCCGAATGTCATATGCGAAATGCAATCCAAGCAAGTTGGTACTCATCAAGTACATATATCAGTACGGTTCCTCTCTAGATATCACCGGGGTCTAATACACTTCGCAGAGACTGCCACCTCCCTAGCTGCACAGTCAAACAAGCGGAATAGACCACACTATCCGCCTGACCAGTAGTTTGCCAATACTTACCTGGCTCGTCGATAGCGGACTCATTTGTGAGATGGTCAAACTCAGCCTAGCTTATAGCCCCCTCACTCAGGCGAATAAGGTCACACCCCCTTCCAATCGACCACGACACAGTGGGAGACGTGACCTACTGGTATTCGGCACTCGGACGCTCCTGTATCCACTCGGTATAGACGTTGGAGCATCTCCTGGTACCAAAAAGGTTCTGGGACTTTCATCCAAGGACATCCTAAGTGCCTATAGTGCTAGAATAAGTATTTTCGATATCCAATACGGCCATCCACGATGTACCTGTGGAGCCACGGCCCTGATGTCGCTAAGGCGTGCAGTGATCAAATCACACATATGCGAGATGCATGAATCACGCCGTCAAATCATGCAGAAATCCAGCGCGTACTACGTGATTATGTTGGGCACTCCATCTCATAACGGGTCCCATAAGTGGTCTGCTCAATGGCATATGCTCTGATTAGTCACTACTCAAATCAAGCATACATATGATGCGTATGGGTATGAGTCATGGTATTATACTAAGCATGTTATAAGGTAATGGACTACTCAAACGATGTAGATGAGTCTAGACGGCCTATACACAACTAGTATGGGCTTACCAATGAGCCCTAAGGAGAGTTACAATGCGGACATTTAACCAACATTGTACTTACAATGTGGACGTCAAACCAACATTGTTCCTTAGGCACCCCCACCATAAATATCATTACATGAACCATGGGAAGTTACACATTGCAATGGACCCTAAGGTCATCCCGTTGGGCCTCGACCCATGGGCCTTAGATACATCAAATGGGCTGCATTAATCGGCCTCACCAATGATCCTTATGTACATTGCAATGGTCCATGATCCATGGGCCTTGAAATACATCAAAGTGGGCCTCACAACTTGGGCCTTAAATATATCAGATGGGCCTACACACATGAGCTTTAAATATACTAAATGGGCCACTCCATTTGCGCCCCCATGTACATCAAATGGGCTTAATCCCATGGGCTTTAATAGATATCAAATGGGATTGAATCCCGTGGGCCTTATATAGAATAAATGGGCCAGATCCCATGGGCATTGCATATGTCAAATGGGCCTAAACCCATGGGCCTTATATATGCCAAATGGGCTTAATCTCATAGGCCTTATGCATGTTAAATGGGCTAAATCCCATAGGCCTTATGTGTGCCAAATGGGCTTAATCCCATAGGCCTTATGTGTGCACCAAGGTGGGCCTTAATGAATGGTTACAAATAGGCCAACATGGGCCCTATACACATACTAAGGTGGGCCCACTTGAACCATAGATCTGGCTCATTTTTAGCTCAAACCATAAAAAATATAAATTTACAAATTAAATGGACGATTTGGATGCAACACATGCATCATGGTGGAGGTCCACATGAGCTAAGGATCTGGCTCATTCCTTAACTCTCAAAATGGATGGACGGTTAGGATACAACTCATGCACCATGGTGGGTCCCACCATCCACACCTGGATGGTGTGAATAAAACACATACACCACGGTGGGTTTCCACACCGTCCGCTGGACGGTGTGAGTAGAGCACATGCATCAAGGTGGGCTCCACTGTCCGCCTGGACGGTGGAAAGGAACACATACATCATTGTGGGTCCCATGTGGGGGGCCCACCATAATGTTTACACGCCATCTAACCCGTTGATAAGGTCATGGAGATCTGGTTGAAGAGAAAGTATAAATTTCAGCTTGATTCACAACTTCTGTGGGCCCCAAAAAAAGTTTCAATGGTAGAATTCAATTCACACTGTTTCTTGTGGTGTGGGCTGCCTGAGATCTGGATCGAGGAGATTTTTGGGTGGGACCCACTTAAGGTGGAGACCCAACATATGGACGGGTTGGATTGCCGAACAAACATCAAAGTGGGGCCCACATGGGGGCCATGGGCTGGCTGGCGTCTGCCCGCCAGCCGCTGGCGCGGCCAGCTTCTGACACAGCAGCAACTGCTGCTATGTGATTTTTTTTCAAAATATTTGAAACCCATTTTTCTGGGGTTTTTCAGGTGTGGGGCCCACATCTGGTAGATCCACTCCATCCACTGTATTCTACGGCTCGAAACAGTCAGAATGAGCCCCATATCCGATTTTTTTTTGGCGTATAAAATGACCAAAGCGTATTTCAATGGTAGTAGTATTGTTTTCAACGCTATGGCCCATTAGATACCCCGATCAAACTCATTTTTCGGCTCAACGCCTAAAATGGGATGGGGAAAAGGATGGACGGCTCGGATTGTATACATACATCACTGTGGAGCCTTTACAAGTAGCCCACCCCAAGTTTAAAAATAAAACTATATTTTTTTATTTTTATCCAAATGACGTCCAGCGTCTGGACGTTTCTTTTCTTTTCTTTTCTCTCTTTTTTTTTTGTTTAGGTCGGCCACCACAAGATGAATGATATATCTAAGGTGGGCCCCACAAATGGAGGGCTTGGATAGAATACATATTTCATGGTGGGGCTCATTCAAGTGGGCCACATGGCCTCATCAATCATACAAGAAAATAAATAAAATATGAGAGGGAGAGAGAGAGAGAGAGAGAGAGAGAGAGAGAGAGAGAGAGAGAGAGAGTGGGACACGCGTGATGGAGGGACCCCGGCACTATGGGCCCTCCGTTTCAACTATCCAATCATACATCAATGAGTCTCATTGCATATGGGACCATCCAAATAAAAGATCAACGGTGGAGATCCCACTCCACTAAAAATGGACGGTCTAGATGACCTCTTTAATGCAAGGAAAGTAAACATCATGATGGGGTCTATGGAGAATGGCCCCATCATGGAATGATTTTGATGATCAAGATGGGCCATTGGCCACATCTTAGGGTCCCAAGTGAGATCCAAACCATTGATCGGTTGGCCTCACTTGGCCCTTCTTAAAAACATGAAAATTAGGCTATGGAGGCACCCACCACTTCATCTTCTTGGTCCGTCGGGATGCTGGTCTCCTAGACCTTCACTTTGATGGTGGAGATGGGAAATGAATGGCTAGGATGATGGGTTTTGGAGATGGGAAGGTGGGCCTCACAAATGCATTTTTCTCTCCATGGAAAGAGCTTGGACGTGGGATGCTCTCCTTTGCTTGGGTTTGGTGTGAGAAAAGAGAGAGGGAGATGGGATGTAAGGAGAAGTGATGGGAGATGGGTGATGGATGTGAGTGATGGGTGAGCTGATGTATTAGTTGACTTTGGTGGTTGCTTGACTCATGGAGAAAGGAAGCATGGGTGCTTTGTACTTAACATGAGAGGTGATTGATGGGATTGATCGATGTGATTGATTTGACACTTTGTAGAGATACTCTTGGGAATGTAAACACACTGCGTTTCTCAAAATAAACGCCGACCCATATCTCTTAGTCAGGGTATCAGATCGGTGTGTGAGTCACGGGGTTAGAACCGCGGCGACGGTGCGGTCGCAATGATATAAGTCTCAGATTAAGCCAACTCAAATGTATAGGATACGACTTACGGTCATACGCAACGTCAACTACAGGTTGCGGATTGCCGGAGTTTGATGAGAAGGATCGCGAGAAGGGATGGAATAGTATGGATTAGGATACGGGTCTTACAGCTTCCCCCCACCTAATAAAAATTTCATCCTCAAAATTTACACTACCATCGCAACTAACCATAACTCAAAAAGGAAATAAGAAACATGACATCATATATAATCAAGACATAATACATCATACAATCAATCATCGAAAAGATGGGGATAACGCTCACGGATCTCTGCCTCGCGCTCCCAAGACGCCTCATCCACGCTATGATGGCCCCACTGCACCTTCACCAAGGGAATGACCTTAGTTCTGAAGACCTGCTCCTTCCAATCGAGGATACGAACTGGTTGCTCAATATAAGAAGCATCCTCACGAACCTCCAACGACTGCCAATCAATAACAGGTACAATGTCTGACCCACACTTCCTCAACATAGAGACATGGAAGACGTTGTGGACGCCAGACAACTGCGATGGCAAGGCAAGCTGATAGGCCACAGCGCCAATGCGCCCAGTGATCTCGAAAGGACCTATGAATCTCGGGGCAAGCTTGCCCTTCGTCCCAAAACGAACCACACCCTTCATGGGTGAGACCTTAAGATACACATAGTCCCCAACAGCAAACTCCAAGGGACGACGCCGAAGATTAGCAAAACTTTGAGCAGTGCGCATCCTCTGCCTGATGATGTCGATAGCCTCTGATGTCTGCAGCACAAGCTCGGGACCTAGGAGACGTCGCTCTCCAACCTCGGTCCAATAACTTGGAGATCTGCCCGGCCTACCATATAATGCCTCGAAAGGAGCCATGCCAATGGTCGCCTGATAACTGTTGTTGTACGTGAACTCAGCCAATCGCAGGTGCTCATCCCAACTACCCGAGAAATCAATCGCGCAGGCCCGAAGCATATCCTCAAGGATCTGGTTGACCCTTTCGGTCTGCCCATCAGTCTGCGGATGATACGCGGTGCTGAGCTGCAAATCAGTGCCCATTGCTCTCTGTAAGCTCCTCCAAAACTGAGACGTGAACCTCAGATCTCGGTCTGAAACAATTGAGACGGGAACACCGTGCAATCTCACGATCTCATCAATAAACATCCTGGCGAGCCGATCTGTATGTCAAGTCTCACGAATCGTAAGAAAATGTGTCGACTTCGTCAGACGGTCCACAACAACCCAGATGGAGTCATGACCGCGCTGAGTCCTTGAAAAACCCATGAAAAAATTGGTAGATATATACTCCCACTTCCACATCGGGACGCTCAACGGCTGCAATAAGCCAGGGGGTCTCTGATGATCGGCCTTGACACGCTGGCAGGTGTCACACTTGGCCACAAAACTAGCTATCTGACGCTTCATCCCTGACCAAAAGTACTGACGTCTCATATCACGATACATCTTCGTCGAGCCAGGGTGGATAGAGAAACGCGATCGATGTGCCTCGGTCATAAGATCTCGACGTAACTCAGGAATATCCGGGACACACAATCGGCCTCTAAAGCGAAGTCCACCGTCAGAACCAATCTTCCAATCCGTCTGACTCTCAGATGCTGCCTTGGCTCGGTAATCCTGTAACGACTCGTCTGTCTGCTGAGCCTCTATCACCCTTGCGACAAGAGAGGGTTAAATCGACAAGCTCGATAGCTGAACAATAGATGACTGCAGACCAAACTCAAAGTCGTACTCTGCTATATCCTCGAGCATCCTCCACTCCTGAATCATCATATGCGCCACCAGGCCTCGTGGATGACGACTGAGGGCATCTGCCACCATGTTCACCTTGCCCGGGTGGTACTGAAGATCAAAATCGTAGTCCTTCAGGAGTTTCATCCAACGTCTCTGCCTCATGTTCAGCTCGGACTGAGAGAACAAATATTTCAAGCTCTTATGGTCGGAGAAGAGTTCGAATCTCACCCCATAAAGATAGTGTCTCCACACTTTCAATGCAAAGATAACCGCTGCCAGCTCTAGATCGTGCATAGGGTAGTTCAACTCATGGACCTTAAACTGACGGGACGCATAAGCCACCGGCTTCCCGTGCTGCATCAAGACAACACCTAAGCCAACTCGTGAGGCATCAGTAAATACAATAAATTCATCACTCCCAGAGGGAAGAGTGAGGACAGGAGCGGACATGAGGCGGTCCTTCAACTCCATAAATGCCTGCTCACAAGCGTCACTCCAAATGAACTCGGCACCCTTCCGGGTCAACCTGGTCAACGGGCTGCAATGCGAGAGAATTCCTCAATAAAACGTCGGTAGTAGCTCGCCAAACCAAGAAAACTGTGGATCTTGGATGCGTTCGTGGGCTGGTCCCACTGACGCACGACGTCAATCTTTGAGGGGTCTACAGCGACACCATGCCTCGTCACTAAATGGTCAAGGAACTTCACCTCCTCTTGCTAGAACTCGCACTTCTCCAACTTCACGTAAAGCTGGTGTGCACGGAGGGTCTGCAATGTAATCTCAAGATGGCGCTCATGATCCTCACGAGTCCTCGAGTATATCAGAATGTCATCGATGAACACCACAACAAACTGATCGAGATACGGACGGAAGACCTCGTTCATCAACTGCATGAATATTGCGGGCGCATTGGTCAGTCCGAAGGACATGACCTGGAACTCAAAATGACCATAGCGCGTCCTGAAGGCTGTCTTCGGGATATCCTCATCTCGAACCCGAACCTGATGATAACCGGACCATAAGTCTATCTTCGAAAAGAACTGCGCCTCCTGCAGCTGATCAAACAAGTCATCGATCCTCGAAAGTGGGTACTTGTTCTTGATCGTGACCTTGTTGAGCTCGCAGTAATCTACGCAAAGCCTCAACAAGCCATCTTTCTTCTTCACGAAGAGTACCGGTGCTCCCCACGGCGAACTGGTCGGACGAATAAAGCCTAACTCATGCAACTCGTCCAACTGCTTCTGCAGTTCCCATAACTTCTACGGGGCCATACGATACGGGGCCTTTAAAATAGGCGTGGTACCAGGCTCGAGATCAATCTGGAACTCAGTGTGCCGACGAGGTGGTAACCCCGAAATCTCCTGAAACACATCGGGAAAACCACAAACAACAGGTAGCTGGTCGATACTCAAAGCAGCTGACTCCTCAATGGCACACGATAACAGGCAAGAAAGCTACCCTCCTCTGGGCTCGGCAACAAACTGAAACTCTGGCACCCCGGGTATGCAGAACGTGACTTTCCTCGCAGAGTAGTCTAATATGGCGTAGTACTAAGCGAGCCAATCCATGTCCAGAATAACATCAAAATCGGACATCGGCAATACAAATAGGTCAGCAGGCAAGAAGATATCTCCAATCAAAATGGGGAAAGATGCGCAAAATTGGCCCAATACTGCGGTCTTCCCTAATGGCGTCGATACTACCAAATCCTCATGGGCAGACTCCAACGGTAAACCGGTCGATCGGCAGAAATCATCGGCGATAAATGAATGCGATGCACCCGAATCAAATAATACACGTGCAATGAATGTAGAAACAGGAAGAGTACCCTCGATGACCCCTCCTGATGACTGAGGGTCCTGCTGGGTGGCATAGAATCTGCCCTGAGCCTGATGGGGAGGTACAGGTCCCCTTTGAGGTCTCTGCAGCTGCTGTGGTCGCTGTGGGGACCTAACCTGCTATCTCTGCTGCGTGGGGGAGGTACAGGAGGCTGGTGTTGTGGTCGCTGCTGCTGTGGTGGCGATCGCGGAGGTAGATGTGGTGCCCTCGACTGCTGCTGATGTTGCGGATGGGGACAATCGTTCCTATGATGCCCTGTACGACCACACCCAAAGCAAGTACCTGTAAATGATCCCGAAGATGGTGCTGGGGGTACTTCTGGTGCTCGAAATGCTGGGCGGGTCGTGCACCGCTACTGTGAATGATGCTGCTGATAGGAACTACTAGAGGGTGCCTTCCTCTTCTGATCTCTCCTGTGATCACAGGCTCTCTGCACACCGGCCCAATCTGTCTCATATATCAGGGCTCTCTCTACTATCTGCTCAAATGTCGGAAGCATATGTCTGATCACACGGCTCCGGAGGGCAGGACGTAAGCCATTCTCAAAACGGTGGGCCTTCCACCCCTCATCGTCAACAAGATATGTCGCAAACCTTGATAGTGCGACGAACTGAGCCTCATACTGGGACACTGTCATGTCCCCCTAAACCAATGTCTCAAACTCCAATGCGCGCTGCTGTCGCACATGCTCGGGAAAGAACTTCCGGTCAAACCGGTCTATAAAGTCCTCCCAGGTCCACTCAAAATTATCCGCTATTGATCGGGCCATAGATGCCCACCAATACTGAGCCTCACCCTGCAAAAGAAATACGGTTAATGGGACTCGCTGCTGGGTCGTACATCTCATGGTGTCAAATATCTTCTCCACCTCGGAGCACCATATCTCTGCAGCAGTAGGGTCTGGCTCTCCTTGAAAATGCGGAGGATCGTGCTGTCGAAAATCCTTGAGAAGGGCGCTCACACGCTCCTGCTCAGCCTCGGCTGGTGTAACAGTGGGACGCCTGCTCTGCCCCTGAAGAATGGCTGTCATCGCCTGCAACGTCTGCTGCAGCTGAGTAGCACTCACAGGTACAGTCGAATTCGCACCGGTCTCAGGTAAATGAGTGGCATCCTCAAGCTCAAAGGCAGGAATATCTGGTGGTGGAGCAGGAGTAGCAGGTGGTAAAACAGGAGCTACAGGTGGTGGTACGGGAGTCGCAGGTTGTCACGCCCCAAACTCGAAAATCGGATTCACATGAATCCTGATTGCCGAATCCGGTGCCGATAGCCTCCGTAGTGCCCCATTCTTGACAATCAAATGTCAAATTTCGATCCTGGGATCCTATAAGGAGGATTTTCATAATGAATTTTTTTTTATAATGGAGCATAACCACAAGCATAACTAAGTCACAAAACAACATCACCACATATCCACTATATCAAAATTTTTTAAGTACAATGTGAAAAGGAAAATACAAGATGATCAAAAAGCTCCAAAAGGTCCTGATATGCACTCCTGCCTCAGCGCTGCTGCTGTCCAACGCTACCTGCATGCAACTGTCGTGCATAAGCTTACAAAAGCTTAGAGGGTAGTGTAAGTGTGTGCGAAAGGCAAACGCCGAGTGTACAACATCAGGTAATGTGAAAGTATGCGGTAAGCCCATGAATACAATCAACCATACCAAGGCTATGTAATGCAAGGCATGATGCGAGATATGAATGTCATCAGCCACACCAATATAATGCAAGGCCTACATAGCCGAATGGCATATGCAAAATGCAATCCAAGCAAGTCAGTACTCATCAAGTACATATATCAGTACAGTTTCCCTCTAGATATCACCGGGGTCTGATACACTTCGCAGTGACTGCCACCTCCCTAGCTGCACAGTCAAGTAAGCCGAATAGACCTCACTATCCGCCTGACCAGTAGTCTGTCAATACCTACCCGGCTCGTCGATAGCGGACTCATTTGCGAGCTGGTCAAACTCAGCCTAGCTTATAGCCCCCTCACTCAGACGGATAAGGCCACACCCCCTTCCAACTGACCACGACACAGTGGGAGACGCGGCTTACTGGTATTCGGCACTCGGGCACCCGTGTATCCACTCGGTCTGGACGTTGGAGCATCTCCTGGTACCAAAAAGGTTCTGGGACTTTCACCCAAGGACATCCTAAGTGCCCACAGTGCTAAAACCAAGTATTTTCGGTATCCAATACGGCATCCACGATGTACCTGTAGAGCCGCGGCTGTGATGTCGCTAGGGCGTGTAGTGAATCAAGTCACACATATGCGAGATGCATGAATCACACCGTCAAATCATGCAGCAATACAGCGCGTACTGCGCGATCATGTGGGGCACTTCGTCTCATAAGGAGTCCTGTAAGTGTCTCAGCCCAACGGCTTATGCTATGATCAAACATACCTCATATCAAGCATACATATGATGCGTATGAGCATGAATCATGGGATTATACTAACCATGTTATAAAGCGATGAATATTAACGAGTATGGGCCAATCAATGGGCCCTAAGGAGAGTTACAATGTGGACATTTAACCAACATTATACATACAATGTGGACGTCAAACCAACATTGTTCATCATTACATGAACCATGTAAAGTCACACATTGCAATGGACCCTAAGGTCATCCCGTTGGGCCTCGACCCATGGGCCTTAGATACATCAAATGGGCTGCGTTAATCGGCCTCACCAATGAGCCTTATGTACATTGCAATGGTCCATGATCCATGGGCCTTGAAATACATCAAATGGGCCTACACACATGAGCTTTAAATATATCAAATGGGCCACTCCATTTGCGCCCCATGCACATCAAATGGGCTTGAATCCCGTGGGCCTTATATAGAATAAATGGGTCGGATCCCATGGGCATTGCATATGTCAAATGGGCCCAAACCCATGGGCCTTAAATATGCCAAATGGGCTTAATCCGATAGGCCTCATGCATGCCAAATGGGCTTAATCACATAAGTCGTATATGTGCACCAAGGTGGGCCTTAATAAATGGTTACAAACAGGCCAACATGGGCCCTATACACATACCAAGGTGGGCCCACTTGAACCATAGATCTAACTCATTTTTTTTTTTGCTCAAAGCATAAAAAATGATTTTTACAAGTAAATGGACGGTTTGGATGCAACACATGCACCATGGTAAGGGCCCACCTAAAGGTTGGATGATGTACATATAACACATAAATCTCAGTGGGCTCCACCATCCACTGGATGGTGTGGCTAGAACTCATACATCACAGTGGGATTCCACCGTCCAGGCGGACGGTGTGAATAAAACAAATACATCATTGGTGGGTCCCACCCACGTCAGCACACACTCCATGTTATTGGCCCAACCAGGAATTAATGCAAGACCTCAAGTGTTGGAACGAGGTATCTCCACTCAGTCCGCCAGTGGGACTGACGTGGACAGTGGGTCCCACGTGGGGCCCACTATAATGTTTATTTTTCATCCACTCCATTGATAAAGGTCACAGAGACCTGGGTGCAGGAAAAATACAAAATTCAGCTTGATTCAAAACTTCGGTGGACCCCAAAAGGTTCAATGGTAGAATTCAATTCACACTGTTTCTTATGGTGTTGGCCACCTGAGGCCTGGATCAACCTGATTTTTTTGGAGAGGGCCCTCCTCAGAGGGTGGGCCACCTTATGAACAGATCGGATGGTAAATAGACATCAAGGTGGGGCCCATGGCTAGGGCCGTGGGCTGCTGCCCGTCCACCCGCTGAGACGCAGATGCCTGCGCGTCTGACACTCCAGAGGCAGCAGCCTCTGCTGCTTCTTTCTGAATTTTTTTTATAGAAAACCTGTTTTCTTAAGGTTTTTCATATGCGGGGCCCGCTCTAAGTGCATCCACCCCATCCATTGCATTCCCAAGCCCAAAACAAACCCATCAAGACCAATCTCGGCCCATTTTCAACGTGCAAAAAGGATCTAGGTAGATTTCAATAGTAAAGGTACAGTTTTCAACGCTATGGCCCACCAAATACTCTGATCAAGCTCATTTTTCGGCTCAACGCCTAAAATGAGTTGGTAAACATGATAGACGGCGTGGATTGAATACGTTCATCAAGATGGGGCCTACACAAGAGGGCCATCCCATTATCTTGGAACCAAGATAATATTTGTGTTTTCCAAATCACGTCCAGCGTCCCTAGACGCTGGACGGTGTGGCCTAGCACACGTATAAGGTGGGCCCTATTTTAGGTGGGCCACCAAATGGTAGGTGGTGTGGGTGTAACACATATAAGATGGGCCCCACTTTTAGATGGCTTGGGTCAATACATACCTAGTGGTGGGGTCCATCCAAGTGGGCCACATGGCCATTATATCACACACAAAAAGGTAAATAATGAAAAGAGAGGGAGAGAGAGATAGAGTGGGATACGCGTGTGATGGAGGGACCCCGACACTATGGGCCCTCTATTTCAAGCATCCATTCTACATCAATGGGTCCCATTGCATATGGGCCCTCCAAATAAAAGATCAACGGTGGAGATCCCTCTCCACCCAAAATGAACGGTCTATATGACCTCTTAATACAAGAAAAGTAAACATCATGATGGGATCCATGGAGAATGGCCCCATCATGGAATGATTTGATGATCAAGATGGGCCATCGGCCACATCTTAGGGTCCCAAGTGAGATCCAAACCATTGATCGGTTGGCCTCACTTGGCCCATCTTAAAAATATGAAAAACTAGGCTATGGAAGCACCCACCACTTGATCTTCTTGGTCCGTCGGGATGCCGGTCTCCTAGAGCTTCACTTTGATGGTGGAGATAGAAGATGAATGGCTAGGATGGAAGATTTGGGATGGGAAGTGGGCCACCAACATGCACTTTTCTCTCATGGGAATGCATGGACGTGAGATGCTCTCCCTTGCTTGGAAGTGGTGTTGGGAAATTAGGGAGAGAGAGACGGTTGTAAGGAGATATGAAAGATGGGTGATGGATGTGAGTGATGGGTAAGGTGATGGTGTACTTGACATGAGAGTTGACTTGGTGGTTGCTTGGCTTGTGGAGAAAGAAAGCATGGTTGCTTTGTACTTGACATGAAGTGATTGATGGGATTGATTTGACACATTGTAGAGATTCTCTTGGGATTTGCAACGCACGGTGTTTTTCCTTGAACTGAACGCGGGTCCGCATCTCATCGTCTGGGTATCAGATTGGTGCGTGAGTTGCGGCGTTGGAACCGCGGCGACGGTGCGGTCGCAATGATACAAGTCTCGGATTAAGCCGACTCAAACGTATAGGATACGACTTACGGTTGTGCGCAACATCGACTATAGGTCGCGAATTGCCAGAATTCGACGAGAAGGATCGCGGGAAATGACAGAACAGTACGGATTAGGATACGGGTCTTACACAGGTGGTGGAGCGGGATTCACTCGGGTCGTTCTTCTAGCCATAACGTCCTATAGGAAGGAACAATGGCCTATTAGCCTTGAGAATTTTTGAAGGCATAAACATTAAGGGTCCATGTCGGGAAATCGATAAGTCGTTCAGACTCAGAACCTATTTATAGTAGATATGTGATGTGATCCTCAGGTATTCCCAAGTTATGCTCTGGTACCAACTCCTGTCATGCCCCAAACCTGAAAAATTGGATTCACATGAATCTCGATTAACAAATCCGGTGCCGACAGCCTCCGTAGTGCCCCATTCTCGGCTCCTGACAATCAAATGCCAGATTCTGATCCTGGGATCCTAAAAGGAGGATTTTCAGAATGATTTTTTTTTATAATGGAGCATAACCACAAGCATAACCAAGTCATACAACAACATCACCCCATATCCACTATATCAAAATCTTTTAAGTACAATGCAGAAAGGGAAATACAAGATGATCAAAAGCTCCAAAATGGTCTGATACGCGCTCCTACCTCAGCGCTGCTGCTGTCCAACGCTACCTGGACGCAACGGTCGTGCATAAGCTTATAAAAGCTTAGAGGGTGGTGTAAGTGTGTGTACAAGGAAAACGCCAGGTGTACAGTATCAGAGTAGTGCGAAAGTATTCGGAAGTCCATGAATACAATCAATCATACCAAGGCTATGTAATGCAAGGCATGATGTGCGATATGAATGCCATCGGCCACACCGATGCAATGCAAGGCCTACATAGCCGAATGTCATATGCGAAATGCAATCCAAGCAAGTCGGTACTCATCAAGTACATATATCAGTACAGTTCCTCTATGGATATCACCGAGGTCTAATACACTTCGCAGAGACTGCCACCTCCCTAGCTGCACAGTCAAGCAAGCCGAATAGACCTCACTATCCGCCTGACCAGTAGTTTACTAATACCTACCTAGCTCATCGATAGTGGACTCATTTCTGAGCTGATCAAACTCAGCCTAGCTTATAACCCCCTCACTTAGGCGGATAAGGCCACACCCCCTTCCAACCGACCACGACACAATGGGAGACGCGACCTAATAGTATTCGGCACTCGGTCGCTCATGTATCCACTCGGTATAGACATTGGAGTATCTCCTGGTACCAAAAAGGTTCTGGGACTTTCATCCAAGGACATCCTAAGTGCCCACAGTGCTAGAATAAATATTTTCAGCATCCAATACGGCCATCCACGAAGTACCTGTGGAGGCACGGCCCTGATGTCGCTAGGGCGTGAAGTGATCAAGTCACACATATGCGAGATGCATGAATCACGCCATCAAATCATGCAGAAATCCAGCGCGTACTGCGCGATTATGTTGGGCACTCTGTCTCATAACGGGTCCCATAAGTGGTCTGCCCAATGGCATATGTTATGATCAGTCACTACTCAAATCAAGCATACATATGATGCGTATGGGTATGAGTCATGGGATTATACTAAGCATGTTATAAGGTAATGGACTACTCAAACGATGCAGTTGAGTCTAGACGGCCTATACACAACTAGTATGGGCTTACCAATGGGCCCTAAGGAGAGTTACAATGCGGACATTTAACCAACATTGTACTTACAATGTGGACGTCAAACCAATATTGTTCCTTAGGCACGACCCGCCATAAATATCATTACATGAACCATGGGAAGTCACACATTGCAATGGACCCTAAGGTCATCCCGTTGGGCCTCGACCCATGGGCCTTAGATACATCAAATGGGCTGCGTTAATCGGCCTCACCAGTGAGCCTTATGTACATTGCAATGGTCAATGATCCATGGGCCTTGAAATACATCAAAGTGGGCCTCACAACTTGGGCCTTAAATATATCAGATGGGCCTACACACATGAGCTTTAAATATATTAAATGGGCCACTCCATTTGCGCCCCCATGTACATCAAATGGGCTTAATCCCATGGGCTTTAATAGATATCAAATGGGCTTGAATCCCGTGGGCCTTATGTAGAATAAATGGGCCAGATCCCATGGGCATTGCATATGTCAAATGGACCCAAACCCATGGGCCTTATATATGTCAAATGGGCTTAATCCCATAGGCCTTATGCATGCTAAATGGGCTAAATCCCATAGGCCTTATGTGTGCCAAATGGGCTTAATCCCATAGGCCTTATGTGTGCACCAAGGTGGGCCTTAATGAATGGTTACAAACAGGCCAACATGGGCCCTATACACATACCAAGGTGGGCGCACTTGAACCATAGATCTGGCTCATTTTTAGCTCAAACCATAAAAAATATAAATTTACAAATTAAATGGACGGTTTGGATGCAACGCATGCATCATGGTGGAGGTCCACATGAGCTAAGGATCTGGCTCATTCCTTAACTCTCAAAATGGATGGACGGTTAGGATACAACTCATGCACCATGGTGGGTCCCACCATCCACACCTGGATGGTGTGAATAAAACACATACACCACGGTGGGCTTCCACACCGTCCGCTGGACGGTGTGAGCAGAGCACATGCATCAAGGTGGGCTCCACCGTCCGCCTGGACGGTGGAAAGGAACACATACATCACTGTGGGTCCCATGTGGGGGGCCCACCATAATGTTTACACGCCATCTAACCCGTTGATAAGGTCATGAAGACCTGGTTGAAGAGAAAGTATAAATTTCAGCTTGATTCACAACTTCTGTGGGCCCCAAAAAAAGTTTCAATGGTAGAATTCAATTCACAATGTTTCTTATGGTGTGGGCCGCTTGAGATCTGGATCGAGGAGATTTTTGGGTGGGACCCGCTTAAGGTGGGGACCCAACATATGGACCGGTTGGATTGCCGAAAAAACATCAAAGTGGGGCCCACATGTGGGCCGTGGGTTGGCTGGCATCCGCCCACCACCCGCTGGAGCGACTAGCTTCTGACACAGCAGCAACTGCTGCTGTGTGATTTTTTTTCAAAATATTTGAAACCCTTTTTTCTGGGGTTTTTTAGGTGTGGGGCCCACATTTGGTAGATCCACTCCATCCACTGTATTCTACGGCTCGAAACAATCCAAATGAGCCCCATATCTGATTTTTTTTTTGTGTATAAAATGACCAAAGCGTATTTCAATGGTAGTAGTACTGTTTTCAACGCTATGGCCCATTAGATACCCCGATCAAACTCATTTTTCGGCTCAACGCCTAAAATGGGATGGGGAAAAGGATGGACGGCTCGGATTGTATACATACATCACTGTGGAGCCTTTACAAGTAGCCCACCCCAAGTTTAAAAACAAAACTATATTTTTTTATTTTTATCCAGATGACGTCCAGCGTCTGGATGTTTCTTTTCTTTTCTTTTCTCTTTTTTTTTTTGTTTAGGTGGGCCACCATAAGTTAAATGATATATCTAAGGTGGGCCCCATAAATGGAGGGCTTGGATAGAATACATATTTCATGGTGGGGCTCATTCAAGTGGGCCACATGGCCTCATCAATCATACAAGAAAATAAATAAAAGATGAGAGGGAGAGAGAGAGAGAGAGAGAGAGAGAGAGATAGAGTGGGACACGCATGATGGAGGGACCCCGGCACTATGGGCCCTCCGTTTCAACCATCCAATCATACATCAATGGGTCTCATTGCATATGGGACCATCCAAATAAAAGATCAACGGTGGAGATCCCACTTCACTAAAAATGGACGGTCTAGATGACCTCTTTAATGCAAGGAAAGTAAACATCATGATGGGGTCCATGGAGAATGGCCCCATCATGGAATGATTTTGATGATCAAGATGGGCCATTGGCCACATCTTAGGGTCCCAAGTGAGATCCAAACCATTGATCGGTTGGCCTCACTTGGCCCTTCTTAAAAATATGAAAATTAGGCTATGGAGGCACCCACCACTTGATCTTCTTGGTCCGTCAGGATGCCGGTGTCCTAGACCTTCACTTTGATGGTGGAGATGGGAAATGAATGGCTAGGATGATGGGTTTTGGAGATGGGAAGGTGGGCCTCACAAATGTATTTTTCTCTCCAACGGGTTTGTTCTGATCCAACGGAGCACTTATGGAGGTCATGTTATTAAATGCGGTCGGACTTAAGCTCTCTAATATCGGATCTAGGTCAAGCTAAGTTTTCAGTCCTGTTAGGTTTCCAGATCGACCGTTGCGGACCAGTTTCAGTTCAACGGTCACCGAAAGTCGATTAGAGTTACAAGTGTTATGACATGTATGGGCCACCTATCCTGATCCGAGGGTGAATCTGGGTCAAAATCTAATGGTCAGAACACTTAGAAATAATGCGCAAGCGAAACGATCTAGATTTCTAAAAATCTTCGCTTACTCACTCTCTTCACTCCGGACTCGAGGAAACAGTCCCAGGACATCATTTGGGCTTGATTTTTGAGGTGATAGTCAAGTTCAAATAGGCGGTCATAATAGTCTAAGTTCGTCACTATCGGATATTCAACGTGCGGTCCAAGTCTGATACGAAGTTTCTGAATGCTCCCGAGAGCAACTGGGTTTAGAGATTGATCCTAGGTTTCTAAGTAACATAGCGTTAGCGGTCCTATGCATTTTGGGTCTTTTAGTTCCTATTTAAAGTGGTTCAAGTTAATTCTACTGAGTATTCAGTTTGGTACTTAACTAAATTCTACCCTAATTATTGCAGAATACGATCCTAGGGCCATTCTATAACCCATTTTGGATACTTCTAGGTATCATATTATTTTAATTATTTTTTTAATGGTTCATCATCAAGTTTACCCTGTCTCCACCAAATTTTATGATATTTTGAGTTGTTAAAAAATTCTAAAAATTCCAGAAGAAGAAACTGTCTAACAAGTGATTTTCGGACAGTTGTCACAACGTCCTACTTTAAACTATATTAAATATTTTATTATATATTTTTACATATTTTTATATAAAACTAGACTTATTTAGATTTAATTTATTTTTGAATCATCTAAATTAGAGTTATAACAAAGGAGAAATGATTTTTCAAAGTTAGACGAAACGTGAAGAAAAAATGCAGAATCCGGGCTGCCTGACCACTGTACGGACGAGGCCTCGCCAAACCGACGAGGACCTCGCAGGTCACTGACCAATTTATCTAGGGCTCACCCCGGGGACGAGGTCCCCCTCAGGGATGCCGGAAACATGTGGGACCCACCTCGGGTCCCCCCAAATTGAGCCGTTTGGGCCCACGAGTCTATTGATACGTTTATCGAGTCTCATTTGCAAACCAAAATGAGTTACGTGTCATACAATATATGATTTTGGGCTAGAAGAAGCTAATACATCCAAATAACCTATTTACATCATGAAATTATAAATATTAAATAGTCAAAATCCCATTTTACGCATATACGTACCATTTACAGTAAGGTTTATTTTAAGTATAGTTCTTCACCATTTAAACTTTAAGATTTATGTCTAATATGAAAGTACTTGGAGAAATTTAAAAAATGAGGTGGTGAAACGTGAGATTTTGAAGGAAATGGGTTGAAAAATGATTTCTAGACTTTAGGATTGATCTTTGAGAGTGATATGGTTGACCCATTGCCTAAGGACGTCTAACTCCAGGTGGGTAAAAAATTCAGGGTGTTACATTTGTAATCTCACATCTACGATTTAAAATTTTTACACTATATTTGTTATCGCGGATTTGAGATATACTTAAGAGGTTATGTTTTAGACCTTCAACATAAAGTATATTCTCAAAGGGAAGAAGATTGGAGAGTTGAACAATACCGTAGTCTATGATTCCGGAGTTGCTTCCATCTCCCAAAGTAACCAAGCCGTCGTTTAACTTTTTGAAGCTGCTGAATATCGCTTTGTCACCTGTCATATGTCTCGAACATCTACTATCCAGGTACTATTTTGAATGGCTAGTGGTTTGAAAGGTTGTGTGGGCAACGAGAAATGTCACCTTTGGAACCCATTTCAATATGGTTCTGGGTTTAGGAGTTCCATTGGATTTTCTCTATTTTTGGGAGTTAGAATTTTTTCACTTTCTATTAACTCTAATTCCATCTGAGTTGGATTTTAAAAGACCTTTGAGTAAGTCCATTTTTCACTTAAGGTGATTTATTATATATTTGATTTGTATAGTTGATGGCATTAGAGTTAATTTTAGGAACTTGAAGAGGTTTTGAGTTTTTTAAATCATTTTGGCCAAAATCTCTCAAATTCCTACCTTTAGAGTTTGAGGATTCTCCTTTTACAAATGTAGGTGGTGAATTATTGATTTTTAGCTAATCATTTTTTATATAGCTCAGACCTAATTTGTCAGCACATTTTCTAGATGAGGTTAACAATTTTTCTAGTTTTGGGTCTCCATGGGCATATCTCCAAGTATTCTTAGAACTCAGAAGGGAAGAAACTTCGAGTTTTAGTTTCTCATTTTCAGTTCTCAGTTTTTATAATTCTAAGGTTTTGAAATTTATGTTTACTTTTATTTTTTCAAAATAATCTAAAAGATGAGATTTTTCTAAAACATTGTTTTTAAGTTCTTTTTTTAATTTAACATATTTCTCTCTTTGAATTTTAAGTTTGACAACAATTTTATAACTTTCCATGTATAGGGTATTGTAAGCGTCTTGAAGGTCGTCCTCATTTTCAATTTCAGGGTCACTCTTGAGATTTTCATAATCAGATATGTTACAGCTATCTGAGGATGTAACTCTAGCTATAGTCATAAGGGCTTTTACATCATTTGCACTAATATTTTCTTATTCTGATTCATCAGACTGTGAAGAACTTTCAAAGCCAGACGATTCATCCCACGTAGCTATCATGCCTTTTCTCTTTGATTTATCTCTTTTAAGACATTTATTCACCAAGTGCCCGTATTTATGACAATTGAAACATTGACTGTCCTTAGTTTTAGTTTTTCAAGACTTAGATTTTCCTTTTCTTTTATCAAATGGTTTTTAAAATTTTGATCTTTTATTATTTTTAAAAATTCTATAAAATTTCTTAGCTAGCAATGTCATATTATGTTCTATATCTTCAAAATCAGAATTAACACAATTTTCTTTTGAAACAGATTTAGAAGATTTAAGAGCAATAGACTTACCTTTAAGAGCTTTAAAATTTAACTCATATGTTTGAAAAGAGCCAACTAACCCCTCAACCTTAATATTATCAGTATCTCTTAATTCCTGAATGACAGTGACCTTAGAGTATAATCTATCAGGAAGAGATTGCAGTATTTTTGCACAGACCTTATGTAACATCCCGAAAATCGGGGGTCGAGCATAAACTCCACTCCCGAGTTCCAGAACATCACTTATGCAACATAAATGCTATGATTGAATGCTGTCTATGTTAGTGTATTAAACATGAGTGTGACTAAGCTAAACAGCATATCATACTCCAGAGACAGTTAAATTATGCGAGCGGAAGACTGTCATAGTATATATAACATATATAGACTATTATAAGTCTCCAGAGTGTGAACATGTTACCAGGTTAAATATATATATGTATACTCCAAAAATGAACAAAAAGAATATACATGAGTGTTTAAATAAAAGGCAAAATACCAAGTGTATTGTCATCTAATCAATAACCCTGTAAACCCCGTCGATCAGAACCTGCATATAGGAGAAATCCTCCTCAACATCATCAAGTCCGGACTGACTCTGCCTCGCAAGCATCATCACCATCTGAAACTAAAACAGGGACTGGTTGGTGTGGCCAACACCGTCCCGTAACGTAGGAGTGAGTGATCAACTCAGTGGAAGCTATATACAGCAAAGGTTAATATGTTATCAATCCAATCAAGCAGTAATGATAAGGCAGTACAATCAAACAGGTCCTAGATACTCTTGTTAATGCAAGGATGATATGAAGAATGACGCATGCCCTCACCACAATCCCCTCTGTGACATCATCTAACGACCGCGGCATGACTCACTTCCTCAGTGCTTTATCACCAACGCCGTTAGCACATGCAATGCGGTGTTATGAATATGCTTACTAAGTTCTTATTTGTCCTTTTCATATAGCAGGATTGAGAAGCTAAGGTACCTCCCTTGTATCATTACCCAAATGGTGATCCATTCTCGGGTCGTCAGTCCGAGATAATCTCATACGATGTTACAGTTCTAGGTCACTTTAAGGGCTATCAGGGTTGTTGCGCGCAATCGTTGCTCCTCTCCCCCATCACCTTATTAATACAAGCCTAGTTATATCCCATATACTGCAACAAGACTCGTCGCCCGTATGCACTATCAGGATATACTCGAGGTCACTACAGAGGGCTCGTCACCAATCAATGTAGGCCGACAACAAGAATATAGTGTCCCATACCACCATAATCTGCTCACGAGTATAGGTGCTCACTGGTCACTACAAAGGGCTCGTCACCAATCAGAGTAGGCCGACAACATGAATATAGTGTCCCATACCACCATAATCGGCTCATAAGTCTTAGCGGATCGAGGTACCAAGGTTAGAGGGGCTTTGTAACACCCCAGATTTTGGCCAATCTGGGATTTGACGTCCTTAGGCAATGGGTCAACTAAAACACCTGGAAAATCGCTCAGAACCCAATTTCGTAGCCAAAGAAACCACTTAGGATTAATTCCTATGGAAATTTAGCGTAAGTTAGCTAGCGCAACGCTGGAGTAGCTGGGAAAGAGTCCCTGATCACTTTAAATACGTTCTACAAGACCCAAATCGAGTAGAACGTATGACTCCATAATACTCTATAACCTCGGATCAAACTCTAAGCGGGTTTGTTCTCTGGACCACTTTGAATTCTTGTATTGAATTTAGACCGCGCGTCGAAAGTCCGTTACTTCCTATCTTAGACCGTTAGAACCGCCCCGCTGGACTTGACAATCATTTCGAAAATCAAGTCAAACCGATAATCACAGACTATTTCATTGAGCCCGGACTGAAGAGACCGCGAATAGGGACAGAATTGGAATTTCAAATTCAAATCTGGCACACGACTTGACACATCAGTATTAAGCGTTCTGACCGTCAGAATTCATCCAGATTACACCCTCGGATCAGAAAAAAATTTTATTTATTATTATGAGACTTCCAGCCCTGATCTACGTGCGGTGACCGCTGAACTGAAACTGGTCCGCCACGTGCGATCTGTGAATCCTGCCGGACTGAAAACTTAATGCGCGCTAGATTTGGTACGCATGAGCTTAAGTCCGATCGCATTCGACCAGAAGACCACCAGAAAGCATCTTTTGGACCGAAACAGCCCCGATTTGGTTACCCCTCAAGTGAAACTTGTTTCCGAGTCTATTTCGGGTAAGTTTGGGCTTATAAAAGGGCTTGAAACCCTCACTCCTCTCTCCCATCCGAATTTGCAAAAACCCTAGATTGGGAGAGAGAAAAGGTGAGAGTTTGTGAGAGAAGGTGGGAGAGCTTTCCCTGCTGCTGCTACACGTGCTTAAGCGGCGTATTCCAATCACTTTGCCGGTGATTTCTCCGCATTTGCAGGTAAGAAAATGCCCTAGAAAGTTGCTGATTTGATGCTTCTTTAGTTTCATAGTTTGTTAGTTGATAAATCTCATAAATCAGGTTCCTTAGTCGCCGTAGACGAAGCGTATACGCTTCGTTCGAATCACTTCACCTATAAGGAAAAAGGTGCGGATATTAGACGCTTTGATTGACTGTTTCCAAAGCTTTCAATGTCGTTTAATAGTAGATTCTTGATGGCAACGCCGTTTGACATGTACAACATGCTGTCCGTTTCCTGTTTCGTAAACTAACGAAGAATATGAGATTTAGGGCATTTTAGTCATTTGTAGGAAGTATAGATTTCATTCATATTTTGCTGATGTGATTGACATGATATGTTGTCGCATTAGGATGTTAGGAATACGTGCATAATTAGTTTGGCGAAGAGATTCGCCTAAATACGCACTTCGGGTCGACATACTATATGTAGACTTAAGTGTGTAGTGTATGTGTTTGTATAAATGCTTGTATTAGTATGTATTGAATTAAATGGTGTTATGAATTAGTTTGAGATTGATTTCTTAATTAATATGCTGGTGTGAATGGTTTCCTACATGTTAGCCATATGCATGATTTCATGATATGAATGAAATGCATGTGCTTGACGATTCGCTTAAGCTGTATGTTATAACATGTGCTTGATGATTTCCTTATGAGTTACTTTGAGATTGAATTCTCAATTAATATGTTGATGGAGAGGATTTCCTATATGTTGGCGACATGCTTAATTTCATTATATGTGTGAAAGACATGTGTACGATGATTTGCTTAAGTTGTATGTAATAACATGTGTTAACATGCTCTCATGGTTGTATTTCATTTCCATTACCCTTACACAACTGCTGATGTGATTCTATGATTGTTTGGGACTATGCCTAGTCCAGGCAGTCAGTAACCGAGCGAATTTGTGGTTAGCTTATCTTCGCCACGAACGACGCGTCGATGAACGCGAGTCGTGTTTGGAGTTGACGGCAGTGGTTAGGCCACGCGAAGTGTTTTACGCACTTCATGTCGTTCGACTTGAGATGCGATCGCGCTAGTCGAGCCCGTCAAGTAACCCGACTGGCCGATGTATGTTCACCTTATATGAGTCATAACTGTTTGAACCTAGGGTACTAAACTTTCCATTGTAAACCCTGTTAACCATGGTACCTTGATCCATAAAGACTCATGAGCCGGGCATGGTGGTATGGGACACCGTGGTCGAGCCGTCGGCCTATGCTGGGGCCATAAACCTCCCCGTAGTGACCAGTGATCACCTAAACTCGTGAGCAGATTATGGTGGTATGGGACACTATATTCTAGCTGTCGGCCTACACTGATCAGGCGACGAGTCCTTTGTAGTGACAGCGAGCGTATTCTGAGTCTACGGGAGGCGACGACCCTTCAGTAGCAGTAGAGTACAGTAGGCCTGTATTGATAAGGTGATGGGGGAGCGGAGCAACGAGTGCGTGCAACAGCCCTGGCAGCCCTTGCAGCGACCTACAAAATATACATCGTATGAGATTACTAGGAGTGACGACCCTAGACAGGATCTGTGTTGGGATTGATACAAGGGAAGTACCTTAGTTTCCCAATCCTGCTATTTGAATGGACTAATAACAACTCGAAAATCATATCACCATAGCATTGCATGTGCCTGGAAGATGTGGAGCACTCTAGGGAGTGTGGCATGCCGCGGTCGTAAGATGTTGCCGTATGAGGGAGATCGTCGGTGAGGGCATACATCACGTCATGTCATAATTGCATTAACAACAGTATTAGGAATGTTTGAATTACTGCTTTACTATTATCGCATGATTGATTTGATAACATGTTAATCTTTGCTCTATTATTCCACTGAGTTAGCTACTCACTCCCACGTTACGGGACGGTGTTCCTGGACACCCACCAGACCTTTTTGTGATTGCAGATGATGGCGCGGCCTGTGAGGCGGAGCCGAACTTGATGATGATGAGGAGGATCCCTCCTTTATGCATGTTCTGACCGACGGGATTACAGGGAGGTTGATTAGATACTTTGACATTTGTCATTTTATATTTTTAGCGCACTCATGTATATTCGTTTCATCTACTTTTGGAGTATACATGCATGTGTATAACCTGGTAATATGTTCACACTCTGGAGACATACAACAGTTTATATATGTTATACATACTATTACAGACTTCCGCTGGTTAATTTAACTGTCTCTGGAGTATGATATGCTGTTCTGACTTAATTTCACTCATGTTTAATACATTATCACAGACAACATTCAATCATACATATCTATGTTGCATAAATAACATTTTGGAACTCGGGAGTTGGGTTTTTGCTCGACCCCTCGATTTTCGGGATGTTACAGATGGTATCAGAGCATGATTTGGATTAAATCGGGCCTGGGTTATGGTCACGCGACGTACGCTGTCGCTTCCTTTGACTTAGGTGGGTGCGAGAAGGGTTTAGAAACATTTCCAGGACCGCAGATTCGCCATTAGGCGAAGTCTATTCGGATCGATCGCACGATCGAGTCTGTAACGCATCTCGGGTCGCGTAAAGCAACCCGAATAGCTTCTAAGCCGTAGGAAGTCGGGTTGAGACGTCCTATGAACGATTTTAAACCCGCAAAGGTAAATTCTTGGGCCGTGGGATGACCACGACTCCTGTATTCAATCGCCAGGGCTTAAAAACCCCGTTTCACCGAAAATCTTCGAAATTCTTCCTCTCACCACCCCAATCTTCAATTATTTCTTATCCATTTCATGTTAGGCATCAATAATAATGTGAAAATAATATAAAATCCTACTTTCACAAAATTTTATAGTGAATAGTAAAATATCATGAAAAATGACCATAAGGCCATTCTAAATTCACTTTATTTAGCAAATAATAGGCTAGATGGATGTATTAGATCCTTCTACCCCAAAATCATATGCTGCATGATAGGGTTTTGTATTCGGGATTGAAGATTGGCCCCGAAAAGCCTCGAATGGATGTTACAAATGTTTTGGCCTCCCTAGGGCAATCTACAATGAACCAAAGTGTGAACCATACCTTTTTGGAATCCCTAGGGCAAGGGGAACCCATCCCATATGGCCTTAGTGGCCAGTTTGCAACTTCACCGGCGATGCCATCGCCGGTTCGGCGATGCATCGCCGGTCAAACTCTTCGAATGGGTCTGATCTTTGGGCTGGAGGATTTTGGGGGCTAGGGTAGTCCCCTGGTATGCAGTCCGTACCTTGAAACTCCCTAAAAGATGTACTTCCTTCACAAAAGTCCCCTTCCCTAGCTCCATTTTCATTTTCTTGCTGCCCTAACCCAAAATCGTGGTTCCAAACCACCCCTAGATCCATTCCCTGCCAAAAACGACCACCCTCTATCATTCCTTTGAAGTTGGCAGCCCTCCCTCTTGAAGGTTTCGTCCGTTGGAGCTCCTAAAACCCCCAAATCGAGCTGAATTCGTGAGGTGCTCCATTCCCCTTTTTCATTTTCATTTCTTTCTGAAAATATATCCTAGGGGAGCTTGAAGCATCCCTCTACAATTCCTAGATTTTGTTCTGTCCATTTGGGCAACCATTTCCCTGCATTTCCTCCTCCTTCCATGGCTATTGTTAAGGCTGTTTCAGCCTTTTCCTCACTTTCCATCGTCCTCTCTCTCATGTCCCTTTTATTTGACCCTTAGACTCGTGGAAACCTGCTTACCTATCCCATTTCTCCACGTTATTCGCTTGTTTGATTACTGTTTTGAAATTTCTTTGTTTTGTGTTGTTAGGTAGAAAATGTGTTTGTGTTGTGGTTTGAGCTTAATATAGCTAAAAATTGTTGAATGGAGTGCATGCCGTTCATTTTTTTATTAGGTATTGTCCCTAGATTGGGAGTATTGTAACTCCCGAGATTCAGCCTACAAATTAATTTTTATCCCAACCCACCCTCCTACCAAGCATGCTACTTCCGATCCCGCTATGGGACTAGAAATGCAGTTCCATTTGATACAACTAAACGCTGCTGGCCACATAGGCCCTTGGCGTTTTGGTCCTAGTGTTAAAACTCCTAGACTTTAAGGGTCTGACGACATAAGAAATCTGATTCTATTTAGATAATCTTGACCCTAAGCAATGGAACAACTTCCTGTAGTAGAAATGGTATGGAACCATTTAACGTATAAACTTAGGCTTTGGATTATAACTATTGCATTACAGACTAGGCTACTAGTTGACTTAGGCAGTGTAAGGCCTATATATGCTAAGGGATAGTAGGTTAGATTTGGTTGGATGAGACTCCCTTCCTTCGGTAGATCCCTTTATGACTTATAGATTTCTGTTGTTGCCCATAGGAAGGAACCATACACTCTCAGGGAACATTTATAACTCCCTCAGATTGAACTTAGAATGTACTAGCACACCCCTTAGAATTGCCTTCCCTAAGGACTTATTGCATTCGGGAATGCTGAATAAAGGAACTACATGTAAGCGATGTATTCGCGGTTTGAATCGACTTCTTAATCCTAGTGGTTACCAATAAATCCAATGCTCTGATCAAGCAGAGGATCGGCGTCGACTCGGATTAAGAACTGATACAACGCATTTTCTGTCCTGATTAGACAGAAGGTTCAACGTATTTGGCTTAGACCCACTACACAACCTTTCTTCTGTGATGGCCCAACCACCTACAACCAAACAGGATCACATTGTCTTTGGGAAATGGCGAGGACTTAAAGCTAGTAGAGAATTAGACATCTTGCCACCAACTCATACCTACCCCTGAACTCAACCACTATAGAGCTTAGGCTCGTCTCTATCACCATAGATACCAATGCCATAGAACGCATCATTAGTAAGGAAAACCATGTAGAGAAAGGTTGTTTCCATTTTAGGTCAAGGATAGCTCCTAAGTTGCGCCTCGTTCTGATATACGGATCGATGCTAAGATTCTTCAACCTTAAGTAAAACTAAGTTTTAAGGGGGGTAGAACGTATTGAGTCCAATCCAGTTAGGTTAGTCAACGCTACCGTTTGATCAGAGTGGCGCAGCGGAAGAGTGGTTGGCCTCTTTCCCACTGGCCCAAGATCGAAACCTTTGAGTTCGGATATACATACGATTAGGTTATTAAATAGGATTTGAACCTTCCTTAGAGAAAGTACTCCTTGCTCTTTGCCAATGTCGGGGACGACATTGTGTTTTAAGGGGGGCAGATTGTAACACCCCGAATTTTGGCCAATCTGGGATTTGACGTCCTTAGGCAATGGGTCAACTAAAACACCTGGAAAATCGCTCAGAACCCAATTTCGTAGCCAAAGAAACCACTTAGGATTAATTCCTATGGAAATTTAGCGTAAGTTAGCTAGCGCAACGCTGGAGTAGCTGGGAAAGAGTCCCTGATCACTTTAAATACGTTCTACAAGACCCAAATCGAGTCAAACGTATGACTCCATAATACTCTATAACCTCGGATCAAACTCTAAGCGGGTTTGTTCTCTGGACCACTTTGAATTCTTGTATTGAATTTAGACCGCGCGTCGAAAGTCCGTTACTTCCTATCTTAGACCGTTAGAACCGCCCCGCTGGACTTGACAATCATTTCGAAAATCAAGTCAAACCGATAATCACAGACTATTTCATTGAGCCCGGACTGAAGAGACCGCGAATAGGGACAGAATTGGAATTTCAAATTCAAATCTGGCACACGACTTGACACATCAGTATTAAGCGTTCTGACCATCAGAATTCATCCAGATTACACCCTCGGATCAGGAAAAATTTTTATTTATTATTATGAGACTTCCAGCCCTGATCTACGTGCGGTGACCGCTGAACTGAAACGGGTCCGCCACGTGCGATCTGCGAACCCTGCCGGACTGAAAACTTAATGCGCGCTAGATCTGGTACGCATGAGCTTAAGTCCGATCGCATTCGACCAGGGGACCATCAGAAAGCATCTTTTGGACCGAAACAGCCCCGATTTGGTTACCCCTCAAGTGAAACTTGTTTTCGAGTCTATTTCGGGTAAGTTTGGGCTTATAAAAGGGCTTGAAACCCTCACTCCTCTCTCCCATCCGAATTTGTAAAAACCCTAGATTGGGAGAGAGAAAAGGTGAGAGTTTGTGAGAGAAGGTGGGAGAGCTTTCCCTGCTGCTGCTGCACGTGCTTAAGCGGCGTATTCCAATCACTTTGCCGGTGATTTCTCCGCATTTGCAGGTAAGAAAATGCCCTAGAAAGTTGCTGATTTGATGCTTCTTTAGTTTCATAGTTTGTTAGTTGATAAATCTCGTAAATCAGGTTCCTTAGTCGCCGTAGACGAAGCGTATACGCTTCGTTCGAATCACTTCACCTATAAGGGAAAAGGTGGGGATATTAGACGCTTTGATTGACTGTTTCCAAAGCTTTCAATGTCGTTTAATAGTAGATTCTTGACGGCAACGCCGTTTGACATGTACAACATGCTGTCCGTTTCCTATTTCGTAAACTAACGAAGAATATGAGATTTAGGGCATTTTAGTCATTTGTAGGAAGTATAGATTTTATTCATATTTTGCTGATGTGATTGACATGATATGTTGTCGCATTAGGATGTTAGGAATACGTGCATAATTAGTTTGGCGAAGAGATTCGCCTAAATGCACACTTCGGGTCGACATACTATATGTAGACTTAAGTGTGTAGTGTATGTGTTTGTATAAATGCTTGTATTAGTATGTATTGAATTAAATGGTGTTATGAATTAGTTTGAGATTGATTTCTTAATTAATATGCTGGTGTGAATGGTTTCCTACATGTTACCCATATGCATGATTTCATGATATGAATGAAATGCATGTGCTTGACGATTCGCTTAAGCTGTATGTTATAACATGTGCTTGATGATTTCCTTATGAGTTACTTTGAGATTGAATTCTCAATTAATATGTTGATGGAGAGGATTTCCTATATGTTGGCGACATGCTTAATTTCATTATATGTGTGAAAGACATGTGTACGATGATTTGCTTAAGTTGTATGTAATAACATGTGTTAACATGCTCTCATGGTTGTATTTCATTTCCATTACCCTTACACAACTGCTGATGTGATTCTATGATTGTTTGGGACTATGCCTAGTCCAGGCAGTCGGTAACCGAGCGAATTCGTGGTTAGCTTATCTTCGCCACGAACGACGCGTCGATGAACGCGAGTCGTGTTTGGAGTTGACGGCAGTGGTTAGGCCACGCGAAGTGTTTTACGCACTTCATGTCGTTCGACTTGAGATGCGATCGCGCTAGTCGAGCCCGTCAAGTAACCCGACTGGCCGATGTATGTTCACCTTGTATGAGTCATAACTGTTTGAACCTAGGGTACTGAACTTACCATTGTAAACCCTGTTAACCATGGTACCTTGATCCATAAAGACTCATGAGCCGGGCATGGTGGTATGGGACACCGTGGTCGAGCCGTCGGCCTATGCTGGGGCCATAAACCTCCCCGTAGTGACCAGTGATCACCTAAACTCGTGAGCAGATTATGGTGGTATGGGACACTATATTCTAGCTGTCGGCCTACACTGATCAGGCGACGAGTCCTTTGTAGTGACAGCGAGCGTATTCTGAGTCTACGGGAGGCGACGACCCTTCAGTAGCAGTAGAGTACAGTAGGCCTGTATTGATAAGGTGATGGGGGAGCGGAGCAACGAGTGCGTGCAACAGCCCTGGCAGCCCTTGCAGCGACCTACAAAATATACATCGTATGAGATTACTAGGAGTGACGACCCTAGACAGGATCTGTGTTGGGATTGATACAAGGGAAGTACCTTAGTTTCCCAATCCTGCTATTTGAATGGACTAATAACAACTCGAAAATCATATCACCATAGCATTGCATGTGCCTGGAAGATGTGGAGCACTCTAGGGAGTGTGGCATGCCGCGGTCGTAAGATGTTGCCGTATGAGGGAGATCGTCGGTGAGGGCATACATCACGTCATGTCATAATTGCATTAACAACAGTATTAGGAATGTTTGAATTACTGCTTTACTATTATCGCATGATTGATTTGATAACATGTTAATCTTTGCTCTATTATTCCACTGAGTTAGCTACTCACTCCCACGTTATGGGACGGTGTTCCTGGACACCCACCAGACCTTTTTGTGATTGCAGATGATGGCGCGGCCTGTGAGGCGGAGCCGAACTTGATGATGATGAGGAGGATCCCTCCTTTATGCATGTTCTGACCGACGGGATTACAGGGAGGTTGATTAGATACTTTGACATTTGTCATTTTATATTTTTAGCGCACTCATGTATATTCGTTTCATCTACTTTTGGAGTATACATGCATGTGTATAACCTGGTAATATGTTCACACTCTGGAGACATACAACAGTTTATATATGTTATACATACTATTACAGACTTCCGCTGGTTAATTTAACTGTCTCTGGAGTATGATATGCTGTTCTGGCTTAATTTCACTCATGTTTAATACATTATCACAGACAACATTCAATCATACATATCTATGTTGCATAAATAACATTTTAGAACTCGGGAGTTGGGTTTTTGCTCGACCCCCCGATTTTCGGGATGTTACAGCATTTTCACTGGTAAGTTTGGTACCTTAGGTTTAAGCTGTAGCGACCAAACATGGTGAACAAACATCGGTCAATCGAGTTAGTTGATAAGATCAACTAGGCCAAGCGCACGTTGAATTGAATGACATGGGATACATAAGCACTCCGTGTGGCCTAACCACTGCCGAACATCCCAAGCACGACTCAGATTCGTTAAACTCATCATATGTGACGAACAACCTCAACCACCATTTACAGAACGATTACCGATTACCTGGACTGTAACATAGCCCCAATCAATATAAATTCCACAACAGGCATATGAGGCATATCCTACAAACATGTGGACATTCATGAAGTATAACTTAAATGTAAATACAGTACATGAAGGAAATCATATACACCTTTAACATGATTCATTTAAGTTAATCAACCCATGGAGGAAATCATATGCACAGTTAATACAAATAATCTAAGTTACATAATGCATGGAGGAAGTCGTATACTCAAGTATTGTGATTGAGATTCATATCTCAACAACCTTAGCAATCACATTTTTACTAACTACTAACTCATTCAGACACTTTTACATACACTTAGTCTACACATTGCATCATACATATTGTGTATTCATTAGCATACGTATTAGGGCAAATCCTTTCGTCAAAGGGTTATCGCCCATACAACAATCATATATCCATGACAACTAGTCATGGCGAGCACGAAAGAAAATTCCATACTCATTAAGTCATTTTCACAAACACTTAGGCAACACATACTAACTACATACCGTATGTTGATATATCATGTATTTGACCAAATCCTTTCACTAGGGAGTTGCCCCATATATCACTTGCATATACCCACAACGGATAATCATGACATGCATGAATCCGGATTCCGTATTCATTTAAACATTTTCATAAACACGTGAGCTACACACTTTTACATATATAGCATATATTGGTTGTGGCGTGATTTAGGGCAAGTCCTTTCGCTAAGGAGTTGTCACACCTGTAACAAGCATATATTCACAGCAAATAATCATGTTAAGCACAAATCTAAATTTCATACATATACGGTATTTTCTACAAATATGAGGAATACAGCATATTCAACATAATTAACGTATAACTGAAAATCGAAACGGACAATACTTTGTACATGTGAAATATCATCCTAGGCAAGAATAAATCATTACTTAACATTGAAAGTCTTGAAAACCATAACCTAAACGTATATAGTTCGCACCTTAGACCAGAAAAAATGTATTTAAGATGATTCAGACGATGTGTCTTCGTCAACGGCGGATACGCTACCTATGGCATGAAACAGGTTAGCTACAACTTTCCTACAGCTTGTCTAAGCTTCAAAATAGGTTAGGGTTAGGATTTCTTACCTAAGAACGGGATCAGAAACACCGAAATAGCTATACGGATAGGTGGATTAGGCATAGCAAAGCTGGAAAGAATCCTAGGAAGCAACACCAACTTCTCCCTCACTTTCTCTCTCTTTTCTCCCTCTTGGAAAGATAGGGTTTGGAAATTCGTATGGGATTTGGAATGAGGATTTTAAGCCCTATTTATAAGCCCAAAAGCGACAGAAATAGACTTGAGGCCAAGGTATACTTAAGTTATAACCAAATCGGGTCTGTTCTGATCCAACGGAGCACTTTTGGAGGTCCTGTTACTAAATGCAGTCGGACTTAAGCTCTCTAATATTGGATCTATGTCAAGCTAAGTTTTCAGTCCGGTCGGGTTTCCGGATCGACCGTGGCGGACCAGTTTCATTTCAATGGTTACAGGAATTCGATCAGAGCTACAAGTACTATGACATGTAAGGGCCACCCATCTTGATCCGAGGGTGAATTTAGGTTGAATTCTAACGGTCAGAACGCTTAAAAATAACGCGCAATTGAAACGTTCTAGATTCCTTTAAAAATATAATTAATTTTCTCAAAATCTTCCTTTTCCTACTCTCTTCACTCCGGGCTCAATAAAATGGTCTCAGGACATCGGTTGGGCTTATTTTTTAGGTGATTGTCAAGTCCAACTAGGCGATCGTAATGGTCTAAATTCATAGATATCAAACTCTCGATGTGCGGTCTAGAACCAATACAAAGTTACAAAGTATTCCCGAGAGCAACTGGGTTTAGAGTTGGATCCTAGATTTCAGGGTAATGTAGTGTTAACAATTCTAGAGGTTTTGGGTCTTACAGATCGTATTTAAAGTGGTTGGTACTAATTTTACAGGAAATCTAGTGTAGCGCTTGCTAATACACGTTAAATTTCTAAAGAATTTGGTTCTAAATAATTTCTCTGGCTTTGGACTCGAGTTTTGAGAAGTTACCAAGGTGCTATGGTTGACCCATTGCTTAAGTACGCCTAACTCCAGGTTGGTAAAAATCCAGGGTGTTACACCTTACTTTCTCGGATTCCATAGCCTAAACCCCCCATGAAATTTACTGTATCATTTAGTTTCGTATAAAACTCCATGTATAGACACCCCACCCAGGAGAACATTTTGAGAAGGCTAAAACAGTACAGGAACCATGATCATATCCTGAACCAAACTCTAATCCCAACCTAAACTTAACCCTGACCCAAAATTCTCAAACTGCTAGACCGAAGCCCAAAAATCCAAACTGTTCAATCCACATACAGCCCTCGCCTATACCTAATACCCTGACTAGAACCCTTTACTCAAACCTAAGTCCACCTATCTGAACCTAAAATCCCCAAAAGGAGACCACTAGGTGAACCAATGCATCGAACAAAGCCCACACGCTTGAGCTCAGCCCGAGCCATGCGGCTCGTGTCTGAACGTCTGGAGACAGTTTTCCAGCGTCCGAAAGTCAACTCTCTCAGTAAACTACCCCCATATTCGAGCTTATTTACTATTTTACCACCCCAATAGCAAATGAGAGTGTGCAACATGGCGTCCCTCTCCCTCCATCCAATCACCTCTTACCACATCAGCATTTACCCCTCTCAAATCCAAAAATTACCATAGAACCTTTGGAGAAGGTTATAAATAACTATCTCCTCTTATCATTTCCAACACACCTAACAAGCCACATCTCACTTTAAGCTTAAGAGAGTAAGAGAGAAAGAAAGTGAGGAAGAGAGTGAAGGAGAGGGAAGGAGCTCCCAAGCCTTCAAAGTTCTGATCTTTCATGCTACCCTCTAACCTTCCTCTCAACCTTTTCAACCCATAAGCCTGGCCCGGATTTATCGTGGTTTGGTTCACGTCTTAGCCTACTCAAGATCAAGCCAAAGATCCGTTCTACATACAAGCATTCATCATGACATCAATTTTCTTCTCAACCCCCCTGCTTTTCTAAATCTCTAGTGAACGTATGTTCTGTGACTTGTTGTACATCGGATCCCATCACATCAGAAATTTCTAGTGATCTAGTCCATTTTCTTACCTCTTGGCATTAGCATCATCACATCTGTCCTCTAGACACGCCGTTGGACGTATGCTCTGTGGCTTGCCGAAATCTCGAATCTTGTCGCATCAGAAATCCATGTGTGTGCCTAATCCCCTCCCGATCACATCATCCATTACCCCTTGAGATTGTTTTACCACATTAGGTAAAGACCATACATTTGTATGGGCAGAGAGGGTGCCTAACACCTTCCCTCTTTATAAACGAGGTCCCTTACTCGGAATCCCAGATCGTAAACTAAGAGTCAATCTAGGGTAGGAGAGTCTATGGATTTCTCCAACCTTACATATTTCGCGGGTTCTAGCTGACTGCGGGATTCTGAGATAAATTGGCCAGTAGTGACTCCAACATCCACAAATCAACATAATTACCCCCACCATCAAAAGCTTAACATATAAATAATCATGGGAGTCGATTTTTAGTATCTATAGAATGACGACTCCACTGGGTACGTGCTAGCTCGCATTAGCTGAGACCCGACTCAAAAGACTATGGAACTTTAATCTCAAGGGATATCATTATTGCATTCATACAATATATATATAGGGAAAAGGTACTATTTGCTCGACCTCACAATAAGCTCCCGTGAGGTCGAGCTGTGTGGGCCCCACCGTGATGCATCTCAACCATCAACACCATGCATTTGATGGGTCCCCTTTAAATTACGGGATATCCCAAAAATCAGCCGTATACGGAACTCAGGTGGGCCATACCATCTAAAATCATGTGAAAACACCATTAAAACATATAAAAGCACTTGGTGAGGCCCACTTGAGTTTTGAATGCTGCTGAAACTTGGTCTCAAGCCTCATCCAAGTGGGACACACATAATGGATGGGCTGGATTTGCAAACCACATCTCTATGGGTCCAAAAAATGATTATGAATGTTCTAATGGTGTACGGCCCCTCTCCACTTCTATATGTGGTGTGGCCCACACAAGTCACGAATTGACTTGATTTTTTAGACCTAGGCCCACGATGGAATGGTGCATCAAACTGATGGGGTAGATTTTTGAAACGCATCACGGTGGGGCCCACACAGCTCGACCTCATGGGATGGACTTGTGAGGTCGAGTGCATAGTACCTTTTCCCATATATATATATATATATATATAACCTTTGGCTTGCACTTTTTTGGGCACGGATTCAAACCATGAACACTCGATCCCGTGCAACCATGACCTATCAAGCTACCTATGAAGAAGAGCCGGCAGCTCAGCCAGCTCTCGAAACATCAGCACTTGCACCTACAATAACACCCGCGCTATCACCTCCCATAGCTCCAACGGACCCACAAGCCAATACAACCATGCAAGAAGTGACCCAAAGTCTCCGAGCAATGCAAGAGCTGCTACTTCGCCTAGTTACAAATGCCACACCAAATGCACATGCAACCTAGCCTAGTGTATAGAATAGCTCACTCCCTCAAACCCCTTTTGTTTTTTCTCTCATTCCTCCAGCAAATCATGTTCTTCCTCTCCCAAAAGAGTCAGCACAAGATCAACAACAACCAACAAACGGGAGCAACCCTCCCACACATCTCTACTTAGTACATCACAACAATCAGGTTACGACACAGGTTCCCCCTAACGGGAACCACAGACAAGAACTGGCGGATGCCCACAAAGGGGGCCATTTTCAAGTCCAACTCACTCCTCCTAACGGGAGTAACATTCAGGAATTGGCAGATACCCCAGGTGGGAGCCATTTTCGAATGTCACACCCTCCTTCAAAAGGGAGTGGTGTTCAATTTCAGTAAACTCCCCCCATTGGGAGCCCATCTTCTTTCCAGAACCCCCCCATTCTCGATCCATACAAAGAGGAAGCAGCACAAGCCCTATTGCAAGGGGCAAGATATCCGCGGCAAGGAAAGTCTAAGATTGAGGAACTATGAGAGCAGTTACAAATGGTACAAAATCAGCTTCAGATACATCAAGGAGTGAATCACTCATTTACCAAGTTCAGGGATCTCTATCCCTTCCCAGATGCCTGGGTGCCTCCGAACTTCGAGATACCCAAATCTAAAAGGTATGATGGTAGCAGATGCCCCACAACACATCTAAAAACCTTTTGTGGGGAACTCAATACGATAGAAGGGAATGATGGAGCCTTGATACGACTCTTTTAGAAGTCCCTTAAAGGTGACGCTTTGGATTGGTACATTCCACTGGACAACCATCAAATTAAAACCTGGGAAAGACTCTTCTAGACATTCATTGACAGATTTTTATATAACTTGAACATGGCTCCAAGAAGGTCTGACCTAGCTGCCTTAAGATAAAAATGTGATGAGTCGTTATCAGCGTACGTAGGGCGATGGCGAGCCATAGCGGCTCGAATGAGAAACCCCATCAATGACGAAGAGCAGATATCCATGATCGTACATTAAGCAAATCCCAACATTTCAGGATATCTAATCTTGTATCCTTATGTGAACTTCTCTCAACTCATCCGGCTAGAGAACAAGTGGAAGCCGGGATCAGAGCCGAAACCCTCTCCCCATGGCCACACCAAACCCCCTCAATTACAAGAAACAAGGTCGAGGGAAAACCTGTCGGATATGGGAATAGAAACGGCACTGCTCCCGTGCAACGCACTACAGAGGTTAACAATATCGTCACCAACACTCAAGGCAACCAGTATACTCTGCAACCAGAGTCACAACAAGATAGGCAGTACTAGTCATAATAAAATAAGCAGTACTAACCACAGCAAGCTCAACAAGGATATCAAGCACAACCGCCTCAACAATAGCCACAACAGCCTAGGGGGAATGCACAAGTCCCATACAAACAGGCAATGTTAGGAAGAAAGTTCACTCCACTAGCATAAACATACAGTCAAGTTCTGATGATGTTAATGCAAAAGCAACTTTTGACACCACTCTAGCCTCGACTTCCACCTAACTCCTTACCACCAGGTTACAATGAAAATCAGTCTCGCGCATATCACCAGGCTCCTGGCCACCTAATAGACCAATGTTTCGCCTTAAAGCATGCGGTCTAAGATTTAATCGAAAGCCAAAAGATCGCTGTCACCCCATAGGCTAGTAACATGGCCTAGGCTAACATTCTCCACAATCCCCTGCCATCACATCAAGCGGGACCTAGTACATCTAGCACTTCTACCATCATATTAAGGGAGGGTGTCACGGGTACTTCTCTCCACATCATTCCATCCAAGCAATTATGCCTGACTTAATAAACTAAACATGGGGACACCGACAGGCACCACCGTCTGAGCCACAGGTGTTCCTCGAAGCAACACTAACAACTTAGGTATTCCTTGAAGCAGCATCTACAATGAAACTGCTCATCTACCTCAAGGCAGCAACCAACAGGTCTCAGCCTCTCATCTCTCGAGAGGTACCCCCAGCACTCACCAGGTCACGTCCACAACCCCGCACTCCCCAAGGGGCACTTTCAGTCCCAACCTCAGTAGATCTAAATAGGTCAAATTTTGAATCCATCACTCTTCCAATAGCCTCTCTAATCTAGCTTTGCTAACCTTGCAAGGGGCATCCTCGGTTCAAACACCAAGTTTCCTAATGCCTCACCAACGGGCACATGCTCAGAGGACCCCTTCCACACCTCAAAAGAGGGAAAAAAATTCCATTGCCAAAATCGATCAAGGGTTAATAGTACCTCAAGAGGAATCATAGAGCCCATCACAAACAGTTCCAGCCATAATCTCTCAGCTTCAAGAACCACTAATATACCTTGAAGGAAGAATGGTTTCCTCCTACAACCTAAAAGCAGTCCCATGGCATTACCCTGAATGCGTTGAAGTGGGTAACAATGGGAGGTATTTTAGGAGGGATAACCCGAACCCAAAAGAAAACCGACAACCTTGTCAGGAACCACCCACAAAACCAATGTTTCTTATGACATAGCAGCCCAACTCAAATCCATTCCCGCACAGATATCCATCTGGGAACTCTTATGCACATCAAGGTCGCATCGAGAAATCTTTGCGAAAATATTAAATGATGCACATATCTCTCCTGATGTACCCCCCGAAATGGTGGCAAGTATGATCGGCTAACTCCTCGCACCACGGGCCATTACTTTCTCTGATGAGGAGTTGCCACCTGAAGGTCGCAAACATGGGCGCTCATTAAATATAGTTGTTTGGTACGAGAATTTCAAAGTCCCACTCATATTCATAAACAACGGATCAAGCCTAAATGTTTATCCTTTGAGGACTGCCAAGCATTTGGGGATAGAACCGTCTTCCTTCAAGCTACATCATGAGCGTCAGAGCCTTCGATAATTCCCGAAGGCAAGTTGAGGTAGAAATCGACATTGAGCTATAAATTGGACCTGACATGACACTTGTCACGTTTTAGGTCATTGATATCCCTGCATCATTTAACCTTCTGTTGGGGCAGTCATGGCTTCACGTTGTTGAAGCCATCCCATCTACCCTCCATTAAAGGGTTAAATTTTCTTCCGAAAATCAAATCATCTTAGTGTTGGCCAAACCAAAAATGATCCTACCGGTAACAGTTAACATCCTAGAAACTGACATCCCAATGATTGATGTTCAGCATGCAGAAGGTGACATATCATATCACAGTTTGAGTTTGAAATAGTGAACTCGATTGCCAATCCACGCCCTCTCGCCGCTGAATATGTCATTTCCCCCGCTTAATGATTAATCTTGAACTACCATACAGAGTTCCATGAGAAAGGTATGATAATAAAGCCAGCACATGCTAACGTGCAGAGACAAGGATTGGGATATCAATCGACACCAGAGGATCAGACCGTAAGGTCAAAGAAGAGGTAACCATTCAAATAAACACCCATCAAGTTTGTCATGGCCCGAATGGTCTGTGAGGACACGATGATTTCCCTGGAGGACCACCTCCAACGACTCAAACTCACTGAACATTCCAGCCAAGAGTCCATTTAGCCACTAATAAGGTGGGACAAAATCCTCAGGGCATCGAAAGCACCTCTAATACTAGGAGCAAAATCCCCAGACCCATCACATGAGGCTAGGGGCAAGGAAACGGGGATACCCACAGGGAACCCAGAACCTGGAGGGCCCATTTCAAAAACCATAGGCAAGAACGGGGAAGCACCCATCCCCACCCATAGCCAAGGGGACATATCCTCGTCACCAGCTCAACGGCAGAAGGGGCAGAAGCGGCCCATCCGTTAGATCGATAAAGGGAAATAGCCTTCCCTTGACTAGACGGAAATCAAGGTTCCATCGCAGGATGAATCTGAGGAACCAGAAGAACTTCAACTTCTGGGCGTAGAGATAGAATCGGATTCGACTCCGAGCCCAGCCCGGCAGACATCATGGTCATTAGGACAAGTGACCCACAAGAACTTACAGAGTGGAACAACAGGATTGAAAGGGGAAAAGAACCAGGATGGTCAGCCGTCCCCCTAACAATTGAATCAGCTGGTAAACCATTCACGGATGCTGACCTCAAAAAAATGCCAGTGTAAATAGTAGCTGGTACCTCGAACTAGGATAGGATCAACCATTGTTCGCAATGCCGTCTTGTTCGAGATCCCTTGGTAGCACAAAAAAATCAAAAAATTGTCAAAACACAAAAACATCACATATTCCCAACAATACAAAAAAATCAAACATTTCTCAAAACCACAAAACATCAAAAAATCTCCAAAGTCTGAAAAAATAAAAAGGCTTTCAAAAATCACTGTGACAAACACTTCACACATAGCACCTGGTTCAAGGTCGACTCGTATGATTTCAATCTAGAGTTGGACTTCGAACTCATGGGTTTGGATGAAGCACTGGATGAGGCAAATGATGATACAACTCTTGAACTTGAGGACTCTCTCAAAAGGTTCGAAATAAAGACCAACATTGTGGCAGGAGACTTTGAAGTTGTGAACTTAGGATCAGCGGAACTCCCCAGAGAGGTGCGCATCGAAAGATCGCTGTCCTCGGAATACAAATAGAGGATGATGGAATTTCTGAGACCGAGGTTGTCAAACTTTGCCTTCTCGTATGAGGACATGCCAGGGCTCGATGAAGACTTGGTGGTGCACCATCTGCCAATAAAGCCAGACATGAAGCCCATCAAGTAGAAGCTGTGGAGAATGAAACCGGAGTGGGTCCTGAAAATTTATGATGAGGTCATCAAGCAATAGAACGTGGGATTCTTGCTAGTCTCTAACTACCCAGAATGGATCATAAATATCGTACCAGTTCTAAAGAAGGACAGAAAAGTCAGGATGTGCATTGACTTTAGGGACCTCAACAAAGCAAGCCCTAAAGATGACTTTCCTCTACCCCACATCAACACACTGGTGGATAATACTGCAGGACACAAGATCTTCTCCTTCATGGATGGTTTCTTCCGTTACAATCAAATCAAGATGGCCATCGAAGATCGAGAGAAGACTTCTTTCATCACATCGTGGGGAACTTTTTGCTATCAGGTCATGCCCTTCGAGCTGAAAAATGCAGAAGCCACATATCAGCGAGCCATGACGGCCTTGTTCCATGACATGATAAATAAGAAAATCGAAGTCTATGTAGATGACATGATAGTTAATTCTCACACGATCGAAGGACACTTTGAAGGCCTCAAGAAGCCCTTCGACAGGCTAGAAAAGTTCAAGTTCCACCTCAACCCACAAAAGTGTGTCTTCAGTGCTACTAAGGGCAAACAATTAGGCTTCATCGTCAGTGAAGATGGTATCCGGGTGGACAAGACTGAGACTAAGGCAATCATCGAGATGTTGCCTCCCAAGACTGAAAATGAAATTTGGGGTTTCCTCGGACGGATCCAATATATCAGCCAATTCATCGCATAACTCACTTCCATCTATGAGCCCATATTCAAGCTTCTCACGAAGAACTCGCCAAAGGAGTGGAATGGCGACTGTCAAACGGCCTTTGACAGGATCCGGAAGTATCTACTAGAACCTCCAGTGCTCACACTACCTACTCCGCAAAGGTCACTACTACTGTATATCTCTATTGCGTCAGAAGCAATAGGGTGCGTTCTCGACCAACATGACGACATAGGAAGAAAGGAGCAAGTGATCTACTATCTAAGCCGATAATTCACAAGTTACGAAGCCAAATACTCCAGCTTAGAGAAAATGTGCCTCGCCCTAGTCCGGGCCATGCAACAATTACGACAGTATATGATCATTCATCTGATCCTTCTGCTCGCACGTATGGATCTGTTGAAGTACTTATTTGAGAAATCTGCGCTAACAGGCAGGATAGCGAAATGGAAACTACTGCTAACTACTGCTTTCAGAGTTCGACATCACATATAACACCAAGAAAGTAATCAAGTGGCAAGCACTGACTGTAACACCCTGGATTTTTACCAACTTGGGATTAGACGTCCTTAGGTATTGGGTCAACTAAAACTCCTGAGAAATCACTCAGAACCCAATTCCATAGCCAAAGAAATCACTTAGGATTAATTCCTTTAGAAAATAAATGTAAGTTAGCTAGCGTAACGCTAGAGTAGCTGGGAAATAGCCCCTGATCACTTTAAATACGTTCTACAAGACCCAAATCGAGTAGAACCAATGACTCTATAATACTCTAAAACTTCGGATCCAACTCTAAGCAGGTTTGTTCTCTGGACCTTTTTGAAACTTTGTATTGGATCTAGACTACGCGTCGAAAGTCCGATACCTACTATCTTAGACCGTTAGAACCGCCTAGCTGGACTTGACAATCATTTCAAAAATCAAGTCCAACTGACATTCTCAGGCTATTTCATTGAGCCTGGACTGAAGAGAGTGAGAATAGGGTTAGATTTGGAATTTAAAATTCAAATCTAGCACATGACTTAACGTGTCAGTATTAAGCGTTCTGACCATCAGAATTCAGCCAAAATATACCCTCGGATCAGGAAAAATTTCTATTTCATATCATGAGATTTGTAGGCCTAATTTATGTGCGGTGACCGCTGAACTGAAACTGGACCGCCACGTGCGATCTACAAACACTGATGGTCGGATGTGAGCGACATTCGACAGGTACGAACTTAAGTCAGATCACGTTCGGCCAGGGGACCACCAGAAATGTCTTTTTGGACCAAAACAGCCCCGATTTGGATATACCTTAAGTATCCTTTGTTCCCAAGCCTATTTTGGGCACATTTGGGCTTATAAAAGGGGTTGAAACCCTCATTCCTCTCTCCCATCCGAAATTGGAAAGAGCCTTAGATTGAGAGAGAGAAAAGGTGAGGGATTGTGAAAGAGAGTGGAGGAGAATTTTCCTGCTGTCGTGCTACCTGTTGCACATGATTAAGAAACACGCTCCAATCACTTGGCCGGTGATTTCTCCACTTTTCTAGGTAAGAAAATACCCTAATTAGTTGTTGATTTACTGATCCTTTCGTTCCATAGCATGTTAGCTGATAGATCTTGTAAATTAGATTGCCTAGTCACCGCAGACAAAGCGTATACACTCCGTTCGAATTAACACACCTATAAGAGAAAAGGTGCAGATTCTAGATGCTTTGATTGACTGTTTTCAACGCTTTCAATGTTGTTTAATAGTAGATTATCGATGGCAATGCCGTTTGACATATACAACATGCTGTCCGTTTCCTATTTCGTAAGCAGACGAAGAATATGAGATTTAGGGCATTTTAGTCATTTGTAGGAAATACTGTTTTCATCCATAATTTGCTGATGTGATTAACATGGCTTCTTGTCACATTAGAATGTTAGGAATACGTGCATAATTAGTTTGGTGAAGAGATTTGCCTAAATGCACACTTTGAGTCGACATACTATATGTAGACTTAAGTGTGTAGTGTAAGTGTTTGTATAAATGCTTGTATTAGTATGTATTGAATTATATGGTGTTATGAATTAGTTTGAGATTGATTTCTTAATTAATATGCTGATGTAAATGGTTTCCTACATGTTAGCTATATGCATGATTTCATTATATGTATGATTTGCGTTGGAAGATTTACTTAAGATTGTATGTTATAACATGTGTTGACATGCTCACATGGTTGTAATTCATTTTCATTACTCTTACACGATTGCTGATGTGGATTCATGATTGTTTGGGACTATACTTAGTCCAGGCAGTCGGTAACTGAGTAAATTCGTGGTTGTCTTGTCTTTTCCACGAACGACGCGTCGATGAACGCGAGGCGTGTTTTGGAGTTGGCGGTAGTGGTTAGGCCACGCGAAGTGTTTTACGCACTTCATGTCGTCCGACTTGAGATGCGATCGTACTAGTCGAGTCCGTCAAGTAACCCGACTGGCTGTTGTATGTTCACCCTGTATGAGTCATAACTGCTTGAACCTAGGGTACTAAACTTACCATTGTAAACCCTATTAACCATGGTACCTTGATCCATAAAGACTCATGAGCCGGGCATGGTGGTATGGGACATCGTGGTCGAGCTGTCGGCCTACGCTGGGGCCACAAACCTCCCCGTAGTGACCAGTGAGCACCTATATCTCGTGAGCAGATTATGGTGGTATGGGACACTATATTCTTGTTGTCGGCCTACACTAATCAGGCGACGAGTCCTTTGTAGTGACTGTGAGCGTATTCTGAGTCTATGGGAGGCGACGACCCTTCCGTAGTAGTGAGAGTACAGTAAGCCTGTATTGATAAGGTGATGGGGGAGCGGTGCAACGAGTGCGAGCAACAGCCCTGGCAGCCCTTGCAGCGACCTACAAAATATACATCGTATGAGATTACTAGGAGTGACGACCCTAGACAGGATCTGTGTTGGGATTGATATAAGGGAAGTACCTTAGTTTCCCAATCCTGCTGTTTGAGTGGACTAATAATAACTCAGAAATCATATCACCATTACATTGCATGTGCCTGGAGGATGTGGAGCACTTGAGGGACGATTGCATGCCGCGGTCGTAAGATATTGCCATATGAGGGAGACCGTCGGTGAGGGCATACATCACGTCATGTCATATTGTATTAACAACAGTATTAGGATTGTTTGATTTACTGCTTTACTATTATCGCATGATTGATTTGAGAACATGTTAATCCTTGCTCTATTATTCCACTGAGTTAGCTACTCATTTCCACGTTACGGGATAGTGTTTATGGACACCCACCAGTCCCTATTTTGGTTGCAGATGATGGCGCTGCTTAAGAAGCGGAGCTAGACTTGATGATGATGAGGAGGATCCCTCCTTTATGCGTGTTCTGATTGATGGGATTATAGGGAGGTTGATTAGATACCTTGACACTTGTCATTTTATATTTTTAGAGCACTCATGTATATTCTTTTTGTTTACTTTTGGAGTATACATGTATGTATATAACTTGGTAACATGTTCACACTCTGGAGACATACAACAGTTTATATATGTTATACATACTATCACAGTCTTTCGCTTGTAAATTTAACTCTCTAGAGTATGATATGCTGTTCTGGCTTAATCTCACTCATGTTTAATACATTAACACAGACAACATTCAATCATACATATCTATGTTGCATAAATAACATTTTAGAACTCGGGAGTTGGGTTTTTGCTCGACCCCCCGATTTTCGGGATGTTACACTGACCGACCACTTAGCAGTACACTCTCTGCCTGACTACCAACGGCTGAAGACTTTTTTTCCTAACGAGGACATCATCCTAATCGAGGAAGAAGAAGAAAGAAAGGCAAAAGAGTGGACACTCTTCTTTGATGAGGCTGCAAATTCGAAAGGAAGTGGAGTAGTCGTCATACTCTACTCTCCCAAAGATGTCCCAATTCCCATATCGAGGTGATTGGCATTCCAATGTACTAACAACATAGCAGAATATGAAGCATGTATCACTGGTTTGAAAGAAGCCATTATCCTCAATGTAAAGAAGTTACGAGTCTTCAGAGACTCGCAGCTCATCATCAATCAGATAAATGGCGACTGGAAGACCAAAGATGAAAAGTTAATCCCGTATCATGTCTATCTGGAAAATCTGACCGAGAAATTCGAAGAGGTCACATTCTCTTACATGCCCCAAGCCAGGAACCAGTTCGCAGATGCTCTGGCCACCCTCGCCTCAATGATGGAGATCTCAAAAGGAGTTGTCGAATGGGAACTCACTATCGAGCTCCAGGAGAAATCCGCATTCTGCGTATAGATCGACAAAGACGAAACTCCCTCGAATGATCAGTTGTGGTACACAAACATCAAGGAATATCTTGAACATCAGAAGTACATGGAAGGAGCAACACCAGTTGATCGTCGCACTATCCAATGGCTATCAGCACAGTTCGTGATCACTGGGGGCATCCTTTACAAGCGATCCTTCAACCAAGTCCTTCTCTGCTGTGTGGATGAGATAGAGGCAGCATAAATCATGTCAGAAATCTACGAAAGACTATGCGGCCCACACATGAATGGACACATGATGGCGAATAAGATCTTACGACTCGGCTACTATTGTCTTACGATGGAGATAGATTGCTGCAAACACGTCAGGAAATACTTCAAGTGTCAGGAGCATGCAAACTAGGTTCATGCCCCTGCTTCCGAACTCTACAACTTGACGACACCATGACCCTTCTCTGTATGGGGGCTAGATATTATCAGCACGATCATCACCGAAGCGTCAAACGGGCATGAGTACATCCTGGTGGCAGTAGATTATTTCACCAAGTGGATACAGGCAGCATCTTATACCACCATCACAACATTTCATGTGGTCAATTTTATCAAGAACAACATCGTTAGCTGCTATGGGGTCCCTCAGATTATTATCACAGACAACGGAACCCCGTTCATCAATAAAAGGATGGGCGATTTCCTCGACAAGTTCAAGATCCAACGTCATAGGTCAAGTCCCTACTGTCCTCAAATGAATGGTGGGGTCGAGGCTGCAAACAAGATCATCATCCGCATACTGGAGAAAATGGTAAAGACATATCGCGACTGGTCAGAAATGCTTCCTTACACACTCTGGACCTATCGGACGTCTGTACGGTCTGCTACAAGCACAACTCCATATGAACTCACATACGGAATGGAAGCAGTGTTGCCAGTCGAAGTATAACAAGTAAGTCGAGGAATGCGAGTGGCAACAAGAAAGGTATGATCAACTGCATCTGGCAAATGAAAAGCGCATGCGGGCACTAAGCCACTCCCAATGTTACCAAAGAAGGATTGCACAAGCCTATAAAAAGAGGGTCCGCAAGAGGAGTTTCAAAGTCGGCAACATGGTCATGAAGCACATCTTACCGCCGCATTTCTCAGATCTCAGAGGAAAGTTCAAACCCTCGTGGGATGAACCGCTGATCGTTCGAGAAGTACTCCCAGGAGGTGCCCTTCGACTCACCACTCTGAGAGGAGAAGATCTTTCTGAGTCCATCAATGCCGATAACGTGAAAAACTATCATGGGTAACCATACCTAAACTTGCCGATGATTACAATCGCAAAGCTGTATCCCCTACTTTTCCACCAAAAAATTAAAAAATATCTGCCATCTCCCATCAGAAACAGTCGTCACCACTCCCACAAAAAAAAAGAAGAGAAAACAAAAGAAAAAAAGAAAAAAGAAAAAGAAAAAAGACAGGAAATCTCAAAAAGGAGGACCCAAAAAGGGAAGAGAAGAAGTCTATCCCACATCTCAAAATAATCCAACCAAAAGTAGCTTGCGATTATACTCAAACACAAGGACAGACAGGTAACCAGTTGGCCAGCTATAAAGGAAGTCTCTCCGTCTCTTCCGGTACTCCAAAAAATTAAAATAAAAAGGGAAAAGGCATGTTTAAGCAAAGAGGACGAGGTGAAAACTCGAAAGGGCATCTCGAGTAAAAATAGCGGACATGTATCGGACTTGGTAAAAACCTGAAAAGGTGCCAAGGGTAAAAATAGCACGGCTGCCAAGGGGAAGGCAAGACAAAAAACCCGGGGCGTAGTGGAAATTCGAAAGGATGTTACGGGTAAAAATGACGGGAAATGTCGGGCGTAGTGAAAGGGCACTACGAGCAAAAAATGGCAAAAAAAAGGTGTAGGTATAGAAGAAGCCAAGACAGCAAATACAAAGATGAGATACAGGGAGGGATTGATTTCGGGCCAATACTCTATCAAACTCTGTTCAAATCTAAGGGGCACAATCCAAGATACCCTCTCAGGGAACCAAGATCCTAAGTACACAATCCGGACTACTGCATATGATGTGGGCTGAGCCCAATAGTCTGATCCCAATCATCCAAAGCACAAGTCCAAACACAAGCGAACATTGGAAATTTTAGCATAAACAAAATCTTTTATTTCTTTGAAAGCCTTTTACAAGTACACTGCTTTCTTTCCTTAACCAAAAAAATAAAAAGATTTCCTTCATATATACAGGACAAGCAGCTGATCAGAACCAGGGACCACAGGTAAGCTCCCACCCCTCGTACTTCAACAATCTCTGCCTGAGCCTCTCTATCTCCATGCGCTGGTAGAAGGTCTCATCCCTATCCAGGCGATGCGTCGCAAGCATGCTCTCATCATACCGTCGCCCCACTATTAATCGACGGGCCATATCCTCGCATGTATTACGAAAGACGGCGATCTCAGAAATAAGGTGGCCATGAGTAGCAAGTAAGAAGGATGGATCAATAAAAGGCCACTCCTCGAAGGCCTCAAACGAATCGACAACACATGAGGAAGATGAAATGGTGTCACCAACCATATCCCGATCAGCAGCCTCATCCACCAAATGCCAACCTGGGACCTGACGATAAAGAGACTGCTCTACCACCCATCACTGATATGACACTATGGCCAAGGGAGGAGCCCAACACTCGAGCTCCATCATTATCGCATCCAAAGATCCCTGTCAGAAAATCCAGACTCATCTGTACAAGGCTATCAAATCAAAAGGAAGAGGAGCATGTCCAAATCTAGAAAAAGAAAAATTCAAAATATCCTGCTAGAAACCAAACTGACGAAGGAATCGCACGGGATGGTAAGAGCAGTATCATTGGAGGCTTAACAATAATAGAGAGGCACGGGCAGCACTACAAATCAACGGTAAGCGACAGAGCCAGGGAGCCTCCCAACTAATCCCCCACCCTTGCAACTGAGAGAACATGCGGCGGTATAACAACTCAGTGGCCTCAGCACCAAGGGAAAGGCCATCGAGCAACAAGGACAGCACATCATCACGGCAATAATCAGGCCACACAAGCACAAGGGTCATATAAAGATGTTCCCACAGCCACACCTGGGAGAGGTACAAGTCGACTTGAAGTTGTAAGAAGATAGCAAAGCAGAGGAAAAAAAAGATGACGAAATCAAGAAGTACCTAAAGGAACGAGCAGTAGCCCCGAAGGATGCGGGTGTGCCCGAGTGAGCACTGAGTCAGACCCAAGAAGAGCTCTGCCAGCACCACAGAAGTGATGCTCCTATGGAACAGAACGCGGCGGAATACGTCCAGTAAAACTGTCAGTGATGACTGCCGCCAACATGAAAAACACAACTCAGCCAAGACACAGAATATCAGTGCATTCAAGCACTGAAGCTGACGATCCGATTCGGGACCTCCTCGGGAAGTAGAACAACGATCATACAGGAGCTCCAGCGAAAGCTCACCAGCCTTACCCTCTATAGTAGGAAGAACAACGAGAAATCCAAACCAGAAGATCAGGTTGGTGGGACGAACCAGCTCAGATAAGGGAACATAAGGCTCTCAGGTGAGAGGAAGACCAGACAAGCATGCAAACTCCTCCAGCGATGGGCCTAGCTCCAGATCATTAAAAGAAAATTGGGTCAACAATGGGATCCAATCGTGTAAAGCCGCACTCAATAGTCACCAATCTAGGCAAAGCCGGTGAAAGTGGAGAACCTCTCGGAAGCCCAAAGAACTCAGCTCAAAAACCTCAGACTCAGTCAAGCTCTCGATCTAGGCATGCAATCGCTCAGACCAGGTGTCGTGTGGCTGTAAACGACAAGTTCGGACAGTACACCCTTTACAATATGGAATCCAAGATCCGCAGGTAAATCGTCGAAAATGGGCATCCCCTCGTCCAACAGGTCTATCTTATAATGATGAAAAAAGCTAGACCCGTCCATCGCATCCTGCAAAGTATCCTGAAAAGTTACAACAGGTGCGCCCGAGTCACCAACAATTGCCACATCAGGAGCGGTCTGAAATACACAAGCCCCAGGAGCCATAATGCCTGAAGTGTCCCAACGACTGACTAGACTAGTGCCCTGGTCCCCGTCAACAACTGCCTACCCCATCACTGCCTTGAAATTCGTACTAAAAATCTAACCCAGGCCATCCTCAAGAAATCAATCACCCGCCAAATTAAACTACACAGGCCAACGAAATGGGGCCTGCCATCCATTAGGACCTGATCCATCTCATCCGCACCATCCACCATCACCATGCTACCATCTACATCACCCATAACCGTCAGTCCACCAACCAAGCCATCCGACACCACAATCACACCATCCTCACCACTACCCCCACCTATCCTCATCACATCAACATCTACAAATCCTGATAGCCCATCTAGTGTGGCCCCATCAAAAGCATCCAATCCAATCAATCCATCTCCATAACCATCATGGATGGAAGAAGGATCCAAGCCATAAATAGTGTTTACCTCTCCTCAAGGGCCCATTACTCCTCCACCAACCTCCATCAATCCATCCATAAATGGATCCCTTCCATCATTTATGGACCCACCAACCTCTCCACCTTTCATAAACCCATCAAACTCATCATGGCTGGCCATAATAGCTCCAAAAAGGGAAAGAAAAAAGAAGATGACAAAAGGAAGAAGAGGACAAAGGAAAAGGACAAAAAGGAAGAAGAAAGGGACAAAAGAGATGATCGGACGGCTAAGAACGGATGAGAATATCTGAAAAGGGTCAAAAGGAATGAACAGAGAAGAAGGGTACTCGATGGAAGAAAAGATGAACGGAGGCGGTACTCCAACACCACCGTCAGATCTGACATTCTTGCATCGATACAGCGCTGACAAAACAAAACAGGAAGGAAAAAATCAGTGGACAGTAGTTTGACTATCGCCCCGGCCCACTTTTAGACAAAATCTGGGTAGGGTCCACTTCGGAAGGCCAGGACCGAGGAACATGCATCAAAGCGCTCAATTGGGATTGCAAAAATGATCAATAGATGATCCAAGAAAGCAACGTTGAACAACCAGAGTTTCATATAAATAGGGGATTGCACAGCTATTGAAGCATGCTCACATGATACAATGAACTATTCGTCATCAGGAAGATAGGTATCCGTATCCTTACGACGAAAATGAGGCCCTAAGATCCCCCCTCCAACAAAACAGGTGTCGCCGCCTAGAGCATAGCTAGACCGTAGAATACGACTAATGTCGTACTGCTCACAGTAGGAACTATACTCTCTCTCCGGGTCAATGAAGGAACTGGCGTCAAAACCCTCTAAGGCAGTGGTCAACTCCCTTTGAGGCACTGATCTCCAATTAGATGGACCGGACGGTGGCTTGAGCGGAACCAATGAGCTACTGGTCAACTGTCGAAAAAGCCTCTCTCCAAGGTACCATTTCATCACACAAGGGTCCTCCAGAATGCGACGTCACCCTAAGGCCTGAAAAGCCTCCTAAGCTTCCGGAGTAAACGCCGCATTCGATCGGAGGTACGGCCTAGTGTGAAACTATAAAAAGGAGGAAACTTAAGGGCTGACAGATAAGTAGAAAGCAATACATAGGCAACACGAAGCAAGTCAAACTGCTCACATCATCAGGAACAAGGGCATCGATGTTCGACCTCCAGGCAAGATCAGAAAATAGGCGTGTGCGGCTGCGGTTATCTTTGTACCACAACATCATGCGAGGAAAGGGAGGCGAATGATAGATCAAGGTGGGCGCTAGATGGGGAAAATGATTAAAAAGCCATACCTACGTAAGATTACAATTAGAAAAGGTGCACCAAACTATCCCTAGGGAGACTAATGTGGAAAGGACATCAAGAAAATACCTTGATGACTAGATAAAAGCTAGTCAAAGATCAGATGATGCAGCGGCTAGCTTTGTCCAACCCTTCATACAAATGGGCAAGGAGGGCAGCATTCCAGTTGTACAGCGTGGGAAAAGTGATATCAACTACGAGCGATAACAGACGGGAACTCACTAGCTCATTCCCATGGCAGAAGATCATCGCTCCCATGGTGTACAAAATTAGAGCATGGGCCTTCATCACGACCGTGACCTCTGTTTCAAGGATGCGCTTGGAAAAGTTCAATGATAGCCAAAGCAGCTTGAATCGATGACTGAAAAAATCAGTGGCCCAGCTGGGAGAAAGGGACGGAAGATTCCATCCAGTCATCCGCTGAAGGTACTGGAAGATTATCCTCGAAAGGGACGGATCCTCCATTATATCGGAGACCCAGCTACATGTATATGTCATAAGGAGTAATGCCCCACTCCCAAAAAGGTAACTGGAAGGTATGAGTCTCAAGATGTCATTGTTCAGCCAAAGCAAACAATAGGGACATGTTCATCTTGCTCAGCCGAATCCAAAATAGGTGAACAAAGGGAGTACACTCTAACACCTCAAAGAAAAAAGGCTGCGGATCATAGAACCAATCAAGCCAATGCGTCCTAACCCCTCATCCCCTCAAGATCGAAGGCGCGCCACCCTCTCAAGCTATATCAGAAAGGTGTCGGCCCTCTCGCGGCACATAGCATAGATCGGTCGACTGGTGGGAAGGATCAACCTAAATTCTACCATGACGAGGCATACTGCATAGACAAGGTCCACTGGTAAGTATCTATCTCACTATAAAAGGACAGCGGCCTCTAGTAAAAAAACATGATCAATGGCAAAGCTAACGATTAAGGCCTAAGCCCATTTCAAGGCCCATTTCAAAAAGCCCATAAGGCCCAAGCCATTTCAAGGCCCATTTTAAAAAAGCCCATAAGGCCCAAGCCCATTTTAAGGCCCATTTCAAAAATCCCACGATTAAGGCCCAAGCCCATTTCAAGGTCCATTTCCAAAAGCCCATAAGACCCAAGGCTCATGTCAAAAAGACCATAAGGTCTAAAGCCCACTTCAAGGCCTATTTTCAAAACAGTCTATTCCCAAAGGCCCATTATAAGATTCATTCCAAGGCCCCTTTCCAAGGCTCATCTTCAAAAGGACCATCTTTCAAAGATCATCATCCACACCTACATGTCCATAATAAATCCATGTATCTGGCCACACCAAGATCATGATATGAGGTCCATTTAAAAAATCTCACCCACCCATCGTCCACCATAATGACCAATCATCAAGATTCAAGCCGAAAAAGCTCTCAAGTAGGCCCTAAATCATCCATCCAACAGTCCAGATCACCCAAAATATTAAAAAAAAAAAAAAAAAAGAGGGAAAAATAAATAAACAAAATTTCAAATAAAAGGGTGGGGCCCCTTTCTTATCACATCTCACTCCATCAAAACATGAAACATTAAAAAAGAGAGGAAAGAAAATATATACAGCTAACTATTTAGGCCAAACCACAAAATCCAATAAGATCCAACGACTGAGATCTAATCAAAATAGGTCAACGGCCTTGATCACGGCCCTCCCCAAACTCATGAGGAAATCTAACCCATTCATGGCTCCTCAAAAAGTTAGCCAACAAAATCTAATAAAAAACTCCCCAAAATAGAAGAACAAATCTCCTGAAACGAGAGAATGAGCAAGAAAACAACAAAAACCACTAGCAAGGGAGCTTTCAGGGACCACAATGGAGTCCCTGGACCCCCATGGATCATTTTCAAATAGAGGGAGAAGAGTCACCGTCCAGACTGATGCACACTATGGACCAGCGGTCCGTCTGATGGACCGGTGGTAGTCCAACTGCCGCCCCCAACCAACATTTGCATGGGACAACGTGTTTTCCCCCATGGTGTGATGTAGTGAACGGTTCTTCATTCGGACCATTGGGCAAAAACCAAGAAAAAATAAAAATTTAAAAAGTAAAGATTCTCTTTTCCATTTCAAAATATCCCAAGAAATTCAAAAACTCACGATAAATTGAGCATTCAGGGATATACTACTCTAAAATTGCTAGAAAAATGTACAAAATGCAAAAATAATATGTCAAAATTTTTTTTAACAAAAACATCCCTAGGGAGTCTAACTCTATAGAGGACGATTCATCCATATATATATATATATATATATATATATATATATATATATATATATATATATATATATATATATATATATATATATATATATATATATATATATATATATTGAACAATTAGCTCACTAATTTACTAGTAGAGGCCAAAAAAATCATACCAAAAAATATAAAGATAAAGAAAAATAATTAAAAAAGAAATAATAATAAAAGATAAAAAAATGAATAATATATATAAGTAAATAATAACTATAAAAGAATAAAAAGTAAAAAGCCCCATTAGTTTATCAATGGAGGCCATCTGTCTATGCTACAAATAAAAACCAAACGACAACGCCCACCCGCGAAATCGAATGGATATTTTTCAAAAATCAAAAAAATATATTTTTAAATAAAATCCCCAAGGAGTCTGGTTCCGAAGGGAATAACTTTCAAACAAAAATTTCACACAACGCACGCGGCACACAGTACACTAAGGAATCCTCTATATTCTCCAGTTGTGGTCAGTGCAAATAGCTAAATAAGATTCGATCTCTTCTGGTTTTCTCGAAGGATGATCGAATCCATACATGATACATGTACGATTGGCCCGATCTCTATATCTGGACAATCATACGAATGCTAGTAGAAATGACTGGATCTATCTCTAGAAAGAATAATCAAACTCAAAGTGAGAACAATCCATTATAACCAAAGTATCAAAATCAACAGACTCCACGGTGAAAAGATTACCTGCACATACCTAGTCCGGGATATTCACAAAATTTGATCGAGTCCAAGTTGGCATAGTGAGTTCCCTATAAGGCCGCACCAATGCACAGGGCAGTTAACCACTTTGATGATCAAACAAAATGAATACTCTTAGGGTGATTATGTAGCAAAGGAATGACAGACCAAACAGTACGGGAATCCTCATGAAGCCGCACCAACGCGCAGAGGTCCTACTTTTTAGACTTACCCTTCATAGCTATTAACAATCTGATGTGAAAGGGTTGTGATTGGTGACCCGTAAAGCCACAACGAATGCACAGGGGACAATCACAACATTTTTCTCAACCCTCATGATATGTGTTCACTCCCCAAGTGCAAGGTTGTGATGTAGTAATAACTCGATAAGACCGAGGTCGAATCCCAAGGGACTGAACTTGTACGTTATCTAAAACTAACTAGAAATAGAACTAGAATGAGATGAATTCTAAATCAAATAACAATTATGGAATGATTGTGAAATAATTAATCTAAAGCTTAAGAAAATTCAGAGACAGAAAAACTAGGGATTCAGAGGATCCACTTGTAGAGATCAGAGAGTTCTTTTGCTTGCTTTAAAAAATCATGGAAATTAACTGAACTGCCATTGATCTAGTTTTCAAAGAGATGAAAGGCATATGAATTAGAATGGATTCCATCACCAAACCATGCCCAAAAGACTATGGCAAACAACGGAATTAAACTAATTACCAACCTATCACATGTATGAAGGTTAGGAAGGATACCGACATCCGACCATGCCCAGGAGACTATGGTGAACAACAGGGCTTCCTGACGTCATAAACATAAAAGAGAAAAGAAAATATTCGAAGCCATCACAGAACCACTGTAATTTCAGTCACAATAGACCATTAAAGACTAAAAATATTTTCATTAATAAAACCAAAACCAATGTCAATTCAATCTAAACAAAAGGCACAAGCAAGTCTCTCCCATCACGATACAAGCTTCACCTCTTAGCCCTAGCTAAGAGATTTAGCCAAACATGGTTAGGCTATCCTCAAAACAAATAAAAACAGGAAAATAAATAACACTAAAAAAATTACTGTGTCTCTCCCTAGCTTTTGGTTCACGTCCACCTCCTTCCTCCCAAGCTCTAGCCACTGATTCACGTCCAACCAAGGATCTGATTCCACCGTGTATCTCCCCAACATGTCCCAACTCTCTCCCTTTTATAGATAAAATAAAGGAGATTCAGTGCTGGTGTCGGTTTTCACAGCCGCCAAGGATTTAGACTCCTTACGCAGCAACTCCATGCTCTGTTTGGATTCTCTTAACGCAACAGAGAACGTGTGGATAATTGTTGATCTGACTTGCATGGGGATAGCTGAATCTTGTATTATTGATCTAAATCGAGTGATGGACCAGATAAACGGCTCAGATTACTCCCATTCGCAGCAATGGTGGTCCACCTAGAGCGCCAGTTCCATTCGCAGAAGCAGAGCTCGCACAACTTCCTTTTACGCTGACAATTGGTGGGGGCCATTGTTGATTTCGACGGACAAATCCAAGTCATCCATTAGATGCGTCTGGAAATTATAGTGAAGGAGGGGTGGTTTTGAATTATTTTTGACGTGGCCTTCCTACCGATTCAGTGCACCATCCATCTTCTGTTTGGATAATAAAAACCCGATCTTCGCTGTCAATTGAAAAAATACCACCTAGGAATGCATTGTTGCTACCATACGGGATGAATGAACGAGTCAGATCATCAAATAAGATGGTGAGTGGGACCCACAATGATCGCCCGCAGGCTCTGTTTGCGAACAGAGCCTACGCAATTGCTGCGCTGCGATGTTGATGGCCCTCACCTTGATGTTTATGGATAAATCCATATCGCTCATTCGACTCGTGGTGAAAAACCACCTAGAATTGTGTATTTGTTTCTTAATTTTAGTGCAACCCACCGTAGTGAATATTTTTACCTTCAAACCTGCAATTTCTGATGATCAGCGTGGGCACACGTGCATGGGATCAAACAGACAGCTAGGCGATTGTTACGCCTCACCTCTTGACGCAATGGATGGTTCAGATCGTCTGAATAGATGATGGGTGGGGCGCACAAACTAAAAATGGACGGGTACTGCACGTCCGTTATTTGAAACAGAGAGGAAGAATGAGAGACGGGTCAGCCCGTCTTTTGACCGAGCTGACCGTCCGGTGCACGGGCGGTCACGCATAGGCTGTGCACACGCACATGTAAGGTGGGCCCCAAATTGATGTTCATGCAAGATCCAATCCGTCCATCCACTTCATCACCTCATTTAAGGAGTTGAGACCAAAATTAAAGCAGGTCCAGATACTAGGTGGACCGCAAATCAATAATTTTTGGGCTGATTTATCTGTTGGGCCACTTCCACCTGGATCCAACGGCCAAAATTTGACGTGTACGGTTACTTTATAGTCTTCAGGCCATGTATGGAGTTTCGAGCTGAACAGATGACGGGAACCCAGTGATCTTGCATTTTGGATGACCTTCTGGCCAGTTAAGCTTCAGTTCCTCAATTTTTATGGATCTCTGGCATGTAATTTCTTCAATCTTAGTCCCTGGAGTCCGTCCCTTGCCTTTGGTGTCATCAGAGTGTTAAATCCATGCTTTAAGTCCCCTTTTTCAGTCCATGCTCGTAAAATCACCTTGCAATACAAACACGGTTAAAACGGACCATTAAACAGTATCTTATTCGTAAATCTAGGTAATAAATGGGGTCTGATATGTAATATTTGACCCTCAAAAATATGTGCAAGTCATCACTTTTCCAAACATTCGACTGGCAATGATACAATGGCAGGCAATAGATTCGAATCACTATCCTTTCTGACCAGAAGGGTGGGATGTCCACTCGCTTTGACCTTCGGTTGCTCACAACCTTAGTCAAAGAGGGGCATCTGTAGAACCTCACCTAAGCTAACATTTTGAGAAGGCTAAAATAGTCCAGGAACCATGATCATATCCTGAACAAAACTCTAATCCCAACCTAAACCTAACACTGACCCAAAAGTCTCAAACTGCCGGACCAAAGCCCAAAATTCCAAACCGTTCAATCCACATACAACCCCCGCCTATACCTAATACCTTGACCAAAACCCTTTACCTAAACCTAATCCTACCTACTTGAACCTAAAAACCCCAAAAGGAGACCACCAAGCAAACCAATGCATCTAACAAAGCCCACACGCTTGAGCCCGGCCCGAGCCCTCACCGGCCGGTAGCCCAACTATCGCCAACAGTAGTCTGACTACCATCAGCTATATTTGGAGTGCTTCCACATGCGGCCCACTTGTGAACGTCTGGAGATAGTTGTCCTAGTGTCCGAAAGTCAACTCTCTCAGGAAACTACCCCCCATCTGAGCTTATTTACCATTTTACCAACCCTAATAGAAAATGAGAGTGTGCCACGTGGCGTCCCTCTCCCTCCATCCAATCACCTCTCACCACATCAGCATTTATCCCTCTCAAACTCAAAAATCACCATAGAACCATTGGAGAAGGCTATAAATAGCCCTCTCCTCTTCTCATTTCCAACACACCCAACAAGCCACATCTCCCTTTAATCTTAAGAGAGTAAGAGAGAAAGAAAGTGAGGAAGAGAGTGAAGGAGCTCCCAAGCGTTCAAAGTTCTGATCTTTCAAGCCACCCCCCAGCTTTCCTCTCAACCTTTCCAACCCATAAGCCTGGCCCGGATTTATCATGGTTTGGTTTACGTCTTAGCCTAGTCAAGATCAAGCTAAGGATCAATTCTACATACAAGCATTCATCATGACATTAATTCCCTTCTCAACCCCCCTGCTTCTCTAGATCTCTAGTGAACATATGCTCTATGACTTGTCGTACATCTGATCCCATCACATCAAAAATTCTTAGTGTTTTAGTCCATTTTATTACCTCTTGGCATTAGCATCATCACATCCACCCTCTGAACACGTCGTTGAATGTATGCTCTGTGGCTTGCAGAAATCTCGGATCTTGCCGCATCAAAATTTTTTGAATTCCTTAAGATCTCAAAGAAGAGTATTTACTCTCTTTATAAAATAAGATTCAAAGAATAAGAGAGTAAGGAATTAAAATAAAAAAGCTATTAAAAATTTATAAATACCATGCAATAGCATGACAATAATGGGGGCTTCTCTCTCTCTTGTTGAAGGATTTAATAAACTTGAATTGTTAATTTCGGATTGAGAGAAAGCCTCTATTTATAGGCAAAATGGTTGTTGCTTCGACTCGTCTAACAACTGGATTCGATTCTAATAAATTTTTAAATTTGAGCATGATAAGATAAAACAGATCTTCGACTGGTCGAAGACCCTGCTTGACTGGTCAAGCAAGGTCTTCGACTGGTCGAGGGTGCCTAAAATCTAAACTGATTTAGTTGCTAGACTTCGAGTCAAGCAACCCTTGACTGGTTGAAGGCCCATCTTCAACTAGTCAAGCTGTCTGCTCAATTGGTTGAAGAAATAACGAAAAAATCCATTTTACTTCAATTTAAGCTAAGATTGGTCCAAAAATCCTTAGACTAGTCGATCCACAACTTAGACTAGTTGAACCTTAGCTTAGAATAGTCGAACTTTAGCCAAACATAAGCATAAAAACCCATTTAAGCTATGTTTTGAAAGTGCGTAAGCCTAAAGTCTTTCTAGGGTTTGTTATACCTGAAATCACTGAACTTTGAAGTATATTAGATGCTTGAACTTCATAGAACTTGTTCTTTTACTTGATTTTTCAATAGAGCTTGAAGTTGAAGATGGAGCTTGATCTTCTACTAGAACTTTAGTAGAACTTGAACTCAATCATCTTGAACTTAGTAGAACTTGAACTTTTCATCTCGATCCACTACTTGACTTGAACTTCAGTAGAGTCTTGAACTTTCCATCTTGATCCACATTAGAAGGCCACTTTATAAGCTATTTTGTCTAAACAAAATTTGATAAACAAAAGTGTGCTTTATACAATATAGCACTTACAACAGCCGAGCTGGAGGCGACGAAGAAACTGCTCGCTGACGCTTTCGAAAGGGTAGGACGATGGAAAGCCGAGAATGTGGGGATGCAACGCACCATGGAGGTGAGGCTTAAGGAGTCCCAAGTGGCTATTTCCTTGGCTCGGGCTTCCTCTGTTGAGGAGTTCAAATCTTCTAAGGAGTACTTGGACAATAAGGATACTTTATACAACACTGGCTACGAGATGTGCCTCTCGGCAGTGAAGGAAGCACATCTTGAGCTCAACCTCTCGGCCTTTAAGGAAGCTGACTCCAACTCTGAGGCCCCTGCTAAGGAAGCGTCTGCCGAGCAGCCCCCCGAGGCTTAAGTCAACTATTTTCATCCCCTTTTCTTTTTGTATTTTGGACTTGATGTAATGCTCCTCGGAGATTTGTTAATATAATCCAAGTTTTTTTTATACTACATTTATATGCAAAATTTTCTAAGTAGGAAGGTTGGTTTTGAAAGGAAGGAAGGTCTAATGAAGCTTTAGTCCTTACAGTCATCAAAAGTCGTTCATTCCTTCTTTCAAGAGTTGATTAGTCGGTTAGGGATTTTTCTTCCTTGTATCAAGGAGGGACCTTAGTAGTTTTCTGTAGATCGAGTATATGAACGATGGTATTGTATGACCTAGCCTCCTCTTAGAGGGTTGCCTCATTGATAGGGCCTATTCCTCCCAAATATCATGGGGACCCCATAGTGAGACTCGGTTGATGACCATTTGTGGATATGGAAACAAAAAACAAACTTTAGAATTTTATTGCATTATCTTGAACGCGGGTTGTACATGGTAGATTCCGCATTCAAAGTAGGTCGACCCTATAAGAGTAGTAAATTTTGAGATACTCGGCATTTCATGGATGTGGTAGGATCCAGCCTTCCAGGTCTTTAAATCGATATGACCCAGGTTAGCTCATACTTGTTACCACATAAGGTCCTTCCTAGTTCGGGCCCAAGGTTCCTGAGTAGGGTTCCATGATGTTTGGAAGGTCATATGGAGAACTAAGTCCCAAACTCGGAACCTTCTAAACTTTACCCTGGAATTGTAGAAACGGGCAACCTATTGTTGCCGGATCATGGTCCTGATCCGTGCTTGTTGTCTTTTTTCCTCGATAAGATCAAGATCTAGTGTCATTAGCATGGCATTTTATTGTTTGTCGTAGGAGCTGGTCCGGGCAGTCAGAAGTCCAATTTCGACTGTAGTGACAAGTTCAACACCAAAAGCTAAGGAGAAGGGAGTCTCCTTTATAGCCATTCAGGTGGTAGTTCGGTATGTCCAGAGAACGTGGGGGAGCTCTTCAACCCATGATCCTTTGGCTTTCTCGAGCTTGGTCGGGAGATAATTTTAAATGATTTATTGACTACCTCAACCTGTTTGTTAGCTTATGGATAGTGTGACAACGAATAAACGTTTTAGATCTTGAGGTTCTCACACATACCTCGGAATTGCTTATTATCGAATTGCTTCCCATTATTAGAAACAATTACGCAGGGGATCCAATATTTATATATGATATTTTTCTAAATGAAATCCATAGTCTTTGCTTGGTAATCTTTGTTAAAGGCTCGGCCTCAACCCATTTAGTAAAATAATCAACTGTAACCACTGCAAACTTGGTCTTCCCTTTGTCGGTTGGTAGGGGACCGATAATGTTAATTCCCCATTGTGCGAATGACCATAGCCCGATCATAGGGGTCAGTTCTTTAAGTGGTTGTCGAGGTATAGCCATGAAACATGGGCATTTGTCGCATTTCTGGGTATAATACTGTTGAGGGTCAAATATTGCATATTATTCTCCATTTATATCTTGGTTTTATGAACAGGATAATGCTTAATGTTCTATTTTACTCATGTTAGTGTTGCAAGGTAAATTTACATGCTTGGATTGAAAAGGGTGCTAAAAGCATGGATTTGATGCTCAAGAATCACCAAAGCAAGGGATGGATCTTAGGAGACCGAGATTGAAGAATTCACAAGACAAAAATCCTAGAAAACTAAGTGAGGAATGAAAAGAATCAAAGATTCGAAGTAAAAAAAATAACCCTGAAATCATCCTAAAAAAGCATATTCTGAAATTTTGGGTCATTCTATGAAATTGCACAGAGTGAAGTTTATTTTAGAAAACTATGCAGAGTGAAGTCTATTTTAATAAACTAGGTAAATTTGAGGCAGTTTCTCGAATTTTCCAACTATATGCGAAAGTTAGAGTTCTACAACTATAAATAGATCTCCCTATAATGCTCCAAGGCATCTTTTAAGGTTTAAGGAGTGGAGAAAAAGGGTGGAGAAGCTGTCGCCAAGAGTTTTTTTTCTTCTTTCTTAGTTATTTTCATATTTTTCTTAAGAGACTTTGATCTAATCATGTCTATGGTTAGCTAAACCTCTTAGCTAGGGTGAGGTGAAGTTTGTAGTATGATGGGATGTTTCTATTGCTTTGATTCATATTTATGTTGAACTCCATAGATTCTAATATGATATTTAAAGAATATTTTCAGTTTTTAATGGTTTATTGTGACTCAAATTATAGTAAATCTGTAATAGCTTTGCGTATCTTCTTTCCTTGATTTAAGATTATGGAATTAGTAAGTCTTGTTATTCACCATCGTTCCATGGGCATGTTAGGGTGATAGAATCCTTCCAAATCTTCACAATTCTCTTGCTTTAAGATTATAGGATTTATAAATCATGTTCTTCGTCATTGTCTCCTGAGCATGATTTAGTGATAGAATCCTTGTCAATTATCATAGTTCTCCTTCATTGAGAATTAGGTCAATGGAAGTTTAGATTTGGTTTTATTAATATATTTTTCAATTGGAAAGGATAGGACTCCGATTCTAATTGTGTTACTTGAATCAAACAAGAGGGCTCCCTGATCACTACAAGTGGATCCTTGGCACCTTAGTTCTCACCTTTAAATTATTAGTTTTAATTACTCTATTCATAATTAATCTTGCAAATACTTCAGAATTAGTTTAACATCTTCTTCTAGTTCTACTTCTAGTTGATTTCAGAAACGTACAAGTTTCAGTCCCTGTGGATTCGACCTCAGTCTTACCGAGATTATTACTATATTGCAACCCTACACTTAGGGTTGTGAACAAGTTGTTGGCGTCGTTACAGGGATTGACGGTTACGTTTTCTGGATTTAATTAGTTTTAGAATTAGGTTAAGATTAGAATTTATTTACTTTCTATTTTTAAGTTAGAATTCTTTGTAATTTATTTTTAGAAACTCACTTTTCTTTTTATTTCTAGATTTAGAAACTTTATTAATTTATTTTTAGAAACTAATTAGCTTTTTATTTCTAAGTTTATAAACTTTCCTTTTTCATTTTTAGAAACTTTCCTTTTTTGTTTTTAGAAACTAGGTTACTTTTTAGAAACTTTCCTAATTTGTTTCTAGAAACTTTCCTTTTTTGTTTTTAGAAACTAGGTTTTTTTTTTAGAAACCTTCCTTTTTAGTTTTAGGCACTAACACATTTTTCTATTTCGATTTTTAGAAACTTTCTTATTTCTTTTTTAGAAACTAATTCATTTTTCTTTTTCTTATGCAGGATCCTAACATAGAAACTTTTACTTTTGTGACTTCTTTCTAATTGTCTCTTTTTCTATTTTCCTTCTTTTTTTTAAAGTTTAGGTTAGATTCTGAAATTGAGGGCTGAGAGTATTTCATACCTAAGTGGATGCGTGATAACACTCGACGTCTCTTGAGTAAAGGAGGATTGGTTAAGGGGTTATCTATCCATCACATGATTAGACACCACTCAAGATCCACAGAGTTAACTGAAGTTATGGCTGCCAATCAACTGGCCAATCAACCTCCAAATCATCAACCTAGGGTTGAAGAAATCCAGGATAAGAATGAGGTGCATCGAACACCCCCGCCTCGTACTTTATGAGATTATTTACAACCGGCGAGGGTGAGTACACCTTCTTGTATGGTTTTTTCAGAGAGTGCGGGATATATGAATATCAAGTTGGGAATGATCCAACTCCTTTCAAAATTTCATGGACTTGAATCTAAAAATCCATATCTACACTTGAAAGTTTGATGAGATAATAGCCACTTTATACTTTCCTAATGTGTCTGAGGACATGGTTAGGTTGAAACTCTTTCCATTCTCCTTAAAAGAAAAGGTCAAGACGTGGTTACACTCACTACGTCCACGATTGATTGGCAGATGGAATGACATGACATGGGAGTTCACTAAGAAAATTTTCCCATATCATAAAACGAACACCCTCAGAAACTCAATCATGAACTTCACCTAAAAGGACGATGAAACATTCTTTTAATGTTGGGAGCGGTTCAAGGATTTTGTCAGTTCATGCTCACAACATGATTTTGAAAGGTGGTGCATCACAAATTTCTTTTACGATGGATTAACATCTTCCATGCGCCAATTGGTCGAGACAATATGCAATGGGGAATTCATGAACAAAGATGTCAATGATGTGTGGGATTATTTAGACAGACTTGCTAAAAATGCATAATCATAGGACATCTCTCCAAAACCCATAACTTTTAAGCCTACTCAATCAAAGGAAATGGGAGGAATGTATGCTATAAAAGAAGAAAATGACTTGAGTGCAAGGGTGGCCAATCTCACAAGAAAAGTTGAGGCCATGGAACAACAGAAGGATAGGGTTAAGAAAGAAGGGTTAAGAAAGAAGTTTGCAGTATTTACGCTTGCCACATACATACAATTAAAAATTGTCCAACAATACCTGCTTTTCAAAAAATTTTGAATGATCAGTCAAATGCCGTGAATAACTACTAAAGACATTTCAGTGGACCCACTTCAAACACATACAACTCCAGCTAGAGGAATGGACAAACTACTACTCCTTAAGGATTCCCTGACCAATTCCTAAATCAAGGGAACCTTCAAGAGGATCCAACCTTAAAACACCTTCAAAATCAAGAGCTTTTTAACTAGAGTATAATGTAAGCCAATCAAGACCTTTCAAAGGCTATACAAGGGTGTGAGACAAAAAATTTGAGTGGGGAGAAAGAGATCTTTCCGGCTCAAACTCTCCCTAATCCTAAAGCGCAATATGAAATTAGTGAACTAAGCTCTTCAAATCAATATGTGGAACAATCTAAGTCTATCACCACTCTTAGAAGTGGTAAAACAATTGACAATCTATTTTGGTAAAGATTGAAAAGTCTAAGGACCCAGAAGAAGACACGGATGATAGACCTAGCATTGCTCCATATAGATTAGAATCGGAACCTCAAGGCAAGCCAATTGCTCCATTCCTTCAATGGTTGATTACACCAAAACCTCTATCAAACTCTCAAGATATTCTAGAGGTGCTTAAGCAAGTGAAGGTTAACATCCCTCTATTGGATGTTGTTAAACAAATCCTTTCATACATTAAATTTCTGAAAGATCTATGACTACCAAGAGACAACAGACTATTCAATAGAGAATTTTTCTAACAGAAAAAGTGAGTGTCATCCTCAAGCAAGACGTGCCATAAAAGTACAAAGAACTTGATAGTCCAACCATCACTTGTGTAATTAGGAATTACCAAATCGAGCTTGCATTTCTTGACTTGGGGGCGAGTGTTAATCTGATTTCTTACTCAGTTTATGAATAATTGGACCTAAGTGAATTAAAACCAACCCAAACCACATTACAACTTTCTGATCAATCAATTCATTTATTGAGAGGGATGATTGAGGATGTGTTAGTCTAGGTTGATAAATTCTATTTTCCAGTAGATTTTATCACCTGAGATACTTAACTCATTGTGGATATGAGCACTCAAATTCTCATCATTCTTGGTCGCCCATTCCTTACTACATCAAATGCAATCATTAATTGCAGGAATGAAGTCATGAATTTATCTTTCAGAAATATGACATTAGAGCTCAATATTTTTTTTCAATTTGAGAAAACCGGCAGAGGATAATGATGAGGCCCATGACATGTACATGATTGACTCGTTCGTAGAAAATAGAGCACTCCTGACTCTATACTCTGACCCTCTTAAGACGTGTTTAGCCCACCCCCTGATTTGGATGATGACATGAATAGGGAGATGGATGTCATGCTTGAAACAGCATTAGTACTTGAAGTTAACCGGTGAAGGCCACAATTTGAAGATTTGTCCCAAACTGATGTAATGCCTCTACCATCTAGCTTCAAGACACTGAAGTTTGACTTAAAATCTTTGTTCGCTGATCTTGAATAGGTTTACTTAGGTTAAGAAGAGACATGCTCGGTGGTGACTTCATCTCACCTTGAGAAAAAATAAGAAAGTATGCTCATTTCCACTCTCGAAAAAGATAAAGGAGTAATTGATCATATCATCACAGATCTCGATGTGGTAAATGAAATCCTTTCAACTGAATGTTTCAAAGATTTTTTGGCACACTTTGTAGATTTAAATGATCCCATGATAAAAGAAATAATAGAAGCCTTACAAAACAATACCTTGGTGGTTGTTACTAACCGAGAGAACCCTTATTCTGAAGCCCCTCTTTCCACAGATCTTAAATGTTTACCATTAAAGGAGGAGGAGCTGAAAGTTGAACTGAATCCTGAAACTTCAAAATATGTTATGACTACATCACCTACTAAGAATTTCTCTGAATTTTTTCTTCTTGTAGTCTCTGATTTACCATGTTGTGCTTTGTCTCAAGTGAAGGATATGTACTTTGGACACCTCAGGAGATTAAAAGGAAACTTTATGTTGAGGTCCATAAATTTCTCTAGAAAATCATGCTTTAGGGCATCTAAGCCTACTGCATAAAGGGCTTTTGGATAATCTTGTTAACGAAACCTACTGAGAAATTTATCAAGATACTGGCTGGAGGAGGAACCTTGCAGCATGACTAAGTAGCTTCCCATGTTTTTTTTATTATTTAGGTTTATTGCTTTCAAAGAATTTAGGATTAGGATAGTTTTCTTTTCGCTATTTAGGATAGTTTGCTTTCCACTGTTTAGGATAGTTTGCTTTCTGTTGGTTTAATTCTTGTGCTAACCCATCTTCACACTAAGACCATTCGAAAAGCCTCAATATTCCTTCTTCATGTATTACCTTTCCATCACTTCCATTCTCTTTTCATTACATCTTTTGTATTACATGCTTATTTCTTTAACATTGAGGACAATGTAGATTTTTCGATTGGGGATGGGGGATTAGGTGAACTAATCAGTGTTTTCTCAATTTTGAGCAAAAATTTTATTAATGTTTCAAGTTGAAATCTATTTGGGAAGCAATGAATTGTGTACTTAAGAATGCGTTGAGTATGATAAAAATAGAGATTGAATTTTGAATTATTGGAGTTTGATCAACTAAGTAATTTATCACCTAAGTTCTTGTGCTTAATTGATTAAGAGATAGTTTAAATATCATGTTAATCTAAATCATGAGACACATTCAATTTACCTTCTGTAAGACATGCTTGAAGTTTTGATTGTTAGTATGTAAATCATTAAGAGATGGTGAGAATTGAGTTTGGAGAATTCTATCCACCGTAAAAGAAGAAAAGAACCAGTTTTTTTTTTTTTAAAAAAAAAAGAGATCGACGAAGAGGTCATGAAAAAGAATAAAAAGAATGAAAAATATGGAATGGATAAAAAATTGACTGTTGATATAAAATCAAAGACTGGAAAAAGAAGAAAAAGTGGATAAGTTCGGAATCGGTACTTGAGTTTCAAATTATCTTAAAGTGATGAGTATGGCTAACATGATGAACTAATAGTATTCATACAGGAAGTAAGTTGATTTTCCTGAGCACATTAAAAAACTTGATATGCAATTTATGCTCGATTTAATGGAAAAGGAATTTACTTGATTGGTTGCTTATGTGGTTCAGCTTTAAGTTTTTAAAACTCCACTTTCATATCTTAATTCTGCCCATTCATACTTAAGTATATAAAAGATTGTTTTCCTAAAGAGGTTTTGAACATTAAGCATTGAGATTTATTTCACACATACTTTACTCGGGACTAGCAAAATGTTGGTTAAGGATTATGTTAAGGGTCAAATATCGCATATTATCTCCCATTTATATCTTGGTTTTATGAACTTGAAAATATTTATTATTCTATTTTACTCATGTTTGTGTTGCAAGGTGAATTTAAGAGCTTGGATTGAAAACGGTGCTAAAAGTATGAATTTGATGCTCAAGAATCACCAAGGCAAGGGATGGATCTTAAAAGCCTAAGATTGAAGAATTCACATGCCAAAGATCTAAAAAATTCAAGGAATGAAGAGAATCAAAGATTTGAAGTGAAGAAAAGAAATTCTAAAATATTCCTGAAAAAGTACATTCTGAAACTCTAGGTCATTCTGTGAAATTGCGTAGAGTGAAGTCTATTTTGGAAAACTACATAGAGTGAAGTCTATTTTAGCAAACTGGGTGCGAAAGTTGGAGTTCCACAACTATAAATAGGACTCATTAGGATGCTCCAAGGCATCTTCTAGAGTTTAAGGAATGGAGTAAAAGGGTGAAGAAGCCGTCACCAAGAGTTTTTCTTCTTTTTTCTTAATTATTTTTATGTTTTTCTTAAGAGACCTTAGTCCAATCATATCTATAGTTGGTCAAACCTCTTAGCTAGAGTTGAGAGGTAATGCTTGTAGCATGATGGGATGTTTCTATTTATTTGATTCGTGTTTATGTTGAACTCCATGAATTATAATTTGATATTTAAAGAATACTTTCAATTTTTAATAGCTTAATGTGACTCATATTACGGTAGATATGCGATAGCTTTAAGTATCATCTTTTTCTGATTTGAGATTGTAAAATTAGTAAGTCTTGTTGTTCACCATTGTCCCTTGGGCATGTTAGGGTGATGGAATCCTTCATAATCTTCACAATTCTCTTGCTTTGAGATTATGGGATTGGTAAATCCTGTTGTTTGTCATTGTCTCTTGGGCATGGTTTGGTGATGAAATCCCTACCAATTATCATAGTTCTCCTTCATTGAGAATTAGGTCAATGAAAGTACATATTTGGTTTTATTGATATAATTTTCAATTGGATAAGATAAGACTCCAATTCTAATTTTGTTACTTGAATTAAGCAAGAGGGTTCCTTGTTCACTACAAGTGGATCCTTGGCACCCTAGTTCTCACCTTTAAATTCTTAATTTTAATTACTCTCTCAAATACTTCAGTATTAGTTTCACATCTTCTTTTAGTTCTACTTCTAGTTAATTTCATAAACGTACAAGTTTCAGTCCCTGTAGATTCGACCTCAGTCTTACTGAGATTATTACTACATCGCGACCCTACACTTGGGGTTGTGAACAACTACAAAGCATCTGCCTAGATGGTCGGCCAATAATATCCCTGTTGAATGACTTATGAGCTAAGGCTCGACCACCAGAATGATTTCTTTAAATACCTTCGTGGATTTCTCTCAGGACATACTCGGCTTCATCGGGTCAAAGGCATCTAAGATAGGGAAGGTAGAACCCCTTTTTGTTTAAGATGTCACTGACCATGGTGTTGTGAGCTACCTTGGTCCGCAACCTATGTGCTTTCGAGCGAACTTGAGGTAGCTTACCCTTCTTAAGGAAGTCAAGAATCAGATCCATCTAAGTCGATTCTAATCTTATTGGAAGAGTTGTGGCAAGGTAGGATTCACTGATACTTGGTTTAGTGAGGAACTCAATCGGGACCGACCTTATAATGTCATCTTGGCTGTAGTAGCCAACTTTGTCAACATGTCAGCTTTGGAGTTTTCTGTCCAAGGGATTATGCCTATGTTGCACTTTCGAAACTTGTCAATTAACTCTTTTGCTTTTAGTAAATAAGTTTTCATGCGTTCCTTTTTTACTTGATATTCGTTGGCTATCTGATTGACAATGAGTTGTGAGTCGTTGTAAACTTCAAGGTGTTGGGCTCCTATGGCTGCTGCCAACCTAAGCCTGGCTAGCAGTGCTTCATATTCTGCTACATTGTTGAAGGCTTAGAATCCAAATCTTAAGGCATATTATACGCATGTGTGATCGGGTCTTTAGGACTATACCAATCCACTGGCATTAGAATTGGATGAGCCATCAACATACAACTTCCATGTTGGCAGGTTGGACTTAACTAAGGTCAAATGGGGTTGAATGCTTAGGTCAGATCTTATTTTGGACAGAATGCTCAAAACCAAGGCTAGCCCGGATTGATTGCTTGGATCAGAGCACGGCTTAGACTGAATGTTTGGGTTGGGCTCCGGTTCATGCAAAGGGATAAGCTCAACAGTAAAGTCAGCCACTACTTGGCCTTTAATTGTTGTTCGAGGTCATTTGATGTTAAACTCACTGAGCTCGATCGTCCATTTTTCAGTCTTCTTGATGCTTCAAGCTTGGCGGAGCCGTAATCGTCGAGATGAAATAACCAATGTCAGTGCCAATTTTTCCATATCTGGATATCTGGTTTCAACAGAGACCAAGGCTTTACTGACATAATACACGAAAGTTGTTTCCCTTCATGTTCTCTAATTAAGGTCGAATTAGCTGATGTGGCTGAGACTGTCAGGTACAATAATAGGGGTTCTCCTTGCTCTGGCTTGAAGATCAATGGCTATGACCCCAGATACAGCTTGAGTTACTAAAAAGTAAGCTCGCATTCCTTTGACCATTCCACCATCTGCTTGCCTTTTAATTGCTTGAAAAAAGGAAGGCACTTATCCGCAGCTTGAGACACGAAGCGGTTTAGTACAGAAATTCTTCCTGTAAGGTGTTGGACTTCCTTAGTCATCTTTGGCGAGATCATATCGAGCAAAGCCTGAATTTTATCGGGATTTGCTTCAATGTCTCTTTGACTGACCAGGAATCCGAGGAATTTTTCAAAACTAACTCCAAAAGTGCACTTGCTGGGATTCAGTTTCATCTAGTATTCTCAAAGAATTAGGAACATCTCTTCGAGGTCAGATACATGATCCGCGGCTTTAATGGTTTTGACGAGCATGTCATCCACATAGACTTCCATTGATCGCCCTATCTAGCGAGCGAACATATTGGTTACGGGCCTTTGATATGTATATCTGGTGTTTTTCAATCTGAAAGGCATATGACCCTGTAACAGTAGAGACCTTAATCAGTTATGAAGGTCATTTTTGACTTGTCGTGCGAGTGCATCACAATTTGTTATAGCCTGAATAGGCATCCATGAAGCTTAACAATTCATGCCCTGTCGTACTATCGATGAGCTAATTAATTCTAGGGAGAGGAAAACTATCTTTGGGTCATGCTTTGTTCAGGTCGTTGTAATCATGACAGACTTACCACTTCCCATTAAACTTTTTAACCAGAACTACATTGGCTATCCAGTCCAGATAGTAAATCTCTTCTATGAATCTAGCTTTGAGCCACTAATGGCGTATCGTTCAGGACCAAGTTGTAATACCCCGTACTTTTCAGTACTCGGGTGTCACCATGGAGATCTAAGTTGATTTACACATATGTTCCCTTACACATTACCATGTAACAATTCCTAATCTACCCATCTCAATCATGTAGTACAAACCTTATTTGTATAACAAGCCATTCATCTGATTGATTTTCAATACAACCAATCAGAACTTTAGGGATATTTATTTTAGGATCTCAATCACTTTGATAGACCAATGAAACCGTTCAACATCAAATGTGAGACCTAAATCTAAAGATCCATCATTCATCGAGTCCAAGATAAGATGATTTAGTACTTAACTATATGACCTGGCCACCAAGTTAGAAAAGTTATCGTTAGGATCTACCCATAATAGCTTAGGAACATTTAAAAACGTCGGTGAACAGATCGAGAAATGATCCGACCGTTAAATATTAGTAATTATCAATGGAACTCACAAACCAAGTTGTATGGCCCACTTAACAGTTAAAATACTTTGAGAATTGGACACACGACTATTAGATTTGGATCTACTGTAAGGGCGGCTCTGTTTAGAAGTAGGCCCTACAATTCCAGATTGAGATAATAACAACAACAACAACAACAACAACAATAATAATAATAATAGCAATTTATAACAAAGTAATAATAAAATTAATATTAAAACTATTACTTTATTACTAACATATTATGAAGGTCTTAAACGTACACATAATCCATTAGGAGCTTTTTTTACCATTGATGATAAGTTTGGATGTAATATGACCATTGGATCAAGGCAAATCCATAAATATGATCTAAATTAGGTTGTGGGGCCCACCTGAGCTTTGGATCTTCTTGGTTTTTGGTTAGAGGGCCGGATTGGGGTCTTTAAGGAGAACGGTTGGATTGGATTTGTTAAATACATCACGGTAGACCCCACACACTATGCATACGTACAATAGTGCACATGTACCTATGACTACATGACTCAGTCAAGGCAGCTTTGACCTGCTGACCCGACCAAAAGAGGAAACTTACTCTTTTGCTTTCTTTCTCACCAGTGACGAACGAAGATTGTTTATTTGAAGATGGGCCCACTGTGAGACCCGTATCCTAGCTCGTATCATTTCGTATGCTTCTGCGGTCCTCCTGGTCAAATTTTAGTGACCCGCGATCTATTATAGGTGCTTGCGCATGATCCTGAGTCGTGTCCTATATATAAGAGTCTGCTCAATCCAAAACTTGTACCTTAGCGACCACACCATCGCCGCGGTTCCAATGCCACGACTCGCACACCGATCCGATAGATAAGCCAGGAGATGTGGTCCCGCGTTCATTCCAAAGAAACGCCGCGCGTTACGAATTCTAAGAGAATCTCTACAACATGTCACATCAAATTAAGTACACCATCATACCTCAATGCCACCTCACCCCATCACAAGTACAAGCAACCATCACTCTTTTTCCACAAGTCAACTCTCTCTCCCCTACTCATCCCTCTTTTACAAAAGATTCAAACAAACCCATGCTTTCCCATTCCCCTTCCTTACAAGACCCATCCCATATCATTCCATCATTCTTCTCTCTCTCATTCTCTAGCATTCCCAACTTCCATGAGAGCTCCAACATCCAAGCTCTCTCTTTCAAAAACCAAGTGTGGCCCACTTTCCCACCTTCTCATCTCACATCTCAACCATCAAAACTTCATCATCTTTCGTTGAGATCGAAGCTAAGGTGACTATGAGTCCAAAGAGCTAAGGAGAAGGCCGATAGGTGGGTGATCCACCGTTGATTTCAAGTCTAGGGCCCACTTGTTGTGGGATCCACATTGATGTATGTAATGTAGATAGGGGCCCATAGTGGCGGGGTCCCACTATCTCACCATTTCTCTCTCTTTCCCCCTCTCTCTCTCCATGATCAAATCTCCACTTATGATGTGTGTATTTTATCTATGAAGTCCAACAAGTAGGCCACCTTGATCCTGATTTGGGGCCCGCATGATCGAACGGTCACTCAGGCCCAAATGAAAGGGAAAAATAAATATCAACTCAATCCAGATCTAATTGCCCACCACATGGGACCACCATGATGTATGAACATCATCCAGCACTGTTCAGCTTGCTGGACGGTGGCTGGATAGTGGCTGGAAGGTGGAGTCCTCACTCTCTCACACACCCACATATACATTAGATGATATATTATATAAATAAAAAATCATGGTGAGCTACTCCCATGTGTGGGACCCACGTTGAAGTGGATCTCATCCACTTGATGTGTGCGTGTGTATTGTGCAGCCGTCCATCTGGACGCTGGATGTTACAACCTTATATATATATTATATGTGGTGGGCCCCATGTGGGACCCACCTGGCGTGAGAAGCGGATTGGATGGGTGCCTCAAACCTGCCATATAGTTGTTGTTTGAGCCAGGGCCCCACCGTGGCACGTGTTACATCCACCACGTCCTCCTATCAGCGGACCACACCATGATGGTGTGTTGTGATCCCAATCGTCCATCCATTTGTGAACGGTGGGTCCTCACTATGACGTGATGTATATTAACATACAAGACTGTCTAGATGGTGGGACACACTGCTGGACTGACATCAGCAAGTTCTGTGGGTCCCACGTGATGTATTTATTTCATCCACACCATCCAAATAATCTAGACGATGCTAGATCTAGTCGATGGTGCTATAAGGGACACACCATGATGTATGTATTAGCCACGCTGCTCATATGTGCTTTGGATGAGCAGGGCCCACTTAATGATGTGTTGTACATTCACGTGTCCATCCGTTTTCCCTTGCTAGTGGGTGGGACCCACCTTGATGTATTTATTTCATCCTCACTGTCTAGATTTGTACTGGACAGTGTTGGACAAGGTTTAGATGGTGCTAATGCACCTGGACATAGTTTGGATGGTGCTGATTTATATGGACAATGTTTAGGCAATGCTGGTCCTCATTGATGGGCCATGAGCCCCATGGATTGATAGTGTACATTGATACACATGTTACACCTACAACTATTAAAATAATTTTGGTGTGGTCCAAGCCCACTTTAGGACCATTGGTGTGGCCCATCCATGACCATCATGATGTATTTTTATGGCCCATTCGTCAAGCCCACTTTGATGTATTTTGTGGCCTATATGATGCGGCCCACTTTGATATACTTGTGGCCCATCTATGAGGCCCATCTTGATGTATTTTTATGGCCCATTCGTCAGGCCCACTTTGATGTATTTTGTGGCCCATGTGATATGGCCCACTTTGATATACTTGTGGCCCATCTGTGAGGCCCATCTTGATGTATTTTTATGGCCCATTCGTCAGGCCCACTTTGATGTATTTTGTAGTCCATATGATGCGGCCCACTTTAATATACTTTTAGCCCATCTATGAGGCCCACCTTGATATATTTGTAGCCCATCTATGAAGCCCATTAGTGCAGCCCATTGACGTAGCCTAGTTGATGCGTATGAGGCCTATTAGTTCAGCCCATTGATGCAGCCCACTTGATGTGTATGAGGCCCATGTGCAGGGCCCACCTGTGATATATATTAGGCCCATGTGTAGGGCCAACCCGTTGTGTATTCGAGGCCCATGGGCGAGGCTCAATGTGAGGTATTCCAGGCCCATGGGCGGGGTCCATTGTGATGTATTCGTGGCCTATGGCCAAGTCTCATTGTGATGTATTCGAGGCCCATGGTTGAGGCCCAATGCAATGTATGTATGGCCCATTACGTTGTGTATGAATCCTTTATATGAGTCATTTCTTAGGGGCAATGTTAGTTAAATGTCCACATTAATGGGCAATGACAGTTGAAAGTCCTCATGTGACCTTCCCTTAGGCCTTTGGTTAATCTGATTATCGATTCCGATTGACGTGGCCGATTTGTCGATTCCGATTATCGATGCCAATTATCGATCAAGGTTGATTATCGATCGATTCTGATTGTCGTGGCCAAGTGCCGATTCTGATTTATCATGGTCAATTTTCAATGAGTGATTGAGGCCAATCATCGTGACCAATTTTCGATTCCGATTGACATGGCTGATTTGTCGATTTCGATTATCGAGGCCAATTATCGATCAAGGCTGATTATCGATCGATTTCGATTATCGTGGCCGATTACTGATTCTGATTGTCATGGCTGATTATCGATTGGCGATCGAGGACGATTATCGTGACCAATTGCCGATTTTGATTATCGAGGCCGATTGTCGATTTCGATTGTCGTGGATAATTGCCAATTCTGATTGTCAAGGCCCAATATGATGTATATGGGGCCCATACTTGAGGCCCATTGTGAGGTGTATTCTGCCCATGTTTAAGGCCCAATGTGATATATATGAGGCCTATGTGATGAGGCCCATCATGATGCATTTGAGGGTCAGGCGAAGGAGTCAATTGTGATGTATGTTAGGCCCATGTGAAAGGCCCATTGTGATGTGTATTAAGCTCCTGAATGAGGCCCATGGTGTTGTATATTTGACCATTGTGTGAGGTCATGGGTCCACTATACGTTAAGCTCTATGTAGGCCACTCCTTGGTGATAATGTTGGTTAAATGTATACATTGTCGAGGCCGACTATCGATGTCGATTATCGAGGCCGGTTATTGGTATTGATTATGAGTATGTGATAACATAACATCATGATACATGCACATACGCATCATATGCATGTTTGCTATGAGATGTGGTTGACCATTGTATATGTCATTAGGCAGGTTGTTATGAGACTCCCTGATAGGCGGAGGTTATTTCACATGAGCGCACAGTATGCACAGGATTGATGCATAACTGGATTGTATAAATCATGCATCTTGCATTGTGTGCTTTGATTACTGTACACCCTAGCGACATCAGGGCAGTAGCCTCCATAAGCATGTCATGGATAGCTGATGGGATACCAAAAATGTTTAGTTCAAGCATCTGGGCACTTTGGATGTCCGTGGGTGAAAGTCCTTAAACCTCCATGGCCAGGAGACACCCCAACGTCGAGATCGAGTAGATGCATGAGCACCCGAGTGCCGAATTCCAGGAGGCCGTGTTTCCCACTGTGTCTTGGTCAGTTGGAAGGGGGTGTGGCCTTACCCATCCGAGAGTAGGGGGCATAGCTAGGCTGAGTTTAACCATCTGGTGAATGGGTCCGCTATCAACGTGCACGGTAGATATTGGCTGACTACTGGTCAGGAAGATAGTGAGGTCTCTTCCACTTGTATGGTCGCGCGTCAGTGGGCAACGATTTGCATGTAGAGTGTATTAGACCCCGGTGATGATCCAAAAATGTACAGTACGAATTTGTGGAGAAAGCGTTGCATACTCATTCATTCATTCATTCACTATCCACTCGGGCTGGTGGTGCGCAACTATTTGTTACGTGTACCTTCGTAATAGTTAGAATTTTGATTGGAGAGCACAACTAACCTGAGATCAGGAGTTTACCACATTGAGTTTGACTATCCAAATTAGGTATAAGACTGGTTTGGATAGAAGTCCCTTGTGATGGACCCCATATCCTGTGATACCACGTACTATCATCCTAACTTCACACTCTAGCATGGTCATTCCATTCGCACCACATATTGCATTACATCTATGGCATATGGCATTTTGGATTACTGTGTTTCTACATTTATATGGTGTAGGTATGACTGACGCTATATGTGAACTCATCAGGAATTATATTTTACATTACATCATTGACATCTGATATTTGACTCTTTATGACTCCTCATTTACATTGTAAGACCCATATCCTAGTCCATACTGTTCTGTCAACCACCGGGTCCTTCTCATCGAATTCTGGCAATCTGTGTCGTATAATCGATGTTTACACGTGACCCTAAGCCATATCTTGTAGAATTAAGTCAGCTTAATTCGAGACTTGTACCATTACGACCGCACCCTCGCCGCGGTTCCAATGCTGCGTCTTGCATACCGATCCGATACCCTGGCGGGGAGTTGTGGGTTGGCGTTTATTTCGAAGAAAATGCCTTGCATTTACAATTTCAAGAGAATCTCTATAATATGTCTCATCAATCAATCACTTCATGTCAAGTACACACACCCATGTTTTTTTCCTCCACAAGTCAAGCCACTACCCAGTTAACTCTCATGTCAAGTACACCATCACCTCACCCATCATTCACATCCATCACCCATCTCTCTCTCTCTCTCTCTCTCTCTCTCTCTCTCTCTCTCTCTCTCTCTCTCTCCTTACAACCCCTTCTCTCTCTCTCAACACTATATTCCAAGCAACAAAAAAATCACACGTCCAAGCATTCCATGTGAGAAAGAGTGATTTTATGTGGTCCACTTTCCCATCCCAAATCCATCATCCTAGCCATTCGAACCTCATCTTCCACCATCAAAGTGAGACACAAGGAGATTGGCTTTCCAGCAGACTAAGAAGATCGAAGGTAGGTGCTTATTAGGATAGATTTTTCATGTTTTGATGATGGGTCAAGTGAGACCTACCGATTGATGGTATGGATCTCACTTTGGACCCTTAATGTGGCCGATGGACCACCTTGATCCTCATGATCATTCAATGATGGGTCCATTCTCCATAGACCCCATCATGATGTTTATTTTTCTTATATGGATAGGTTCATCTAGACCCTACATTTGGTGGAGAAAGGATCTCCACCGTTGATTTCCGTTTGATGGGCCCACATGTAATGGGACATACTTGATGTATGATTGAATGCAAGGGAGGGCTCATAGTGGCAGAGCCCTCCATCACACATGTTCCATCTCTCTCTCTCTCTCTCTCTCTCTCTCTCTCTCTCTCTCTCTCTCTCTCTCTCTCTCTCTCTCTCTCTCTTTTCTATTGTATGCGATGATGTGGCCGTGTAGCCCACTTGGATGGACCTCACTTTGATGTATGTATTTCCCATGCCCTCCAACCCCTTCTTTGGTGGCCTACATACATAGGTGGGGCCCACCTCAATGTATGTTTTATGTTCAGACTGTCTAACGTCTAGGGACACTAGACATTGAATGGAAAGCACAAATATGAGCTTAGTTTAAGACATTTTGGGATGGGCCACTTGTATAGGCCCCACCGTGATGTATGTATTCAATCCATATTATCTATCCTATTTACCCATTCATTTTAGGCGTTGAGCTAAAAAATGAAGCTGATCCAACTTTCAGGCGGGCCATACCTTAGAAAATAATGATTTTCATCGTTTAAATGCACTTAAAATTTTCTACGCTCCGAAAGATGCCCAATATTGGGCTTGATGGATTTCTTATGGAGTATAGGACCCATTGGGTGGGGCAGATGCTTCCGATACCGGCCCCACACGTGAAAAACCTCAAAGATTTAGTTTTCAAATATATATATAAGGAACATATGCAGCAGGTGCAGGCAGCGCCTACGTCATTACGGGCCTGCGGAAGGCCCACGGCCCCTACCATAGGCCCCACCATGATGTATATTTAATATCCACACCGATCATTGGGCGGGCCACTCCCTGAAGTGGACCCACTCCAAAAATCATCTTGATATAGGACTCAGGTGGCCGACATCGTGGGAAACAATGGGATTAAACGTCTGCCCTTGAAACCCTTTTAGGTGCCATGAAAGTTTTAGATGATTATGGAATTTGTTTTTCCTATTCATTCAGGGTCCGTGTGACCTTATTAATGGGTTGGATTGCATATAAACATAATGGTGGGCCCCACGTGGGACCCACAGTGAAGTATGTATTTGTTTCCCACCGTCCAGGAAAATAGTGGAACCCACAGTAATATATGTGTTTATTCACACTATCCACTGTTTGGATAGTGGGACCCACCATGATGCATATGTTGCATCCAAAATGCCTATCCATTTTGAAAGATCATTTTATGGCATGAGCTAAAGAAAGAGCCAGATCCATAGTTCGGTGGACCCCACCCTTGATGCATGTGTTGCATCCAAATGGTCCAACATTTGGCAAGCTTGTCTTAATAGGCTTGTGACTAAAAATAAGATAGATCTATAGTTCAAGTGGACTCCACCTTGAGGCCCATTTTGATTTATTTATGGTCGTTGTTAAGGCCCACCTTGGTATGTACATAAGGCCCATGTTATGAGGCCCATTCGATGTATTTGTGGCCGTGGTTAGGGCCCACTTTGATATATATAAGGCCCATATTATGAGGCCCATTTTGATGCATTCTAAGGCCCATGGGTTATGGCCCATTGCAATGTACATAAGGTCCATTGGTGTGGCCCATTGATGTGGCCCACTTGATTTATCTAAGGCCCATATGAGGCGACCCATTTGATTTATTTGAGGCCTATGGGTCGAGGCCCAATGAGATGTATATAGGTCCATTGTAATGGGTGATTCCTCCATGGTTTGTGTAATGATATCTTATGGCGGGCCATGCCTTGGGAGCAATGTTGGTTTGACATCCACATTGTAAGTATAATGTTGGTTAAATGTCCGCATTGTAACTCTCCTTAGGGCCCATTGATAGGCCTATACTTGTTAATAATTCATCACTTTATAATATGCTTAATATAACTCCATGATTCATGCTCATACGCATCATATGTATGCTTAATATGAGGAATGTTTGATCATAGCATAAGTCGTTGGGCTGAGACATTTACAGGACTCCTTATGAGATGGAGTGCCCCCACATGAGCGCATGGTACACGCAGGATTGCTACATGATTTGATGATGTGACTCATGCATCCCGCATATGTGTGACTTGATCACTGCATGCCCTAGCAACATCAGGGTCGTGGCCTCCACAGGCACATCATGGATGGTCGTATCGGATACTGAAAATATTGGTTCTAGCATTATGAGCACTTAGGATGTCCTTGGGTGAAAATCTCAGAACCTTTTTCGTATCAGGAGATGCTCCAACGTCTAGACTGAGTGGATACACAAGCACCTGAGTGCTAAATACCAGTAGACCATGTCTCCTACTATGCCGTGGTCGGTTAGAAGGGGGTGTGGCCTTATCCGCCTTAGTGAGGGCATTATAAGCTAGGCTGAGTTTGACCAGCTTACAACTGAGGCCGCTATCGACAAGCCGGGTAGGTATTGACAGACTACTGGTCAGGCAGATAGTGTGGTCTCTTTCACTTGCTTGACTGTGCAGCTAGGGAGGAGGCAGTCAGTGTGAGGTGTATTAGACCCCGGTGATATCCAGAGAGGAACTGTACTGATATGTGTACTTGATGAGGTCTTGCATGCTTGCTTTGCATCTCGCATATGACATTTGGCTACATAGGCCTCGCATCGCATGGCCTTAGTATGGCCGATAGCATTCATGTTTTGCATCATATAGCTATGGTACAGCTGATAGCATTCATGGACTTACCGCATATTTTTGCATTACTCTGATATTGTACACTTAGTGCTTGCCTTGCGCACACACTTACACCACCCTCTAAGCTTTTGTAAGCTTATACACGACCGTTGCGTGTAGGTACCATTAGACAGCAGCTGCGCTGAGGCAGGAGTGCGCATCTGACTATTTTGAATCTTTTTTATCACCTTATATTTCCCTTTCCGCATTGTACTTAAAGTTTTTGATATAGTGGATATGTAGTGATATTTTTTTGTGACTTGGTTATGCTTGTGGTTATGCTCCATTACAAAAAAAAAATCATTCTAAAAATCCTCCTTGTAGGATCTGAGGATTAGAATCTAGCATATGATTGTCAGGATCCGAGAATGGGGCACTACGGAGGCTGTTGGCACCGGATTCGGCGATTAAAAATTTTGTGAGCCCATTTTTTGACTTTGGGGTGTGACATACATAGCTGAGTTGTATCGTGTATTCTGATATTGATTGACTCATTTACACTTACTCTGATATTATATGATTCATGATCTTACCAGTATTTCTGATATTGTATGATTATGGCATTGTATCGAATACTTGACACTTACCTTGTGCACACACTTACACCACCCTCTACGCTTTTTATAAGCTTATGCATGATAGATGTGTGTATGTGATGTTAGTTTGCAGCAGCATGGAGTTTAGAGCATGTAGGTGACATCTGGAGCTTTGATTTTGACAAATGTATTTCCCTTTCAACATTGTATTCAAATGTTAATATTAGTGGATATGTGATGATGATGTTACTCTTGTGATTTGGGTAAACTTGTGGTTATGCTTCTTACGAGATAAATGTACGTTGAAAATCTCCCTTTTAGGATCCCAGGATCGGAACCTAGCATATGGGTGTTGGGAGTCAAAAATGGGGTACGCGGAGGCTGTAGGTACCAAATTCGGCCATCGAAATTCCTGTGAATCTGATTTCTGAGTTTGGGGCGTGACAGAAGTTGGTATCAGAGCATAACTTGGGAATACCTGAGGATAACATCACATATCTGTTGATAACTAGCCTGCAAATCTATGATTTTTGAGAACTTAGAATGATTAGGTCCCGAGTTCAAATAACTTTGTGATCTTTTGTTATATACTCTTAACGTGCGTGCCTTCAAGAGTTCTCAAGGTTGATAAGCGCATTTGTTCTTCCCTATAGGACATGCACCCAGGAAATCGATTCGAGCGACTTCTTCTCCACCACCTGAGACCCCTGCTCCCCAACCTAAGGATGCCACTCCTCTACCTGAGGCCGGTGCGGATCCGACCACACCCGTGAGTGCCTCCCAGTTACAGCAAATGTTGCAGGCTGTGACGACCGCCCCTAGGGGTAGGGCAAGCACCCCATTGTTTCACTAGCCCAGGCATAGCAAGAGCACGTGTAACATCCCAAAAATCAGGGGTTGGGTAGAAACCCAACTCCCAAGTTCCAGAACATCACTTATGCAACATTTTCAATGATGGATGAATGTTGTTCATATTAGTGCAGAAAACATGAGTGGGATTACACCAAAACAGCATATCATACTCCAGAGACAGTTAAATTAGCAAGCGAAAGACTGTGATAAATATATAAAACATATAAATGATTGTAAGTCTCCAAAGTGTGAACATGTTACCAGGTTAACTAATTTCATGTATACTCCAATATTAGAAAGAAAAGAATATACATGGGTGTGTAAATTAAAGGCAAACTGCCAAGTGTATTGGCATCTAATCAGTAACCCTGTAAACCCGTCGATCAGAACCAGCATATAGGAGAAATCCTCCTCATCATCAAACAAGTCTGGCTCCACTTCACAAGCAGCGCCATCACCTGAAACTAAAATAGGGACTGGTTGGTGTGCGCAACACCGTCCCATAACCTGGGAGTGAGTAGCTAACTCAGTGGAATCATAGAGCAAAGGTTAACATGTTATCAAATCAATCAAGCGATAATGATAAAGCAAGCAAATCAAACATTCCTAAATACTGTGATTAATGCAAGGATGAAATGACATGATGGATGCCCTCACCGACATACTCCCTCATGCGACACCATCTTAAGTCCGCGACATGCTTTCTTCCCTCAGTGCTCCACATCTTCCTGGCACATGCAGTGCGATATGAATATGATTACCGAGTTATTATTAGTCATTTTCATTGGGAAACTAGGGTACTTCCCTTATATCATTCCCAACAAGGATCCTGTCTAGGTTCGTCACTCCTAGTAATCTCATACGATGATATATTTCTAGGTCACTGCAAGGGCTGTTAGGGTTGTTGCACGCACTCGTTGTTCCGCTCCCCCATCACCTTATCAATACAAGCCTAGTTGTACTCTTGTTATTACGGAAGAGTCGTCACCTCACGTATACTCAGAGTACGCTCGAGGTCTTTACAAAGGGCTGCTAGGGCTGTTGCACCGCTCCCCCATCACCTTATTAGTGTAGGCCGACAGCAAGAATATAGTGTCCCATACCACCATAATCTGCTCACGAGTCTAAGATGCTCACGAGTAACTACGGGGAGGTTTGTGGCTCTAGCGTAGGCCGACAGCTCGATCATGGTGTCCCATACTACCATGCCTGGCTCATGAGTCTTAGTGGATCAAGGTACCACGGTTATCAGGGTTATCACTGGTAAGTTCAGTACCCTAGGTTCAAGCAGTTATGACCAATACAAGGTGAACATACAACGGTCAGCCGGGTTACTTGATGAGTCCGACTAGCACGAGCGCACGTTGAATTGACCGACATGAAGTGCGCAAGCACTTCGTGTGGCCTAACCACTGCCAACGACTCTAGTACGACTCGGGTTCGTCATACGCATCCTTCGTGGTGAATAGAATCTAACCACGAATTGTAAACTATTACCGACTGCCTGAACTATAGCATAGCCCCAAACACTTGTAATCTAAATCCATAAGCATATGAGATAGACAGAATTGAAATAAAGTAATCCAAGCATGTTATCGAACATGTTAGAAGATTCAACATGTATATGAAACCATACACAAATATTTCATAAGTAAAGCGATTAAATCAAACAACTTGTATGGAGAAAATCATAAACATCATTCAGGTTGTTGAGAATCCTATCTCAACATCACTATTAAATTTAGTTCGTCACACAATTTCTCACACAGACATTTTATCAAACACTTAGACTACACAACTCCAACATACATGACGTATGTTGATTTCAACATAGAATAGGACGAATCCTTATATCAAGAAGTTGTCTAATACACAACAATCATGTTCTTACATTCAAAACATATAGCAGGCATAAATCATCTTGATTTAGGCATTTCAACAAACACTTAGTCTACACACATTAGTCTACATAGCATATGTCGGCCAATACGTGCATTAGGGCGAATCTCTTCGCCAAATAGATCATACACGCATAACTAACATAGGTACACGATAAATACTCATGGCAATCCTATCGGCAAAATACGTGCATATACAGTATTTCCTACAAATGCCTAAAATACCCTAAATCTCATATTCTTCGTACGTATTCGAAATGAAAAATGAACAACATGTTCTACATGTCAAACAGCATCCTTATCAACAATCTACCATTAAACGACATTGAAAGCTTTGAAAAATGGTAACCAAAGCGTCTAAAATCCACACCTTAAACCAGAAATTACGAAACGGAGTCGATTCAGACGATAAGTCTTCGTCAACGGCTCAACGACAACCTATACCATGAAATAGGTTAGCTACATCATCATTGTAGCTATCCGAGGCTGTAGAACAAGTTAGGGTTTGGATTTATTACCTAAGAATGGAGTTGGAATCGCCGGAAAAGCGATACAGGCAGGTGGATTTGGCACGTTGAGCAACAGGGAAGAATCCCAGGGAAAACCCCCAACTTCTCCCTCACTTTCTCTCTCTTTTCTCTCTTCTCTCTCCTAGAGATTTCTCAAATTCGAATGGGGTTTGTGAGAGAGGGCTTAAGGCCTTTTTATAAGCCTAAAAATGATGGGAATAGACTTGGGGCCAAGGTATAATTATGTTATGTCCAAATACGGACTGTTCCGTCTCAACGGAGCACTTCTGGAGGTCCTCTTATCAAATGCAGTCGGACTTAAGCTCCCTGACATTGGATCTAGGTAGGTAGAGTTTTCAGTCTGATCGAAAATCCAGATTGACCGTGGCGGACCAGTTTCAGTTCAACGGCTACCGGTACTCGATCAGAGCTTCAAGTATTATGACATGTAAGGACCGCCTATCCTGATCCGATGGTAAAATTTGATCGAATTCTGACGGTCAGAACGCTTAGAAAATGTCGCGCAAGTGACACGTGCCAGATTTCATAATTTATATTTAATTTTTAACATTTCTCACACTCTTCACTCTGAACTCAAGGAAATCGTCATGGGACATCATTTGGACTTGATTTTTGAGGTGATTGTCAAGTCCAACTAGGCGGTCAGGATTGTCTAAGTTCGGGATAATCGAACTTTCGATGTGCGGTCCAGGTCTGATACAAAGTTTCCAAATGCTCCTGTGAGCAACCGGGTTTAGAGTTTGATCCTAAGTTTTAGAGTATTATAGCGTCACCTATTCTATACGTTTTGGCTCAAGCAGATCGTATTGAAAGTGATTGGTAAGAATTTCATAGGTCATCTAGTGCAGTGCTAGTTGATTCTCGTTAAATTTTTAAAGGAAGTGGCCTATAATGATTTTCGTTTGAGATGAAATTTGAAGGGTGGAGTGAGGGTGTTTGGAAACGGAAGAAGAAAAAGTTTGGAGAGGGACTTTTAGAGAGATTTGAGAGGTTTTTCAAGAAATGAAAAACTTAGAGGGGTGATTTGTGAAGGAAGTATAGAATGTTGAATGAACGGAGGGTCGGACACTAGACCAAAGGTCATTAAGCCCCAAACTTGGTCGGCCCGACCGGCCTGCTCAGACGAGCCCGGTGTACGGCGAGGCCTCGCCGAACCGGCAAGGTCCTCGCAGACCGATTTCAGTTTTGGCGATGGCCCGCCATTTGGGCGAGGTCCTCCTGCCCCCTGGGTCCCAAAAAAATGTGGGGCCCACCTTAGATCATTGTGGATTAGAGTGGGTGGGCCCACGACTCCTTTTGAGGTGTTTCGGGGCCAATTTGCAAACTAGAATAATTTTATACAACATATAGCATATGATTTTGGGGTAGGAGACTCTAATCTATTTAACTAACCTATTTATTTTGTTAGATTTCAAAAGGTTAAGGGTAAAGACCCATTTTATCCATTTATTTACTATTCACGATAAGTTTTAGCTTCGATATTATTTTTCATCATTAATACCCTAGGATTGGTGTGCATTATGAATTTTTTTAGAAAACAAATGAAGAATAAAGTGGCGGAGGGTGAGATTTCGAAGGAATTGGATAAAAAGAGGTTTTAGGCTTTGAGATTGAGTGTAAGATGTTGGGGTTGACCTACCAGTCATTTCTAAGTTTGGAATGGAATGAAACATGGCCTAAACCCTTCGATTGATGGTCTAGAAGTGATTTGGGGTCGTTGGGTATGATCAGGAGTGTGCACGGACTCAATCTTGGCGACCGTTTGCAGTGAGTTTTCGTTTAAGTATAGTTCTTTACTATTTAAACTTGAGGATTCGTGTCTAATATGAAATTACTTGGAGAAGTTTGAAGAATGAGGTGTTGAAAGGTGAGAGTTTGAAGGAAGTGGGTTGAAAAGTGATTTCTTTGGCTTTGGGATTGAGCTTTGAGAGTGTTATGGTTGACCCATTGCCTAAGGGCGTCTAATTCCAGGTTAGCAAAAATCTGGGGTGTTACAGCACGCAAGCGCCCTTCTTTGAGAGTTCCTATTATTTGATCCACAGCGTTTCCAGGGCGAGCCAAACTCGACAACAGTCAAGAGATGGCACTCCGAGGTAGAGAAGATTTTTAATACAATGGGATGTACAACCCAACAGCGGGTTCGATTAGCCGTATTTCTTCTCCAGTGTGAGGCTGAGCATTGGTGGACCTCTGTTACCCATGTTGTGGAGCCTGATTTTATCTGGACATGGGAGGATTTCATAAACTGATTCGACCAGCAGTACTTCCCTGACCACATTTGTCGCAGCGAGCGTTAGATTTCGAGACCTTAGTACAGGGAGACATGTTTGTGGCACAGTATGTATCTGGTTTTATGGCACTACAAGGTTCGCGCCGTATTTGGTTGATGATGAGGAGCGAAAGGCCCACCGTTTTAAGAACAACTTACATTTTAGCCTCAGGAGCCGTGTCGTCGAACATATGCTCCCGACCTTTGAGTAGGTAGTTCAGAGGGCCCAGATTTACGAGGCTGAATGGAATGATTCACAGAGGGTTCGTAACCACAGAGGAGACCGAAAGAGGAAGACCCCCTCTGGTAGTTTTCAGCAGAAGTGTCAATGGCCGCAGAGGCACAGGAACCATCCATCCTTTCGAGCGTCATCAGCACCTTCACCACCACCAAAGAAACGTTTACGGGTGTTTGCTTCAAATATAGAGAGACGGGGCATCGTAAGCGTGAGTGCCCCCATTTCCAGTAGCAATGACCTCTTTGGGGAGGACATACACCTCCCCAGCAGACCTAAGGCAGGTTTTATGAAGCTCTGCAGGACCCTCAGTCATCAGGAGTCATCGACGATTCGCGCAACTAGGCATTAGGATCATCTTATTAGATTAGTCATTAGTGAGGTGGTGAAGTTGCAAGGTATCCTAGTTTTGATCATTTTTTATCCAGGATCTAAGGTTTAGTAGGGGTCACCATAGTGTTGGTAAGGCATCTTGGAAGCATGAGGTTAAGATTAGAGAGCGTTATCCCCATCCTTATGTAAACTAATTGTGCCTTGACTTATATATGATGTTTCTCTTCCCTTGTCTGTTCTATAAATTTTGAGGATGAAAATTTTATTAGGAGGGGAGAGTTGTGAGACCCGTATCCTAGCCTGTACTGTTCTGTATGCTTCCACGGTCCTTCTAGTTGAATTTCGGTGACCTACGATCTATTATTGGTGTTTGCGCGCAATCCTGAGTCGTGTCCAATATATCAGAGTCGGCTCGATCCGAAACTTATACCTTAGCGACCATGCCATTGCCGCTGTTCCAACACCGCGACTAGCACACTGATTCGATACCCGGGCCAAGAGATGTGGTCCCGCGTTCATTCTGAAAAAATGCCGCGCGTTGTGAATTTTGAGACAATCACTATAACATGTCATATCAAATCAAGTCAAGTACACCATACCTCAATGCCACCTCACCCCATCACAAGTACAAGCAACCATCACTCTTTTTCCACAAGTCAACTCTCTCTCTCTCCCCTACCCATCCCTCTTTTATAAAAGATTCAAACAAACCCATGTTTTCCTATTCCCCTTCCTTACAACACCTATCCCATATCAATCCATCATTCTTCTCTCTCTCTCATTCTCTAGCAATTCCCAACTTCCATGAGAGCTCCAACATCCAAGCTCTCTCTTCGAAAAACTAAGTGTGGCCCACTTTCCCACCTTCTCATCTCACATCTCAACCATCAAAACTCCATCATCTTCCATTGAGATCGAAGCTAAGGTGACTACAAGTCCAAGGAGCTAAGGAGAAGGCTGATAGGTGGGTAATCCACCATTGATTTCAAGTCTAGGGCCCACTTATTGTGGGATCCACATTGATGTATGTAATGTAGAGAGGGGCCTATAGTGGCGAGGTCCCTCTATCTCACCGTTTCTCTCTCTTTTCCTCTCTCTCTCTCTCCCTATGATCAAATTCCCACATATGATGTGTGTATTTTATCTATGTCATCCAACAAGTAGGCCACCTTGATCCTGATTTGGGGCCCGCATGATCAAACGGTCACCCAGGCCCGAATGAAAGGGAAAAATAAATATCAACTCGATCCAGATCTAGTGGCGCACTACGTGGGACCATCATGATGTATGAACATCATTCAACACCGTCCATCTTGTTGGACGGTGGCTGGAAGGTGGAGTCCTCACTATCTCACACACCCACATATACATTACAAGATATATTATATTATATAATATATTATATAAATAAAAAATCATGGTGAGCTACTCCCATGTGGGACCCACATTGAAGTGGATTTCATCCACTTGATTTGTGCGTGTGTATTGTCCAGCCGTCCATCTGGACGCTGGACGTTGCAAGATTTTTTTTATTAATATATATGTGTGTGTGTGTGTGTGTGTGTGTGTGTGTGTGTGTGTGGTGGGCCCCACGTGGGAAACTGGGCCACACTGTGTCATGGTCGGTTGGAAGGGGGTGTGGCCTTACCCGCTCGAGAGTAGGGGTATAGCTAGGCTGAGTTTGACCAGCTCATGAATGGGTTCGCTATCGACATGCAGGGTAGATATTGGCTAACAACTGGTCAGGCAGATAGTGAGGTCTCTTCCACTTGCATGGTCCCACGTCAGTGGGCAGTGATTTGCATGTAGAGTGTATTAGACCCCGGTGATGATCTCAAAGATTTACAGTACAAATTTATGGAGTGGGCATTGCATACTCATTCATTCATTCATTCACTATCCACTCGGGCTAGTGGTGTGCAACTATTTGTTACGTGTACCTTCGCAATGAAAACTATTTTGGTTGGGGCACGCGAGTAGCTTGAAATCAGCTCTTTACCACATTGAGTCTGAATATCCAAATTAGGTATGGGACTGGTTTGTATAAAAGTCCCTTGTGATGGACCTCATACCCTGCTATACCACGTACTATCATCCCGACTTCACACTCCAACAAGGTCATTTCATTCGCACTGTATATTGCATTACATCCACGGCATATGGCATTTTGGATTACTGTGTTTCTGCATTTATATGGTCTAGGTACGGCTGACTCTATACGTGAACTCATCAGAAATTATATATTGCATTGCATCGTCGACATCTGATATTTGGCTCTTTATAACTCCTCATTTGCATAGGTGAGCTACATCGTGTATTCTAATATTGATTGATTCATTTCTGCTTACTCTGATATTGTTTGATTTATGATCTTACCAGTATTTCTGATATTGTATGATTATGGCATTGTATCAAATACTTGACACTTACCTTGTGCACACACTTACACCAACCTCTAGGCTTTTTATAAGCTTATGCACGATAGATGCGTGCAGGTGATATTAGGTTGCAACAGCATGGAGCTTAGAGCATGTAGTTGACTTTTAGAGCTTTGATTTTGACAAATGTATTTCCCTTTCAGCATTGTATTCAAATGTTTATATTAATGGATATGTGATGATGATGTTGCTCTTGTGATTTAGGTAAACTTGTGGCTAAGCTTCTTACGAGATAAATGTATATTGAAAAATCCTCCTTGTAGGATCTTAGGATCAGAACCTGACATATGGGCACTGGGAGCCTAGAATGGGGCACTACGGAGGCTGTCGGCACCAAATTCGGTGATCGGGATTCCTGTGAATCTGATTTCTGAGTTTGGGGCATGACACCAACCATTCGCCATTGATCAGACAATCTGAACCGTCCATCAAGAGTGGCCCTCAATTTCAACCCAACCGTAATGAGTTTATCATACTGGTGGCCCCGTACGTGCACACAATATTGATCGAAAGGGGATGGCGTGCAATAGAATTGTGTTTCTAGCCCCTTCAAAAGCAACCCATCATGGTTAATGTGGGCCACCTTGATCTGATCCAAGCTCATCTTATCCAGGAGGTGGGATCAACAAAATCCACATCATCCGTACACATTCATGCACTCAAACTGAGCCCAAACTGGAGTTGTGCATGGAAATTTCTAAAAATGGAAATCGGTTTCACCTTGCCAAGCTGGCAATCTGCGTGAGCCCTCCTCCCTTTATCCTAGTCATCCATCACACACAATCCTAGCCCTTCAGGGCTAGTGTTTTATAAAGGAAAGGAATGGAGAGAGAAAATAGCATCGGGGAGGTGCATTAATGTGTTGGCACGATCTCAGCCACCCATCCACTTCGAATCAATCTAGGGAATCCAAACCGGGATATAACATCCTAAGAAACCCTAAAACACCAGCAACGTGAAGGAAATCTGTAGCCACATCGGGGTTCTTTCAGATTTTCTGAAAATAATCCGTTTTCTTCCAAGCTCGAACCCACCAGTCAAACAATGCCTGAGCTTCACTCCTTCCGTTCTCTAAGCTTCCAGGGATCCATTGGATCAATCCACAATAGGTAAGATGAAGGAAGACCCACCAGATTTTGATTCACCATTGGAGCTCAATCATCTTCCCCGACAATCATTTCAGTTTTAGCAGTAAATTCAGATCCAAGTTCTAACTTCTAATCTTTTTCATTCGTTAGGTGGGACCTTCTAACAATGTCTTATCATTACTCTTAATTATTCAACCTAGATTATGTGGCGTTTAGTAATGGACATGATCCAGCATAAACAGTCATATGCGAATCTATTAGCATTGACTTGTTGCTGGGTCATTGAATCGAGTTAGAGAGTTAGTATGGGAAGATCAGAAAGGAGGGTAAAAAGAAAGAAAAGAAAGAGAAAGAGTGAAAGAGAGAAAGAGAGAGAGAGAGAGAGAGAGAGAGAGAGAGAGAGAGGCCAAGCTGTTATGCCACACGGCGCCGACTTGCTCGGGTCACTAGCCATTTTTGGTCGAGTTTCCTGGCCGGGTTTAAGTGAACTCACACCTCTCTTGTGCTGTGTGGGAACTGAAGAAGTGAGAGGAGGAAAAGAGATGAAATAGAGAAGAGAGAAGTAGTAGTAGAAGAAGAAGAAGATAGAGAAGGCAGCGAGAAAAAGTGTGTTGTTGCATTACCCAAGGCACCGACTCGCTCGGACTCAGTAGAGTCGAGTCCTGACCTTGCTAGGCAAGGTTAGACCGAGTTGGGCGTGGGTCTAGTCCATGCCAAAACTTGTGGAAGACCAGGGAGAGAAGGAAAAAAAAAAGACAAAGAAGAAGAAACAAGAAGAAATGGGAAGCAGGCATTGGGTCGTTGTGTGGCTGCCTGGTTAGGCTCGGACCCAATCGAGTCACTACCTGACTTATTGTCCAAGTCAGGTGGGATTCTGAGTGAGTCGGGTGTGACTCTAGCATGCTTTTAAATCCCTAAAGTAAGGAGAAGAAGAAGGGATGTGTGAGGGACGTCTCCTTTTAGTGTAGATGCCGAGTCGACTCGATTCACATGAGTTGAGTCGAGGCGCTGTCCAAGTTGGGCCTGTTTGTTCGGGTATTGTTGCTGGATTTCTAACATGTGGAAAACAAGTAGAAGGAGAAAAAGAGAAAGGAGAGAGAGAGAGAGAGAGAGAGAGAGAGAGAGAGAGAGAGAGAGAGAGAGAGAGAGTAAGGTGGACAGTTGTATTGAACCGAGTTGACGTGGGTGAGCCAATACTTTCTTCACATACTAGACTCATTTTAATGTATTATTATCATTGTTACCACTATTTTATAAGGAGTGAAAACATTAGATATGGTTAGCCATTAGTAGATTATTTTTCCTCAGCCTAGTTTTTCTAAATAAAATTATAATTATCAAATAGTAGTATTTTATTTAACTCTCTTAAATATTATTCTTAATGGTAGATCATGGTATTTATTATTATCATAATGATTCTTATTACTATGTTAGCTAAAATTAATTATAACACTAAGGTCAATAATTATTTTCTAATTATTAAATTAACATTGTAGTTTATTGTACACCAACTACAAATCAAATCCTAGAATTTAAGTCTATTACTAAACTCTAGGATGAAACCCTAGTTCTACATCAAAACCCTAAAAAAATAAGTAATGCAAACCCTAGCCTATAATCTTGACCACAGATAATTATAGAACATTGATCTAACCGTACGATTTCATAATTCATGGTATGATTCAATTCTAAGGGTGCACGCGCTTCCTACCAAAATTAGTTGGCGATTCAACTCATGAGGTGATGACCTTTCCCCTTAAGCTTCCATTTCCAAATTAGTTTAAGTAATAGTCTTTATTAAAATCACAATTGTCATCTTATAACATGCGACCTCTTACACTAGGTATGAATCCTTAAGACATGATTTATATTTGATTTATAGTTGATAGTTGTGAACCATGATTGCCTGCGACAGTTACTTACATGATAACTCCCATTTTAATCAATAGTTCACGTCATGACTTGTGGTGATTTTTATGCTTAACATATGTCTGCCATGCTATAACTATGTATTTTTACTTGAATTGTTATAAGTCACTTATGGATCTATATTCACTACACTTACTAGTGGGTAATCCCTCTTGTATATGTGAACCCATATTTAGGATGTAACAAGATAGAATGTAGTAAGGAATAGACCCTCGATTTGGAGGCTATATGGGACATGGAATATTGATATGGGATTTGTCATCAATAAGTCATATGGCTTGAGTGGCTTAGAAATGACCTCTTTAACCTCTCTGATTTCACCTTACTTGACCCCTTTGCCATATCAATTTAATGTTCCAAGCACCTTTTACCGTTGCGATTTAACATATGTCCCATGTTTTGATGGTTGCCTTATGTGGCTTCGATGGCCTATACACATGCAATGGTAATCCCTACTTACTGAATTTGATTGGCCACTGGTCGACAGGCATCCATTAAACATCCTAAGATGGGAAAATCTCATGAATCAGGGATGGTGGTCATGGGATACTATGTCCGAGCTGTCGGCCTACGCTAGGTGACGAGCCCCCCGTAGTGACCATTGAGTTATTTAAATTGGCTGGTTGTAATTGGAATAATAATGGTTTGGCTAATCATGCATTCATAGCATACTGGCGATACTGGGTGGCTAATTCTGGAAGTTGTAGCATGTACCCTTAGGTTTAGTAGGTTATCGTTTCGCTAGCTCCTAGACCATCGACTATCGACTTACGTACGTGATGTATGATGGCTTGGTCATTATGTTGTACTTGATGTGTTGCGCTGATGACCAGTCATATGCATGGGTCATGAGCCCAAGTCCGACTGGATGAGCATCCCCATGTCAATGTGCATTCATGCATCCATGCATTTAAATAAGACTGCATCATGTACTGTTTTGAATGTCTCTTTGTTTTTAATTATGCTTACCTAAGGCGGCAGTATGTAATCTTGAGGGGAATTTATACTGAGTTGGCCACTCATTCATCAAATATGTAACTGTACAGGTAGTATAGGTGGTGTAAATGATATGCATATTCAGACTTGATGAGGAGCATGGTACAAGTGATAGGGAAGCATGGCTGTATTTGCCAAGAGAAGCTGCGCGATGTTGCAGCTCAAGATTCTGTGCGTTTATTAGTTTTTCTCGTGTAAATTATGTAATTCTTATATTTGTTATTACAGAGACATTGGTTTGTATAAGTCATTATGGGTAGCCGCTCGTATATTCTGAATGTAAATAAAAATTTTCTTTTATGTTTGATTTGTTCATCTTTCATTAAACTGCTAACTCTTGAATTTGACTATCTTTAAAGGTTAACACTTGGGCTTTTGGAGAATGAGTCATATACTCGGGTTCTGAAAACTTGAAGCATTACAGCTGATATCAGAGCATAGTTTGGACAAACCAGTCCTTGAAAAAATGAACTTATACAAACTTTAAATGTCTCAAGTTAGGATTTTTGAAATTAGAAATTTGAACTTAGGTGAATCTCCCTTAAACTTAGAAGAATGATTGAGAATGTACAAACCCAAACTTATGTTCCCTCATAAATTATTAAGATAGTCACTTGAACTGATAAAGAATCCCTTAAAAGTAGGAGATATCGAGAATATAGAGACCTAAAATCTTAGGCCCCCTTGAAAATTGTTTGGATGATCGTAGAACCTAGAAATGAACTTAGGCCCCTTTGAAAATTTTAAGTTTAGTCATTTGAACTTAGAATTAAAAACTTTTGTTCCCTCATAAACTACAAAAATAGTTGTATGGACTTAGAAATTAAATATGTATACCAAATACTCATTATGATGTACATAATACTAGACGAGAACATTCCTTATACTTGACTTCCAAGTAGACAATTTTGTTTTCCTTTAGAAATGTAGGATCTGAATTTTTAAAAATTTCATCAATTAGAAGTAATACCATTACAATATTCAGCAAATGAAATAAACTTAGGCATATGGGAAATCCCTTGCTACCACATTGTAGATTAGATGAACATAAGTATTCCCTAAACTTAAATAATCATGCTAGGAATTGTAATTTGTATCCCCTAACACATCTCTTTAGTTAGAAGTAATATTTCTTACAATTTCCAGCACTTAGAATTAGCTAGAGGTGAAGTTATAAAAAAATTTGAGTAAGATTTTAACCCTAGGCTGAGCATATTAAGACTAGATTTAAGATCTTAGATAAATTTAGCAAAATTTTAAACTCAGATTTCAGGTAGAAAACCCTGGTCCTAAAATTTTTGCATTGCGTCTAGATGATCAAAGTGCGCAGCGAAAGCGTAATGAGCCACGTAGACTTACCATTTATAAGAATATAAAATTTCATGATATTTCCTTGAGGTCTAGAACAATCGAGATCATGGACTGATGAAAACATATTTATGTGAAGTGTACGCGGTTTGATCCAAATTCTAAGTCCTAGCAAATCTCAATGATCTTAATGCCCTGATCAAGCAAAGGATTGAGACTTACTAGGATTACGAATTGATACCAGTGGATCCACTGTTCTGCACAGGCAGATGATCGATATATCAGGTGTCACGCCCCAAACCTGAAAATCGAATTCACAGGAATCTCGATTGCCGAAGCCAGTGCCGACAGCCTCTATAGTGCCCCATTCTCGGCTCCCAGCGCAGCATATGCCAGATTCTGATCCTGGGATCCTACAAGGAAGATTTTTCAACATACATTTGTACTATAATAATCGTAACTACAAGTTTACCCAAATCATAAAGGCAACATCATCATCACATATCCACTAATATAAACAGTTTAATACAATGCTGGAAGGAAAAATACATATGTATAAAAATTAAAGCTCCTGAAAATCGCTGCATGCTCCAAGCTCAACGCTGCTGCAACCTAACACCACCTACACGTATCTATCGTGCATAAGCTTACAAAAACTTAGAGGGTGGTGTAAGTGTGTGTAAGGTAAGTGTCAGATATACAATAAAGCTCATAAATCATACATCATCAGGATAAGAAGAAATACTGGCAAGATCATGAATCATACGATATCAGAGTGATGCGGAAATATACGGTAAGTCCATGAATACAATCAGCTGTACCAAAGCTATGTGATGCAAGACATGAATGCTATCGGCCATACTAAGGCCATGCAATGCAAAACTTAATCAGAAAATAACAGATGCTGAGGACACAATGCAATATGCAAATCCAGACGAGCCATAAATATCATCAATATCATTTAGGCAATATAAGTGCAAAACATCGTAACCCATAATACTAAGTACAGCGGATGCAATGTAATATGAGGTGCGAATAAAATGACCATGCTGGAATGTGAAGTCGGGATGATAGTACATAGTATCGCAGGCTACGGGGTCCATCACAAGGAAATTCTATCCAAACCAGTCCCATACCTAAATTTGGATAGTCAGACATAATGTTGTAAACTCCTGATCTCAGGTTAGTCGCGTGCCCCAACCGAAATCCTGACCATTGCAAAAGTACACGTAACAAATAGTTATGCACTACCAGCCCAAGTGGATAGTGAATGGATGGATGAATGAGTATGCAACTCCTACTCAATAGCCTGTCAACATAGTAGCCTGCCAACCATTGGTAGCTCGCCCAGGCCACAGCCCCGCCCACATCATACCCGCCCACATCAGTGTCCGACCAAGTGCGCCCGCCCACATGTACAACAGTGACGGGGTGTCATAATATCATGTCAGTCCTCATATCAAGTCCACATATCATTATGGTTTCTCTCTGAGAAATCACCGGGGTCTATTACACTACACATTGACTGCTGCCTCCCTAGCAACACAGCCCAGTGAGTGGAAGAGACCTCACTATTCGCCTAGCCAGCAGTCTGTCAACCTACCCGGCCTGTCGATAGCGGGCCCATTTACGAGCTGGTCATACTCAGCCTAGCTTATACCCCCCTCACTCAGACGGATAAGGTCACACCCCCTCCCAACCGACCATGACACAGTGGGAGACACGGCCTCATGGTATAGGCACCGGCGCTCATATTCCACTCGGTCTAGACGTTAGAGCATCTCTTAGTACTAAGGAGGTTCAAGGATTTTCACCCAAGGACATCCTACATGCCCATATTGCTAGAACCAAGCATTTTCGGTATCCCATCTGGCCATCCATAATGTGCCTGTGGAGGCCACGACCCTGATGTCGATAGGGTGTAATGATCAAGTCACATATATGCGAGATACATGAGTCACACTAACCAGTCATGCAATAATCCTGCGCGTATTGCGTGAAATGTGGAGCACTCCGTCTCATAAGGAGTCCCATAAATGGTCTGCCCAATTGCGTATGCTATGATCAAACATTTCTCATATCAAGCATACATATGATGCGTATGGGCATGAATCATGGAGTTATACTAAGCATTTTGTATGGTGATATACTATCCTCACAAAGAAGACGGGCCTTGATGGCCTACACACAACAAGTATAGGCCTATTAATGGGCCCTAGGGAGAGTTATAATGTAGACATTTAACCAACATTATTCTTACAATGTGGACGTCAAACCAACATTGCTCCCAAGGCACGACCTGCCATAAACATCATTGCCTACATTATAGTGAAATCACACATTACATCAGGTGCACATTCCTCACCTTAAGCCGCATGTACACTACATCGGGCCTAGCCATACAGGCCACAAATACCTTAAGATGGGCCTCTTCACATGGGTTGAAAAATATATCAAATGGGTCACAACGCATTAGCCAGAAACACATCATAATGGGCCTTAACCCATAGGCCCTGATATGTCACAACGGGCCTTAACCCATGGGCCTTAGAATCCATCAAAATAGACCTAATCACATGGGCCTTATATATATATATCAAATGGGTCTCAACGGATGGCCACAAATGAATCGAGGTAGGCCTCATATATATACCAAGGTGAGCCTCAATGGATGGCTACAAATAAATCAAGATGGGCCTCATACATATACCAAGGTGAGCCACATCAATGGGCCGCACCAATGGGCCTTATGTTCAATGCAATGGGCAATAACCCATGGGGCTTTGAATACATCATAATGGGCCTCAACCCATGGGCCCTAACCTATCGCAATGGGCTTCATCAAATGGGACGTAAATGCATCACCATGGGCCTCCTATGTGGCCCTCGTATACAACAAGTGGGCCACACCACTTGGGCCTCATATGCATCAAATGGGCCACGTGTGTGGGCCTAACAATATAAACAGGTGGACCCCGCACATGGGCCGAAAATAAATCATAATGGGCCTTAACTCGTGGGCTGCATATACATTGCCATAAACCTTGGCACAAGGGCCATAAATACATCTCATCGGGCTACTTCCATAGGCCTTACATACATAACAGGCGGGCCCTACACATGGGCCTCAAATACATACAACTGGTAGGCCTATAAAACATATACATCAGCAGGGATCCGCATCTAGGGATGGACGACCTAGATATACAAATCATACATACAAGGTGGACCACACGTGCCATTAAGGTAGGGCCCACCATAACGTTATTCTCCATCCAATCAGGTCATAAGGTTTCAAAGACCTAGATTAAGAGGAAAAGGACAAATATTATATTGATCCAGAAGTTCTCTGATCTAAAAGGATTTCAATGGTGAACGTTCAATCTCCACTGATTTCTACAGTGTGGTCCACTTGATAAATCTCATCAACTAGGTGGACGGTTTGGATGTAACACGGATATCAGCGGGTCCATGTAATGGACGACTGAGATAAAACACATATATTAAAGTGGGCCCCACCATCCAGTAGGTATTGGAAGGTGCAGACATGACCCATTCATCAAGGAAGGCCCCACACAGCATGTGGGGTCCATGCAGATGGGCAATGTGGATCAACCCACACAACTTACTGACAGCATCACAGTAGGTGGGTCCCATCTTTATGGCGGTATAGATGAAGCATATGTGCCATGTGGGTCCTGCACGGATGGATGGCACAGATAAAACACTCATAAATCATGGTGCCACAGCACCGTCCAAATGTCTAGACGGCGCAGACATAGTACTAACAAGGTGGGCCCCACCCGTCTAGCATATGGACGGCGTGGATAACACATATATATTATATATCCATATATATAAATATATATTACAATATAATATAATATAACATGATATAATATGATATATTATAATATAATATAATATACACATATCTATAATGCCCACTGTCTAGAACGTAATATGATATATTATAATATAATATACACATGTAAAATGCCCACCGTCCAGATGAACGGTGTTGATTTTACGTCATGATCAGCACCTATGTGCACATACATACATCTCAGAAGGGCCTACACAGATGGCGCATACACATCATGGAGGGCCCCACGTGGACTATGTGGATGCAAGTCACATACATCAAAGATGGCCCATGCCCTGCACGTTCAGCATGTGCAGGGTGGCCCTGTGGATGGACGGTCTGTACATAACAGGCCTCATGATTAGACCCTACAGAATCTGACGTCAATATAGTGGCTATATAGCGGCTATACATTAGCCTATTCATTTCAAAGGCGTGGGTCCCACGTAGGGCCTGCCAATGTGTAGTTTACAAATCCAACCCATCTATTATGTGTGTCCTAGTAGATTAAGGGGTTAGGCCAAGTTTCAGGTGCATCCAAACCTCAGGTGGACCCCAGAAAATGCTTTTATATGATTTAGCATACCTTCACATGATTGAATATGGTGTGGGCCACCTGAGAACTGTAAACAGTTGATATTTTGGAGGATCCCATTACCCAAAGGGGACTCATCAAATGCAAGGTGTGGATGTTTAGCATACATCATGGTGGGGCCTATAGTGGGGCCCACGGTCCAGACTGTTAGAAGCAGCAAGACATTGCTCGCTGCAGCATCCTCTGGATGCTGGCAGCAGCAGCATCATTCCTTTGTTTTTTTTTATGTCCTAAGGAATTTCATAGGTAGGGCCCTCATAAAAAAATCCAAGCTGGCCATTTGATTCTATGGCCCAAGATTGACCAAATGAGACCAATATGCAATGTGTTTTTGGCGAATAGAAGGATCAAGGTGGGTTTTAACAGTAATACCATTGTTTCCTATAGTATGGCCCGCCCGAGAATCAGATCGGTCTCAAATTTCAGCTCAACGCCTAAAATGATATGGAAAATAGGGTAGATGGCTTGGATTATAAACATACATCAAAGTGGGGCCTGCATGAGTGGTCCACCTAAGTCTCTAGAACCAGGTTGATATTTGTGTGACTAGCACGTCAGTGCAACACCGCCAGTTCACGCTTCACTTTTAGGTAACATCCAGCATCTTTGGACGCTGGACACTCTGTATATAATACATGCAGCATGGTGGGTCCCACATGAACATGGCCCACCTATTGGATCGACATGATATTTATGTTTTCCCATCACCATTAAGTAGGGCCCACTTGGCTTGGATAGCCGTGGGGTCCATTTGATGGATGGCTTAGATATCACATACATCAAGGTGGGGTACATCTGGGTGGGCCACATGGCCACATCATGACATCAAAATATTGAAAGAGAGAGGGAGAAAAGAGAGAGAAGGAAGCACCCACCTTAGGATCTTGTCTTCTTCTTCCGCCTATAGCCTCTAGAGCTCCAATGGATAGACTTCAATGGTTGAGATCGGTCATGGAGGGTGGGATTGGGTGGTAGGAAGGTGGGCCACACTAGTTTTTTTCCCATGGAATTGCATGGACGGTTCCATGCTTGGAAAAAATGAGAGAGAGAGAGAGAGAGAATGAGAGAGAGAGAGATGATGGCAGGGAAGTGATGGTGAGTGATGGATAGGTGTACTTGACATGTAAGGGAGAGTTGACTTTAGGTAAGGTGATGTAAGAGAGGGATGGGTTGGGTTTCTTTGTACTTGATTGATTTGATTTGATTGATTGATTTGATGGGTGGGAGAGATTCTCTCGGGATTACAATGCGCGGTGTTTTCCTCGAACTGAATGCAGGTCAGCATCTCCCTGTCATGGTATCGGATCGGTGAGTGAGTCGCGACGTTTGAACCACAGCGACGATGCGATCGCAATGGTACAAGTCTCGGATTGAACCGACTCAGATATACAAGGTACGACTTAGGGTCAAGTGCGAACGTCGATCATCGGTCGCAGGTTGCCGGAATTTGACCGGGAGGATCGCGGGAGTTGACGGAACAGTATGGACTAGGATACGGGTCTTACATCAGGCTTAAACCTACTACAACCATATGTTCGTGTTAGCTCAAATGTTGAAAATGGAATATTTATTTTGTACTTTAAATAGCGGGGAACTATCATAAAAGGGAAAAGAAAATAAAAAGTAAAATATAATGATATTATTAGTTGTCACATGAATGAACTGATAACCTTAGTAATTACTATAGGAAAATTTTGATGTTGATAAGCATTGAAACAACTCCCTATATTTGGTTAATGTTGGAATGATTTCTAACCTTTAGTGGGACTTAGACACCTTAGTTGAATTGATAAACGAGAAACTTAAGGGTTATGAGAAATTTAGATAAAGTCATTGGGATTTCACATGTAGACATGCATGAAAGGGGGTACATCTTTAGGATGATTGAACCACTCATAATATTAATAATTGGTACTTACATCATTAAATCTTGAAGTAGAATTTTATTTATTTTTCTTTAAGGGGGGTACATTATCACAACCTCAGTCCTAGTAGTCAGTTGTGAACACTTGTGCATACAAACAATCTTCATGGGGAAAGTAGTGAATTCTTAAAGGCAAGCAAAAATGGATTGTAAGATAGAAGTGCCAAAGTTCGGGGATGGAAATCTCTTTAAGGGTGGTAGATTGTAACACCCCATACTTTTCAGTACTCAGGTGTCACCATTGAGATCGAATTTGATTTACATGTGTGTTCCCTTACACATTACCATACAACGATTCTTAATCTATCCATCTTAGTCGTCTAGTACAAACCTCATTCATATAACAAGTCATTCATCTGATTGATTTTCAATACAACCAATCATAACTTTATGGATATTTATTTTAGGATCTCAATCGCTTTGATAGACCAATAAAACCATTCATCATCAAATGCGAGACCTAAATCTAAAGATCCACAATTCATCGAGCCCACAATAAGATGATTTAGTACTTAACTATATGACCTAGCCACCAAGTTGCAAAAGCAGCCGTTAGGATCTACCCATATTAGCTTAGGAACATTTTAAAACATCGGTGATCAGATCGGGAAATGATCTGACCGTTAATTATTGGTAATTATCAATGGAACTCACAAACCAAGTTGTATGGCCCACTTAACAGTTAAAATACTTTGAGAATTGGATACACGACTTTTAGATTTGGATCTACCGCAAGGGCGGCTCTGTTTAGAAGTAGGCCCTACAATTCTAGATTGAGATAATAATAATAATAATAATAATAATAATAATAATAATATTTTGTAACAAAGTAATGATAAAATTAATATTAAAACTATTACTTGGTTACTAACATATTATGAAGGTCTTAAACATACACATAATCCATTAGGAGCTTTTTTTACCGTTGATGATAACTTTGGATGTAATCTGACCATTGGATCTAGGTAAATACACAAATATGATCTGAATTAGGTCATGGGGCCCACCTGAGCTTTGGATCTACTTGGTTTTTGGTCAGAGGGCTTGATTAGGGCCTCTAAGGAGAACAGTTGGAGTGGATTTGTTAAATACATCATGGTGGGCCCCACACACTATGCATGTGTACGACAATGCACATGTACCTATGACTACAGGACCCGGTCAAGGCAAGTTTGACCTGCAGACTTGAGCAAAAGAGGAAACTTCCTCTTTTACTTTCTTTCTCGCCAGTGATGAACAGAGATCGTCCGTTTGAAGATGGGCCCACCATTAGCCATTGATCAGACAATCTGAACCGTCCATCAAGAGTGGCCCTTAGTTTCAACCCAACCCTAATGACTTTATCATGTTGGTGGCCTCGTACGTGCACACAACGTCGATCGTAAGGGGCTGGCATGCAACAAAATTATGTTTCCAGTCCCTTCAAAACCAACCCATTATGGTTAATGTGGGCCACCTTGATCTAATCCAAACCTACATCTGATCTAGGAGGTGGGATCCACCAAATCCATGTCGTCTGTACACATGCATGCACTCAAACTCGACCCAAACTGGAGTTGCGCATGGCAATTTCTAAAAATAGAAATCAGTTTCACCTTACCAAGCTGGTAATCTACGTGAGCCCTCCCCCCTTTATCCTAGTCGTCCGTCTCACGTAATCTTAGCCCTTCAAGGCTAGGGTTTCATTAAGGAAAGGAATAGAGAGAGAAAACAGCGTCGGGGAGGTGCGTTAGTGTGTTGCCACAATCTCAGCCACCCATCCACTTCGAATCAATCCAGGGCATCCAAACCAGGATATAACATCCTAGGAAACCCTAAAGCACTGGCAAAGTGAAGGAAATCCGCAACCGCATCGGGCTTCTTTCAGATTTTCTAAAAATAATCCGTTTTCTTCGAAGCTCAAACCCACTAGTCAAACGACGTCCGAGCTTCATTCCTTTTGTTCTCTAAGCTTCCTGGGATCCATTGGATCAATCCACATTAGGTAGGATGGAAGAAGACCCACCAGATTTTGATTCACCATTGGCACTCAACCATCTTCCCCTGCGATCGTTTTAATTTCAGTCGTAAATTCATGTCCAAGTTCTAACTTCTAATCTGTTTCATTTGTTAGGTAGGACCTTCTAACAATGTCTGATCATTACTCTTAATTATTCAACCTAGATTATGTGGCATTTAGCAATGGATATGATCCAGCATAAACAGTCATATGCAAATCTGTCAGCATCGACTCATTGTTAGGTCGTTAAATCAAGTCAGAGAGTTAGTATGGGAAGTTCAGAAAGTAGGGTAAAAAGAAAGAAGAAAGAGAGAGAGAGAGAGAGAGAGAGAGAGAGAGAGAGAGAGAGGCTAAGCTACTGTGCCACACGGCGCCGACTCGCTCGAGTCACTGGCCATTTTTGGCCGAGTTTAGGTGAACTCACACCTTACTTGTGTTGTGTGGGAACTGAAGAAGTGAGAGGAAGAAAAGAGAGGAAATAAAGAAGAGAGAAGTAGTAGAAGACAGAGAAGGCAACGAGAAAGAAGTGTGTTGCTGCATGAACTAAGGCACCGACTTACTCGAACTCAGTAGAGTCGAGTCCTGACCCTACTGGCCAAGGTTAGGACGAGTTGGGCATTGGTTTGGTCCATGCCAGACCTTGTGGAAGACCAAGGAGAGATGACAAAAATAGAGAGAGAGAGAGAGAGAGAGAGAGAGAGAGAGAGAGAGAGAAAGAAGAAGAAATGAGAAGAAATGGGGTGGGGGCGTTAGGTCGTTGTGTGGCTACCTAGTTAGGCTCGGACCGAACCGAGTCACTGACTGACTTGTTGTCCAAGTCAAGTGGGGTTCTACGTGAGTTGGACGCGAATATGCATGCTGTTAAACCCCCAAAGTCAGGAGAAGAAGGGATGTGTGAGGGACGTCTCCTTTTAGTGTAACTGCCGAGTCGACTCGATTCACATGAGTTGAGTCAAGGCGTTGTCCTAGTTGGGCCTGTTTATTCAGGTATTATTGCTCGATTTCCATCATGTGTATAACAAGTAGAAGGAAAAAAAGAGAGAGAAAGGAGAGAGAAAGAGAGAGAGAGAGAGAGAGAGAGAGAGAGAGAGAGAGAGTAAGGTGGGTGGTCGTGTTGAACCAAGTCGACGTGGGTGAGCCAACACTTTCTTCTCATACTAGACTCATTTTAATGTATTATTATCATTGTTACCATTATTTGATAAGGAGTGATAACATTAGATATGGTTAGTCATTAGTAGATTATTTTTGCTCAATCTAATTTTTATAAATAAAATTGTAATTATCAAAGAGTAGTATTTTATTTAACTCTCTTAAATATTATTCTTAATGGTAGATCATGGTATTTATTGTCATTATAATGATTCTTATTACTATGTTAGCTAATATTAATTATAACACTAAGGTTAATAATTATTTTCTAATTATTAAATTAACATTGTAATTTATTGTACACCAACTACAAATCAAATCCTAGAATTTAAGTCTATGACTTAACTCTAGGATGAAACCCTAGTTCTACATCAAAACCCTAAAACATAAGTAATCCAAACCCTAGGCTATAATCTTGACCACAGACAATTATAGAACATTGATCTAACTATAGGATTTCATAATTCATGGTAGGATTCAATTCTAAGGGTGCACACATTTTCTAACAACATTAGTTGGTGATTCGACTCATGAGGTGATGACTTTTCCCCTTAAGCTTCCATTTCCAAATTAGATTAAGTAATAATCTTTATTAGAATCACAATTGTCATCTTATAGCATGCAACCTCTTACACTAGTTATGAATCCTTAAGACATGATTTATATCTGATTTATGGTTGATAGTTGTGAACCATGATTACATGTGACAATTACTTACGTGGTAACTCCCATTTTAATCAATAGTTCACGTCATGACCTATGGTGATTTTTATGCTTAACATATCTCTCCCATGCGATAACTATGTATTTTTATATGAATTGTTGTAAGTCACTTATGGATCTATATTCCCTACACTTACTAGTGGGTAATCTCTCTTGTATGTGAACCCATATGCAGGATGTAATAAGATGGAATGTGATAAGGAATGGACCATCGATTTGGAGGCTATATGGGACGTGGAAAATTGATGTAGGATTTACCATCTATACGTCATATAGCTTGAGTGGCTTAGAAATGATCTCATTAACCACTCTAATTTAACCTTGTCTGACCCCTTTGCCATATCAATTTAATATTCTGAGTACCTTTTACCGCTGTAATTTAACATATGTCTCATGTTTTGATGGTTTCCTTGCGTGGCTTCGATGGCTTATACCCATGCGATGGTAATCCCTACTTATTAAATTTGATTGGCCAGCGGTCGACGGGCATCCATTAAACATCCTAAAATGGGAAATTTTCATGAGTAGTGGATGGTGGTCATGGGACACTATGGTGGAGTTGTCGGCCTACACTGGGTGACAAGCCCCACATAGTGACCATTGAGTTACTTAAATTGGATGGTTGTGATTAGAATAATAATAGTTTGGTTAATCATGCATTCATAGCATACTGACGATGATGGGTGGTTAATTCTAGATATTGTAGCACGTGCCCTTAGGTTTAGTAGGGTATCGTTTCGCTAGCTCTCAGACCATCGACTATCGACCTACGTACGTGATGTACGATGGCTTGGTCATTATGTTGTACGTGATGTACGCATGTGATGTACTGCACTGGTGACCAATCATATGTATGGGTGCGAGCCCAATTCTGACTGGATAAGCATCCCCAGGTCGATGTGCATTCATGCATCCATGCATTTAAATAAAACTACATCATGTATTATTTTGAATGTCTTGTTGTTTTTAATTATGTTTAGCTAAGGTAGCAGTGTGTAATCTTGAGAGGAATTCACACTAAACTGATCACTCATTCATCAAATATATAATCGTATCGGTAGTACAAGTGGCGTAAATGTTATGCGTGTTCAAACTTGATAAGGATCAGGGTACAAGTGCCAGAGATGCATGACTGAATTTGTCAAGAAAAGTTGTGCGATCTTGCAGCTCAAGATTATGTACATTTATTATTTCTCTCATATAAATTATATAATTCTTGTATTTATTATTACAGAGACATTGGTTTGTATAAGTCATTATGGGTAGCCGCTCGTATATTCTGAATGCAAATGCAAATTTTTCTTTATGTTTGATTTGTCCATCTTTCGCTAAACTGCTAACTCTGAAAGGAATACACACACACACACACACACACACACACACACACACACACACACACTTGAATTTGACCATCTTTAAAGGTTAACACTCAAGGTTTTGGAGAACAAGTCATATACTTAGGTTCCAAAAACTCAGGGCATTATGTAAGTGCTATAGTGGATAGCCCCTTGTGATTGTCAAATTTGTAGTGACAAAGATACTTCTTTGAAGCTTGTGTATGTGATGAACAAAAGATCTATTCAAGACACAAGATTGGCTTCGAGTAGACAAACACAGCTATTCAAGTTGAAGAACTCGAAGGTGAAGATTTCAGAAAATCTTAAGTTCTCGAAAGCTATTCAAGTTGAAGATCTCAGAAGCTTTTAAAGTTCAGGTTCTCAGAAGTTTTTACTGAAAATCTCAAGTTCAAGAACTCAAGCTTTATTATACTCAAGGTCACTGGTATTCAAGTTTCAATGTCCTTACTTCTCTTTTGAGATATAACTGACCTTAGGTAGACCTTTAGAGTAGGTCACTTTGGATACATAATCCATATATTCTTTATAAGTAATTTTGATCTGTTCTAAGACTAGTCCTGGACCTTGTTCGACTAGTCCTAGCACTGGTTCGACTAGTCCAAGAAATTTCTCGACCAGTCCTAAGTGTTGAGGATTTTCAGGATTTTCTGGTTATTCTTTAACCAGTCATGGAGACTGTTCGACCAGTCCTGTGAACAGTGTCGACTGGTGCTTCGACCGGTCGTGGAGCTTCGACTCAAAGTACAGCGTTAAAATTTAGGCATCTTCGACCAGTCGTATGGGACCTATGACCAGTCGAAGGGGACCTTCGACCAATCGTAGGGTACCCACGACTGGTCGAGCAATAGAAAATCTTATTCCGCCCGATTTATTTGATTTTCAGGTTATTCTTCGACCAGTCGTAAATGTCTTAAGACTAGTCGAAGACGTGTTTTGCTCAGTTATAAATAGAGCACGAATCTCAGATTAATGATAAGAAATTCAAGCTAATTATTTAGGCATTCTGAGATATTGATCTATGCTCCATTTTAAGCTAAGTGTACTTATTTAATATTCTCTTTATTTATCTTTATTTAATTGATCTTGTTTCTAGTATTCCAATCTAATCTGAAAAGAGGAATTGTTATTTTTCCTTCTTTGGAATCAAAATTAATTAAGGCTAGCCCTATTTTGGTTTAATTTTAAAATCAATTAGAACTAGAACCTTATAATTGAGTACTGGATATTGAACTTGGACATTCATTCATCTACTCTGACTTGGTTCTTCCGGGCTGCTACATCGAAGGAGAAAATCAGGTATTTTACTTTTAAGTATAAATTCCTTTCTGTTTTAGTTTCTTTCAGGATTTTCCAGAAAAATCTCATTGTTTTGGTTATCTGAGGAGAGCCAGGAAAACTCAAAAGTGGGGTTTTTTTAATTGTGTAAGCCCACAGATAAAGACACAATTGTAAAGGTTTTTGGTGAACCTATGAAAACCTACTTTGTTAATGAATGTTAATATCCCCTGTGTGAGGATATTAGGAGAGGAGTAGCATTCTGTGTGGCTGTTGTATAACAGTTGGTGAACACACAAGTGAACCACTATAATCCCTTGTATTGTTTGAATGGTTTATATTTCATATCTATATTTATTCATTTGTGGAATGTATATGTGGTTGTGAATATTGTAATCTTTTATTTCAAGCATTATGGGGAATGTTGTAATAGTTTAGAATTTATTTCTTGCTATTCCTTTATCAGCTTGATATTATTTTGTTCTATTAAGGTTGCCCTGCTATTGTTATGGTGCATGGTTGTCCTTAGAACAATACATATTTGTGATTACAATTTATACTTCAGTGTAATTTGTATTTATTTTTCTATTCCTCTTTGCTTTGAGATTTGATACAAAGACCTTTCTAGAAATCAGGTTGTCCTACCATAAACTCTAGTTTTTAGTGTAAGGTTGTCCTTAGAACAACATTTGTATCAACCTCTCAAGATCTGAATTTTGAGGTTGCTTTATATTCTTACATTATGGTTTATTTAGTTGGCTATCATATTGCTTTAATTTCTGCTGTTATAAATTTTTATTTAGCATAGTATCATTCACCCCCCCCCCCCCCCCCCCCCTCTCCCTCTAGGACATATGGCTAGGCCTTTTCACATTACACAAGTGGTCTGCACTTCTATCGAATCGGTCGATGATCGGGATCAATGTTTAGTGAGTGAACAATGACCTTTTGGTCGATGCCGGGCATATCTTAAAGGGACCATGTGAAAACATCGGCATATTGTTGAAGGAGGTTCACAATCTCATCCCGTAATGGACGTGTCAGGGACGATCCGATCTAGACTGTTTGGGTAGGATCAGAGCTATCGAATGGGATAAGAATGAGGTCTTCCATGAGACATCCCTTCTCCCTTGAATCTTCTCGGGGATCCAAAGAGGTGATGGTCATTGTTTGATGTTAAGCTCTTAACGCCATTGTGTAGCATTGTCGAGCGTCATATTGGTCTCCTCTAACTAATCGGGGACCATGCTCGGTCAGAAACTTCATTGAGAGGTGCTAAGTTGAGACTACAGCTCGCAAGGCGTTAAGAGAAGGTTGGCCGAGAATTACGTTGTAAACGGATGGGCAGTCCATGACTAAGAAGTCGATCACACTACGCCAAAATAGTGAAAAAAGGATGGTCGAAAACAGTCTCAAAAGGCCAAAAAGGACGGTCTTGGACCATCGCATTGGCCGTCAAATTTTGACGTGTCGTATTTTTTAAAGGACGGCCAGAAACCGTCTCTAAAGAAGGACAGTCATGGACCATCTTTGAAGAAGGACGGTCACAGACCGTCTGTAATGGATGGTATGGGTAGACATATAGGAAACTTAAAAGGACCGTAAAAAGGATGGTCATAGATCGTCAATAAAAAAGACGGTTATAAACCGTCTCCTATGTCCTAAAAAAGACGGTCATGAACCGTCTCTTATGATCCGTAAAAGGACGGTCAACGACCATCCTTTAAAAGGATGGTCATGAACCGTCTCTTATGAGCCTGAAGAGGATGGTCATAGACCGTCATGGACCATCCTTTAAAAGGACAGTCATGGACCATCCTTTAAAAGGACGGTCTTCAACCGTCTCGTATTTGCATATACACCTGTTCATATCATATTCTTCCTAATACACACCTGTTACAACATCGTATTCTTCCTGATACACACCTGTTATATAATATATTTCATCATATTCACATTCACATCCATCTAAACCCAAACTACGTAAATCCATCCAAACAAAAACTACATTCATCCAAACATAAACTAAATCCATCCAAACACAAACAATATACACCTGTTACAATATCATATTCTCCCTAATATACACCTATTACAACATCATATTCTTCCTGATATACACCTGTTATATAATATATTTCATCATATTCACATTCACATCCATCTAAACCCAAACTACATAAATCCACCCAAATATAAACTACATTCATCCAAACATAAACTACATCCATCCAAACACAAAAAATCTCATCCACATTACATTCATCCACGTATAAATACGCTCACACCAACCCTGTAAAACTCCAAATCATGAGCCAAAATACCAAACAGTTTTATCTTTCCTGCAAAATCAAAAAATAAAATGCTTTAGTTGATTCATTCCATCTCTCTAGGATTTAGGGTCTTGTTTACACTCACAATATGAACCACTCATGTCAGGTAAAATGATAATAAGCAATTGGAGATGTTTCTTCTTATCTCCACTTTGTGGGTTTGTAGTGGCTTGTTCGTGTACATCCATCAGAGCCATCTCAATCCTATTAGGGCGATTGGTTTTAGGTTTAGGTATAGGTTTTAGGCTTAGGTATAGGTTATAGGTTTAGGTTATAAGTGTAGGTCATAGGTTTAGGTTTAGGTTTAGGTTAGGTTATAGGTTAAGGTTTAAGGAATTGAGAATAGGTTAAGGTTTAGCTTTAGGAAATTGAGTTCGGGTTCGGGATTGGGTTTAGGTTTGGATTATCAAGTTTAGGTTTAGGTTTAGGTTAGGGAGTTGAGATTAGGATTAGGTGTAGGTCTAGGTTTAGGGATTTGAGAATACATTTAGGTTATAGGTTTAGGTTTAGGTTTTAGGTTTTAGGTTTAGGTTTAGGTTTAGGTTTAGGTTTTAGGTTTAGGTTGAGGTTAGTTAATAGGTTATAAGTATAGGTTATAAGTTATAGGTTAAGGTTTAGGTTATAGATTTTGGTTTAGGTTTAGGTAAAGGTTTAGGTTTAGGTTATAGGTTTAGGTTTAGGTTATAGGTTACAGTGGTTATAGCTTTAGGGAATTGAGAATAGGTTAAGGTTAAGGTTAAGGTTTAGGTTTAGGAAATCGGGTTTGGGTTCGGGATCGGGTTTAGGTTTGGATTTTCAAGTTTAGGTTTAAGTTTAGGTTAGGGAGTTGAGATTAGGATTAGGTGTAGGTCTAGGTTTAAGGATTTCAGAATACATTTCGGTTTTAGGTTTAAGTTTAGGTTTTAGGCTTAGGTTTAAGTTATAGGTTTAGGTTATAAGTGCAGGTTATAGGTTTAGGTTTAGGTTAGGTTATAGGTTAAGGTTTAGGGAATTGAGAATAAGTTAAGGTTTAGGTTTAGGAAATCGGATTCGGGTTCGGGATCGGGTTTAGGTTTGGGTTGTCAAGTTTAGGTTTATGTTTAGGTTAGGGAGTTGAGATTAGGATTAGGTGTAGGTCTAGGTTTACGGATTTGAGAATACATTTAGGTTTTAGGTTTAGGAAATCGGGTTCGGGTTCGGGATCGGGTTTTAGGTTTGTGTTTTCAAGTTTAGGTTTAGGTTTAGGTTAGGGAGTTGAGATTAGGATTAGGTGTAGGTTTAGGTTTAGAGATTCGAGAATACATTTAGGTTTTAGGTCATAGGTGTTGGTTTAGGTTAAGGTTATAGGTTTAAGTTAAGGTTTAAGTTTAGGTTATAAGCTATAGGTTTAAGGAATTGAGAATAGGTTAAGGTTTAGGTTTAAAAAATCGGGTTCGGGATCGGGATCGAGTTTAGTTTTGGGTTTTCAAGTTTAGGTTTAGGTTTAGGTTGGGGAGTTGAGACTAGGATTAGGTGTAGGTTTAGGTTTAGGGAGTTGAGAATACATTTAGGTGTTAGGTTTAGGATTTGGTTATAGGTTATAGGTTAAGGTTTAGGTTTTAGGTTTAGGTTAAGGTTAGCTTATAGGTTATAGGTTAAGGTTTTAGGTCATAGGTTTTGGTTTTGGTTAAGTTTATAGGTTTAGGTTTAGGTTTAGGTTAAGGTTTAGGTTTAGGTTATAAGTTATAGGTTTAGGGAATAGAGCATAGGTTAAGGTTTAGGTTTAGGAAATCGGGTTCGGGTTCGGGATCAGGTTTAGGTTTGGGTTTTCAAGTTTAGGTTTAGGTTTATGTTAGGGAGTTGAGATTAGGATAGGTGTAGGTTTAGGTTTAGGGATTTGAGAATACATTTAGGTTTTACGTTTAGGCTATAGGTTAAGGTTTAGGTTTAGGTTTAGGTTTCGATTATAAGCTATAGGATTAGGGAATTGAGAATAGGTTAAGGTTTAGGTTTAGAAAATTGGGTTCGGGTTCGGGATCAGGTTTAGGTTTGGGTTATCAAGTTTAGGTTTAGGTTTAGGTTAGGGAGTTGAGATTAGGATTAGGTGTAGGTTTGGGTTTAGGGATTTGAGAATACATTTAGGTTTTAGGTTTAGGAAATTGGGTTTGGCTTCGGGATCAGGTTTTAGGTTTAGGTTTTCATGTTTAGGTTTAGGTTTAGGTTAGGGAGTTGAGATTAGGATTAGTTGTAGGTTTAGGTTTAAAGATTTGAGAATACATTTAGATTTTAGGTCATAGGTTTTAGTTTAAGTTAGGGTTATAGGTTTAGGTTAAGGTTTAGGTTTAGGTTATAAGCTATAGGTTTAGGGAATTGAGAATAGGTTAAGGTTTAGGTTTAAAAAATCAGGTTCGGGTTCGTGATCGGGTTTAGTTTTGGGTTTTCAAGTTTAGGTTTATGTTTAGGTTAGGGAGTTGAGATTAGGATTATGTGTAGATTTAGGTTTATGGAGTTGAGAATACATTTAGATTTTAGGTTTAGGTTTAGGTTATAGGTTAAGATTTAGGTTTAGGTTTTGGTTTTGGTTATAAGATATAGGTTTAGGGAATTGAGAATAAGTTAAGGTTTAGATTTAGGAAATCGGGTTCGGGTTTAGGATCGGGTTTAGGTTTGGGTTTTCAAGTTTAGGTTTAGGTTTAGGTTAGGGAGTTGAGATTAGGATTAGTGAAGGTTTAGGTTTAGGGATTTGAGAATACATTTATGTTTTAGGTTTAGGTTTTAGGTTTAGGTTATGGTTAGGTTATAGGTTATAGGTTAATTTTTAGGTCATAGATTTTGGTTTAGGTTAAGTTTATAGGTTTAAGTTTAGGTTTAAGTCAAGGTTTAGGTTTAGGTTATAAGTTATAGGTTTAGGGAATTGAGAATAGGTTAAGGTTTAGGTTTAGGATATCGGGTTCGGATTCATTGTCACGCCCCAAACTCGGAAACCGGGCTCACAAAATTTTCGATCGCCGAATCCGGCGCCGACAGCCTCCGTAAAACTCCATTCTCGGCTCCTAGCTCCCATTCGCCAGGTTCCGATCCTGGGATGCTACGAGGAGGATTTTCAATGTCAGTTTGATTCGTAATACGCATAACCAAAGGCATAACCCACAAACAACAACCAAGAACTCCATTACATTTTCACTATGATCAAAAACTTTACAAATACAATGAGCATAAAGGGAAATACAATGGTAAAGAACAAAAACTCCAAAACACTCTGCAACGTGCTCCTGCCTCAGCGCTACTGCGATCCAACGTCACCTGCACGCAACGGTCGTGCATAAGCTTATAGAAAGCTTAGAGGGTGGTGAAAGTGTGTGTGCAAGGTAGTAATATGAACATGCAATGTCAGAGTAATGCGGAATATGCAGATGGATCCATAATATCATGAGTCGTACCAAGGCTTATGCGATGCAAGACATGAATGGTATCGGTCATCCTAAGGCCATGCGATGTGCAATGCAACTCAAGCATACAGATCCTCATCTATGTCCACACATCAATACAGCTCAAATATGAGATATCACTGGGGTCTAGTACACTCTAAACCAGATTGTCGCCACATCGCGCGCAATAAGGTAAGTGAAAGAGACCTCACTATCCGTCTGCCAATATCGGGCGTGAATTGTCGATAGCGGATCCATTCCTCGAGCTAGTCAAACTCAGCCTAGCATTGCCCCCTACTCTCGGGCTGGTAAGGTCGTACCCCCTCCCAACCGATCACGACACAGTGGAGAGCGTAACCGTCTGGTAATCGACACTCAACGCTCATCTACCCACTTGGTCTAGACGTTGGAGCAACCTCTTGGTACCATAAGGGTTTAGGGACTTTCACCCAGGGATATCAATAGCACCCCATGTAGAACAAGATTTTCGGTATCCAATCCTGTTAGCCACTATGCGTCTGTGGAGGCTACGGCCCTGATGTCGCTAGGGCGTATAATAACCATGTCACACAAGTGTGAAATGCATGATTCACACTATCCAGTCATGCGACAATTCATGCGCATATCGTGCGCTCATGTAGGGCAATACTGCTTAACCAAGAGCCCATAAACAACCTGCCCGAAGGCATATGCTATGATCAGTCAGTCCTCATATCAAGCATACATATGATGCGTATGATCATGAGTCATGAAACTATACTAAACATGTTATAATGAAATGAACTATTTATAATGCAGATGGACGTGGATGGCCTATACACAATAAGTACGGGCCTAACAATGGGCCCTAAGGAGAGTCGTAATGTGGACATCTAACCAGCATTACACTCGCAATGTGGACGTCAAACTAACATTGCTCCCAAGGCACAATCTTTGTAAACATCGCTAGTTAGTCTGTATGGGAATTACTCATTGCAATGGACCGTAGGTTCATCCCATTTGACCTTACATATATATCAAATGGGCCATATCTTATGGGCCTTTTATTCATCAGATGGGCGACATAAATGGGTCACACCAATGGGTCTTATGTACATTGCAATGGGTCAAAACCCGTGGGCCTTGGATTGCATCAAATGAGCTTAGTCTCATGAGTCTAATATGTGACCAATGGGCCACACAAATTGGGCCCCACATGTAGATCAAGTGGGCCTCAACCCATAGACTTAACATGAGTCAAATGGGCCTAAACCCCTAGGCCTTAATCAAATAAAATGGGCCTAACTCATGGGTCTTAATTAAATCCAATGGGCCTAATCCCATGGACCCTTTTTATAATCAGATGGGTTTAGTCTCATGGGCCTTACAATATATCAAATGGCCTAGTCTCATGGCCTTAGAACATATCAATTGGGCCTAAACCCATAGGCCTTAAATATTAAGTGAGCCTAAGCCCATAGGCTTTACATATCAAGTGGGCCCAAGTTCTTAGGCCTTAAATGAATCAAATGGGCCTAGCCCATAAGCATTTCATAAATCAAATGGGCCTAACCCATAGGCCTTTTGCAATTCAAGTCGGCCTAACACATAGGCCTTTAAATAAAGCAAATGGGCCTAACCCATAGGCCTAAAATGATCTTTTCAAGTGGATGGACGGTCTGGATGCATCACATGCATCATGGTGGGTCCCACTGTCCAGTGGACAGTGCGGATATAGTACATACATCACACAGGGCCCCACCGTCCGCTAGACGGTGGAGGCCACACATATAGAAGTGGGCGCCACCATCCGTCTGGACGGTGGAATTAACAAATACATCATTGTGGGTCCCGTGTGGGGCCCACTGTAATGTTTAAGTAACATCCGACCCATTCATAAGGTCGCTCGGACCTGGATGAAGGGACAACATAAATTTCAGCTTGATCCAACCCTTCTGTGGGCTCAAAAAAATGGTTTTCAAGGGCAGGGGTACAGTCCCACTGTTTCATATGGTGTGGGCCACTGGAGTTTTGGATCTGGCCAAAATTTGGAGGGGGCCCACCTGATGATGGGACCCGCCTCATGAATCGATTGGATGACAAACAAGCATTACAGTGGGGCCCACACGCAGGGCCGTGGGCCCCTGCGTTCGACCCCCCGCCCTCATGGCTACACGCAGCAGCGTGCAGCGCTGCCCGCTGACGAGAAGGCAGAGGCTCTGCCTCTTTGCAAAAACTAAAAAAAAATAGTTTTTCTGTAGTTTTTCGCACATGGGGTCCGCTAAAATGAAATCTGCTCCGGCCATTGCGTTGTGTGGCTCGTAACAGGCGAAACGAGTCCAGAGTTCGAATTTTTTTATGATTAAAAAATGAAATAAAATCAGAAAAAGATCCTTGAATGGAAATGATGCATTCTTCGATGATATGGCCCACCAGATCTTCCAATCAGCCCCAAACTTCTACCCAACGGTTAAAACACTGTAGGTAAGAGGGTAGACGGCTTGGATAGGGAATATACATCAAGGTGGATCCTACACAAGGGGGCCACCCCAAAAGCTTCACTTTTTCTCTTTTTTTTTATACAGGGACGTCCAGCGTCCCAGACGCTGGACGATGGGCCCTTTTTTTAAAAAAAATATATATATATATGCATTGTGGTGGGCCTTTTGAAGTGGGCCACCACTGATGGATGATGGGGGGGTACAACATGCAAGGTGGGCCCCACTTAAAGGACTCTTGCACAAAATAAATACCTCGAGGTGAGGTCCATTCAAGTGGGCCACAAAACCCTATTGCCTAAAAATAAAATAAAATAAAATAAATAAAAGAGAGAGAGAGAGAGAGAGAGAGAGATGGAGAGTGGGACACGCCTTGTGATGGAGGGCTCCGCCACTATGAGCCCTCCCTTGAATGAAAACATACAATAAACGGATCCCTTTGAACATGGGACCATCAAAAATGTAAATCAACGGTGGAGATCCATTCCCCACCGATATGGACGGTCTAGATGACCTTTCTAAATGAAATAAACATCACGATGGGGTCCATGGAGAATGGCCCCATCATGGAATGATCATGATGATCCAAGTGGTCCATCGGCCACAACTTAGGGTCCCAAGTGAGATCCACACCATGGATCGGTGGGCCTCACTTGGCCCATCATAAAAATAAGAAAAACTATCCTATAGAGGCACCCACCGTCCGATCTTCTTGCTCCTAGGGGTTCCTTGGCACCTTAGCTTCAACTTCAATGGATGAGATGAAGAATGGAGGGTTGAGATGAGAGATGGTGGGGTAGGAAAGTGGGCCACTTGGAGCTTAGGAGAGTTTGAAAAACTCCATACGTATGGGGCTTGAAATTTTTGCTTGGAGATTTGAAATGAGAAAGAGAGAAAGAGAGAGAGTTGTAAAGGGAGAGAGAGAGAGTGATGGATGGATGTGGTGAGTGATGGTTGTGTAAGAAAAGATTGACTTTTGAGGCTTTTGTGTAAGAGAGGTATGGGTGGTGAAGACTTTTGTGGCTTTTTGTGTAAGAGAGGTATGGGTTTGGGAGACTTTTGTGGTTGCTTGGGAAAAGGAACGAAAGTGATGTGTACTTGACATGTGATGGCTTAATAGGTTGATTGATTGATGGGATTGATGTGATTGATGTGACACATCGTAGATATTTTCTTAGATTTCGCAACGCGCGGCGTTTTCTCGCACCGAACGTTGGCCCACATCTCTTGACCAGGGTATCGTCTCGGCGCGTGAGTCACGGCATCGGAACCGCAACGACGGCGCAGTTGCTATGGTATTGGTCTTGGGTTGAGTCTACTCGGGTTGTCGGTACATGAATCAGGGTCGCGCGTCGATATCGATTAAGGGTCGAAGGTTGCCAGAATTCGACCGGTAAGACCGCGGAAGTCCACGGAAAGGTACGGACCAAGATATGGGTCTTACATTCATGATCGGGTTTGGGTTTGGGTTTTCAAGTTTAGGTTTAGGTTTAGGTTAGGGAGTTGAGATTAGGATTAGGTGTAGGTTTAGGTTTAGGGATTTGAGAATGCATTTAGGTTTTAGGTTTAGGTTTAGGTTATAGGTTAAGGTTTAGGTTTAGGTTTAGGTTTCGGTTATAAGCTATAGGTTTAGGGAATTGAGAATAGGTTAAGATTAAGGTTTAGGAAATCAAGTTCGGGTTTGGGATCGGGTTTAGGTTTGGATTTTCAAGTTTAGGTTTAGGTTTAGGTTAGGTAGTTGTGATTAGGATTAGGTGTAGGGATTTGAGAATACATTAGGTTTTAGGTTTAGGAAATCGGGTTCGGGTTCGGGATCAGGTTTTTGGTTTGGGTTTTCAAGTATAGGTTTAGGTTTAGGTTAGGGAGTTGAGATTAGGATTAGGTTTAGGTTTAGGTTTAGGAAGTTGAGAATACATTTAAGTTTTAGGTTTTTATTTTGGTTTTATGTTATAGATAAAGGTTTAAGTTTTAGGTTTAGGTTAAGGTTAGGTTATAGGCTATAGGTTAAGGTTTTAGGTCATAGGTTTTGGTTTAGGTTAAGTTTATAGGTTTAGGTTTAGGTTTAGGTTTAGGCTTTAAGCTATTGGTTTAGGGAATTGAGAATCGGTTAAGTTTTAGGTTTAGGAAATCGAGTTCGGGTTCGGGATCAGGTTTTTGGTTTGGGTTTTCAAGTTTAGGTTTAAGTTTAGGTTAGGGAGTTGAGATTAGGATTAGGTGTAGGTTTAGGTTTACGGAGTTAAGAATACATTTAGGTTTTAGGTTTGTTTTTTAGTTTTAGGTTATTGGTAAAGGTTTAGTTTTTAGGTTTAGGTTAAGGTTAGGTTATAGGCTATAGGTTAAGGTTTTAGGTCATAGGTTTTGGTTTAGGTTAAGTTTATAAGTTTAGGTTTAGGTTTAGGTTTAGGCTTTAAGCTATAGGTTTAAGGAATTGAGAATCGGTTAAGTTTTAGGTTTAGGAAATCATGTTCAGTTTCGAGATCAGGTTTAGGTTTGGGTTTTCAAGTTTAGGTTTAGGTTTAGGTTAGGGAGTTGAGATTAGGATTAGGTGTAGGTTTAGGTTTAGGGATTTGAGAATACATTTAGGTTTTATGTTTCGGTTTAGGTTTTAGGTTATAGGTTAGGGTTTAGGTTTTAGGTTTAGGTTAAGGTTAGGTTATAGGTTATTGGTTATGTTTTAGGTCATAGGTTTTGGTTTAGGTTAAGTTTATAGGTTTAGGTTTAGGTTTAGGTCAAGATTTAGGCTTTGGTTTTAAGTTATAGGTTTAGGGAATTGAGAATAGGTTAAGGTTTAGGTTTAGGAAATCAGGTCCGGGTTCAGGATCGGGTTTAGGTTTGGGTTTTCAAGTTTAGGTTTAGGTTTAGGTTAGGGAGTTGAGATTAGGATTAAGTGTAGGTTTAGGTTTAGGGATTTGAGAATACATTTAGGTTTTAGGTTTAGGTTTAGGTTATAGGTTAAGCTTTAGGTTTAGGTTTCCGTTATAAGCTATAGGTTTAGGATATTGATAATAGGTTAAGGTTTAGGTTTAGGAAATTGGGTTCGAGTTCAGGATTGGGTTTATGTTTGGGTTTTCAAGTTTAAGTTTAGGTTTCGGTTAGGGAGTTGAGATTAGGATTAGGTGTAGGTTTAGGTTTAAGGATTTAAGAATACATTTAGGTTTTAGGTTTAGGTTTAGGTTTAGGTTTAGGTTTTAGGTTATAGGTTAAGGTTTAGGTTTTAGGTTATAGGTTAAGGTTTAGGTTTTAGGTTTAGGTTAAGGTTAGGTTATAGGTTATAGGTTAAGTTTTAGGTCTTAGGTTTTAGTTTAGGTTAAGTTTATAGGTTTAGGTTTAGGTTTATTTCAAGGTTTAGGTTTAGGTTATAACCTATAGGTTTAGGGAATTGAGAATAGGTTAAGGTTTAGGTTTAGGAAATCGGGTTCGGGTTCAAGATTGGGTTCAAGTTTGGGTTTTCAAGTTTAGGTTTAGGTTTAGGTTAGGGAGTTGAGATTAGGACTAGGTGTAGGTTTAGGTTTTGGGATTTGAGAATACATTTAGCTTTTAGGTCTAATCATGAGGGTAGTATTTTATCATGGTGTCGGATCCCAAGTTTTTATAGATTCCTTCTTTGTTACCGGGGTCGACCCCAAAGCCATAATGTCTCAAAATGAGGAGGCCATAGAGAAACTCTTTTTTGTTCCTTTGTCTCGAACTTTGTGAAATTTAGGTTTCGATTATAAGCTATAGGTTTAGGGAATTGAGAATAGGTTAAGGTTTAGGTTTAGGAAATCGGGTTCGGGTTCGGGATCGGGTTTAGGTTTGGGTTATCAAGTTTAGGTTTAGGTTCAGGTTAGGGAGTTGAGATTAGGATTAGGTGTAGGTTTAGGTTTAGGGATTTGAGAATACATTTAGGTTTTAGGTTTAGGAAATCGGGTTTGGCTTCGGGATCGGGTTTTAGGTTTAGGTTTTCATGTTTAGGTTTAGGTTTAGGTTAGGGAGTTGAGATTAGGATTAGCTGTAAGTTTAGGTTTAAGGATTTGAGAATACATTTAGATTTTAGGTCAAAGGTTTTGGTTTAAGTTAAGGTTATAGGTTTAGGTTAAGGTTTAGGTTTAGGTTATAAGCTATAGGTTTAGGGAATTGAGAAAAGGTTAAGGTTTAGGTTTAGAAAATCAGGTTCGGATTCGTGATCGGGTTTAGTTTTGAGTTTTCAAGTTTAGGTTTAGGTTTAGGTTAGAGAGTTGAGATTAGGATTAGGTGTAGATTTAGGTTTATGGAGTTGAGAATACATTTAGATTTTAGGATTAGGTTTAGGTTATAGGTTAAGGTTTAGGTTTAGGTTTTGGTTTTGGTTATAAGCTATAGGTTTAGGGAATTGAGAATAAGTTAAGGTTTAGATTTAGGAAATTGGGTTCGGGTTCAGGATCGGGTTTAGGTTTGGGTTTTCAAGTTTAGGTTTAGGTTTAGGTTAGGGAGTTGAGATTAGGATTAGATGAAGGTTTAGGTTTAGGGATTTGAGAATACATTTATGTTTTAGGTTTAGGTTTTAGGTTTTAGGTTATGGTTTAGGTTTTAGGTTTAGGTTAAGGTTAGGTTATATGTTATAGGTTAAGTTTTAGGCCATAGGTTTTGGTTTAGGTTAAGTTTATAAGTTTAGGTTTAGGTTTAGGTCAAGGTTTAGGTTTAGGCTATAAGCTATAGGTTTAGGGAATTGAGAATAGGTTAAGGTTTAGGTTTAGGAAATCGGGTTCGGGTTCGGGATCGGGTTTAGGTTTGGGTTTTCAAGTTTAGGTTTAGGTTTAGGTTAGGGAGTTGTGATTTGGATTAGGTGTAGGTTTAGGTTTAGGGATTTGAGAATGCATTTAGGTTTTAGGTTTAGGTTTAGGTTATTGGTTAAGGTTTAGGCTTAGGTTTAGGTTTCGGTTATAAGCTATAGGTTTAGGGAATTGAGAATAGGTTAAGGTTTAGGTTTAGGAAATCGGGTTCGGGTTCGGGTTCGTGATCGGGTTTATGTTTGGGTTTTCAAGTTTAGGTTTAGGTTTAGATTAGGGAGTTGAGATTAGGATTAGGTGTAGGGATTTGACAATGCATTTAGGTTTTAGGTTTAGGAAATCGGGTTCGGGTTCAGGATTGGGTTTTAGGTTTGGGTTTTCAAGTTTTGGTTTAGGTTTAGGTTAGGGAGTTGAGGTTAGGATTAGGTGTAGGTTTAGGTTTAGGGAGTTGAGAATACATTTAGGTTTTAGATTTATGTTTTGGTTTTAGGTTATAGGTTAAGGTTTAGGTTTTAGGTATAGGTTAAGGTTAGTTTATAGGTTTTAGGTTATGGTTTTAGGTCATAGGTTTTGGTTTAGGTTAAGTTTATAGGTTTAGGTTTAGGTTTAGGTTAAGGTTTAGGTTTAGGATATAAGATATAGGTTTAGTGAATTGAGAATAGGCTATAAGATATAGGTTTAAGGAATTGAGAATAGGTTAAGGTTTAGTTTTAGGAAATCGGGTTCGGGTTCGGGATCGGATTTAGGTTTCGATTTTTAAGTTTAGGTTTAGGTTTAGGTTAGGGAGTTGAGATTAGGATTAGGTGTAGGTTTAGGTTTAGAGATTTGTGAATACATTTAGGTTTTAGGTCATAAGTTTTGGTTTAGGTTAAGGTTATAGGCTTAGGTTAAGGTTTAGCTTTAGGTTATAAGCTATAGGTTTAGGGAATTGAGATATGGTTAAGGTTTAGGTTTAGAAAATCGAGGTCGGGTTTGGGAGCAGGTTTAGTTTTGGGTTTTCAAGTTTAGGTCTACGTTTAGGTTAGGGCGTTGAGATTAGGATTAGGTGTAGGTTTAGGTTTAGGGAGTTGAGAATACATTTAGGTTTTAGGTTATAGGTTTAGGTTAAGGTTTAGGTTTAGGTTATAAGCTATAAGTTTAAGGAATTGAAAATAAGTTAAGGTTTAGGTTTGGAAAATCGGATTCGAGTTCGGGATCGGGTTTAGGTTTTTATTTTCAAGTTTAGGTTTAGGTTAAGGGTGTGGTCCCTGCAAATACAGATATAAACATGACCTGTCTAGATGGTCAGGCCCTTTCAATGTTGTCTATAGGAAATGGACAGCTTCATCATGGTCATAACAGCGGTTCCCTCCTTCCAGGGACCCCCGCTCATCCGGATAACTCCGACGCACATCCGGATCTACTCCATTAATTTCGAACAAATACATAAACACGGCCTCTCCAAATGGCCAGGCTCCTCCAATGTTATCCATAAGAAATAGACAGCTTCATCATGGTCATAACAGCGATTCCCACCTTCCAAGGACCCCCACTCATCCGGATAGCTTCGACGCTCATCCAAGTATGCTCCATCAATTTCGAGCTAATACATTTAAAAATAACATAAATATATCTAAAAGCATCTGGGTACCTGGGAAAGGCCTCCATATTTGTATTGTTGGTTATTCATCCCTTTGTCTACAAGCCACAATCGACCAACAATTTCTATCGCTACCTGTACTCTGAAACCAACACAAATATAACTGGAAAATAATATAAGGAATAAGAAAGAATGAATTTACCTGTACACATCATTAAATGTTTCCCTATAAGGGGTGATAGTATATCTTTGATAGCCACAACCTGTATGACAAAGAAAAATGCAACGAATACAGTCTGTTACAATTCAAAGGAGAAAAAATATTTTTGGCTGCACCAATATTCTAGTACATTACGAACGGCTGCCTACGTACCCAAAAAGTCAAATTGGGATCAAGCCACTACGTAGTTATTTTTAATTAACCAAGTTACTAAAGGTCATAAATTTCATATTTAACAATGTATCATTGAACGTCATCTCAAATCATTTCTGGTTGGTGCATTTTAAAAAATTTAAATACACAATCAATGTATATTCTTGTTACATCTCTTACTGTAACAAGAGACAACGTTCTATCAATACTTCAGTTACATTTGAAATTGAAATCCTTTAATGACTTGGTTAATAAAAAAATAAATGACAACAAGCCATAGTTAATAAAAAGGATGCTAAAGATTAAATAAATAAAAAAAGGTAACTTGATCAAAAAAGAATTTCAGTGAATAATCAAGTTTTCGTCATACAAAACGTCCTAAAGTTCAAAAAGTTAAACAAAAGCACTGAATATTCAAATTCTCATCAAGAATTTAGGCTAAACAATAATTTCACCCAATTGAATATATTCAAATGTCCTATCATCATTAAACAACTCTACTGTGCGAACGTTGATATCATCTATTACAACTCTGATGCATTCTGGAGGAATGCCTGTATTATTTGACACCATCCGCACACTAGCAATAGCCCGACCATGGATATCTCTCAATTGGAAAATTCATTCCATCGATGGAGTTGTTGTAGAGTCTTCTCGAATACTTGAGGGCTCACCAGATCGATGGTGGGCCTATAAATAAAATAATGGTTTCATGTAAATAATAATGTTAATTTTATCTTTAAAAATAAAATTTCTATCATTTAATCCCGGTAAATGCAATACCTGAGATGCAGCTGTATCAGGGGAGCGGTGAAGTAGTTGGCTTTGAGTAATTTATTGCCTGAGTTTAATAATTTGAGTCATTGATGCTTCAAATTTAGCCTCAATGGACGTACGTGCATTCCTCTCTAACTGAGCTTCTATGATGTAGGGAGTGGCAACCTTCATAGTAGTCTTAGAAATACCCAAACCCATGCCCCTAACCCAGCCTCTGCTATCACGATTACAAACCTATACAATAATTTTTAAGTTTAGTGATGTGTGTATATTATTATTGAAAAAAAAAAACCAACGACAATGTATGTAAAGTTAGTAGAATTGATGGAAAACCTGTGAAACTGGGTCGTGGTCTAATTCCTTATGCTTACTGGAAGGATCACTGTCAGCTATCGATAATATTCTTTCCTGTTAGAAGATAATTGTTACAATAAATCCTTATACTTAAATAAAAAAATGATTAAAAACTGAAAAATTATTCTCACCGCTATTTCAAGATGTGTTTGTGTTGGGTAAGACCCATCAGGTCTACTATGAGTGGCAACAAATAAATCGGTCCTGGTGATAATAGTATTTGGATTTTCTTTTCGCTGTAATTATATAAGCAAATTAGTTAATAAGAATTTATATTCATCAATTAAATTGTCAAAAATGTAGTACAAATTACCATTTTCTCTAATGTCCTACCAGCACCTCATCTTTCAGTCGTGTGAGGGCATTTCACCTGTGCTCTGGAATTCTTCCCCTTCTTACGAAGATTGATTAATAATTCTGTGGATTGTAAATTAATGAAAATGTCTCAATCCTCTTGCTTTACACCAATGGGACAATTTCTTCTTCTTTCTACATCATTATCAAATTTATCATATTCCTTTCACAGATTGTATTTCCATACCTTCCAAGCTTTGCTTACTTTCAAAAATGCATATTCTTTTAACTCATCATCGATGTCGTACGTGGCCTATTTCATTAAATTAATAATCAAACAATCTTATTAAGTTAGAATTAGAAATAAAATCAAGAACAAACATGCTCACCAAAACCATAGACCAGATATTATCTTTAATTGCACCAGGCACTTTGCGCCAATCAGCAAATGAAATTGGATAGTGTGTCCTGCCAAGTTGCCCTAAAAATCTGTTAAAAGGTGCTGATGTTTCTCCGACTGGTTGTTTATATTCATTTAAGTCAAGTCTCTTCCTTGTATTGCTTCCTTGGGCTGAAGCTGATGAACCACCAAAATCTAACATAATTCCTACAATTTTATAAAATAAAACAATATCTCATTATTATGTAATTGGCATTCTATTAATATTTTGATAGCTAAAAAATTGTAACTATCATTACTAAATAGAATTCAACTCACTTTCAAACTGACTTGAATCTTATTAGTTTTTTTTCCGTTTCCTATGACATGAGATACTCGGCTCACTCTCTACCCATGATTTTTCCTGGACATCTTCATCTTCTTCATTTAAATAATCAATTAATGAAAGTGTTGAAGAACCTACATTCCTTTTGGCCTCAAACTCAAGTGGATCTTCAAATGCATATGCATCTTTCGTTAATCTCTTAGGAGCATCCAATACAACATGCCAGTCATCTCTAGTTAGATCCTTACAGTAGAAGACCTGAGCTGCCTGAGATGTAAGAATAAACGGCTCATCGTCTTCCTTTAAGTTCCGTCTAAACCTTCCTAGATTGACAAATATCAAATTTATTTCAGGATCTATGAAACATCCATTTAATTTATCTTCAATATACACCCAATCACAGTAGAAGAGTGCTACTCGGAAGTCAAAGTAGTTCAATTCGAGAATTTGTCTAATGATACCATAATAAGTGACTTCTTCTTCTATAAGATTCTTATCCCTTGCACTTTCCCTGAAGCTAGTTAGAGCTTTCATTGAGACTCCACTGTTCTGTGTTATTCTGTTCATTTCAGAATTCGCAATTCTAAAAACATATCCATTTACTAAGTAAGTATTATATGATATGCATTTGAAGTCAGGACCATCGGCAATTCTCTTAAATTGAGACATTTCTTGATTAGGTAGTTGATGTCTTAACCAAGGAATGTATTCCATTGGTTTTCCTGCTGATAGATTACCCTTTCGATTTTGTCCCGTACGTATTTGGCCCTGGATGTATGTTTGGTACTTCCTCCCATTGATGATTTTCAACGTGATGTTGCAAAACTCATCTGCGTGATTGTTGGTATTGCACTGTAGTAAGATTATAAACTTTTCCTTTCTTATCATTCTAGGAATCACCAGCATTTTCATCATCTATGAATATTTTTAGTCCTTGCTTATGACCTCCTATTGTATTATTAGGATAGTATTTCATACAGTACATCATAGATTCCTCTATAATGTAGAGTTTCGTAATACAGCCCTCTGGGTAAGCTTGATTCATCACATACTTCTTGTATGTTCTCATCATCCTGTTAAATATTAAAATTAAGTATTGATGAAAAAATATAAGCTATTTTGAAAAGGTTAATAAATTAAAACAGTTAAAGTTACCTCTCAAAAGGATACATCCGTCGATATCTAACAGGTCCGCAAACTTGTGCCTCCTCCACCAATTGCACAACAAGGTGTGTCATAGAAACGAAAAGTGATGGTGGAAAATACTTTTCAAAAACACATAATGTTTCCACTATTTTATTTTTCATTTCTTGAAGCTCTATACGATGAATTTCTTTAGAACATATGACGTTCAAAAATCTTGACAATTGAATAATGGAGGCGCGCAATGACTTTTCTTTCTTGAATGAATGCATCAATAATACGGGTAGTAATTGCTGCATTAGAATGTGATAATCATGTGACTTAAGGCCCTTGAGGTGATAGTCATCTATACTGATATGATGTTTCTAGTTTGCACTATACCCTCTCAGAACTTTCAAATCACTCAAGGTTCGACAAATGAGTTCTCTTTCAGATCTGAATAATGTGAAAGGAGCCTTAGGCAATAACAACTTACCATTTTTTCCTCTGGCCAATATTTTAATCTTATCTTCATATCCATAAGATCCTGACGGGCTTGTAAACCATTCTTAGACTTGTCCTTCATGTTCATGATTGTTGTAATAAAGTTCTCAGTAACATTTTTCTCAACATGCATCACATCCAAATTATGACGAATGGGCATATGCTAAAGAAGATTGATCTCTTCGACCAAGCAGTAAGGTTAGACTCCTCATCTGTGGTCTTCTTCCTCTTTTTTCCTATATGCTTTCTGAACTTGGTTTGTATATTATTCATTTTAACTAATACCTATTCTCCAGACAAATGCTTTAAAGCCTGCCAATTTTCATCATTCCCATTGAATCGAGATCTTTGGCTCCTAAAGATATGAGCTCTTGGGAGGAATCTTCTGTGCCCCATATAAGCAAACTTCTTTCCATGTTTTAGCCAAACAGAGTCAGTCTCCTCACTACAAACAGACATGCATACTTTCCTCCTATCCTACACCTAGAAAGATGTCCATAGGCTAGAAAATCATGTATTGCCATAATAAAATTGCCTTCATTGTAAACCTGTTCTTTCCGAATGAGTCATATGTTATCGACCCTTTCCATAATTCATTTAATTCTTCAATTAATGGTTGTAAATATACATCAATGTCATGCCCAGGACCAATTTTTCTGGAAATTAAAAGTGTTAACCTAATAAATTCCTTCCGCATGCATAAATGAGGTGGAAGATTGTATGGAACAACCATAACAGACCAACAACTATATGAGATTGTCATATGCCCAAAGGGGTTGAATCCGTCTGTTGTAAGTCCCAACCGAACGTTACGTGGATCTGCAGTAAAATCACTAAATTTTCTATCTACAAACTTCCACATAGAAGAATCCATAGGATGACGCATGTACGAGTCATTTTTAGCCCCCTTTGAATGCCACAACATATTCTCTGCAATCCATGATACGCTATAAAGTCTTTGTAACCTTGGTGTTAATGGGAAGCATCTTAGCACCTTCCATGGTACATGTGAGACTCTTGATCTTACAACACTATTCACTTTCCATCTGCTTGCTTTACATGTAGGATAACTTTTCTTATTAGCATGCTCCTTCCAGTACAGAATACAATCATTACGGCATGCGTGTATCACCTCATAGTTCATACCCAACGAACTGATCAATCTCTTTGCATTATAGGTACTATCTGGCAAAGAGTTCTTGCTTGGCAAAATCTTCTTAAGCAGTTGCAACAAACTCGTAAAGCTATTATTTGACCACTGATATCTAGCTTTCATGCTCATCAACTCAACTGTCACTGACAACTTTGTATACTCACGTTTACACGATGGATATAGGGGTTGTACCGCACCTCCCTTAATTTATTGTACTGAGTATCATTGTCTATGTCATCTTAAGGCTGACTACCATGTTCCTCATTGACCTCATTCATATATGCATCTAAGTCATCGGGTTGAACACGACCAAAAGTATCATTAACCAAATCAACCATTCTGGGCAACAACTCTTCATTACAATTAGTGGCAGATGTACTAGGAGCCTTGGCATTGACACCCATATTGGGAAGTTGTTCTCCATGAAAAAATCAAGTTGTGTATGTCTGATCTATACAATTCATAATCAAATGCTCAAAAACTGTACTTAGTATTTTCTTCCCACGCACATTACGACATCTAGCACAAGGACAACTATACCAATCAACACCTCTCGAATTCCTTTTCACAAAAATAATAAACGATTCAACGCCTTTAATGTATTCATCACTCAATATATCTTTCGTCATCCAATTCTTGCTCAGGGGTGTCAAATCCATTTCTGATATCATGTGCATGCAGCATATAAAAAGTGAGATATAATAAAAAAGAAGCTTTTCATAAACTCTCAAAACATGCCACACATGTGGTCACCAATCATAAAAAAATAAAGATCTATATATATCCGTTTACAAGGCTTAAACAATTTGCGGGCTATACAATCATAGATAATCGTTTACCTATAAATCATTAACAACTTAAAGCCAAACAAGACAGGCTGTAAAGAGGTAAATCATTTATAACTAAGACCATTAACATGCATCCAAAACACTCCTTAATTGAGTTTGGATTATTTTATTGATTCAGGTTATTAATAGAAGTTATCTGTTGGTTGTGATGGGTGATTGTTCAAGTGTGGAGAAATCATGTGTCTATTTTTTTAAAAGAGAAAAATTAATATTTTTGGGTCTTATCAATTAAAGTCATGTTTTAAACCAACAACCATATAACCATAGAAAAAGTCCACTCATATGATTTCAAAAGTCCACTGTGGATTGAGAATATTTCAAAACTATGTTGATTGAACATCCTAACCACTGAAATGGTGTCCATCGAATGGGTGGATAAAAATCATTGGTAACCATCAATAGGAATAAATAAATATAAAATAGAAAGAGGAAAAAATATAAATATTTACACATATAGGAATAAAATAGAAAAAGAAAAAAATTGCATGTATAATAAATTTTTATTTAATAGGGCTTAAGAGTATGTTCTATAGTAAGAAATAAGTTAAATAATAACACAATAATCACTTAAATCTCATAAAACTAATGGTTTTTATCCAAAACTAATAGCCCTAAGTTTGATGGTGGGTCCACTACAAAGGGTGTTACCCTTACCATAGGCCCACATTGATGTATTTATTCTAAATCCACATCTATCTTTTTTTCCATGTCAATTTATAACAAGAGACCAAGCAAATCCAAAGCTCAAGTGAACCATGCAATAGCAAAAAATGGTGATTGAAAAACCTACCAACCAGCTAATAAGTTCACAAAAACCCCAAATGTGTATATGTATGTATGTATGCATGCATGCATACACATATACACACACATGCGTGATGATCCATCCATCCAGTCTTCCATCCATGCATGCATACATACATACATACATATACACACACATAAATCCATCCATGCATGTATGCATGCATACACACACATGCATAATCTGTCCATCCATGCATGCATGCATACGTTTCACCCATCCATGCGTGCATGCATACATATACACATACATACATGTGTTTTATCATACATATGAATGGATTTACAAAGACTGCCAAACAAGTCAATCGAGGTCCCAAATCTAAAGACCATGGTTGTGCTGCACCTTTTACACGAGTAATTTTGCAACCAGTATTTATACTGAAATTTTACTTGTATAATAATTTAGAATGCATTTAAACTGTTCTCTGTGGTTCATATTTTATAGATTTGGAATCAAATAATCCTTTACATACTTGTACTTAGATATGTACACGTGTGCATGCAGAAATTAACTTGGATTTAGAGATAGCAAACATAATCATTTTTATTTACTCAACCATGATGCATCCTCTGCTAATCCAGTGAACAATTACAGATCCCTCAAACATTGTTCTTATTAAGTCTGAAGAAGAATTGAACAGCTCACTGAATAAGGTTTAAGGTAAATTCAGTAGATTTGTCGTGCAGTCATGATAGAACGCATTGTTGAGGAGTTCATGAAATTTCTAACTCCTTGTTCTCTTTCCATTTGTGCTTTACATACATATGAATGGATTTACAAAGGAAAGGCCTATCTGGAAAGATCCTGGGTATGTAGCGGGCAGATAATTATGGACAAACGATAACAAAGATTCGAGAATCAGAGGTAAACAGAATAAACTTCTTGATATTTGAGTGAATAAACTTCTTGAACCCCAGATCATGTTCGCAGAGACATTTCATCAAACACATGTTGTGCACACCTTAAACATGCACAACAAATGATGAATGGCAAGACTAGTCTATCTTTGCATCCATTGTATACACGGTATGCATCCATTTTATGCGGATTTACAGATCTAAAAATTAAAAATGTAAATAGAGAAATGAGTACCTGGCCGGTGAAGAGATGAAGGGCAGGGGCTGCTGGCCGCACCAGTCAGGAAGAGAGAGAGAGAGAGAGAGAGAGAGAGAGAGAGAGAGAGAGAGAGAGAGAGAGAGAGTCGAGGGTAGGAAGAAGCTCAGACCGGGACGGCGAGAGAGAGAGAGAGAGAGAGAGAGAGAGAGAGAGAGAGAGAGAGGCAGAGGGACAGCAGCAAGGGCAGAGGGAGAGATAGAGAGAGGGCAAAGGGAGGGCATGCGGCGAGGGCAGAGGGAGAGATAGAGAGAGGGCAAAGGGAGGGCGGATTTTGGGAGAGGAGATTGGGCGCGGCTTCTTTTGAGCGCGCGCCCAATTTTAGGATTCATTTTAGATCAGTGCTCTATGGGCCCCACCATGATGTACATGTTTCATCCATTCCGTTCATACATTTTTAAAGATTATTTTAGTGCTTGATACAAAAATTGATAGCGATATAAATCCTAGGTGGGCCACACCACAGGACAAAAATAATGAATGGATATTCACAATTAAAATCCTCCTAAGGCCCACTGTACTGTTTATTTGACATCCAATCTGTTAATTTAGTCATAAAGACCCAGATGAATGGAAAAAAATAAATATCAGCTTGATCCAAAACTTTTATGACCCCCAAAACGTTTTTAATGGTCAAAATTCATTCAACACTATTTCCTATAATGTGGTCCACTTGAGATTGAGATATAATTCATTTTTTTATCATATCATAAAATGATATATAAAAATAGATGGATGGCATGGATGATACACATACACCATGGTGAGCCCCACAGAGCACCGACCACCAGCCAATGGCTGGTGTCAAGGGGAGTAGCTAATCTGTTCCCATGATTTATTCATGTCGTCCATCTATTTTTATATAATGTGGTCCAATCGGTTGATCTCAACCGTCTATTAAGTTCAGAACACATTTTTTGAGCTACCTTGAAAAATATTTAAACTGAACGAGTGATATAATCTATGATTAATTTGGCCTTTTTCTCTAACCATACTTTTTCCAAGACATGGATAAGATGCTTTCAATTAGCTAACAAAAGTGATTCTTTAGACTCATAATCAATCCATGATGGTCCTTAAAAATTTGATGAATCAAATTGTTGATCGGACCTACTTTTTTGTAAATGATCTTGACCGTCCATTTTAAGACCATTAATCAAATCTTTTTTTTTTTAATTAGATCAGTATGATTTATTCATGATAGCCTATGAAATATGAGTTGGACCTAATAAACAATCTAGATCAATGGATTGTACTCATAAATTTCCTAATACAACTAGAAGAACTGTAGAGCACTGTGGGCCCCACCATGATGTATGTGTTTCATCCATTTTGTTCAGACATTTTTACAGATCATTTTATTGCTTGATCCCAAAAGTGAGAGGGATATAAATCTCATGTGGATCACACCACATGAAAACAATAGTGATTGGATATCAATCATTAAAATCCTCCTATGGCCCACTATACTGTTTATTTGACATCCAATCTGTTGATTAGGTTATACAGACCCAGATGAAGAGAAAAAACAAATATCAGCATCATCCAAAACTTTTGTGGCCCCCAAAATGTTTTTAATGGTCGACCCTTATTCAACACTGTTTCCTATAATGTGGTCCACTTGAGATTTGGATATACCTCATTCTTGGACTTATACCGTAAAATGATCTATAAAAATAGATGAATGGCATGGATGAAACCGTCGATGATGCTCTATGGGCCCTACCATGTGTATATGTTTCATCCATTCTGTTCATCCATTTTTAAAGATCATTTTAGAGCTTTTTGTAAAAAATTAGAGGGATATAAATCTCAGGTGGTCCACACCACATGAGAACAATAGTGATTGGATATCCACTATTAAACTCCTCCTAAGGTCCACTGTATTGTTTATTTGACATCAAATCTGTTGATTTGGTCATACAGGACCAGATGAAGGGAAAAAACAAAAATCAGCTTGATCCAATAGATTTAGGCTACCAAAATGTTTTTAATGGTCGACGCTCATTCAACATTGTTTCCTGTAATGTGGTCCACTTGAGATTTGGATATACCTCATTCTTTGACTTATACCGTAAAATGATCTGTAAAAACAGATGGATGGTATGGATGAAACCATCGACGATGCTCTGTGGGCCCTACCATGATGTACGTGTTTCATCCATTCCGTTCATCCATTTTTAAAGATCATTTTAAAGCTTTTTGCAAAAAATTAGAGGGATATAAATCTCAGGTGGTCCACACATCATGGTGGGACCTACACAACTTGCTAACATTGAGTGAAATTGGCACGAGGCCCATTGCAATTCCATCAACAACTTTTCCATTCTTCCCAAACATGGAGTGGAATTGGCACAGGACCAGATGTAATTCCATCCCACCTAATCCCTTCTAATCCCACTGTTCAAACACGCCCTAACTGTACACATGGTGTAGTTGTACAACAACTCAAATTATATAAATAGTTTACCATAAACCAACAATCTGATTTTTCCTTTTGAATTTGGACCACGTGTTACTTTACTCCCAACAGCCCATTTGTCAATCATTAATTGAATGGTTACAATTGATTGATAAGTGATATTTTAAAGATACAATCCATCTGCAATGGAACTCACAATTTGGATGATCTGGATAGCTGAACACCAGTGCCACAATGAAAAGGATAAGTCACCATCATTTTTTCAAATGGTGGAAAACTAACATAGAAGTCATTTTCCCCTCATTCATTTATAGCAAGTTGATGGACAGAAAGTCAAAGAAAAGAATAGATAGTGTTTTTATTACTACAACAGGTAATACGTTACTTTCACTATCTTTCCTTTGTGTCAGGATGTAAATGGAACTGATCACCTATTGCAGAGTACCACACATCATGATGGGCGTCCATTCACTCTATTTTACTGATCATTACCCTCAATTTGACTAATTACTCGCCTCAATCATACTACATATGAGAAAGATATTGCGCAAACAAGATTGATTAACAATTTGAGTGAATTTTGATTTAAACATCTGAAGTTATTTACTCTTCATGTCCGGACTGATCAGATTGTCCAAAAATAGTTAAAGGTTGTTCATAATATCAAAATTATATAAATGAATAGAAAAAACAAACATCAGCTTGATCCAAAACTTTTAGGGCCTCCAAGAAATTTTAAATGGTAGAGGTTCAATCACACTATTTCCTATGGTGTGGTCCACTTGAGCTTTGGATATGCTTCCTTTTTGTTCTTTAGACCTCAAAATATCTGTTAACATGGATGAATGGAGTGGATAAAATAAATAAATAACGGTGAACCCCACAGAGTTTACTCTGGTAAAGGTAACGAGTAACTCACTTAAATGTAGTGGAGAAAGGTTTCCTTAAAACATTCATAATCATATATTGGGCGTGCCTAAATGTGATTCACATATCTAACCCACTCATTATGTGTGCCCCACTTGGATGAGGGGTCAGACCAAGTTTCAACCACATCCAAAACTCATGTGGGCTCCACCAAGTGCTTTTATATTTTTTAGGATGTCTTCACATAGTTTTAAATGGCATGGCCCACTTGAGTTTTGTTTACCAATGATTTTTGAGACATCTCATAGCCTAAAGGGGACACATCAAATCCATGGTGTTGATGTTCAACACACATCATGATGGGGCCCACAAAACTTACTAACATCAATTCTTAGGTTCTCGCGAGGTCAGTAATTAGTTGGGTCACAATTTTAACCAGAATATTTAGCCCATTTTACATGTCTAGTCCATTCACTCTATTTTACTATCAATACTCTCAATTCGACTAGTTATTCGCCTCAATCAGGCTACATATGAGAAAGATATTGGGCATACAATTGATCAATAATTTTAGTGAAATTTGATTTAAACATCTAAAGTTATTTACTCTTCAATTTTAATTGATTAGATTGACCAAAAATGATTAAAGGTTTAATTAGTGGATGTGCCTAATAATTTAGTAATTCTATTTTTCACAAATAAATTTAACATTTTTTTTTTTCAAAATGTATATTTTTTTCTCTTTTAACTAAATATCATTCTTATTATAAATAAATTTAACATTTTTTTACAAAATTTAGTTTTCTTTTTTAAAATATATATTTTTTTACAATTTGTCAATTTTTTCACAATTTTGTTTAATTTTTAAAATTTTTTAAAAAAAAATATCATTTTTTTGTCGAATTTTTTTTTCAAAATTATCAACATTATTCAAAGTTCTTATTTTATTTTTTTCCAAAATCTAGATTTTTATAAAATTACAGGTTTTTTTTTTCAAAATTTAAATTTTTCTTAAACATTGTTAATTATTTTTATAAGCTTCTCGACTATTTTTTTTACGAAATTAATAATTTTTTTGAGGTTTTTAAATTTTGACATGGGGGTTAGAGAAGGCTAATAGAGACGGTCTTTCACAGGGTTATAAGACGGTTGAAGACCGTCTATAATAGAGACGGTTGTTGACAGTCTCTAATAGAGATGGTCATTGACCGTCTCTAATAGAGTCGGTCTTTGGCCGGACTATAAGATGGATAAGGACCGTCTCTAATAGAGACGGTCTTTGACAGTCTTAGATTACAAGTAAAAGACGGTCAGTGACCGTCTCTAATTTAGACGGCCAATGATCGTCTCAGATGGCCGCATATAAGATGGTCATCGACCGTCCTAAACGATTTATGGACGATAAAATTTTTAACACAATATTAAGGACGATTAGGGGCCGTCTAAAATTTTAGAGACGGTTTATGGCCATCTATAAAGCGTCTTTAAACCAAGCAATTTTAGAGACGGTCCAGGACCGTCTCAAAATCCATCCTTTTTTTTCCATTTTTCATGTAGTGTCATTTTAGTTACATGGTTCTAACCATCTCCAACGATGAGCGGGATCTGTATTATTCCTTCCGGCATAACTTTGTCTCTTGAGAATCCAAGTAAGGGGGTCTTAATAGCTTAGAGTCGAGATCGTCTAACTCCCAGTGTCCACCAGTAAGAAAACTGAAGTACCTTGGATATAAGTCGTACCCTCGAATGACCTTGGTGTTAGATCTGCACCCTCATAAGCCTCAGCTGTAAGTGCATGCACCTAAGCCTGCTGCGAGCGGTTCGGCAACGGTACCATGGGCCATTGAGGCGGCCTGAATCAAGGAACAGGTGGCCTAATATGAGATGCAGGCGGTCGGAAAGATGGATGCACTGGTGCCGACCGTAGAAGTGGTGCCGAGATGGCCTGAGGAATCTAGCAGTTAATCCTCTGCGGCGGTGAGAAGCCGCTATCCCGCATTCTGATGAAACAGTTCATCTCTGAGTGACCCAGCCTCTTACAATAGGCACATATCAAGTCGGATCGCCTCCCAAATCCTGGTGGAGCCATGAGTCTCGGCGGTGAGTCAGCAAGTGACCTCTTGCCAAGGAAAGGCCTAGCCGAAAAATCAGGTCGGGGTCTCAGAGCCATGGGTGCTCGTATACGGGACTGCCTGTCCCCATCCTGCTCAGCTCTCATAGACATGCTCACCAGCTTGGCATAGCTGGGTATGCTAGCGCAGCACATCTTCGAGCGAATATCGGGTCGCAGACCCTTAGAGAAACGCCGCATATGCATCGGGTCATCAACTAGTATCAACGGAGCATATCTGCCTAGCTCCGTAAACCTGTTCTCATACTCTTCCACTGTCATAGCTTCCTGTCGTAGATGGAGGAACTCACTCTCTTTCTCATGCCGATATGTGACAGGATAGTATTTCTCGTGGAAGCGGGTCTCGAATGCCTCCCACGTCCACACATAACCAGCAGTGATCGTACGAAGAATGTTGTCCCACCATAAGTTAGCCTCCTTCTCAAACATGAAGGTGACCAACTCCACCTGCTCTGCCTCAGAACAGTGCAGCAGCCTGAGCATCTTAGAGATGCGGTCAAGCTAATACTCCACCTCCTCGGGTCAATGAGTACCCGCGAAAGTGGGAGGTCGTAAGCGCTGGAATCACTCAAATGTACCACTAGCACTAGAGGTCCCAGCAAAATGCATAGGTGATGCAGGTGGAGTCACCCCCATACTCTGGGAAAAGATACCTGCCACGGAGGTCAAAAACTGTTGTTATTGCTGTTGCTACTGCTGTTGCTGCATCTGCTACTGATGCATCAACAACACCATCTGCTCAAGCCTGTCAGGGGGCGAAGCGAATAGTGGTACGTCAGGCGTTGAGGTAGACGCTCGGCTCTGCTTAGGAACTGATGGTGTAACCGGTGGTACTGCAGATGGTGCCACAGGCGGTGTCATAGGTGGCGGCCCAGCAGCGGGGCTAGTGACCGGCTAAAAATCCGGCATGGGAGTGTGAGTCGGGCCCACTCTAGGATCCTTCTGGCTTGTGCTCATGGGATGGGCCCCGACAATCGGATCACCAAAGGTGAGACACGCCGTAACCCGTGCAACCTTAGGTGGCATTTCCTATAAGCAACATAGGGTGCATCCCAGGTTAGATTCAGCATACTAACAATTTCATTTACGTAGCATTCACACACAAGTTAAAGCAACTTCATGCATTTCATTTACCAAAATTGTCATAATACATGAGACTGTGAGCTAATACAACTAAGCTTCAAACACTAAAATAATTATCAAACTACTACACCTATAAAGGCTAAACACAAGAACAAGCAACAAAACAAACAAACAACGACTACATATAGGACTATTCGTTCGAATATGATGACGGAGGAGGAGGCACCCTTATCCTGTAGGCAGCACAGGATAGACTTCAAAGTGCTAGTTACTTTCTTGAACTTGTGCTTCACGAGGCCTCGCAGATCCATAATATCCTGCCGCAGAGTGGCTTGGCCCTCCTCAAGCCTAACCAAACGGGCTTTTCTATCAGCCCTATTAGGATCATGCTCCTGAGTCACAGGAGGAGGACTCTCATCAATATCCTGAGCCTCCTCCTCTTCTTCCTGTTCCTTCTCCTCTTCTATTTCAGCTCCACCCTCTTCATTACTCTCTTCCTCTTTGCTTTCTGTATCATCCTCACTCTCCTCAAGTAGGGCTTGTCGTTGTCGAGGCCTAATATCCATCTAATTGAGAGTAGTCTCAGTAATGTAATGGATTGGCACCGGCAATTCTGCCCCAAGTCTGTAGCCAAACTCAAGTGAAATCCTGCATATGAGTCGGCCGAACAGGAGGATTCAGTTCTTCTATTAGAACGTGCAATAAGGACTATCTGTCATAGGACATACGTAGGCACGCACAGCTTCTCTCCCTGTCGCACCTGATACAGGAAGTCCACCATCAGGCGCGTGCACTCACTGTAGTTACTCCACCTAGGATAGAAGTTGAACGTACAGATATGGTGAAGCAGGCGGAAGTCGTCCATCATATTGGTTGCTAAGAGACTTTTGTTAGGCTGTCATTCAACCAGACGACCACAAAGATACCATGTGCAGCGATCCCTTTCACGTGCACTACCCAAATTCTTCTCACTTGCATGAATCTCGCCAAGTGGCACATTCAGAAGTCGAGATATGAACCCAACGTCAATGGTGGCCTCCCGATCTCTTCCAAATGGTATTTTAAACTGCAAGGGTTCCAATGTTCACTCTCGAATGAGGGCATAGAAAGCTCGGACTGTACCCACGTTTGCACGATGCTCACCCTCAAATAGTGAACCCCATTTGGCTTCTACCAAGCGCTCGAACAACAAAAATTCTCCAAATAGCTGCGCATCTACATGAGCTTTAAAAAGGACCCTACGGCCTTCGTAAACACCATGAGACAACTCTGCCAACAAGGACCTTCCTATGGAGCATGGGGATCAAGATCCCGCTTCGACTGCAACTCTCGAGTAGCGCTTGAACTTGTGGCAGCACCTCTCGGCCTTCTTGAACGGGTGGGGCGACTAGGCTCGGCTTCATCTACGGGAGCTCTCATCTTTTACATGAAAGAGAGAATGGTGGAAATGGAAAATATGGCCATAGCAAGCTCGAATAGGGCCATGGAAAATGAAAGAAATAAGAAGAATGGGATGGGTGATGGGGTTCCACGAATTTAAGACTCAAAGTAGGGATTTGAGTGCTCAAATGGAAGGATTTCGAGAAGAGAGAGAGAGATGTAGAAGATGGATTTGAGGGAGAGGTGAAGGGTGTACACAAAAATGGAAAGAAAAGGGCTTGGAGGGGCAATTTGGGAGAAGGATTTAAGGGTTCTTGTGGTTTTAAAAACTTGGAGGGGGAGGTAAGTGAGAAAATAACCCAATAGCACCCAAAATAGGGCATTCCCATGTGCGTGGGGGTCCCATTGGGAAGGGGGCGTCGGCCCGATGTCAGGTCTGTGCGGCCCGACCGACCTGGCCCATTTTTCTAGTGAGGCCCTCGCCACTCGCTGGAGGTTCCGGCAAGCCATCACCGGTGGGGCGAGGTCCTCCCCCCCCCCCCCCCCCCCCAGGTCACAAAAAGGTGTGGGTCCCACTTTGGGTCCCCTTGAAAGTGGCCCATTCGGCCCCCGCTTCCGATTCGAGTCATTTCGGGTGTAAGACCCATATCTTGGTCCGTACCATTCCACAGACTTCCACGATCTTACCGATCGAATTTCGACAACCTTCGACCCTTAAACAATATCGACGCGTGACCCTGATTCATGTACCGACAACCCGAGACCAATACCATAGCGACCGCACCGTCGTTGCGGTTTCAATGCCGCGACTCGCGCGCCGAGGCAATACCCTGGTCAAGATATATGGGCCAACGTTCGGTGCGAGAAAATGCCGCGCGTTGTGAAAACTAAGGGAATCTCTACGATGTGTCACATCAATCACATCAATCCCATCAATCAATCACCCATCAATCCATCACATGTCAAGTACACATCACTTCCATCCCTTTTCCCAAGCAACCATTAAAGTCTCCCAAACCCATACCTCTCTTACACAAAAAGCCACAAAAGTCTTCACCACCCATACCTCTCTTACACAAAAGCCACAAAAGTCAAAGATTTCTTACACAACCATCACTCACCCATCCATCCATCACTCTCTCTCTCTCCCTTTACAACTCTCTCTCTCTTTCTCTCTTTCCCATTTCAAAAATCTCAAAGCCAAAGAGTCCATACGTATGGAATTTGCAAGAGCTCCTAAGCTCCAAGTGGCCCACCTTCCTACCCCAAAATCTCCCATCTCAACCCTTCATTCTTCATCTTAACCATTGAAGTTGAAGCTAAGGTGCCAAGGAACCCCTAGGAGCAAGAAGATCAGACGGTGGGTGCCTCTATAGGGTGGTTTTTCTTATTTTTATGGTGGACCAAGTGAGGCCCACCGATCCATGGTGTGGATCTCACTTGGGACCCTAAAAGGTGGTCGATGGACCACTTGGATCATCATGATCATTCCATGATGGGGCCATTCTCCATAGACCCCCATCATGATGTTTATTTTCTTTAGAAAAGTCATCTAGACCATCCATATTGGTGGGGAAAGGATCCCCACCGTTGATCTTTAGTTTTGATGGTCACATGTGCAAAATGACCCACTTGAAGTATGATTTCATGTATGGGAGGGCCCATAATGACGAAGTCCCTCCATCACAAGCTGTGTCCCACTCTCCATGTCTCTCTCTCTCTCTTTTATTTTTTATTATTTTTTTTATTTTATTTTATCTTATTTTATGTGATGAGGTTGTGTGGCCCACTTGAATGGACCCCACCTTGGGATTTATCTCATTCAAATTTTTATTCAAGTGGGGCCCACCTTATATGTTGAATCCATGACAAACATCAGTGGTGGCCCACTTCATCAGGGCCCACCACACTATTTTCTAAGGAGGTCCATCGTCCAGCGTCTGGGACGCTGGACGTCCCTGTAACCAAAAAAAAAAAGGAAAGAAGAAAAGAGTTTTTGGGGTGGTCCCCTCATATAGGCCCCACCCTGCTGTTTATGTTCAATCCACGCCATCCACCACTTTTCCTGGGTTATTTTAGGCGTTGAGCCAAAGAATGAGCTCAATCCAATGATCAGGCGGGTTGTACCAGAGAAAATGGTACTTTTACTCTTTCAAGCCTAGTAATGCCCATTTTGTGGTTTCTACACTCCAAATCAGTGCCAGAGATGAGGTTGGTGTGGCCTGTTTGGGCCCTAGAATCAATGGGCGGAGTGGATTTCCCATCAGTGGGTCCCACCTTTATTTTTTTTTAAAACACAAAAAAAAATAATAATAAATAAATAAGGGTGGCAGCAGCGCTGCCACCGTTTGAAGGCAGCAGGCGCTACCTGCGCACGCCCGGACGGACGGACGTAAGGGGGGCCCATGGCCCTGCGTGTGGGCCCCACCATAATGTCTATTTGTCATCCAACCTACTCATGAGGTGGGCCATCCCAGCGGTGGGCCCCCCTCCAAAAATGAGTCAGATCCAAAACTCAGGTGGCCCACACCACGTGAAACAGAGTGAATTGAATTCCATCGTTGAAAAGTTTCTGAGGCCCACAGAAGTGTTGGATCAAGCTGAAATTTTTGTTGTCCCTTCATACAGGTCTGAGTGACCTTATGAACGGGTTGGATTTCAAATAAACATCACGGTGGGCCACATACGTGGGACCCACAGTGATTCATGTATTTTATTCACACCATCCACGGTCCGTGGACGGTGACGCCCACTGTGATTTGTGTTGTATCCACACCGTCCCCACTGGACGGTGGGGTCCACATATATATATTATTATATTATATATATATTACATATAATATTGTATATATTACATATATTATATTATATGTAGTTTATATATTATATAATATATACGATTGTACGCCTTCATGTGGGCCCCACCATTGTCAGGCGATGCATCCAGACCGTCCATCCACTCGAAAAGATCATTTTAGGCCTATGGGTTAGGCCCATTTGAATTTCAAAGGGGCTATGGGCTAGGCCCATTTGGTTTATGAAATGCTTATGGGCTAGGCCCATTGGATTCATTTAAGGCCTAAGAACTTAGGCCCATTTGATGTGTTGCAAGTCCATGGGACTAGGCCCATTTGATGTACTTCAAGGCCCATGCACTTGGACCCTTTTGTTGAAATTTTAAAGCCCATGGAAGTAGGACATTTGATATATTGTAAGGCCCATGGGACTAAACCCATTTGATTATAAAAGGGTCCATGGGATTAGGCCCACTGGATTTATTTGAGACCCATGAGTTAGGCTCTTTTTATTCGATTAAGGCCTAGGGGTTTAGGCCCATTTGACTCATGTTAGTTCTATGGGTTGAGGCCCACTTGATCTACATGTGGGGCCTAATTGGTGTGGCCCATTTGATACATATTAGACTCATATGACTAGGTCCAATTGATGCAATCCAAGGCCCATGGGTTTTGACCCATTGCAATGCACATAAGACTCATTGGTGTGGCCCATTTATGTGGCCCATCTGAAGAATAAAAGGCCCATAGGATATGGCCCATTTGATATATATGTAAGGACCAATGGGGACAACTTACGGTCCATTGCAATGTGTGAATCCATTATAGTCTAAGTACTGAGGTTTTCAAAGATCGTGCCTTGGGAGCAATGTTGGTTTGACGTCCACATTGCGAGTGTAATGCTGGTTGGATGCCCACATTACGACTCTCCTTAGGGCCCATTGCTAGGCCCGTACTTATCGTGTATAGGCCGTCCAGGTCCATCTGCATTATAAGATAGTTCATTTTATGATCATACGCATCATATGTATGCATGACATGAGAATTGTCTGATCATAGCATTTACCTTTGGGCAGATTGTTTATGGGCTCCCGGTTAGGCGGTGTTGCCCTACATGAGCGCACGATATGCGTAGGATTGGTTGCATGACTGGATAGCATGATTCATGCATTCCACATTTGTGTGACATGGTTATTGTACGCCCTAGCGACATCGGGGCCGTAGCCTCCACAGACAGATCGTGGTTGGCAGGATTGGATACTGTAAATCTTATTCTACATAGGGTACTATAGATATCCCTGGGTGAAAGTCCCTAAACCCTTATGGTACCAAGAGGTTACTCCAACGTCTAGACCGAGTGGGTAGATGAGCGTTGAGTGCCGATTACCAGACGGTTACGCTCTCCACTGTGTAGTGGTCGGTTGGAAGGGGTGCGACCTTATCCGCCCGAGAGTAGGGGGCAATGTTAGACTGAGTTTGACTAGCTCGAGGAATGGGTCCGCTATCGACGAGTCACGCCCGATATTGGCAGACAGATAGTGTGGTCTCTTCCACTTACCTTATTGCGCGTGATGTGGTGACAATCTGGTTTAGAGTGTACTAGACCCCGGTGATATTCCATATTTTGAGCTGTATTGAGGTGTGGACATAGATGAGGATCTGTATGCTTTAGTTGCATTGCACATCACATGGCCTTGGGATGGTCGATACCATTCATGTCTTGCATCACATAAGCCTTGGTACGGCTCATGATATTATAGATCCATCTGCATTTTTCGCTTTACTCTGATATTGCATGTTCATATTACTACCTTGCGCACAAACTTTCACCACCCTCTAAGCTTTCTGTAAGCTTATGCACGACCATTGCTTGCAGGTGACGTTGGATCGCAGCAGCGCTGAGACAGGAGCACGTTGCTGAGCATTTTGAAGTTTTTGATCTTTACCATTGTATTTCCCTTTATGCTCATTGTACTTGTAAAGTTTTTGATCATTGTGAAAATGTAATGGAGTTCTTGGTTATTGTTTGTGAGTTATGCCTTTGGTTATGCTTATTACGAATCAAACTGATATTTAAAATCCTTCTCGTAGCATCCTAGGATCGGAACCTGGCGAATGGAAGCTAGGAGCCGAGAATGGGGTTCTACGGAGGCTGTCGGCGTCGGATTAGGTGATCGGAAATTTTGTGAGCCCGATTTTCGAGTTTGGGGCGTGACAGAAGTTGGTATCAAAGCATAACTTGGGAATAACCAAGAACAACATTAATGTCTGCTATGAGTGAAGAATGGCTAAGTCCCGAAGCTCGGATAGCTTCGTGACCTTCCAATATAGACCGTTAACGTGCGTACATTCGAGAGTTTTGAAGTTGATAGGCGCCTTCGCTCTTTCCTGTAGGACATGGCACCTGGGAGAGTTACCCGATCGACTCCCGCACCACCACCTGAGGATTCTGCTTCACCATCGGAGGCTCCAGCTTTACCACCTGCGTCTCTCATTCCACCCTCAGAGATCCCTACTTCTTTCCCTGAGGATGACATTCCTCCACCTGAGGCCGATGAGGAGCCGACCGTGACTGTGAGTGCCTCTCAGTTACAGCAGATGTTACAGGCTGTGACAACCGCACTCCAAGGACAGGGCAGACGCCCAGCTATTTCACCAGCTCAGGCAGAGCAGGAGCGCGCGAGCGCCTTACTTCGTGAGTTCAGACAGATTGATCCCCCACGTTTCCAGGGCGAGCCAGATCCGACCGCAGCAGAGAGATGGCGCTCCGATGTGGAGAAGATTTTTGACACCATGTCGTGTACGACTGAGCAGCGAGTCCGGTTAGCAGTATTTCTCTTTCAGGGTGAGGCCGAGCATTGGTGGACCTCCGTGTTGCCGGACCTAAGTATGTATGGACATGGGAGGACTTTGTTGATCGATTCGAGGAGCAGTACTTCCCCGACCAAATCCACCGTCAGCGAGCCTTAGAGTTCGAGACTCTAGTGCAGGGAGACATGACCGTGGCACAGTACGCGGCCCGTTTTGTGGCTCTATCGAGATTCACACCGTACATGGTTGATGACGAGGGACGGAAGGCCCACCGCTTCAAGCACGGCTTGCATTACGGCCTTCGAGGTCGTGTTATTGGCCATGAACTCCCTACCTTTCAGGCAGTGGTGCGGAGGGCTCAGATTTACGAGACTAAGTGGGCCGGTTCTCAGTCTGATCGTGGTCAGAGGAGAGACTAGAAGAAGTAGGCTTCTTCCAGTCCTTCCCAGCAGCATCGACCACAGCAGCAGAGGCGCACAGGTCGCCTAGCTTTCCGAGCACCATCAGCACCAGCAGCACCTCCACCACCACCTCAGAGGTAGTTCACCGGCACTTACTTCAGGTGCGGTGCGACGGGACACCGTTCATGAGAGTGTCCCAGCCCCCAGCAGCAGCAGAGAGGTCCACAGCAGCAGAGACCTCCACCGCAGCAGCAGAGACCCCCACAGCAGCAGCGACAGCAACCTCCACTACTGAGGCCACCTCAGCAGCAGCATCAACATTAGCACTAGCCTCAGAGGCCGCAGCAGCAGAGGCAGCAGTTTTAACCGCCTCAGCAACCCCATCAGCAGCAGCAGCACGCTCAGAGGGGACAGGCACCTCCCCAGCCGGCTCAGGCTAGGTTTTATGCAGCTCAGCAGGACCCTCAGTCTTCTGGAGGAGTTGTTGAGGGTATACTTCCAGTTTCTGTATGCATTGCACGTGTACTGTTTGATTCTTGCGCATCACATTCTTTTGTGGCCGAGAGCTTCTGTCGATCGGCTGGCTTACCGTTAGAGTCTGCTGGTGAGAGCCTATCAGTATCGACTCCCTTGGGGAGGACTGTAGTGTTAGGACGATTTTACTCGTCATGCACCGTTCTAGTTGGGGATACCTTCCTGCCCACTGATTTGTTTGTTTTGCCTATGTTTGAATTCGACGTCATCCTGGGGATGGATTGGCTCGCTGAATATTATGCCATTTTGGATTGCGCCGCGAGGACCGTCACGTTTTGTTTACCCGACGTGTCACAGTTTCAGTTCATTGCAGAGGCCAGAGGAGAGAGGTTGTCTTTTTTAATGTCTTGCGCCTTAGAGGAGCCTGTTGCCGTTTGCATCGACCATTTTCCCATAGTATGCGATTTTTCCAATGTGTTCCAGGAGATTCCAGGATTATCGCCTCGCCGACTCACCGAGTTCCAGATCGATCTCGTGCCCGGTACCGTGCCTATGTCGAAGGCCCCGTATCGTATGGCACCGTTAGAGTTACGGGAACTGCAGAAGCAGTTGGACGAGTTACGTGAGTTGAGTTTTATCCGTCCGAGCAGTTCGCCGTGGGGAGCACCGGTACTCTTCATGAAGAAGAAAGATGGTTCGTTGAGGCTCTGCGTTGACTATCGCGAGCTCAACAAAGTCACGATCAAGAACAAGTACCCGCTCCCTAGGATTGATGATTTGTTTGACCAGCTACAGGGTGCACAGTTCTTTTTGAAGATTGACCTGCGTTCCGGTTATCATCAGATTCGGGTCCGAGATGAGGACATTACGAAGACAGCATTCAGGACGCGTTACGATCATTTTGAGTTTCAGGTCATGTCCTTCGGACTGACCAATGCACCTGCGGTCTTCATGTAGCTGATGAACGAGGTTTTTCGCCCATATCTGGATCAGTTTGTGGTAGTCTTCATCGATGACATTCTGATCTATTCGAGGACCCGTGAGGAGCACGAGCAGCATTTAGAGATTACTTTGCAGACCCTCCGCTCACACCAGCTGTATGCGAAGCTGGAGAAGTGCGAGTTCTGACAGGAGGAGATGAAGTTCCTCGGTCACGTGGTGATGAGGGAGGGTGTCGTAGTGGACCCTTCGAAGGTCGAGGCAGTGCGACAGTGGGGCCAGCCCACGACTGCGACAGAGATTCGTAGTTTCCTTGGCTTGACGGGCTATTACCGACGTTTCATCGAAGGTTTTTCTCGTATTGCAGCCCCGCTGACCAGGTTGACTCTGAAGGGCGCAGAGTTTATTTGGAGTGAAGCCTGCGAGCGAGCATTTATGGAGTTGAAGGACCGTCTGACGTCCGCTCCTGTCCTCACTCTTCCCTTTGGGAGTGACGACTTCATTGTATTCACTGATGCCTCGCATATCGGTTTGGGTGCTGTCCTGATGCAGCACGGGAGACCAGTGGCCTTTGCGTCTCGTCAGCTCAAGGTTCATAAGCTGAACTATCCTACGCATGACTTAGAGCTGGCTACAGTTGTCTTCGCACTGAAGGTGTGGAGGCACTATCTTTACGGGGTTAGGTTCGAGCACTTCTCTGATCACAAGAGCTTGAAGTACCTCTTCTCGCAGTCTGAGTTGAATATGAGACAGAGGCGCTAGATGGAGCTCCTGAAGGACTATGATTTCGACCTCCAGTACCACCCGGACAAGGCGAACGTGGTGGCAGATGCCCTCAGTCGTCAGCCACGAGGCCTAGTGGCGCATATGATGATTCAGGAGTGGCGGATGCTTGAGGATATCGCAGCGTATGACTTTGAGTTCGGCCTGCAGTCTTCCATTGTACAGTTATCGAGCTTGTCGATTCAAACCTCTCTTGTCGCTAGGGTGATCGAGGCTCAGCAGGCTGATCAGTCGTTGTAGAGTTATATAGCTAAGGCAGCATCTGAGGGTCAGGCAGATTGGCAGATTGGTACAGACGGTGGATTCGCTTCAGAGGCCGATTATGTGTCCCGGATATTTCAGAGTTACGCAGAAATCTTATGACTGATGCACATCGATCGCGATTTTCTATCCACCCGGGCTCGACGAAGATGTACCGTGACATGAGGCGACAGTATTTTTGAGCGGGGATGAAGCGCCAGATCGCCAGTTTTGTGGCCGAGTGTGACACGTGCCAGCGTATCAAGGCCGATCATCAGAGACCTCCTGGTCTATTGCAGCCGTTGAGTGTCCCGATGTGGAAGTGGGAGCACTTGTCGATTGATTTCATTATGGGTTTACCGAGGACTCAGCGCGGTCATGACGTCATCTGGGTTGTCATGGATCGTCTGACGAAGTCGGCACATTTTCTTGCGATGTGTGCGACTTGGTCTATGGACCGGCTTGCGAGACTATTCATCGAGGAGATTGTGAGACTGCATGGCGTTCCAGTCTCGATCGTTTCTGACCGAGACTCGAGGTTCACGTCTCAGTTTTGGAAGAGCTTCCAGCATGCGATGGGGACTGATTTGCAGCTCAGCACCGCGTACCATCCGCAGACCTATGGCCAGACCGAGAGGGTCAATCAGATACTTGAGGATATGCTTCGGGCCTGCGCGATTGACTTCGGGAGTAGCTGGGATGAGCATCTGCGATTGGCTGAGTTCGCGTACAATAACAGCTATCAGGCGACCATCGGCATGGCTCCTTTTGAGGCACTATATGGCAGACCATGTAGATCACCGAGTTGTTGGACCGAGGTAGGAGAGCGCCGTCTCCTAGGTCCCGAGCTTGTACAGGAGACTTCAGAGGCTATTGACATCATCAGGTAGAGGATGCACACAGCTCAGAGCCGACAGAAGAGTTTTGCTGATCATCGGCGTCGTCCCTTGGAGTTTGATGTAGGGGACCATGTGTATCTCAAGGTCTCACCCATGAAGGGAGTAGTTCGATTTGGAGCGAAGGGCAAGCTTGCCCCGAGATTCATAGGACCTTTTGAGATCACTGGGCGCGTTGGCGCCGTGGCCTATCGGCTTGCCTTGCCATCACAGTTGTCTGGCATCCACGACGTTTTTCACGTCTCCATGTTGAGGAAGTGTGGGTCAGACATAGTTCCCGTTATTGATTGGCAGCCGTTGGAGGTTCGTGAGGACGCTTCTTACATTGAGCAGCCAGTCCGTATCCTTGATCAGAAGGAGCAGGTCCTCAGAACCAAGGTCATTCCGTTGGTGAAGGTGCAGTGGGGTCACCATTCTGTTGAGGAGGCTTCTTGGGAGCGTGAGGCTGAGATTCGAGAGCGTTATCCTCATCTCTTTGATGGTTGATCATGTGATGTATTTTGTATGCTATCTTCGATACTATATGATGACATTATGTCGTTTCTTTTCATAAGTAATGCTTAGTTGCGATGCTTGTGTAAATTTCGAGGATGAAATTTTTATAAGAAGGGGAGAGCTGTAGGACCCATATCTTGGTCCGTACCATTCCACAGACTTCCGCGGTCTTACCGGTCGAATTCTGGTAACCTTCGACCCTTAAACAATATCGACGCGCGACCCTGATACATGTACCGACAACCCGAGTCGACTCAACCAGAGACCAATACCATAGCGATCGCGCCGTCGTTGCGGTTCCGATGCCGCGACTCACACGCCGAGGCGATACCCTGGTCAAGAGATAAGGGCCAACATTCGATGCGAGAAAACGCCGCGTGTTGCAAAAACTAAGAAAATCTCTACGATATGTCACATCAATCACATCAATCCCATCAATCAATCACCTATCAATCCATCACATGTCAAGTACACATCACTTCCATCCCTTTCCCCAAGCAACCACAAAAGTCTCCCAAACCCATACCTCTCTTACACAAAAAGCCACAAAAGTCTTCACCACCCATACCTCTCTTATACAAAAGCCACAAAAGTTAAAGATTTCTTACACAACCATCACTCACCCATCCATCCATCACTCTCTCTCTCTCCCTTTACAACTCTCTCTCTCTTTCTCTCTTTCCCATTTCAAAAATCCCAAAGCCAAAGAGTCCACACGTATGGAATTTGCAAGAGCTCCTAAGCTCCAAGTGGCCCACCTTCCTACCCCAAAATATCCCATCTCAACTCTCCATTCTTCATCTTAACCATTGAAGTTGAAGCTAAGGTGCCAAGGAACCCCTAGGAGCAAGAAGATCGGACAGTGGGTGCCTCTATAGGATAGTTTTTCTTATTTTTATGGTGGACCAAGTGAGGCCCACCAATCCATGGTGTGGATCTCACTGGGAACCCTAAAAGGTGGTCGATGGACCACTTGGATCATCATGATCATTCCATGATGGGGCCATTCTCCATAGACCCCCATCATGATGTTTATTTTCTTTAGAAAGGTCATCTAGACCATCCATATTGGTGGGGAAAGGATCCCCACCATTGATCATTAGTTTTGATGGTCACATGTGCAAAATGACCCACTTGATGTATGATTTCATGTATGGGAGGGGCCATAATGACGAAGTCCCTCCATCACAAGCCGTGTCCCACTCTCCATGTCTCTCTCTCTCTCTCTTTTATTTTTTATTATTTTTTTTATTTTATTTTATCTTATTTTATGTGATGAGGTTGTGTGGCCCACTTGAATGGACCCCACCTTGGGATTTATCTCATTCAAATTTTTATTCAAGTGGGGCCCACCTTATATGTTGAATCCATGACAAACATCAGTGGTGGCCCACTTCATCAGGGCCCACCACACTATTTTCTAAGGAGGTCCATCGTCCAGCGTCTGGGACGCTGGACGTCCCTGTAACCAAAAAAAAAAAGGAAAGAAGAAAAGAGTTTTTGGGGTGGTCCCCTCGTATAGGCCCCACCCTGCTGTTTGTGTTCAATCCACGCCATCCACCACTTTTCCTGGGATATTTTAGGCGTTGAGCCAAAGAATGAGCTCAATCCAATGATCAGGCGGGCCGTACCAGAGAAAATGGTACTTTTACTCCTCCAAGCCTAGTAATGCCCATTTTGTGGTTTCTACACTCCAAATCAGTGCCAGAGATGAGGTTGGTGTGGCCTGTTTGGGCCCTAGAATCAAGTGGGCGGAGTGGATTTCCCATCAGTGGGTCCCACCTTTATTTTTTTTAAAACACAAAAAAAATAATAATAAATAAATAAGGGTGGCAGCAGCGCTGCCACCGTTTGAAGGCAGCAGGCGCTACCTGCGCACGCCCGGACGGACGGACGTAAGGGGGGCCCATGGCCCTGCGTGTGGACCCCACCATAATGTCTATTTGTCATCCAACCTACTCATGAGGTGGGCCATCCCAGTGGTGGGCCCCCCTCCAAAAATGAGTCAGATCCAAAACTCAGGTGGCCCACACCACGCGAAACAGTGTGAATTGAATTCCATCGTTGAAAAGTTTCTGGGGCCCACAGAAGTGTTGGATCAAGCTAAAATTTTTGCTGTCCCTTCATACAGGTCTGAGTGACCTTATGAACGGGTTGGATTTCAAATAAACATCACGGTGGGCCACATACGTGGGACCCACAGTGATTCATGTATTTTATTCACACCTCCACGGTCCGTGGACGGTGACGCCCACTGTGATTTGTGTTGTATCCACACCGTCCCCACTGGACGGTGGGGCCCACATATATATATTATTATATTATATATATATATATATATATATATATATTACATATAATATTGTATATATTACATATATTATCTTATATGTAGTTTATATATTATATAATATATACGATTGTACGCCTTCATGTGGGCCCCACCATTGTCAGGCGATGCATCCAGACCGTCCATCCACTTGAAAAGATCATTTTAGGCCTATGGGTTAGGCCCATTTGAATTTCAAAGGGGCTATGGGCTAGGCCCATTTGGTTTATGAAATGCTTATGGGCTAAGCCCATTGGATTCATTTAAGGCCTAAGAACTTAGGCCCATTTGATGTGTTGCAAGTCCATGGGACTAGGCCCATTTGATGTACTTCAAGGCCCATGCACTTGGACCCTTTTGTTGAAATTTTAAAGCCCATGGAAGTAGGACATTTGATATATTGTAAGGCCCATGGGACTAAACCCATTTGATTATAAAAGGGTCCATGGGATTAGGCCCACTGGATTTATTTGAGACCCATGAGTTAGGCTCATTTTATTTGATTAAGGCCTAGGGGTTTAGGCCCATTTGACTCATGTTAGTTCTATGGGTTGAGGCCCACTTGATCTACATGTGGGGCCTAATTGGTGTGGCCCATTTGATACATATTAGACTCATATGACTAGGTCCAATTGATGCAATCCAAGGCCCATGGGTTTTGACCCATTGTAATGCACATAAGACCCATTGGTGTGGCCCATTTATGTGGCTCATCTGAAGAATAAAAGGCCCATAGGATATGGCCCATTTGATATATATGTAAGGACCAATGGGGACAACTTACGGTCCATTGCAATGTGTGAATCCATTATAGTCTAAGTAATGAGGTTTTCAAAGATCGTGCCTTGGGAGCAATGTTGGTTTGACGTCCACATTGCGAGTGTAATGCTGGTTGGATGCCCACATTACGACTCTCCTTAGGGCCCATTGCTAGGCCCGTACTTATCGTGTATAGGCCGTCCAGGTCCATCTGCATTGTAAGATAGTTCATTTTATGATCATACGCATCATATGTATGCTTGACGTGAAAATTGTTTGATCATAGCATTTGCCTTCGGGCGGGTTGTTTATGGGCTCCCGGTTAGGCGGTGTTGCCCTACATGAGGGCACGATATGCGCAGGATTGGTTGCATGAATGGATAGCGTGATTCATGCGTTCCGCATTTGTGTGACATGGTTATTGTACTGCCTAGCGACATCGGGGCCGTAGCCTCCACAGACAGATCGTGGTTGGCAGGATTGGATATCGCAAATCTTGTTCTACATGGGGTACTATAGATATCCCTGGGTGAAAGTCCCTAAACCCTTATGGTAACAAGAGGTTGCTCCAACGTCTAGACCGAGTGGGTAGATGAGCGTTGAGTGCCGATTACCAGACGGTTACGCTCTCCACTGTGTCATGGTCGGTTGGAAGGGGGTGCGGCCTTACCCGCCCGAAAGTAGGGGGTAATGTTAGGCTGAGTTTAACCAGCTCGAGGAATGGGTCCGCTATCGACGAGTCGCGCCCGATATTGGCAGACGGATAGTGTGGTCTCTTCCACTTACCTTATTGCACGCGATGTGGCGACATAGAGTGTACTAGATCCCGGTGATATTCCATATTTTGAGCTGTATTGAGGTGTGGACATAGATGAGGATCTGTATGCTTGAGTTGCATTGCACATCGCATGGCCTTGGGATGGTTGATACCATTCATGTCTTGCATCGCATAAGCCTTGGTACGGCTCATGATATTATAGATCCATCTGCATTTTTCGCTTTACTCTGATATTGCATGTTCATATTACTACCTTGCGCACACACTTTCACCACCCTCTAAGCTTTCTGTAAGCTTATGCACGACCATTGCGTGCAAGTGACCTTGGATCGCAGCAGCGCTGAGACAGGAGCACGTTGCTGAGCATTTTGGAGTTTTTGATCTTTACCATTGTATTTCCCTTTATGCTCATTGTACTTGTAAAGTTTTTGATCATTGTGGAAATGTAATGGAGTTCTTGGTTGTTGTTGTGGGTTATGCCTTTGGTTATGCTTATTACGAATCAAACTGTTATTTAAAATCCTCCTCGTAGCATCCCAGGATCGGAACCTGGCGAATGGGAGCTAGGAGCCGAGAATGGGGTTCTACGGAGGCTGTCGGCGTCGGATTCGGTGATCAGAAATTTTGTGAGCCCGGTTTCCGAGTTTGGGGCGTGACATCGGGTCCTTTTGAAGCAAATCTGATACATATCCACATTTATCGATTTTTTAACGATTGGAATGGGATGAAACATGGTGTAAACCCGTCAATTGATGGTCTAGAAGTAGTTTGGGGTCATCGTGTGTGATCAGGAGTGTACACGGACTCGATCTCGGCGATTGTTTTCAATAAACTTTCGCCGACTGGCGAAACTGAGAATCCTAAACTTGTTCCTAGATTTTTCTCCCACCCTCCTACGCTAAAGTGGCGTTAGCATATATCGTGTGACCATAACCCAGGTCCGGTTTAATCCAAATCATGCTCTAATACCAACTTGTAACACCCTGAATTGGGGGTCGAGCATATACCCAACTCCCGAGTTCCAACGCATCACTTATGCAATAAAGATAATATTGATTAAATGTTGTTTGTGTTAGTGCGTTAAACATGAGTGAGATTATACCAAAACAGCATATCATACTCCAGAGACAGTTGATTAACGCAAGCGGAAGAATGTGATATGTGTAGATAAAACCATAACGAAAGTACGTCTCCAGAATGTGATACTGCTACCAGGTTACACCTGTACATGTATACTCCCCAAAAAGAGATCCAAAATAATATACATGGGTGTCAAAAAAAATGTAAAGTGGTAAAGCTAATATCAACTTGTCAACATCCCAAAGATCCCCGACGATCAGGACACAGCTCACATGAACCCGCATGAGAACTGCATATAAGAGAAGGCATCCTCATTGTCTGTGAAGTCCGGCTCTACCTCATCAGTCACACCACCATCTACATCTAAAACAGAGTCTGGTTGGTGTTGCGAACACCTTTCCAAAATGTGGGAGTGAGTGATCAACTCAGTGGAATCATATGGCAAAGGTTAGCATGTTATCAATTCAATCAAGTAGGAATGATAAATCAGTACAACACTCATGTCCTAAGTACTCTTATTAATGCACGAATGACATGGATGTAATGATGCATGCCCTCGCCTACGCTCCCTCAGCGACTTCATCTTACGATCACGGCATGCAACACTTCCTCATTACTTGACCTGCTACGCCAAACGCACACGTAATGCGGTGCATGCAACATGATTAGCCAAGTTCTTACTTAGGTTTATTCATTCAGCAAGATTGGGAAGCTAAGGTACCTTCCTTATATCATTTCCCCAAGCAATGATCCATTCTAGGGTCGTCAGTCCTAGTAATTATCATACGATATTGCAGTTCTAGGTCACCACAAAAGGGCTCATCACCAAATCAATGTTGCTCCTGTGGGAAACACATCACACGCACAGGACGCAACATCTGATTAGTGTAGGCCTAGTTATACTCTAATGCTATGGAAAGACTCGTCGCCTCAACGAATACTTAGAATATGCTCGAAGTCACTACCAACGCTCGTCGCCAAGTCGTAGGCCAACAGCTCGAGTACAGTGTCCCATACCACCGTATTCGGCTCACGAGTTCAGTTTTCTCACTGGTCACTACAGGGAGGCTCGTCGTCCCAGCGTAGGCGGACAGATCTACCACGGTGTCCCATACCACCACATCTGGCTCATGAGTCTTAGGGGATCATGGTATAAAGGTTAACGGGATTTCACTAGTAAGTTTGGTACCCTAGATTCAAACAGTAGCATCCAAACATGGTGAACATACATCGGGTCAATCAGGTTATTTAACGAGCTCGACTAGCACAAGCGCACGTTGAGTTGATCGACATGAAGCGCATAAGCACTCCGTGTGGCCTAACCACTGTTGAAAACCGTAGTACGACTCGGATTCATCGGCACATCTTATGTGGCGAAAACAACATCAGCCACCAATTCATGGCCTGTTACCGATTTCCTAGACTATATAATAGCCCCAAGCACATTCATTTATAACAGGTAATCACATAAGATAGTGAAAGCAGTAGCGAATAAACAGTTTAACTCATATAATCATTTAAGCAGTTTAGCAAATACAACTGAAGCATGAATTCATACATAAGTATCCTATAGACACATATACACTACAAGACATCGTACATGGAGGAAATCATACACATCATTAAAATAATTGAGAATCATATCTCAACACTTGAATTTATTACAATTTACTAATTACTTAGTCATTTAGACATTTTTACAAACACCTAGTTTACATATTCCAACACACATAACATATGTTGGTTAGAATACATATTAGGGCAAATCCTTTCATCAAGAACTTGTTACACATACACCTAGCATATATATACAGCAATAAATCATGGCAAACATAGTTTCAAATTTTATACATATATGATTATTACTACAAATACATGGAATACCCTACATACAACATAGTGTATACATATATGTAAAGTAAAACAGACAACGCATTTAGCATGCGTAATGGCACCCACATTAGTAATAAATCATTATTTGACATTGAAAGCCTTGAAAACCATAACCTAGACGCATATAGTCCGCACCTTACGCAGATAAATGCATATCGAACTCAGTTTGTATGTCAAGTCGTTGTCCACAACACGAGAGCCACCTATAGCACTCAATAGGTTAGCTATTTCATTACTTAGACTATTTGAAACCCTAGAATGGATTAGGGTTAAGTTTTCTTACCTAATCTTGGGATTAGAATCTCCGGAATAACGATCCGGTAGCAGTGGATAAGCATGTGGAGTAGCAGGGATTGAATCCCATGAATAACTCCAACTCTTCTCTATCTTTCCTTCTCTTTCTCCTCTTCTCTTCCTTGGGGTTTTTAGGAAATTCGTATGGAGTGTATGAGAGAGGGTTTAAGGCCCTTATATAGGCCTAGAACTGATGAAAATAGCCCTAGGGCCAAGGTATACTTAGGTTATAGCCAAAGAAGGTTTGTTCCGATCCAACGAAGCATTTTTGGAAGTCCCTTTACTGAATGTAGTCGGACTTAACATCACTAATATTAGATCTTGATCAAGTTAAGTTTTCAGTCCGATCGGGTTTCTAGATCGACCGTGGCGGACCAATTTTAGTTCAACAGTTACCGAAACTCGATCAAGGTCACATATACATAGGCATGTATAGGATATTTCCTCTGATCCCAGGGTAACTTTGGAAAAATTTCAATGGTCAGAATGCTTATAATCGGTCCACAAGCGACACGACTCAAATTACTTAAATTCATATTTAATTTTCTAAAAACCTTCACATTCTCACACTCTTCACTCCGAACTCAAGAAAATAGTCTCAGGACCTCATCTGTACTTGATTTTCGAGGAGGTTGTCAAGTCCAACTAAGCAGTCATAATTGTCTAAGTTCATCGCTATCGGACTTTCGACGTGCGGTCCAGGTCCGTTATGGAGTTTCTGAATGCTCCCGAGAGCAATTGGGTTTAGAGTTGGATTCTAAATTTCAGGACAATGTAGCGTTAATGATTCTACATATTTTGGGTCTTGCAGATCAGATTAAAAGTGATTTGTGCTAATTTCACAGGTAATCATGTTTAACACTAAGTTAATTCTCGCCTAATTTATAAAGGATTTGGTTCTGAGAGATTTCTACCTAAGGTGGTACTCGGTTCTTTGTATGGATTTTTTCGAGTCGTTACAGTTGTTGATGGGCTACTCATTTTTTTAATCAATCTAATCTCCTCTTTTGCCAACATTTTCCCAGAGATACCCATTGCAGATGAGCGCTTTAATGTCTTCCTTGAGGTCAAAACAGTCGCTTGTTAAATGGTCGTTATCCTGATGAAAATGGCAATATTTTCACTTATTTCGTCTGTCAAGACCAGACTTCATCTTGCTTGGCCATTTGAGGAGGCGTTTGTCTTGGATTTCCATAAAGACTTACTCGAGTGTCTTATTAAGAGGAGTATACGTACTAAACTTACTATCAGATCACTTGTTTAGATGTTGGCTTCCTTACGATTGGTCCTTCCTCTTCTTGCTTCCGCTAGCCGAGCTGAGCTCTTTGTTTGGTCATCATTCTCTGGCCATTGTTCCTTTACTTGGGGCAACCTTTTGTAGACTGGAAGCTTCCTCGGCATCCAAATACTTCTGTGATCTATTCAGAAGGTTGGCCATCATCAAAGGAGGATTTTTGTCGAGCGAGAAGAGGAACTTAGCTTAGTCAAAACAATCTCTTCAGAGTGCACCCGTACTTGCATCACTTCAAGATCGAAGCACTTGATGTTGGTAGTTCTACCTCCTTTTAAATGATATGGAGAAGGTGAGAGGTTGGTTTAAGTCTTTCCTTCCCCCGGATAAAGTTAGTGATGAAAACTTTGCCAATCTAGGAGAAGGAACTAATCGATTGTGGTTTTAACTGTCTGAACCACTTTCAAGCTACTCCTGTCAAGGTTAATGGAAATGCACGACACATAACCGCAGTAGATGCATTGCGGAGCTCCATCCAAACCTTAAATGATTCCAAATGCTCGAATGGGTGGTGGTTTCGAAAAACTAAGCAATTTGTGGCATGCGAAATCTATCCAGCAATTGCGCCTGCATTATGTCAACGGTGAACAGAGACTCGGTTTCCTCTAATATCGCCTCCACTAGGGTCGAAGTGTTTGCATGGCCTGTCGTATATAGTCGATCTGGCCATGTAAGCCCTTCAATGCGGCTTCCCATGGCTCACTGCTCTCGGCCATAGCTTCAACGGCTACCTCGGGAGACTTGTCGCGCTTCTTCCTATCCAGTTCGTGACGAAGGTCAGAAGCTAGTAGAGCTGTAGTATTGAAGATGTGAGAAGGTGCTGGCCTTACCGACCCAAGTTGTCGGCTCCTATGGGGGGCAGCGGGCGTGTTAGAGGGATGAGCAAGATCTTGGACTAGTTGCTCAGCTTCATGCTCGGTCCCTTGTTCATGCCAAGGCTGTAGTTTCTCCAGCAACTGTCTCATAGAGTTCATATTGTTGTTTAACGCTTCAACCTGTTGCTCAAGGGAATTCAGTTATCCTCCCATATTACGTGATCGTTGTGCCTGCCTCGTAGGAGCGGAGTTAGCCTGCAGTTAGGAAGTGGAATCCTGATGGCTGCCTGGTTTCTTCGGTGGTGCAAGATTGAGCGCAACGGAGGAGGCCTACGCTTTCTTCTTCCCCTTTGCCATTGTTGAACTTTTGAAGTGGTAAGGATGACTTTCGATGTCGTTCCTGCAGACGACACCAAACTGTTGATACAGTTTTCTGGTTAACCCTTCTTGAACCCTTAAGTACATGCACAAAGAACAAAACAAGGAAGACCCTGGCTAGTGCAGGAGACCCTCCGATGTCAAAGTCAGGGATCTGAATCTTGTAGAAGTGGTCTTAAAGTAGAGACAGTAAATGAGTGTGTACCTTTTGCCATTAGAGATCCCTATATTTATAGTTGAGGAGAAATAGTGACGTAGAGGGATCCTCCCGGTTTAATAAGTGCGTGTTGTAGATAGATTAGGATTCATAACGTATGGGGGTCTCCTAAGATCTTCAGCAGAGATCTCAGGATCTTGAGCTTATTGCGGATTAGCTTCCACGATCTTTAGAGAAGACTTCAAATCGCTCCCTTGGATGAGGTTGGACTACGAATACGGATAAGGTTGGATGAGCTTATTCTCGGCTACCGACTTATCATTTCAATTAGGAAGAACATCTTTATAGAAGGTTCTTCTTATGTCTAATTTTTGTAGCATTTAACTTATTCATGAGTTCTGATGGCCTTTCAAGGTTGTTCCTCAGATAATCCATTCTGAGACGGGTTACCACAAGGTCAACTTTGGTCATGCCAACGTATGTTGTACCTATCTATATTGAACCAAGCTTTCTTCTTAACCCGGTAGTAGGATTCTTTATCATCGATTGTGCATCGGGGTGTGCCTGATCTCTACATTATCTGCAAGTCTACTTTCAAAAATACGTTAACACGTATAGCTTGTACTCCCTTGCCACATGTTATCGAGAGTGTGCTGAATTTCGGTTGTACGTAAGTCTCACATGGCAACGTCCTTCTAGTAGGTTTTGATCCATGGTGTATGAGACGGCCAATTTACAGCTGCCAAATATAGTACGAGTTTTGTTGCAGGTAACCATTACGGGCCCTCGTGCACGTACCTTGCCGAATCAGGAGGGAATATGCGTGGCCCACTACCTGACAACTAGCAGATTTGACAGTGAAAGCGATCTTTCAATCACCGGGTCCTGTTTTATTTTTGTCCGTTGGTTGAAAATTAATCGATATGAGAAGATGATCCTAGCCATCAATTTCACCAGTTGAATTCATCTTCATCTAGATTCTCGATTTGAAGGCCATCATCCACGTGAGGAGCACTACCTGTCCGGTTTAATATTCAATTGTAGCCCATTAGCTGGAATGCCCACCAGATGGACAATTTGGATTCACAACCTCCGACCATGTGTCAGTCTCGAGGCTAGAAAAGTCCACTGCCTGATCCACCGCACAATAGGCAAGCGCGTGGACTACCAAAGTAGAAGTGCCGTCCACCAGTCGGATTATTTCCATCGGAGGTATATCCCGACTAGACAGGCCCTCAACCGCCTCCTTTTCGAGCAAAACTGATCCTGACCCTTCGGTTGACCAGCCTATCTATAATCTTGACGGTCCCCAGATCGAACCACTAGGGCCGCCACAGTGAGATCCATACTGTACTCATGATCTATTCATTGTGTGACCCACCTCTTGAACGGCTCAAATCACCCATATACATGGGCTAATTGGCGGACTAGCTGTTCACTTCAGTAGTCCTCAAACTACTGGACTGCGCCTCGTAGTTTTGTACCATGTTTTAAATAATAGTCTGGTTGAACTCCCCAAAGGAAAAAAATAAAAACGCTAGTCAAGTGGGGCCCACCACATTATTTTTTATAGTTGGTAGAAATGAAAGTCCCATATGGACGAGAAGATCGATCACTTCCGATCTCATCACACAAAAGAAAAGAAAATGAGATCAAAAGTTTATCATTTTCTCGTACTTTTATTACGTTCTTTCATTTTTCTCACTCCTTTCTCTCCTTCAAGCGAAGAACCAGTCGGCTACGGCTATGATCTTCGATCCATCGCCGTTGATCCCTCCGGAAAGTCGTTGACGGCCCACTTGGGTCTTATCAAAAGCTCACCCGTCTACGGACCCGATCTTCTCAATCTCATACTTGTAGCCAGGTAAGGAGAAAGAATCAGCCTATGTACACAATTGTTTTTGTGTATAATCCCTCACGTAATAATAATCATGATCAATTGTTTCTATAGGCTATACACTGTTGTTTTGGTGTATGTTCTAGAAAACCCGATCCGAGTAAGGAATCAGATAATACTCGGGTTTTTTCAGTTCTGAAAGTGGGACTCTTGGTTCATCGATCCAGATCATTCCTCTGTCATGACCCACGGTGGATGGACCACACCCCGAAAGTTTCATGGAACAGAAGATCTTAGCACTGATCCTGGGTCTGTTTCAGTTGAATTGGAGTGAGTACCGTTGATGTATTCTGTTTCAGTTGAATTGGAGTGAGTACCGTTGATGTATTCTGTTTCAACTGTCTATTTGTCAGTTCGGTTGTCCAATTCTAGTTATTTTCGGGACATGGTCCATCCATGGAAGCGCCAGGGCCTTCCTTTTAAACTGAAAACCCCAAATTATATACCGTGCAATGAGTTGGATGGACGGATAATATGATTCCTCAGACATCTTTTCTAAGTCCATACACATTGACATGTCAGCTAACGCACGACAGGTGCAAATCCAAGCCATCCATTACAATAGTGGCACCGTGTAGATTCCCTGTCCCACGCATAATGTTGGTCCACTAGTCAGATGGGCCACAATTAACTGAACAAACGCCTAGTTGTGAAAAATACAGCTGAAGTTCCGTAGAACCCATCAACTTATTACTCGTATCATTGCCTAACTACTCAATGGACCATTTTATCTTTGGGGGAGCGGATTAGGTGAGACCTGGATTCACTGAGGTGGGTGGGACCCCTGACTGTGGGGCTCACGGTGATGTAAGTTCCTTAAATCCACACCGTCCAACCATTTTGACAGCTCATTTTAGGGCATAATCCCAAAAATGAAGCGGACTCAAATCTTAAGTGGACCACACCACAGGAAACAACGAGTGATTGAATCTTCACCATTGAAAACTCCATCGATTCCACTGGAATGTTTATTTACCATCCAGCCTGTTGAAAAGGTCAAAAACACCTTGATGAAGAGACCAAATAAGTATCATCCTGATCTAAAGCTTTGGTGGCCTATAAAAAGTATTTAATGGTCAATCATCACTGTTTCCTGCGCAATGGTCTAGTTGGGATTTGGATCAGGTTATTTTTCAGATCATATTCTAAAATGAGCTTTCAATACTGCTAGGATATAATCAAATACATCACAGTGGGCCCACAGTCAGGTCCCACCCACCTCGGTGGATCCGCGGTCTCACCTAATCAGCCCCCATCTTTTGGACGTTGTGGGGTCCACCGAATGGTCACGCTACCACATGTGGCGTCGTGTGCCCTTGGCACAGAAATATACTTGTGCACAAGAAACAACGAGTGATTGAATCTTCACCATTGAAAACTTCATTGATTCCACTAGAATGTTTATTTTCCATCCAACCTGTTGATAAGGTTAAAAACACCTTGATGAAGAGACCGCATAAATATCATCTTGATTTAAAGCTATTGTGGCCATAAAAAGTTTTTAATGGTCAATCATCCCTGTTTCCTGCACAATGGTCTATCTAGGATTTTGATCTACTTATTTTTTACATCATATTCTAAAATGAGCTTTCAGTGCTGCGGGGATATAATCAAATACATCGCAGTGGGCCCACAGTCAAGTCTCACCCACCTCGGTGGATCCAGGGTCTCACCTAATCAACCCCCATCTTTGGGACGTTGTGGGGTCCACTGAATGGTTACGCTGGCATATGTGGTGTCGTGTGCCCCGGGCACATAGATATACTTGTGTACAGAAAACAATGAGTGATTGAATCTTCACCATTTCCTGCACAATGGTTTATCTGGGATTTGAATCAACTTATTTTTTATATCATATTCTAAAATGAGCTTTCAATACTACAGGAATATAATCAAATACATCACAATGGGCCCACAGTCAGGTCCCATCCACCTCGGTGGATCCAAGGTCTCACCTAATCGGCCCCATCTTTAGGACGTTGTGGGGTCCACCGAATGTTCACGCTGGCATATGTGGCATCGTGTGCCCCAGGCACATAGATATACTTGTGCCTAGGATTGTGTGGAGCTACAGAGATCTTCGCTACATATCAATTCCGTCCATCAGTTTTTAAAGACCACAATAAGATGTGAATAAATCAGGCATGTCCAAAACTCACATGTCCCATACCACATGGAATGTTGTATTTTAAATTATTTTAAATCAAATTGGTGTTTCAAAATATTTGTTGGGACGGGTCGTGGCTATAGTTGCGCACGTGCCATACAGATGTGTCTTTTTAACAAGTCTGCAAGGTTACATCCTTTCATATTTTTTGTTTTGAAAGTTTGTCTTTCAAGCCTAATTGTCACACCAATTGGGTTTAAACCCAATAGTCACAACCCTTTTAAAAGAGTATCTTTACACCCTTAAGGGTGTCTTTTCAAAGTCTATAAATAGACTTTTACTTTTTTATTTTAATATGTATTAGAAAATCAGATTTTTTTCTTAAAAAATCATGTTTAAGTATTTTCTAGTTCGGGTTAAGACTACAAGTGGTTTGAGCCCATGTACAATGAGTGTACCGCTGGGATCGGGTCATAGTCGTTGTATCTTGAAGACTGATTACTCTGGAAACCGTTGCACTTGGGACATTATTCAAGGGAAGCAAATTTGATTTTAAGTCGAATGACTCATATCATGCCTCAACTTCTATAAACCAATAAGTTTTTTCTTATTGTCAATTTAAATTTATTTTGTTTAATTGATTTTTCAAACTCCATATCTCAACAATATTGAAATCGAATTTGAGTTTGAAAAATTACTTGAAGATATGATAGTGTAGCTAAGTGCACCATGGCCACACATACTTAGGTTTAGTGTGAAACATTTCACATGTTATGTGAATAGGGTCATCTATCGATGCTTGCAAGTTTCGTAATGGCCTATTTAAAAAGAAAAATGATTGGTCAAGATCATACACATGCTTATCTATGCAATAAATTTTTAACAGTATGGTAGTGTTGTGCTTTCCTAGTGCATTGATTAGTATTATGTAACACACCAAATTATGGCAAGTCATATGCCTTAAAACGTGGCATGCATCTCATAGAAAGGGTAATTCATCCTGCCCATAAATTAAAAAATAAAAATAAAAAATGGTGGGTACAAAATTGGTCTTTACTTAACATAAAAATAATAATTATTTAAATAAATTTTTATTTTTTATTTTTTAAAAAAAGGAAAGGTGAGATTGTATCAGTGGAAGTTAACATGTATGTATTAACAATGCATGCATTAAAAAAAATCACAATGATAAATCAAACTAATTATTTAATCATCTTGTGACCATAAAGCCAAACCATTGATTCATATGATCCAACTATAGTCTTTTTTTTATGATGTAAATTTCTTTCTGCAAGTTAAAATAGGATTTTAATCTTTATTTTACACACATCTCTGTTGCACTCTCCTCTAGTGGGTGTTTTGATTAGAATTGTCCATCCAGTGAATCCTGTCATGAAAACATATCTACCACCGCATCATTTCCTAAATTCACGATCTTCTTTGGTAATAAATGATCCCAGCCATTCTAATTGTGGACAAATGTTAACGGCTAAGAGAGAAATAGACAGGATGCTCCACATTCATGGGAAGAAAATTGCCAGATCTGGAAAGACTTGAATGTCCCAATAATGAGATTTTCTTCGACAATCTCATTAAAAATAATAAAAATAATAAAAATAAAAACAATGAAAAATCATTTGATAACTTATATCTTAACTGTTTGATCATGATATTATAAATGTTCTTCTTTGTTATTTGCACTTAGATCAATGATCTATATTATACCATCTCAAAGATACTCACCGACAGAGATTGTAGATGCTACTCCATTTTTTTTAAAGGTGGAGAAGGGAGGTAATTATAACCGTTTAAATTATAATTTAAAAAATATATATAGAGAGATTTTATATGAAAGAGTTTTGTTGATTTTTATGGGCTAGACGTGTGCTGCTATTTGAATATTCATGATGAAGTTTTTGTTAAAAAAAAAAATCACGAAAAAAATGAAAGATAGTTGTGGGCTTTTTTTTTTATGTTAATTAGAATCATCTATCATAACTGCTCGTGAATTTATTCTCTCATGGATTTGTTCTCTTAAGCAACCTTTTACTACTTTAATAGAGTACCGTGGTTCATACACATACAATCTATAATTTTATATGTTATATGTCTATGGACAATCTTATTCGGCCCAACTTTTAGTAATTAAGACTATTCAACTAATGTACTGGACCATGTATAATTTGTGTCACCAAAATATTTTTTCTATTAGACAATCTTACATGTCCAACTTGTGAGAGAAATTCAGATGGGATATTTTGGAAGATATTTGACCGCCATTGATGGTGGGTAATATAAGAGTGCATGATCTGGATCATGAAAAGATGGGACCTTTAATATGTTGGTGATAGAACAAAATATAATATGTCATTTTGATCAGGTGCATGTTAAAGAGTTGACTTTTGTGTGATTGATATGCATAGAATGAATAACTATATTAATGTTGATCTTTAGTAAAACATCACTCTTCACATGTTTAAAGCATGAGTAGTTCATTAATGAGTCCTTATTTGTATTCATAACGATCTAAAAATTAAATTATAAGTTGGACTAGTCATGAGTGTAGTTAACCTTTATGATAATGAGTGCACATAAGAAATATAAGGGTATGCTATCTTAAACTTGATTAGACCAATGGCCAAATCTATCAAACCATGGGCCCATTTATCACTGTGTATCTATAAATAACCACATTATTCCTTTTGTATTATTGTTATATCATGTGGCCTTTGATCCATCGTATGTGGGTTGATGATTGATATGTTTAAGTCTTATATTCATGTGTTATATGTACAGAATATATTCTTCTCATTATAACATGAAACATTAAACAATATATGGCTCTTGATACATAGACACTTAGAAATTGTACATATATGGAAAAGATCTTATTTATAAATATTTTAAATTGTGGGGGTTATGTACTTAGATGCATTGATAAAAATCAAATTAGTTCATAGATACACTTAGATATGAATGTAACAATGGTCCAAAGTCAAATTCATATAAATATTATATTGACCCATATGAGATGATTGGGTTAGTGTATTTTTAGAATATTACCTTTTTACGGGCCCAATAGATAAAAAATCTGAATCTTGCATGTGTGCTATTTTTTTAATATTAAGTACTTGATTACTCACATTATATGAGTGATTGTCTCTCCAGAGTTTCACTTACCATGAAGCAAAGGGTGGCTGAGTTTCTCAAGTAGTAAACTACTAGTGAATGTGCCTTAATTCAATGATAATTTTGACTTACATTTTATTATGTAAAAAATGATATTATATAATACTGGGTCCAATGACAGACAAACCGTCAGCACATGCCACTTAACTGTTTGACACACTTATCGTTGTTTTTCTTTAAACAAATCATATTATTGCTCTTATACATAAAGTTGGTGATAAGGTAACGAGTGCACATGTTTAATTTATGAGATAGTTACATTTACATTTGACATTGTTTACCATACTTTCTAGACAATATTATCTGCTTAGATTGGTGGAAGAAATGTTATTTTTATCCGATCATGTGTCGATATAGGACATGTTAAATTATGTCCTAGATCATATTATTGCTCTTATACATAAATACATAAAGTTGGTGATAAGGTGACGAGTGCACATGCCTAATTTATGAGACAAGTTACATTTACATTTGGCATCGTTCACTATACTTTTTAAACAATATTACTTTCTTAGAAGGGTGGAAGAAATGTTATTTCCATCCGATCATGTGCCGATATAGGACATGTTAGATCCAGTCAATTTATATAATAATTCCTACAAAAAAAATTTCTTAACTTTTGGTTAATAAGTTTATCAAATGAGCCATAGATATATCTATCAAGGCTAAATCTGAAATTTTGGGGGTGCACTGGGATGCATAAACCACTTAACGCATTGAATTCAAGTTTAAACAATATGTATTTGATAAATAAGTTGACATAAAATTGAAGATTTGCACTAAGAAAACTATATGTTGAATGTTATGGATCAATATACACATGTTTTCTATTAACATGTAGGTTTTGAAGACAAGGTGTCTATAATTAACCTGATTACATGTTTTAATAATCAAATTAGTAGTTATCAAATGAATAGTCAGAAAAAAAATGATTAATGGTCTAAATTCAACAAATTATTATTCGACCAATGGAATTTTCAAGTTAAACTCTATTCTTATTGGAGGCCAAGTTTGGTATAAGTTTACTTATAATGTCTATAATTAACCTGATTACATGTTTTAATAATCAAATTAGTAGTTATCAAATGAATAGTCAGAAAAAAAATGATTAATGGTCTAAATTCAACAAATTATTATTCGACCAATGGAATTTTCAAGTTAAACTCTATTCTTATTGGAGGCCAAGTTTGGTATAAGTTTACTTATAATATTTTACTTTTTATGATTAATAGACTTTCGCACTTGTGGGAGGCTATGTGGGGGCCATGTTTAATCAACAAATCATTGATCCATATGCTTCATTATGGATTGAGAGTTCCTAATTATTTATAATCTTCGACTTTTTTCTTCATAGTCAACTACCAAAATTTTATTGATTGTATTAAATTGTAATCATTAATCGATAAATTAACCAACCTTTCATGTGCCAGGGAACATATGATAACATGATAATGTTACAATATGATTATCTGAAGGTTCTAATCTATTTTAGTTGTCATATGCTAGCTTCTTTATACTGCAGATACAATAATTTTATTTGACTTTACCATCAGTTGGTTGAATGACGGGCTAGTAAAGTTGGTTGAATGGTAAGAGTACATTTAAGTCTAAGAAGATTGTATTCAGAGCTGGTGATATGAAAACTATCATAATAAAAGTGTTGCTCAGTATCTGTTGCATAATAAAGTCATAATCGTCGACTCTGTTAAATTTAAAAATAAAAAAATAAAAAAAAATAAAAAAATAATAATAAAAAAAGAGTTTGGTATGCGTTGACTTGAAATATGAATAGTAAAAGAGAATGCAATTGACTGTCAAAGACTTGACTATGGAGCAAAAGGAGGAATTCGCCTAACTAAAGGCTCGTTCCTGTGTAGCTAATTGGTGAAGCAATAGCTTATCAAGGTGATGATTCGTAGCTAGTCCGAAAGGATGATCAGCCACATTGGGAGTAAGACATGACTTAACTTCTATGAAAGGTAACAATGGTTAATTTTCTGCAATGGCGAAAGCCTAGCTGATAAATAATGACGAGTATTGGTAAAAAGCCTACAAGTCATAAATTCTCTGATTAAATGACTATTTAAAATATTAATTAATGATACATTGAAGAGAATAAGGCCGAGCCTAATATATGAGCTACCAGTGTTGGTAACCCAACCTATACAAGTAGAGATCATATAAGATAGGTTCAATATGTAAACAACAAGATACGATGTAGATGATTGTACTAATATAAATAAGTCACTTCTATAGTATTGTAGTGCGAACAACAATGAAGAAGGATGAGTTTTTGAACTTTTAATAAATCCATAGCCATATATTTGGTGGTGTACCTAATTGCTACGTACACTTGCTGGAATTCACCTATATGGGTATGGAGGTGGAGGTCGCTTCTTCTGAGAATCTAAGTGAATTCTCTAAAGCACTCATGAAATTCAGGTAATGATGCATGACCGAAACGCACCGAACCAGAGAATCACTTGTAGTGAAAAAGTTCTCTGAGTGGCATTACTTGCGAAAGAAATCAGGTTCAAAACTATAGTGTCACCTGATTCGTGTAAACCTGTCTCGCTTACTCTAATGTTAGTTCAAGTCTATGGTGACACCAACACTATTACATAACTTTTTCATCTTAACCCGAAATGTTATAAATTTTGAGACATATGAGGGATTGTTATATTTTAAATTATTTAAATTCAAATTGGTGTTTCAAAATATCCGCTGGGACGAGTCATAACCATAGGTGTGCACATGCCATACAAATGTGTCTTTTCAACAAGTCTGAAGAGTTGAACCCTTTCATATTTTTTGTTTTGAAAGGTTGTATCTTCTCAATCCTAATAGTCACACCAATTAGGTTTAAACCCAATAGTCACGGCCCTTTTTGAAAGGGTGTTTCTACACCCTTAAGAGTGTATTCTCAAATTCTATAAATAGACTTCTAGTTTTTAATTTTAAAATGTATTAGAAAATCATATTTTCTCTTAAAAAAATCTGTTTAAGTATTTTATATTTTAGTTTGCTACTACAAGTAGTTCGAGCCCATGTACAGTGAGTGTACCGTTGAGACCAGGTAATAGTCGTTGTATCCCGGATATCGATTGTTTTAGAAATCTTTTGCACTTGAGACTTGTCCAAGGAAAGCAAATTCAATTTTTCTAACTGATTTTTCAAACTCCCTATCCCAACATGAAACTACGAGGATTGAACGCCAAGGGCGACAGAAGTTACGTACTAGGATGATATTTGTTCCTATATTTTATCCGAGTGGTAATAACCATATGAGCAGTTTAAATGCCCTATAAGTATTATGGTTAGTTCCAAGAAGGTTTCAACAGTGCACTTTTCCTTTTCCATTATTTCGTTTACGGTGGCCCACCTGCATTTTGAATCTATTGATTTTTATAATCCTGCCCTATCGTGGTCTTTAAAAAAGGATAGACTAATTGGATTTATCACAAAAATCTCTCTAGGCCTTGCACAGCCCTTGGTGCAGGAATATCTCTGTGCCCGCGGGCACATGCAATCCTTGCCCAGGTGACATAGCTATGACCCCGAATTCAGATGTCTACCAATCCCTGACCATCGGACCCACGTTGATATATGTCTTGTATATCCACGCAGTCAATCTTTTTTTCCAACTCATTTTGGGTAATGGTCCAAAAAATGAAGTAGATAAAATCTCAAGTAAACCACACTACAGGAAACAGTAGTTATTGAACTATCAACTTAAAAACTTCATAGGGTCAACCGTAATGTTTATTTGCCATCCAACCTTCCGATAAGGTTGCACATACTTGGATAAAGGGAAAACATAAATATCATTATTTGCCATCCAACCTTTTGATAAGGTCGTATATACTTGGATGAAGGGAAAACATAAATATCATCTCGATCCATAATTTTTATGGCCCGCAAAAAGTTTCTAATAATCACTCACCACTGCTTCCTGTGGTGTGGTCCACCTTAAATTTGTATCTACTTCATTTGTGGGACCATAATGGATGGACAGACTAGATATTCAACTCATTCATCAAGGCAGGACCCACAGTCAGGGTCCCACCCACATCACCTCATCCGGGGTTTTAGTTAATGTTCCCATTTACTAAACGGCCCAGGATTGCAATCCGTGCCCAACGATCCATTATATGTGCCCGCAATTTCAGCTTTGTGAATCTGATTTTCCACGCTCATTGTTGAAGTAAACATGTGGCCCACCACATGAACTGATCGGCCTGATCCTTCTGCTACGTGATCTTCATGGTGGGTCCCACCTGACAAATTGATGGGCCCACGTTTAGGTTTCTGGGCCACCTCCAACAACACCCAGGCTTGGGTTTGAACTTCGGACCCATGTGTTGGGTCTTGGTTAAGATTGATGACGTTTTGTATTTGCCCAAACTCGGCACCAGGTCCATGTATGACTGCTATTCCTTAAGTGACCTGATATGATCATGGCCAGCCGATTTGGATCGAAGAGAAGTTAGGACTGGGGTCCACCAATTAACAACTAACCAGATAGAGGTTTTCCCTTATCTCCCAGCTTTGAAACGAATGAACGGTTGAGAGTGCGGATAACCGATGCAGACCACCAAAGATGGGAAGCACCACAAGACATCATCCCCCGTCAAACCAGCCTCCCTCGCCGATCCATGCCGGAAAACCTCCAGTATCTACCTGAATACCACCAAAACTCGCCGGAAAACGGCTTTTCACACCCGGATTCCGATCTGATCCTCACACTCGTCGCCAACTCTTCATTCGGTTTCTCCGTGTCTCGTAGATCTACCGGCGACGTCCTCTTCGACACCTCGCCGGAGAATTCAGATTCTGACACCTGCCTCATTTTCAAAGACCAGTACATACAAATAACGTCGGCACTGCCGGCGGACCGGGCTAGCCTCTATGGCCTGGGAGAGCACACAAAGAAGACATTCCGACTGGCCCACAATCAGACCTTAACGATGTGGAATTCGGACATCTTCGCCGCTTATCTTGACCTCAACCTATATGGGTACCACCCATTTTACATGGACATCAGCTTCATTTATTTGAAATTCAACCTGTTCGCATGTTAAAAAAATCAGCTTCATTGAAAACTTTTGTGGTCTCAAGAAGTTTTTAAGGTGGGCGTCACTGTCCCACTGTTTTCTGTGTCGGAGTTTACCGGAGCTTTGTATTTGACTCATTCTTTGACTATTGCCTTCAAATGATCTCTCCAAATGGATGGACGGTGTGGATACAAAACATACATCACGGTGGACCCCACAGAACTTGATGATGTCACTTCAGTAGTGAGTCTCCCTACTCAACCTGTCAGTATCTGATCCGCGTCCGATCCAAGCGGATTCGGATTCTGTAGTGACCCAACCTTGGTACTGGTCGGTGCTGGAAAAGTTATGTAGACCCACTATGATCCCACCATGATGTATGTGTTTTATCCATGCCGTCCATCCATTTTCACAGCCTGGCATGAACTTAAGATGTGGCAGATCCAACTCTCAGGTGGACCACACCACAGGAAACAGTAATGATTGAACGCCCATCATTAAAAGCTTCTTCCCGGCTACAAAAGTTTTGTTTCAAGCTGATATTTGTGTTTTCCTTCATCCGTGTCTCTGTGACCTAATCAACATGTTGGATGACAAGCCAGCATTACAGTGGGCCCACGGAAGCTTGTAACGGTGGGCGTTCAGTCACTACTGATTGGGTGTGATATAGTCCAGCTGAGATTAGACCTGCCTCATTTTTTGGGAGTTTTTGGACTGTCCCAAAATGGGCTGGTAAGACCTGCCTCATTTTTTGGAAATTTTTGAACTTTCCCAAAATGGGCTGGTAAAATGTATAGACGGAGTGGATTAAAAAACTTAATATCATGGTGGGGCCCACAGCAAGACCATTATTGAGATCTCAGTACTGGAGTTGTCACTACCAAGTCCGAGTCCGATCCAAGCCACTCATCAAGCGGGCCCAGTGTGTAGATACATTGCCTCAAAAATATGCTTGGTTCACTCATCTGGTGGGCCCACGCACCTATGTTGAATGTCGATGGTTGGTGAAATTCTTATAGCTTGGCCCACCTGATGGGCAGACTGTTATGACTTTTTTGGGCCAGGACATCCACACGTGGATACGATCTTATGAATGGCTTGGATCATGGACACGTGCGATCACGATGTCCCTTCCTCTGGCTTCATTTTTTTTTTTTTCGGAAGTTTAGTATGCATTTATGTATATATACATGCATCTACACATGCGTAGGTTTTCACCAGTGTAGATACGGATATAAGAACGTGTCTGTTCTCGAAGGCGTGGTGGCCGGATATGCAAAGGCCAGGATCCCCTTGGAAGTCATGTGGACAGATATCGATTACATGGACGGATACAAAGATTTCACGCTCGATCCCATCAACTTTCCTGTGGATCGGATGAAGATATTCCTCGATCGGCTTCACTGTAACGGCCAGAAATACGTCCCCATCTTAGATCCCGGTAATGAACTGAAACAAAATCGACTCGGTAAGTTGACTCACTGAGTCAGCTGAATTTTCAATATTTTAGTATATTAAAGAACAGAAGAAATACGATGGCAGATCCAAATCCTACTCAAGCCAGAGGACCCAACACGGCTCGTGCATAGAATTGAAACCGTGTATTCTTGTGGGGTCCACAATATATTTGCATTTGTCCAAAAGTAAGGCCGGTCGAGTCATTAGGTGGGGTGCACGTTTAGGAAAAATGGACGGTTACAATATGCCGATCAACTGTCCAGGGTGATCCACCTAAAGACTGGACCCGCCGATTTCATCCCATGGTGGGGTCCATCTTCATCTTTGAACAATGCCACCTATGGACAGTAGGATTCAGAAAAATACATATACAAAATGAAACCAGACTCGGGTCGGACGCGGTTTGGCTTGTTACGCTGCCACCAGCCAGGTGGCTAGTGGTCGGTGCTATGTGGACCCCACCATGATGTATGTATTTTATCTACGCCGTCCATCCATTTTTAAAGATAATTTTACGGAATGATACAAAAAATTAGCTAGATATAAATTTCATGTGGACCACACCATAGGAAAACAGTTGTGATGGAACGTTCACCATTAAAAACCTCCCAGGGCCCAATGTAATGGTTATTTGACATCTAACCTGTTGATTGGGTCATAAAGACTTGGATGAATGGATAAAATATATATCAGCTTGATCCAAAACTTATGTGGCCCCTAAGAAGTTTTTAACGGTAGGTGTTCAATCAACACTGTGCCGTCCACTTCAGATTTGGATAAAATTCATTTTTGGTCTCATATCATAAAATGATATGAAAGAATGGTTGGACAGCATGGATGAAATAAAAACATCATTGTGGGGTCCACAGAGCACCGACCATAGCCATCGGCTAGTGGCAGGGTGAGTAGCCGATCCGTTTCCACTCGGATCATCTGAGTCAACTCAGCCTGGTGGCTCTATGACTCAACTGCTCCGCTGCTGCAGGCATCAATGTGAACGATACATACGATACGTATATACGCGGCATGAAAGCCGACATCTTCATAAAACGTAATGGCACACCTTACCTTGGCAAAGTCTGGCCGGGACCCACATACTTCCCCGATTTCCTAAACCCTGCGGCGGCGGACTTCTGGGGCCGTGAGATTGCGATATTCCACCAGGTCATCCCATTCGACGGCCTTTGGATAGACATGAATGAGATTGCTAACTTAATCTCCTCCCCTCCATCTCCCAATTCTACACTTGACGATCCACCTTACAAGATCAACAATTCCGGGACCCAACGGCCCATCAACGAAAAAACAGTCCCGGCATCGTCGATTCACTACGGCAATGTCACTGAGTACAATGCCCACAACCTCTACGGGTTCTTGGAATCCAAATTGACGAATGAGGCGTTGATCAAGGTCACCATGAAAAGGCCGTTTGTACTTACAAGATCGACTTTCGTGGGGTCCGGCAGGTATGCGGCTCACTGGACGGGTGACAATGCCGCCACGTGGGATGATCTCGCATACTCAATTCCATCTATATTGAACTCTGGGCTGTTTGGGATTCCGATGGTCGGAGCCGACATTTGCGGTTTTCGTGGAAACACTACTGAGGAGCTCTGCCGGCGGTGGATTCAGGTACCCGTATTTTTCTTGTTTTCTATTTGAAAAAAAAAAAAGAAGAAGAAGAAGGAAATCGAAGGGTGAACAATTGGATCTGCATACACGCAGATCTATCAATCCGGGACGCGGATTGAAGTTACTGCGCAAGGATGCTAGGTGGGTCCTACAGATATGTTTTTGTTACATCCACCCCGTCCGTCCGTTTTGAGAGATCATTTTAGTACGTTAGACTTAAAAATAGGTGTATCCAACGCTCAAGTGGGAAACACGAGAGGAAATAGTGGACATTCAGTGAGAACCGTTGAAGAATTCTTATAGACATAAAAGTTCTGTATCAGGCTTTACTTTTGATTTTTTTTTTTTCTTTTTTCACTTCATCCCATTTGTAATGACCTTATAAACGGTTTGGATGGCATATAAACATCAACGTGGAGCCCAGGAACGTTTCAACGGTAGGCATTTCTTTCCCCAAATTTCTCTCTCGTGTGACGCACTTGAGTTTTCTTCCCATCTCATTTTTTGTCACACGTCCTAAAATGAGCTCGCAAAACGGATGGACGGAATGGATTGCTCACATACATTGCAGTGGGCCCCACCCAGCATCCTTGGGTAGGAACTTCATGCTGAAGGCTTTCACAGGAAATCCGCACCGTTGCTCTGGTGGGTCACCATGTGTTCCAAAAACCCCAAAACTGGACTGGAACTGATGTCGAGCTGGATTGGTAGTCTCGACCAGGTCTTCCCGTGATTTGGTAATTGAGAATTAAACAGGAATGGTTAAGTAAGAGAATTTTTAGTGTCGACAAAGTCAGTGAGTTGCCTCACTGAGTTTCTATCTCAACAATGTAAGACCTAAGAACCTGTTTTCCAGTTTCTCAGCTTGAAATATCATCGAGTTGAGTTGACTTCACCGAGGTTCGAGTTGAGTTACCCAATCACCGAGTCTGATCGGAACTGAGTGACAGCGAGACTCAAGTCAAAGTTCCGATTCGACTCGATGATTAAAACACTTCCCAGAAACAATTAACAGCATTGTCTGTCGCTGCTGTACAGTTGGGTGCGTTTTATCCCTTCGCAAGGGACCACTCGGACAAACAAACAGTCCGGCAAGAGCTTTATCAATGGGACTCGGTCGCTGCATCCGCCAGAAAGGCGCTCGGGCTACGGTACCAGCTCCTCCCACACTTCTACACACTTATGTACGAGGCCCACATCAGTGGGACCCCCATCGCAAGGCCCTTGTTCTTCTCATTCCCTGAAGACGTCCAGACATACGGTATCAGCACCCAGTTCCTGCTCGGGAAAGGCCTGATGGTATCGCCGGTCCTCACGCCAGGAGCAGTCTCAGTCAATGCCTACTTCCCGGTCGGGAATTGGTTCAACCTCTTCAATTACTCTCAGTGGGTGAGTGTAACTTCCGGCGAGTACGTCACCCTCGACGCCCCACCGGATAGTATAAACGTGCATGTGCATGGAGGGAATGTCGTGGCCGTGCAAGGAGAAGCGATGACGACTAAGGCGGCCCGCCAGAACCAGTTCAAGCTATTGGTGGCACTTGATGAGAGTGGGACCGCTGCTGGGGAAGTGTTTTTGGATGATGGGGAGGAGTTGGAGATGGGAGGGGAAGGTGGGAAGTGGAGCCTGGTGAGGTTTAAAGCTGGGGTTGAAAGGGATGCTGTGAAGGTCAGATCGATGGTGGTAAACAAGCGGTTCGCAATAGATCGGATGTGGAACATATCGCAGGTGGTTCTTCTTGGATTGAATGAGAGACTGGGAGCGTTGGTGAGAGTCTCAACCAGTCCGATCGCAAGTCCAAGTTCGACTGTAAGAGCGATTTGCGACCGGAATGGGAGATTTGTGGGGGTGGAGATCACCGGATTGTTGTTGCCTGTCGGAGAGGAGTTCGAATTGAAGTTACAATGATAGAATTTTTGAAGAGAGATTAATGCAACCATATGTATAGACAGTGAGATAACTTCCTAGTTGCCGGAGTGGTGGCGTTCTGCTGTAGGTGATCACAGAGATGTATTACGTTATGGGTAATTGATCGACCGTCCATATGGAAATCTTATTTGAGATTTTAAACGAGGACGATAGATTGATTTCTTGAGCATATGGTTGTGATTAGAATCTATATTAAGCCCATTTCATCATGGACTGTTATATCATTAGTAATGTGTGGGATATTTGAACCATCCATCATCCGGGATGGGCCAGAACAAATGGAGTGTAGAAAATAAGCCAAGCCGGCCATTGGGGTGCGCCTCCGTGACGAAATGGATGGTGAGGGAGACCTATCAAGTGAGTAAACCGGCCTGATTTATGGGCCGGTGGCGCATGGGAGAACGTGATGAGGTTAATTACCGTCTTCCTATGGATAAGTACGTTGAATTTGTAAGTGCTCTTGATTCCATAGAAGCAAATCTCAAATTCATGATAAGAAATAAATTTTTTAAAGAAATTTTAATCGATAGATGATAATTGATTAAAAAATGAGTTTAATATATCTTAAATAATCTTAAACAAATTTTTTAATCATAAATAAGAGAGTCATAATTAAATAAGAAAAATATTTATAAAAAATGTGTAACTTCTACCATCCGCTGAGAGGTCAAAAGATCTAAAAAGTGTCTAGAGATTTAAACTGAAAATATTTGTGATTTTGACCTGTAGACTCGATTTGTCAGCCTATGGAACAGCACTTTGATCCGTCAATCAGTATTCTGACTAAAATAAATTGGTAGAAATTATACAGCAAGCAATTTAAAATTTCTTACGGAATTTCAACATATCGACCATTAAAGCTTACTTGTCAAAACTACAAGAAATTTTGCCGATTTTTTTAAGGCTTTTTCCTATCTATGCGTGTTGGAAATGCATTTGATCCTCGACCTACATCAGCGAGGGCATCCATTCAGCGGGGCACCCTCTAATGGATAACTCCGTGATGTTGCATGCGTGGGCGAAGTTGACACAGGTAGAGGCATACATTGGACACGAGTCGTACATCCAGCTGGATAGAGCATCTTTCCTTTTAGTTGTCCTTTCTATAGCCTCCAGGTTGGCGGATAGGAAGATGGGATAATGCAAAAAGGTGAGATCTTTACGCAGGGAAGGACGTGAGATCGAGCATCATTTTCCTCAAGATAATAAATATTCCGAATTCACGGAACTTCTCTGGACTTCTCACAGAGACTTCTCGAATCCACGAGGAAAGAAAGTAAAAAATAAGAATAATTTCTAATAAATTTGAAATTGATTAATTCCTAAAATCGAGTTCACAACCCTTTAAATAAGGGAACCAAGCAATAAGAAAGAAATCAGACTCAAACTGCAACTAAAACTCCTAGAATTCGCAACTTACTATAAATAGTAAACTTACTATTTATAGACGGTCATGATGTCTACTAGTGCGCAAGGTTTTTGGCCAAAAATAGTAAGTGTCCTATTTGGCTTCACCAAACCATTCTCCTAATTATCCTAAGCACTTTCCATGTTGGACACAACTCCTAAAGCCCAACGGATGAAAAGTTATACTCAAACTAAAACTTACTATTTATAGTAAAAACAAAATTAAAACGAGGAAACGACCGTCGATCAAGGAGTTTTTCACAAATTTGGACTGCGTAACCCGGCGTAGCGGGGTTGGTTGGCTAAAGTAGCTCGTTCTACCCCAAAATCATATATTTTACGTCGGATAACTCATTCCGAATTGTGAGATACGCCCGATCTAAGGTCCGATGGTCCGGATCACTTCTGTCGCCGACCGTGCCTTTTTTGATCCATCTTGGCCATGAAATTGTCCCCGCTCTACATCAGATCTTTGGGATATGCTCTATCCACCATGGGTGGGCCATTTGGACGGTTAGATCTACATATATGTGCATGTGTTAGATCCAAACCTTCGTAATTCCAAAAAACATGAGGCACATCTTCAATTCAAGTATACCACACTACAAAAAGCAGTGGGGATTAAATGAACTATCATTGAAAATTTATGGGGTATAATTGTGACATCTATTTTCCATCTAACCGTTCATAATATTACATAACTTACATGTAAGGAAAACACAAATATCACCTTGATCAGACCTTCCATGGCCCATGAAGTTTTCAATGGTAACATCCAATCCCTACTGTTTCCTATACCGCGGTCCACTCGAGCTTTGGATGTGCCTTGTTTTCTGAGCTTAATCTAATGTTAGAATATTTGGTTGAATTAAATAAACTATTAAAAAATCGATAACCAAAAAAGAAAATAAAATTTGAAAAAGAAGACTTATTGAATTGAGTCGAGGTGTGACGTGAGTCACTCGGCTTAAAATCAAATTTGCTCTCCTTGGACAATGTCTCAAGTGCAACATATTTTCAGAGCAATCGACCTCCAGGATACAACGACTATGACCCGGTCCCAGTGGTGCACTCACTGTCAATGGGCTCGAACCACTTGCAGTTTAACCCGAAAGTGTTAAGTTGACTCCACAACAAACTCAGCAAAAATTCTTAAACAAAAACCAGAAGAACAGAGAGAGTTTTTAGAAGAGGAGAATAAAATGATTTGTTCGTACTTTACAACTGCAACAAAAGTCCTTTTATAGACTCCAAAGTGTCGCATTAAGCACCTTAGAAAGGTTAGGTCCGTCGGGTATAAACCCAATAGGTGCGACCAACCAACAGTTGCGTTTCACTAGTTTAAAATGAAAAGGTATAAATGCGAGTACAATACGAGTACACTCTTACAAATAAAGTCTCGTGAGTACCCATACACACGTGCGCGCGAGTACACCCGCACCCTAACCCACGCCCAACCTGTCTTGTCACACACGCACACACACATGTGTACACGGACACGTACTCAGACTCGACTCGGCTCAGCACGGGCGTGCGTGTATTGTTAATGGCATAGATTAGAACTATTGACATAGCCCCCTTACAGGACTAAATTCACATGCCCCTTCAATACGGCTCATGCCCCAAGGCAAAAAGCTTATCTTATATATAAGATATTTTTCTTTATTAAATCTAATGTGAGACAAAACCCACGACTCAAAATCAATAAAAATTTAAAATGTGAAGGGAAATCGAAATATTTAAAATTTCAATTTTAATATTAATTTTGAAACAAAATATAACAATGTCTCACATGTTTCAAAATAAAAGTCTTTTGGGTTAAAGCATAATAGTTGTGCAATGGTGCCGATGTCACCATAAACTTGAATTGACATTAGAATAAGCAAGACAGGTCTATAGAAATTAGGTGACACCATAGTCTTGAACCTGAATCCTTTTAATATAAATCACAAATACATGCCGCTCACACAACTTTTTCTCTACAAGTGATTTTGCAGTTCATTATTTTTCGATCATACACCATTATTTAGATTTCATGAGTTCTATAGAGAATTCACCTAGATTCTCATAGGAAGCGGCCTCCACCTCTATACTCATATATGTGAATTCCATCAAGTGTATGCAACAACTATATACACCATAAAATATATGGTTATGGATTCATTAAGAGTTCTAAAAAACTCATCCTTCTACGTTGTTGCTTGCATTGTACATCATAGAAGGGGCTCATATATCTCACTGTAATCATGTACCTCGTATCTTGTTGTTTACCCATTAAACCTATTTCATGAGATCTTCACTTGTATAGTTTGGGTTGTCGACACTGACAGCTCATATATTAGGCTTAGCCTCATTCCCTTCAATGTATTATTAACTAATCTTTTAGATAGTCCTTTGGTCGGTTGATATGCAAGATTATTTTCTGACCCCACAAAGTCAATAGATATGACTACATTATGTAACATGTATTTCACTATGTTGTGTCTGAGTTTAATATGCCTTCTCTTTCTATTATATATTTTACTTTTTGTTTTTGTAATAGCTGCTTGACAATCACAATGAATAGACACGACCAATACAGGCTTTGGCCACAATGGTACATTTGGTAAGAGATTTCTAAGTCACTCAGCTTCTGATCCAGCCTTTTTTAAGATAATAAACTCGGATTCCATAGTTGACTGAGCAATATATGTCTACTTGATAGGCTTCCAAGAGAGTGCTCCTCCACCTAAAGTGAAGACATATTCACTAGTAAATTTTGTCTCATCTGAATCAGTGATCTAATTAGCATCACTGTATCCTTCTAATACAGCGGGATAATCATTATAATATAAACCATAGGTCATACTGCCTTTTAGGTATCTCAAAATCTCAGACAAGGTGTTCCAATGCTCTTTTTTAGGGCTATGTATATATCTACTTAGCCTTCCTGTAACACTCTAGATTTTTTCCAACCTGGAATTAGACGTCCTTAGGCAACGGGTCAACCATAATACCTTGGTAACCTCTCAGAACCCAATTCCAAAGTCAAAGAAATCACTTAGGATTAATTCCTTTAGAAATTAAGCGTAAGTTAGCTAGCGCTACGTTAGAGTAGCTATGAAATTATCCCTGATCGCTTTAAATACGTTCTGCAAGACCTAAAACTTGTAGAAACAAGGACGCTACAATACACTGAAATCTATGATCAAACTCTAAACCCGTTTGCTCTCAAGAAACTTCTGAAACTTTGTATTGGATCTAAACCGCGCGTCGAAAGTCCGATACCTACAATCTTAGACGGTTATGACCGCTTAGCTGGACTTGACAATCGTTTCGAAAATCTAGCCCAACCGACGTTCAAAGGCTATTTCATTGAGCCTGGAGTGAAGAGAGTGAGAAATGGGTTAGATTTCGAAATTTTAATCTAAATCTGGCACGTGACTTGGCGCGTTATTATTAAGCGTTCTGACCGTCATAATTCAGTCAAATTACACCCTCGGATCAGGAAAAATTTCTCTTTCATATCATGAGATTTGTAGACCTGATTTTGGTACGGTGACCGCTGAACTGAAACTGGTTCGCCGTGTGCGATCTGGGAACTCTACCGGTCTGAAAACTTCGTGTGAGCAAGATCCAGTGACCATGAGCTTAAGTCCGACCGCGTTCGGCCAGGGGACCTTCCGAAACACTCTTTTGGATCGGAAAAGTCTCGATTTGGTTATAACCCAAGTATACCTTTGTCCCAAGTCTGTTTCGGTGAAGTTTTAGCCTATATAAGGGCTTGAAACCCTCTCATATGTCTCCCATCCGAATTTGGATAAAACCCTAGATTGAGAGAGAGAGAGAGAAAGTGAGAGATTGTGAGAGAGTTGTGGGAGAGAATTCTCGCCACTTGCTGCAGCGTTTGCACGTATCAAAGCACCACATCCCAATCATGTTCCCGGCGATTCCAACACACTCCTAGGTAAGAAAAACCTTAACTACTTGTTGTTTTGGAGTTTTATTCGATTCGTTAGCGAAGTAGCTTATACATCTTGTACATTAGGTTGCCTGTACGCTGTTGACGAAGCGTATACGTTCCGGTTGAAGCGATACACATCTAGGGCAAAAGGTGAGGATTTTAGACGCTTAGATTGACTGATTTCAAAGCTTTCAATGTCGTTTAATAGTAGATTATCGACGGCAACGCCGTTTGACATGTACAACATGCTGTCCGTTTTTCGTTTCGTAAATGTACGGTAAATATGAGATTTAGGGTATTTTATGCATTTATAGAAAATACCGTATACGTCCGTATTTTGCTGAAATGCTTGACATGTAAATTTATCGTGTTATGATATTAGAAATACGTGTATGATCGGTTTGGCGAAGAGATTCGCCCTAATGCGCACTTTGAGTCGACATACGCTATGTGGACTAAAGTGTGTAGACTAAGTGTTTGTATAAATGTTTGTATTAGTATGTATTGAGTAAAATGGTGTTGTGAATTAGTTTTGAGATTGAATTCTCAATTAATATACTGATGTAAATGATTTTCATCATGTTAGCTATATGTATTGATTTCATTATATATATGAAATGCATGTGTTAGATGATTTGCGTAAGTTGTATGTTATAACATGTGTCAACATGCTTACATCGTTGTATTTCATTTCTGTTACTCACATATGCTTATTGATGTTGATACACAAATGCTTGGGACTATGACCTAGTCCAGGCAGTCGGTAATGGATCGAATTCGTGGTTGGTTTCTATTTGCCACGAAGGACGCGTCGACGAACGCGAGTCATGTTTTGGGTTGGCGGCAGTGGTTAGGCCACACGAAGTGTTTCATGCACTTCATGTCGTTCAGCTTGAGATGCACTCATACTAGTCGAGCCCGTCAAGTAACCCGACTGACCATTGTATGTTCACCATGTATGAGTCATAACTGCTTGAACCTAGGGTACTGAACTTACCATTGAAAATCCTGTCAACCATGGTACCTTGATCCATAATGACTCATGAGTCGGGCATGGTGGTATGGGACACCGTGGTCGAGCTGTCGGCCTACGCTGGGGCCACAAACCTCCCCGTAGTGACTAGTGAGCACCCTACTCTGAGCAGATTATGGTGATATGGGACACTATATTCTTGCTGTCGGCCTACACTGATCAGGTGATGAGTCCTTTGTAGTAATCTTGAGTTTATCCTGACACCGCATGGGGGCGATGAGTCCTGATACAGTCTTAAGGATAATTAAGCTTGTATTGATAAGGTGATGGGGGAGAGGTGCAACGAGTGAGAGCAACAGCCCTGGCAGCCCTTGCAGCGACCTACAAATATAACATCGTATGAGATTGCTAGGAGTGAGGACCCTAGACAGGATCTGTGTTGGGATTGATATAAGCAAGGTACCCTAGTTTCCCAATCCTGCTGCATGAAAAGGACTAATAACAATCCGGTAATCATTATCCATATCCCATTGCATGTGCCTGGAAGATGTGGAGCACTGCGGGAAGAAAGCATGCCGCGGACACAGATGGTGCCGCATAAGGGAGTATGTCGGTGAGGGCATCCATCATGTCATTTCATGCTTGCATTAACAACAGTATCTAGGAATGTTTGATTGTTTGCTTTACTATTAACGCGTGATTGATTTAATAACATGCTAATCTTTGCTCTATGATTTCACTGAGTTAATTACTCACTCCCACGTTACGGGACGGTGTTTCGGACACCACCAGACCCTTTTGTAATTGCAGATGATGGCGCGGCCTGCGAGACGGAGCCAGACTTGATGATGATGAGGAGGATCCCTCCTTTATGCGTGTTCTGATCGACGGGATTACAGGGAGGTTGATTAGACGCCATGACACTTGTCATTTTATATTTTTAGAGCATTCATGTATATTCTTTTCTTTCCATTTTTGGAGTATACATGTATTTAATTAACCTGGTAATATGTTCACACTCTCGAGACTTACGAGTAATTATATATTTTATGTATTTATCACAGTCTTCCGCTTGCTAATTTAACTGTCTCTGGAGTATGATATGCTGTTTTGGCTTAGTCTCAATCTTGTTTAATACCATTATACAGACAACATGCATTTATCATTATCTATGTTGCATAAGTGACATTCTGAAACTCGGGAGTTGGGTTTCTACCTGACCCCTGATTTTTGGGGTGTTACAGTTGGTATCAGAGCATGATTTGGATTAAACCGGACATGGGTTATGGTAACACAACGCACACTGACGCACTCTGACTTAGGAAGGGGGCGATGGAAACCTAGAAACCACATTAGAATCCCAAGTTTCACCGACAGGTGAGACTATACGGTAATTTAGGCCATAATATACCTTCGGTCATGTGAAGTGACTTAAGTCGCCTCTAGGTCGTTAGTCGACGGGCTTGAGACGTTTTCTAAAGAATCTCAGACCTAGCAATGAATATCTTTGGATTGTGGGGCAACCGCAACGCCTTACACTCAATCTTAGGGCTTAAAAACCCCATTTTCTCCAATTCCTTCAGAATCCTTCCTCTTACCACCCCATTCTTTAACTTTTTCTAAGTCTTTTCACACTAGGCATAAATCCTAATGTGTAAAAGATAGAAAATCATACTTAGACAAAAATTTACTAAAAGTAGTAAATATAGGTAAGAATTAGACTTTTGGTCATTCCAATTATGGAATATCTTGTAACAAATGGATTAGATTCTCCTACCCCAAAATCATATGCCACATGATGCCTAAATTCATTCTGATTCATAGACTGGCCCTGGAACACCCCAAATGGAGTGTTGGGCCTATCTAGGCCAAATTACAATGAACTAGGGTGGGCCCCATGTGTATTTGAGGTCCCTAGGGCAGGGGGGACCCAACCCATATGGCCTGACCAGCCGAATTGGGAGATGACCGGCGATGGCATCGCCGATTCGGCGATGCATCACCGACCGATGGGCCCCATTTGATCTGAAATTCGGGCGCACGCCCTAAATGGGGTAGGGCACCCCTCCCATGTGCAGTTCGTGCCTTAAAACTCCCTGAAACCCACACCTCCTTCACAATAGCCCCCTCCAAGCTCTCCCTTTTCATTTTTTTTGCTGCCATCCTCTCAAAACTTGGTGCCTAACCACTTTCAATCCTTCTTTCTGCTAAAACCAATGCCTACCCACCCATTGGTGGCTGTTCATAGCTCTCTCTCTCTCCAATTTCGTCGTTTGAAGCTCCCACAACCTCCATTTATGGCTGAAAGTCGGGTGATCTTCATTCCCCTTTATAGTTTTCTTTTCCCTTTGAGAATCTAGCCTTTGGGAGCTTGATTCATCCCTCTACAGGGCCTAGATTTGCTTCAATCCATTTGGGCAGCCATTTCTCCCCATTTCCCTCCTTTTCCATGGCTTTTTTTAAGGCTATTTTAGCCTTTTTCTCCCTTTCCACCGTCCACTCTCTCATGTCCCTTTTATTTGATCCTCAGAATCGTGGAAACCTGCTTACCCATCCCATTTCTCCATGTTCTTCGCTTGTTTGATTATCGTTTGAAGAATTTCTGTGTTTTGTTGTTGTTGGGTCTAGTGATGTCATAGGTAGAATTGTGTTTGCGTAATGTTTTGGGCTTAATATAGCCGAATGTGTTCTTGTCATAATTCATGTGGAACTTTATTCCATATATTGTGACATAATTTGTCAAATGAAGTGCATGTCGTTTCGTTCGCTGTAGGGTATTGTCCCTAGATTGGGTATATCTTATGGTTTCCACATGATTGGAATATATACGATTAAAAGTAAATCTCAGGATTAAGCTTACAAATTAATTTTTATCCCACCCCACCCTCCTACCAAGCATGCCACTCCCAATCTCGACATGGGATTAATAATGCGGTCCCAGTTAACACAATTTGAGACCACTGGCCATATATGCCCTTGGAGGTTTGGACTTAGAGTTAGTGCTCCTAGATTTGAAGGATCTGACGATATAGGAAATCCAATTCCATTTAGACAATCGTGACCCTAAGCGATAGAACAATTCTCTATATTCGTAATGGTATGAAACCATTTAGCGTATAAGCTTAGGCTGTAGATTACAGACTAGTCTACTAGTTACCTTAAGTAGTCTAAAGCCTGTATATACAGAAGAATAGTAGGTTAGATTTGGTTGGAATGAGACTCCCTTCCTTTGGTAGATCCTCATAACTTTCATAGGCGCCTTTAGTAACTCTCAGGAGGCTTATTTACCTTAGAACCATTTATTCTCAGGAAAAACTTCTACATCCCTAAGATTGAACATAGAATAAACCAACACATCCCTTAGAATTGCCTTCCCCAAGGGCTTATTGCATTCGGGAACGCGGAGGAAAGGAACTGCATGTAAGTGATGTATTCGCGGTTTGAATCGACTTCTAAATCCTAGTAGTTATCAATGAATCCAATGCTCTGATCAAGCAGAAGATCGGCATCGACTCGGATTAAGAATTGATATAATAAATTTTCTGTCCTAACTAGATAGAAAGTCTATGTATCCGGCTCAGACCTACTACACAGCTTTTCTTCCGTGTTGGCCCGACCACCTACAACCAAAAGTTATTGCTTTGCCTTTGAAAAATGTCGAGGACATCTAGCCAATAGAGAGTAAGCTTATTTCTACAACCATAGGTACCAATGTCATAGAACGCATCACTAACAAATGACGACCAATGTAGTGAGAGGTTGTTTCCCATTTTATGTCAAGGATAGCCCCTAAGTTGCACCTCGTTCCGATATACAATACATAGATTCTTGAACCTTAAGTAGAACTAAGTTTTAAGGGGGGTAGAACATTTTAAGTCCAATCTAGTTTGGTCAACCAATGCAACCGTTAGATCAGAGTGGCACAGCGGAAGCGTGGTTAGCCTCTTCCCCACCGGCTCAGGATCGAAACAGCTGAGTTTAGTTCTACGTAAGGTGTCACGCCCCAAACTCGGAAACCGGGCTCACAAAATTCCCGATCGCCGAATCCGGTGCCGACAGCCTCTGTAGAACCCCATTTTTGGCTCCTAGCTCCCATTCGCCAGGTTCCGATCCTGGGATGCTACGAGGAGGATTTTCAATGTCAGTTTGATTCGTAATAAGCATAACTAATGGCATAACCCACAAACAACAACCAAGAACTCCATTACATTTTCACTATGATCAAAACCTTTACAAGTACTATGAGCATAAAGGGAAATACAATAGTAAAGAACAAAAACTCCAAAATGATCTGCAACGTGCCCCTACCTCAGCGCTGCTGCGAACCAACATCACCTGCACGCGACAGTCGTGCATAAGCTTAGAGGGTGGTGAAAGTGTGTGTGCAAGGTAGTAATATGATCATGCAATGTCAGAATAATGCAGAATATGCAGATGGATCCATAATATCATGAGTCGTACCAAGGCTATGCAATGCAAGACATGAATGGTATCGGTCATCCCAAGGCCATGTGATGTACAATGCAACTCAAGCATACAGATCCTCATCTATGTCCACACATCAATACAGCTCAAATATGGGATATCGTCAGGGTCTAGTACACTCTAAACCAGATTGTCGCCACATCGCGCGCAATAAGGTAAGTGGAAGAGACCTCACTATCCGTCTGCCAATATCGGGCGCGACTCGTCGATAGCGGACTCATTCCTTGAGTTGGTCAAACTCACCTAACATTGCCCCCTACTCTCGGGCGGGTAAGGTTGCACCCCCTTCCAACCGACCACGACACAGTGGAGAGCACAACCATCTGGTAATCGGCACTCAGCGCTCATCTACCCATTTGGTCTAGACGTTGGAGCAACCTCTTGGTACCATAAGGGTTTAGGAACTTTCACCCAGGGATATTTATAGCACCCCATGTAGAACAAGATTTTCGGTATCCAATCCTACCAACCACGATGTATCTGTGGAGGCTACGACCCTGATGTCGCTAGGGCGTACAATAACCATGTCACATAAATACGAAATGCATTATTCACGCTATCCAGTCATGTAACAAATCCTGCGCATACCGCGCGCTCATGTTTGCATATCGTGCGCTCATGTAGGGCAATACCACCTAACCAGGAGCCCATAAACAACCTGCCTGAAGGCATATGCTATGATCAGTCAATCCTCATATCAAGCATACATATGATGCGTATGATCATGAGTCATGAAACTATACTAAACATGTAAATGAGTGATGAACCATTCTTACAACGCAGATGGGCCTAAACGGCCTATACACAGCAAGTACGGCCCAGTAATGGGCCCTAAGGAGAGTCGTAATGTGGACATCCAACTAACATTACACTCCCAATGTGGACGTCAAACCAATATTGCTCCCAAGGTACGATCTTTGTAAACATCGATACTTAGTCTGTATTGGAATTACACATTGCAATGGACCGCAGGTTCATCCCATTGGGCCTTACATATATATATCGAATGGGCCATATCTTATGGGCCTTTTATTCGTCAGATGGGCTACATAAATGGGCCACACCAATGGGTCTTATGTGCATTGCAATGGGTCAAAACTCGTGGGCCTTAGATTGCATCAAATGAGCTTAACTCATGGGTCTTTAAAGGTAACGAACGGGCCACACCAATTGAACCCCATATGTACGCCAAATGGGCCTTAACCCTTAGGCCTTGCATGCATATCAAAGTGGACCTAAACCCCTAGGCCTTACGTATATCAAATGGGCCTAACCCATAGGCCTTAAATATCAAGTGGGCCTAAGCCCATAGGCTTTACATATCAAGTGGGCCCAAGTCCATAGGCCTTATATGAATCAAATGGGCCTAACCCATATATGAGTGGCCCACCCAACCAACAGCTTATGCCTTAAAATGATCTCACCAAGGGCCCCACCGTTTGCTGGACGGTGGGAGTAAAAATACATTAAGGTGGGCGCCACCGTCCGCCTGGACGGTGGTCTTAAAATTCATAAATCATTGTGGGTCCCATGTGGGGCCTACTGTAATATTTATTTGGCATCCAACCCATTGATAAGGTCAAACAGACCTGGTTGAAGGAAAAATACAAATTTCAGCTTGGTTCAAAACTTCTGTGGGCCCCAAAAAAGATTTTAATGGTAGATATTCCATTCCACTGTTTCCTACGGTGTGGGCCACCTGAGTTCTGGATCGAGCCGAAATTTGGAGGGGGCCCACCTGAGGAGGGGACCCACCTCATGAACGGTGTGGATCTCACATATACATCATGGTGGGGCCCACGGCAGCAGCCGTGGGTGGCTAGCTGGCCGCCCGCCCGCTGACGCTGCACGCAGCAGCGTGCAGCAGCTTCTTATCAAAGAGGCAGAGGCAACGCCTCTTGCAAAATTCGTGAAAAAACCTGATTTTTCGGGATATTTCACACGTGGGGCCCGCTTAAAAGAAATCCGCCCGGCCATTGCGTTCTTCAGCTCGCAACCATTCCAACGGGTCTAATATACAGTATTTTCTATGTTTAGAGAATAAAATAATTTGAAAAATGATCTTTTGAAAGGTAGGGATGCAACCCACAACGCTATGGCCCACCTGAGTTCCCAATCAACCCCAACTCTTGGCTCAACGCCTACAATTATATGGGAAAGAGGATGAACGGCCTAGATTGTATCAATACATCAAGGTGGGGCCTACACAAATGGTCCACTCCAAATTTTTTTTAAAAAGCTAACATTTGTTTTTTCCATGCAGCGTCCAGGGAACGTCCAACGTCCCTGGACAAAATACATACATTGAGGTGGACCTTGCTTTGGTGGGCCACTACTAATGGAGGATGTAGATACAACATATAAGGTGGGCCCCACTTGAAGAACGCTTAGACAGAATATATACTTCAAGGTGGGGTCCATTCAAGTGGGCCACACAAACACAATATGATAATAAAAAAAAAGAAAATGAAGTAGAGAGAGAGAGAGATAGGGGGTTGGACACGCTTGATGGAGGGTCCCCGGCACTATGGGCCCTCCCTTTCATGATCTATAACATACATCATAGCATATGGGCCCACCTAATCAAGGATCGATGGTGGAGATCCATTCTCCACGAAATAAACGGTCTAGATGACCTTGCCATTACAATGAAATAAACATCATGATGGGGTCCATGGAGAATGGCCCCATCATGGAATGATCATGATGATCAAGTGGGCCATCGGCCACATCTTAAGGTCCCAAGTGAGATCCACACCATTGATCGGTGGGCCTCACTTGGCCCATCATAAAAATAAGAAAGAAACTACCCTATAGAGGCACCCACCGTCCAATCTTCTTGCTCCTAGGGGTTTCTTGACACCTTAGCTTCAACTTCAATGGATGAGATGAGTAATGGAGGGTTGAGATGGGAGATGGTAGGGTAGGAAAGTGGGCCACTTGGAGCTTAGGAATGCTTGGAGAATTCCATACGTATGGAGCTTGAGATTTTGGTTTCTTGGAGATTTGAAATGAGAAAGAGAGAAAGAGAGAGAGTTGTAAAGGGAGAGAGAGAGAGTGATGGATGGATGTGGTGGTGATGGGTGTGTAAGAGCTTTTTGACTTTTGAGGCCTTTTGTGTAAGAAAAGGCATGGGCATGGAAGACTTTTGTAGCATTTGTGTAAGAAAGGTATGGGTTAGGAAGACTTTTGTGGTTGCTTGGGAAAAGGGGTGAAAGTGATGTGTACTTGACATGTACTTGACATGTGATGGATTGATGGATGATTGATTGATGGGATTGATGGGATTGATGTGACACATCGTAGAGATTCCCTTGAATTTCACAACGCACGGCGTTTCCTCGCACTGAACGTTGGCCTACAACTCTCGACCAGGGTATCGCCTCGGCGCGCGAGTCGCGGCATTGGAACCGCAGTGACGGCGCGGTCACTATGGTATTGGTCTTGGGTTGAGTCGACTCGGGTTGTCGGCAGATGAATCAGGATCACGTCGATATCGGTTAAGGGTCGAAGGTTGCCGAAATTCGACCGGTAAGACCGCGGAAGTCTATGTAACGGTACGGTCTAAGATACGGGTCTTACATAAGGTTAGGTCATTCAATAGGATTTGAACCTTCCTTAGAACGTCAATACAAAAGTCTCTTTAAGTACTCATTATCCTTAGCCAATTTCGGGGATGAAATTTTATTTTAAGGGGGGTAGATTGTTACACCCTGGATTTTTACCAACCTGGGATTAGACGTCCTTAGGTAACGGGTCAACTATAACACCTTGGTAACCTCTTAGAATCCAATTCTAAAGCCAAATAAATCACTTAGGATTAATTCCTTTAGAAATTAAGCGTAAGTTAGCTGCAACGCTTGAAACCCTCTCATATCTCTCCCATCCAAATTTGGATAAAACCCTAGATTGAGAGAGAGAGAAAGTGAGAGATTGTGAGAGAGTTGTGGGAGAGAATTCCCGCCACTTGCTGCAACGTTTGCACGTATCGAAGCACTGCATCCCAATCACGTTCCCGGTGATTTCAATGCACTCCTAGGTAAGAAAAACCCTAACTAGTTGTTGTTTTGGAGTTTTATTCGATTCATTAGCGAAGTAGCTTATACATCTTGTGCATTAGGTTGCCTGTACGCTGTTGACGAAGCGTATACGTTCCGGTTGAAGCGATATACGTCTAGGGCAAAAGGTGAGGATTTTAGACGCTTAGATTGATTGATTTCAAAGCTTTCAATGTCGTTTAATAGTAGATTATCGACGGCAACTCTATTTGACATGTACAACATGCTGTCCGTTTTTCGTTTCGTAAATGTACGGTAAATATGAGATTTAGGGTATTTTACGCATTTATAGAAAATACCGTATACGTCCGCATTTTGCTGAAATGCTTGACATGTAAATTTATCGTGTTATGATATTAGAAATACGTGTATGATCGGTTTGGCGAAGAGATTCGCCCTAATGCGCACTTTGAGTCGACATACGCTATGTGGACTAAAGTGTGTAGAATAAGTGTTTGTATAAATGTTTGTATTAGTATGTATTGAGTAAAATGGTGTTGTGAATTAGTTTTGAGATTGAATTCTCAATTAATATGCTGATGTAAATGATTTCCATCATGTTGGCTATATGTATTGATTTCATTATATATATGAAATGCATGTGTTGGATGATTTGCGTAAGTTGTATGTTATAACATGTGTCAACATGCTTACATCGTTGTATTTCATTTCTGTTACTCACATATGCTTACTGATGTTGATACACAAATGCTTGGGGCTATGACCTAGTCCAGGCAGTTGGTAATGGATCGAATTTGTGGTTGGTTTCTATTTGCCACGAAGGATGCGTCGACGAACGCGAGTCGTGTTTTGGGTTGGCGGCAGTGGTTAGGCCCCACGAAGTGTTTCATGTACTTCATTTCGTTCAGCTTGAGATGCGCTCGTACTAGTCGAGCCCGTTAAGTAACCCGACTGACCATTGTATGTTCACCATGTATGAGTCATAATTGCTTGAACCTAGGGTACTGAACTTACCATTGAAAACACTGTCAACCATGGTACCTTGATCCATAAAGACTCATGAGTCGGGCATGGTGGTATGGGACACCGTGGTCGAGTTGTCGGCCTACGCTGGGGCCACAAACCTCTCCGTAGTGACCAGTGAGCACCCCACCCTGAGCAGATTATGGTGGTATGGGACACTATATTCTTGCTGTCGGCCTACACTGATCAGGTGACGAGCCCTTTGTAGTGACCTTGAGTTTATCCTGACACCGCATGGGGGCGACGAGTCCTGATGCAGTTTTAAGGATAATTAGGCTTATATTGATAAGGTGATGGGGGAGAGGTGCAACGAGTGTAAGCAACAACCCTGACAGCCCTTGCAGTGACCTACAAATATAACATCGTATGAGATTGCTAGGAGTGACGACCCTAGATAGGATCTGTGTTGGGATTGATATAAGCAAGGTACCCTAGTTTCCCAATCCTGCTGCATGAAAAGGACTAATAACAACCCGGTAATCATTATCCATATCTCATTGCATGTGCCTGGAAGATGTGGAGCACAGCGGGAAGAAAGCATGCCGCGGACGTAGATGGTGCGGGAGTATGTCGGTGAGGGCATCCATCATGTAATTTCATGCTTGCATTAACAACAGTATTTAGGAATGTTTGATTGTTTGCTTTATTATTAACGCGTGATTGATTTAATAATATGCTAATCTTTGCTATATGATTCCACTGAGTTAATTACTCACTCGCACGTTACGAGACGGTGTTCCGGATACCACCAGACCCTTTTGTAATTGCAAATGATGGCTCGGCCTGCGAGACGGAGCCGGACTTGATGATGATGAGGAGGATCCCTCCTTTATGCATGTTCTGATCGACGGGATTACAGGGAGGTTGATTAGACGCCATGACACTTGTCATTTTATATTTTTAGAGCATTCATGTATATTCTTTTCTTTCCATTTTTTGAGTATACATGTATTTAATTAACCTGGTAACATGTTCACACTCTGGAGACTTACGAGTAATTATATATTTTATGTATTTATCACAGTCTTCCGCTTGCTAATTTAACTGTCTCTAGAGTATGATATGTTATTTTTGCTTAGTCTCAATCTTGTTTAATACCATTCTACAGACAACATGCATTTATCATTATCTATGTTACATAAGTAACGTTCTAGAACTCGGGAGTTGGGTTTCTACCTGACCCCCGATTTTTGGGGTGTTATACTTCCTAACTGCGAAAGCTATGTATGGTCTAGTGCAATTTGTTAGATATATGATACTACTAATTATTTTAGAATACTCCAATTGAGACATACTACAACTTGTATTCTTCATGAGAGTCATACTGTAATAATAATGTGTACTGACAAGTAAACAGTCAAAATGGTTAAACTTTCTCAATAACTTCTCAATGTAATGCGATTGTGATAATAAAATAACACCATCTTTCCTGGTTACTTCAATACCTAAGATTACACTAGCCTCTTTTATGTCTTTCATGTCAAATTTAGATGACAAGAATTTCTTAGTCGTAATAACTAATTTAATATTAGTTCAAAAAATAAGCATGCACCATTATAAAGGCGTATAATAACACAATCATTTCTAAAAATTTTACTATATATACATCTATCTACATCATTTATATGATAATCATTTGATTTCAAAAAATCATTAAATTTTTCATGCCATTGTTAAGAAGCCTGTTTTAGATCATATAATGATTTAATTAATCCGCATACTTTATTTTCTGTACCTTATATCTTATAACCCTCAGGTTGCTCTATATATATTTCTTCTTCTAAATCTCCATTTAGGAAAGTTGTCTTAACGTCCATTTGGTGTATCACTGATTTATATGTGGAAGTTATCGCTATTAAGACTTTGATAGTTGTAATCTTAGTTATAGGAGAATATGTATTAAACTAATCTATTCTTTCTTTTTATTTAAAGCCTTTTATTACCAACCTAGCCGTAAACTAATTAATAGTTCAATCTGGTTTAGTTTCTTTCTAAATACCCATTTACAGTCTATTGGTTTGTTTTCAGGTAGTAGGTATACAATTTCTCAAGTATTATTAGATATAATAGATTCCAACTTCTCATTTATTTCTTCTTTCCAAAAGGTTACATATAGAGAGTTAATCGTTTCTGTATAGGTTGTAGGATCATCTTCCATTAAGAATATGAAAAAACCATCTCATAGGTTAGTTTCTCTTCTAACTCTAGTACTTGTTTAAAAAGAAAAGCTTATGTAAGCCCTGTATCATAGACCGTACCATTCCATAGGCTTTCGCGGTCTTCTCGGTCGAATTTTGACCGTTATTCGACCTTTGTGCGTGATCATGAGCCAAGTCTTGTATACTGAAGTCTGCTCGACCCGAAGCTTGTACCCTAGCGACCGCGCAGTCGCCCCGGTTCTAACGCCGCGACTTTCACACTAATCCGCTACCCAGGCCAAGAGATGTAGGCCCGCGTTCAGTTTGAGAAAAATATCGCGTGTTATAAATCCGTAAAGAATCCATCACATCAATCACTTCACTTGTTAAAGTACACCCATCAAGTCAAGTACCCTATCCCATTCCCCAAGTACACAACACCATCCTCAAAGTCAACCTTTCCATCCCATCTCTTACACACCCCATCACTCCTCTCCCATCATCTCTTTCTCTTTCATTTTCCTTTCCAAGCAACCCACGTCCATGTCTCTCCATGGGAGGAGCTTTATGTGGCCACTCTCTACCATCTAATCCAATCCTTCAAGCCGATCTCAGCCATTGAATCATACCCATTCGAGCTCTAGATCGCATTAGCGGAAGAAGGAAGAAAAGATCAAAGGTGGGTGCTTATTTCTCTCTCTCCCTTTCTCTTTTGTTGTTTTTGTGTGATGAGGTGGCCGTGTGGCCCACCCGGATGTACCCCGCCTTGATGTATGTGATGTCCAAACCGTCCATCAAATGGACCCCACGACCATCCAAGCCATGTGGGCCCTACTTAACAGTGATGGGAAAATACAAATATCAATTGATCAGTGGACTACGTCCACACGGGACCCACCTTAATAAATACGTACACGTCCAGCGTCCCTGAACATTGGACGTTGTGAGCATGGACAGACAGTGGGTGTACTAACAAAAATAAATGCTTGGTTTATACTTTGGACGAGCTACTCATGCAGGCCCCATCTCGATGTATGGATTTAATCCACACTGTCCACCCTTTTTCCCATCTTATTTTAGCTGTTGAGCCGAAATATGAAGCCGATCTAAACCTCTGGCGAGTCATAATGCAGGAAACAGTGGTTTTAGGTGATTTAAAGGGTTAAGGCCTCTGTGATGTTTCTATACACCAAAAATATTGCATATTAGACTCGTTAGTTCTATTACGAGCCAGGGAGACAAGTAGTTGGTGTGGATTTTTTAATGCCGGCCCCACATATAAGAATCCCTAGAATAACAAAAAAAAAAGAAGCAAAACACATATCCATAGACGTCCCTATTGCTATCAACGTCCTCTGGACGCTACAGTAAGTAGCGTCCTCGCTGCTGGTTTAAAGGTGGAATGGTGGGCCCCACCACAGGCCCTACCACGAGGTATGTTGCAAATCTACACCGTGCATTTGATGGCTTCTTTTTTTTTTGGAACTGGGTTTCCCTAAAAATCAGCCATATACACAACTTAGGTGGCCCACATGGCAGGAAATAGTGTTGATTGAATATCTGTCATTGAAATCCTCTTGGGTTATCATAGAAGTTTTGGATCAGTATGCAAATTGTTTTTCCTCCTCATCCGAGTCTGTGTGACCTTATTAACAAATTGGATGGCCAATAAATACTGTGGTGGACCCCATATGTGGGACCCACCTTGATGTATGTAACACCCTGAAAATCGGGGGTCGTGTATAAACTCAACTCCCGAGTTCCAGACCGTCACTTATGCAACAAAAATGGTTATGATTCAATGTTGTCTGATTTAAAGCATTCACATGAGTAAAAGTATACCAAAACTGCAATTCATACTTCAGATCCAGTGATAAAAGCAAGCGGAAGACTAAACAATATATATATCACTGTATGGAAAAACAAAGTAATCTCATCTGTCTCCAAAGTATGACTACATCTCTGAGTCTCATATACATATACATAACAAAAGAATAATGTTCAAAAAGAAAAGTCCCACTGATGTCCCCTCGATCCAGGTCGCCTACGGGAAGCCGTCATGATACTGCATATACGAGAACTCATCCTGGTCCTCGTCAATCTCTGGCTCCACCTCCTGGATCTCGTCCTCACCTGCAGCCACAACAGGGTCTGGTGGGTGTTGCAAACACCATCCCGTAACGTGGGAATGAGTGATCAACTCAGTGGAATCATAGAGCAAAGATTAGCATGTTCACAATTCAATCACGCGATAATAGTAAAGCAGTAAATCAGACAATCCTAATACTGTTGTTAATGCAAGATGATATGACGTGATGTATGCCCTCACCGACGATCACCCTCATGCGGCAACATCTTACGACCGCGGCATGCCACACTCCCTAGAGTGCTCCACATCTTCCAGGCACATGCAATGCTATGGTGATATGATTTCCAAGTTATTATTAGTCCATTCAAACACAAGGATTGGGAAACTAAGGTACTTCCCTTGTATCAATCCCAACACAGATCCTGTCTAGGGTCGTCACTCCTAGTAATCTCATACGATGTATATTTCGTAGGTCACTGCAAGGGCTGCCAGGGCTGTTGCTCGCACTCGTTGCACCGCTCCCCCATCACCTTATCAATACAGGCCTACCGTACTCTACTGCAACGGAAGGGTCGTCGCCTCCCGTGGACTCAGAATACGCTCGCGGTCACTACAAAGGGCTCGTCGCCTGATCAGTGTAGGCTGATAGCTAGAATATAGTGTCCCATACCACCATAATCTGCTCACGAGTCTAGGTACTCACTGGTCACTACGGGGAGGTTTGTGGCCCCAGCGTAGGCCGACAGCTCGACCACGGTGTCCCATACCACCATGCCCGGCTCATGAGTCTTAGTGGATCAAGGTACCATGGTTAACAGGGTTTTCAGTGGTAAGTTCAGTACCCTAGGTCCAAGCAGTTATGACACATACAAGGTGAACATACATCGGCTAGTCGGGTTACTTGACGGGCTCAACTAGCGCGATCGCATCGCAAGTCGAACGACATGAAGTGCGTAAAACACTTCGCGTGGCCTAACCACTGCCGCCAACTCTAAACGCGAATCACGTTCATCAACGCGTCATTCGTGGCTATGACCAGTCAGCCACGAATTCGCTCGGTTACCGACTGCCTGGACTAATTCTAGTCCCACACACCTATGAAATCACATTAGCACTTATATGCAAAGGTATTGAAATTGAAATACATCATGTGAGCATGTTAACACATGTTATAACATTCAACTTAAGCAATTCTTCAAGGCATACTTTCTATGCATGTAATGCAATCATGCATAAGGTAAACATGTAGGAAATCATTTAGGTCAGCATATTAATCATGAAATCAATCTCAAACTACTACATAACATCATTTAATTCAATACATACTAATACAAGCATTTATACAAACACATACACTACACACTTAAGTCCACATATAGTATGTCGACCCAAAGTGCGCAACTTGGCGAATCTCTTCGCCAAACTGATTATGCAAGCATTCCTAACTCCCTAATGCGGCGACAAACCATGTCAATCACGTCAGCAAAATGTGCATGTAGACCGTATTTCCTATAAATGACTAAAATGCCCTAAATCTCATATTCTTCGTTAATTTACGAAACAGGAAACGGAGAGCATGTTGTACATGTCAAACGGTGATGCCGTCGATAATCTACTATTAAACGACATTGAAAGCGTTGTAAACCGTCAATCAAAGTGTCTAAAATTCTCACCTAGTCTCTTACGGTTGCGGGATTTTGAACGGAGCGTGTACGCTTCGTCTACGGCAGTAGGAGAACCTGATTTATGGAATACGTTAGCTAACATGTTATGCATCTAAGTAAACCCTAAATCAGCAAGTTTTTGGGGTTATTTTATACCTGAAAAAGTGGAGAAATCACCAGCCAGGTGATTGGAAAGAAGTGCTGAAGCAGCAACTGTTAGGGGCTCGGAAGCGGGAAAATTCTCTTCTTCTCTTTCTCTCAAACTCTCTCTCTTTTTCTCCTAGGGTTTGTGATTTTCCGATGGAAGGGAGAAATGAGGGTTTCAACCCCTTTTATAAGCTTAAAATCGCCGAAAATAGGCTCCGGGACGAAGTTTACTTGGTGCCTATCCATTTCGGGGCTGTTTCGGTCCAAAAACTGCTTTCTGGTGGTCCCCTGGTCGATTGCGATCAGACTTAAGCTCATGTGTACCAGATGTAGCTCGTATTAAGTTTTCAGTCTGGCAGGGTTCGCAGATCGCACGTGGCGGACCAGTTTCAGTTCAGCGGTCACCGCACATAGATCAGGGCTGAAAGTCTCATGATAATAAATAGAAATTTTTCCTGATCCGAGGGTGTAATTTGGATGAATTCTGATGGTCAGAACGCTTAATACTGACGCGTCAAGTCGTGTGCCAGATTTGAATTTGAAATTCCAAATCCGTCCCTATTCGCGGTCGCTTCAGTCCGGGTTCAACGAAATCGTCTGTGATTATCGGTTTGACTTGATTTTCGAGATGATTGTCAAGTCCAGCTGGGCGGTTCTAACGGTCTAAGATAGGAGGTATCGGACCTTCGACGCGCGGTCTAAATCTAATACAAAAGTTCAACGTGGTCCAGAGGACAAACCCGCTTAGAGTTTGATCCGAGGTTATAGAGTATTGTAGAGTTGTCTGTTCTACTCGGTTTGGGTCTTGCAGAACATATTTAAAGTGATCAGGGACTATTTCCCAGCTACTCTAGCGTTGCGCTAGCTAACTTACGCTTAATTTCCGTGAAAATTATTTTTACGCGATTTCGGGTCGAGTTGGTACTCGAGCCCAAGTACGGATTTTTCATGGGCGTTACAATGTATGTGTCTTATATCTTTGTCGTTCGTCTAATGAACGTCCAGGAGGACCAGGACTAGACCTTTTTTTTAAAAGAGAGAGAGAGAGAGAGAGAGAGAGAGAGAGAGAGAGAGAGAGAGAGAGAGAGAGAGAGAGAGAGAGAGAAGAGATATAGATAACATAATTAAATAATAATATATTTCATATATAACATATAAAATATATATATTATACATGGTTGGTGGGGCCACACGTGACACCCACCAGATGTACACGTTCATCCATCTCTCCACCGTCCAGCAAGCTGGACGGTGGTGCCCACGTTGATGTATGTAATTGTATCCACACCTTCCATTCAAGGACGGTGCCATATGGGGCCACACGTGATGTATGGGTGTATCCACACAGTCCATTGATGGTGGGACCCACCCCTGATGTGTTTATATTTGACCATCCATCAGAGGACGTGCTAGATAGGTGTCCAGCAGTTGTGGGGACCACCCTGATATGTGTTGTATCCCACCGTCCATTGAACGGTGGGGGTTACCTAGCTACACAGCTGCTGTGTCTGGACATCAGTACGTTCCCGATCATGAGATATGTGTTATATTCCAGCCGTCCATCACTTAGATGGTGGACCAGCAACCCAACTAGTTGTTGTATTAATGACAGCAAGTTCTGTGGGCTTGATCATTTGGTAAGACGTCCATCAGAAGGTGGGACCCACCGTGAAATATATGTTTTATCAACACCGTCCAACCCTTTGTAGAGATCGTTTTATGGTAGTACAGAGAGAATGAGGTAGATCTATCAGGTGGACCACACTGCAAAAAATAATAGAGAGTTGAACGGCTACCATTGAAATAATTTTTGGTACCATAGAAATTCTAGATCATGATGATATTTGTTTTTCCTCTTGATCCAAGTCTCTGTGACCATATGGATAGATTGGATGAAAAATAAACACTATGGTGGGCCCTGCCCCTGGGAATTGTTTAGTAGAGAAAATCATTATCTCCACTGCTAGATGTAGTATGGTCAAGATGATCTTTTGATATGATTCATTTTTGGATAAATGATCTCTAAAAATAGATGTATGGTATAGATAGTTCACCTAGAATGGTGGGCTCAACTAGATGTATTTGAGGCCACATATTATATATATGAGGCCCATTGGTGTGGCTATTAATGCGGCCCGCTTGATGTATATTTGAGGCCCACCTATTATGTATTTGAAGCTCATGGGTTGTGGCCCATTGTGATGTATTTGAGGCCCATGGGCAAGGCCTAATGTGATGTATGACCCATATGATGAGGCCCATTGAGATGTATTTTCAGCCCATATGTCGTGGTCCATTGTGATGTAGTCGAGGCCCATGCGATATGGTCCATCATGATGTGTATTAGGCCCGTGAGATGCGGCCCACCGAGACGTGTATTAGGACCATGTGATGCAGCCCATAGTGATGTGTATGTAGCCCTTGTATGAGGCCCATTGCAATGTGTATTAGGCCTTTGTGTGAGGGCATTGGCCCACTATATGTTTACCCTATGTGGGCAACTCCTTGGAGCAATATAGGTTAGATGTCCACATTGATGGGCAATGATGGTTGGATGTCCATATTGTGACCTTCCCTTGGGCCTTGTTAGGCCCGTTCTCATATTTCTTTAGTGGGTTAACCCAAATAAGTGGGCCCTATTCACCATAAACGGATGACTCTTTATTATCGGATTTGATATAACCACAGCCGAGTGCTAATCTTTATACTATAGTTAATCGGCTGATCATCTATGGACCCCGTTTTGTTTATTTGCTGATTATCGGTGGGATTGACGTGACGAATTTATCAATTTTGATTATCGATCGATCCCGATTGTCATGGCTGATTGTCAATTCTGATTGACGTGACCAGTTTACCGATTCAGATTATCGATCGATTCCGATTATCGCGATTGATTACCGATTCTGATCGACGTGACCGATTTGCCGATTCTGATTACCGATTGATTCCGATTATCATGACCGATTGCCAATTCCGATTGATGTGACCGATTTGCCGATTCTGATTATTGATCGATTCTGATTATCATTAATGATTGCCGATTTCGATCGACGTGACCGATTTGCTGACTCTGATTACCGATCGATTCCGATTGACGTGACTGATTGCTAATTCTGATTGTTGTGACCAATTATCGATTCCAATCGACGTGACCGATTTGCCAACTCTGATTACCGATCGATTTTGATTAACGTGACCAAGTGCTGATTCTGATTATCATGACTGATTGCCGATTTCAATTGACGTGACCGATTTGATGATTCTTATTATAGATTGATTCCGATTATCATGACTGATTGTCGATTTGGATTATCGAGGCCGATTATCGATCGATTCCGATTATCGTGGCCGATTGCCAATTCTAATTATCGTGGACGATTGATCGATTATCTTGACCAATTGTCGATTCCGAGTATTGAGGCCGATTATCGATCATTCCGATTGTCGTGGCCAATTGACGATTCTGATTGTCATGACCGATTTCGATTACTGAGGCCTACTCCGATTTCGATTTTGATTGTTAAGGTCAATTTCGATTGTCAAGGTCGATTATCGAGACCTATATGATGTATATGCGACTTGTAGTTGAGGCCCATTGTGATGTATCTATGGTCCTTGGGAAAGGCCCACTATGTTGTATATTTGGCTTTTGTGTGAGGCCGTCGGCCTATTATGTGTTTGGCCCTATGAGGGTCATTCCTTGGGGCAATGTTAGTTAGATGTCCACATTATCGAGGCCGATTGTTAATACCGGTTATTGATACCGATTATGAGTATGTGACAGCATAACATCATAATACATATGCATCATCTGCATGTTTATTATGAGATGTTATTGACCATCGCATATGTCATAGGGCAGGTTATTCAAGGGGCTCCCCGATAGGTGGGGTTATCCCACATGAGCACACGGTATGCATACGATTTATGTATGATTGCACTGTGTGACTCATACATCTTGCATTTATGTGACATGACCACCGTACGCCCTATCGACATCAAGGTTGTAGCCTCTACACGCATATCGTGGATGGCCAAATAGGACTGAAAATCTATTCAACATGGGGTGCTATGGATATCCTTGGGTGAAAGTCCTAGAACCCTCTTGGTTCCAGAGGTTGCTCCAACGTCTAGATCGAGTGAATGCATGAGTACATGAGGGCTGTATACCGTTAGGCCGCGTCTCCCACTGTGTCGTGGTCAGTTGGAAGGGGGTGTGGCCTTACCTACCCGAGAGAATGGGGCAATGCTAAGTTGAGTCTGACCAGCTCGAGGAATGGGTTCGCTATAGACGAGCCGAGCCAGATATTGGTAGGTGGATAGTGAGGTCTCCTCCACTCACCTTGTTGTGCGTGATGGGGTGGCAATCTAGTTTAGAGTGTAATAGACCCTGGTGATTTCCCAGAGAGGAACTGTACTGATATATGGACTTATTAAGTAGGAATTGCATACTCATTCATTCACTATCCACTCGGGCTGGTAGTGCACAATTAATTGTTGTGTACTTTCGTTATGCAAGGATTTCGGTTGGGAGCGGACTAACCTGAGATAAGAGTTTACCACGTTGAGTCTGACTATCCAAATTTAGGTATGAGACTGGTTTGGATAGAAGTCTCTTGTGGTGGACCCCGTAGCTTGCGATACTACATACTATCATCCTGACTTCACACTTCATCACGGTCATTTCATTCGCATCGCATACTGCATTACATTTGCTGGTATATGACATTTTGAGTTGTTATGTTTCTGCACTTATATGGCCTAAACAGGCTTAGCAGGATTTGTATATTGCATTGTATCCTCGACATCTGATATTTGGCTCTTCATGACTCCTTATTGCATAGCTGTTCTATATTGTGTATTCTGATATTGATTGACTTATGAACTTGTCCACACTTTCGCTTACTCTGTTATTCTATGATTTATGATCTAGTCAGTATTTCTGTTTAGTCTGATAATTCCTACTCTTGTCAGTATTTCTGCTTACACTGATAATTCATGATCTTGTCAGTATTTCTGCTGACTCTGATAATTTATGATCTTGTCAGTATTTCTGCTTATTCTGATAATGTACAATTTATGGATTACCAGTAATTTCAGTATTATATGATGATGGCATTGTATTGAATACTTGACACTTACTTTGTACACACACTTACACCACCCTCTAAGCTTTCTATAAGCTTATGCACGATAGATGCGTGTAGGTGATGTTAGGTTGCGGCAGTGTTAAGCTTGGAGCGTGCAACTGTCTTTTGAAGCTTAATTTTTGATTTATGTATTTTCCATTTAGCATTGTACTCAAATGATTATATTAGTGGATATGTGACGATGATGTTGCCTTTGTGAATTGGGTAATTTTATGGTTATGCTTATTACGAGTTAAATGTACCTTGAAAAAAAATCCTCCTTGTAGGATCCTAAGATCAGAATTTGGTGTATGGATGCTAGGAGACGAGAATGGGGTACTACGGAGGTTGTCAGCACTGGATTCAGCAATCGGGATTCCTGTGAATCCGATTTCCGGGTTTGGGGCATAACAGTTTAAGAAGTCCTAGAGGAAGGGGTGAATAGGACTATGCCAAATAATCAAAATAAGTGTTGAATATGTAAATAAATCAGACATCTCAATTGCTTAAGTATTAAAATGTTGATTCTAAATAATTCGTAGGGCAATCTTCACCTAAAGTTTTGGGTAGGACAACCTTATTTCATAAATTTCTTTAAAATCAAAACCTCAAACTTTGCAAGAGTAAATAAAAGTAAATATTACAACATGCACAACTTTAACTGAAAATAAATTATAACCATTCACCACATAACACAGAGAATTATAATGGTTCGGTGTGTCAACAAGTGTTCTAAAACAACCACACCTACTTCACTCCTAAAATTACTCTCTACGTAATTTTGGCTTTCACTATAAAAAAGGTTTTACCAGGGTCACCTTAAAACCTGATATAATTCTTGTAATTTTACTAGGCTATCACAATCAAACCCCTCACTGAGATTTTCAAGCTATCTTAGAAAAAACCTACACTAAGATTTTTTAACTATTCTAGAAAAATTAAATAAAGAATAAGAATGTATACTTATCTTCATCGTAAAAGATGTATTAGAAGTTGTAACTGAAGAACCGCTTTCTTAAATGTCGATTGTTCAATGTTTAGTCATCCAGGGTTCTATTGATTTTAATTAAGTTCAAACCAATGATTACTTAAGTTAATTCTCTTAAATCTTAAAAGAAAAGTATAGTTTACTCTCTTTAGAATCAGAATGGAAAGATCTGAGATTAAGGGAATTAAACAAAAGTTATAAATAAAATTTATAAATACTGTTCAAATAGATTGCTAATACCTTAAGCTTCTCTCTCTCTTACAAAAGGATTTTAATAATAATAATAAATATTTTGGATTAAGAGAGGAACTCAATTTATAGACAAAGAAGTTAAATCTTCGACTAGTTGAAGAAGACCAGATTTTGTTCAACGGATTTCAGATTGCATGGGATAAGATCTATCCAAACTTCGACTAGCTCGAGGATCAGTTCGACTAGTCGAAGAGCTCTGTTCAACTAGTCGAATTTGGTCTTCGACTGGTCAAAGATCCAAAAATTTGAAAAGTTATTTGTTGCTAGAGTTCAAGTCGAATTATATCAAGTTGGTCGAAGGTCAAGCTTCAACTAGTCGAACTAAAAATTTGACCAGTCGAATTTGCAACCAAAAAACAGTTTTACTTTAACTTGAACTTGGACTGACCGAGAAAACTCAGACTTGTTGAACCAAACCTTAGGCTGGTCGAATTCCAAGCAAACACAAGTATAAAAACTCAACTTAACTAAATATTGAAAGTACCTAATCCTAAAGCCTTTCTAGGGTTTTATATTACCGGAGATATATGAAATATTTGAACTTCTTTGTCTTGAACTTGATGTCACGCCCCACTCGGTAACCGGAATCCCAAGGAACCCGATGGCCAGTTCTGGTCTTAACAACCTACATAGTACCCCACTCTCGGCTCCTGAGACAGGTTACGATCTGTAACGACCTGAAAAATTCTGTATAAAGAACTGAGTACCAACTTAGGCAGAAATCCCTCAGGACTAAATCCTTTAGAAACTAGATGAGAATTATCTAAGTGTTAACCTAGATTACCTATGAAATTAGCACTAATCACTTTAAATACGATCTGCAAGACTCAAAACCTATAGAATCGGTAACGCTATGTTACCCTAAAATCTAGGATCCAACCCTAAACCCAGTTGCTCTCGGGAGCACTCAGAAACTTCGTATCGGACCTGGACCCCACGTCAAAAGTTCGATGACTATAAAACCATAAGATTATGACCGCCTAGTTAGACTTGACGATCACCTCGAAAATCATGTTCAAACGATGTCCTGAGACTGTTTCCTTGAGTCCTGAGTGAAGAGTGTGAAAAAGTAAAGATTTTTAAGAAATTAAATATGAATTTAAGTAATCTGAGTCGTATCGCTTGCACGCCATTTATAAGCATTCTGACCGTTGGTTTTTGACCCAAATTCACCCTCGAATCAGGGATGATGGCCCATACAAGTCAATATACTTGCGACCCTGATCGAGTTTCGGTGACCGCTGAACTGAAATTGGTCCGCCATGGTTAATTTGGAAACCTGATCGAGTTAAAAACTTAACTTGATCAAGATCCAGCATCTATGAGCTTAAATCTGACCGCATTCAGCAAAAGGACCTCTAGAACTGCTCCGTTGGATCGGAACAAGGCCAGTTTGGATATAACCTAAGTATACCTTGGCCATAAGACTATTTTAGTGAGTTTTAGGCCTATATAAGGGCTTGAAACCCTCACCTTCTCTCACCATACGAATTTCCTACAACCCTAAGAGAAAAGAGAGAGAAAGTGAGAGAGAAGTGGGAGCTACTCCTGGGATTCAATTCCCGTTATTCCACGTGCTTATTTATCACTAACGGATCGCTATTCCGATGATTTCAAATACACTATTAGGTTAGAGAACCTAACCCTAATCAGTTCTAGGATTTTAAGTAGTTAAAGTGATGTAATAGCTAACCTATTTCATGTAATAGGTTGTCGTTGGGCTGTAGATGAAGCGTGAGTGAACAAACTGAATTTGTTACGCGTTTATCAGCGTAAGTTGCGGATTATAGATGTATAGATTATGGTTTTCAAATCTTTCAATGTCAGAAAATGATTTATTCCTAACGTGGATGCTATTGCACATGCCAAATGGGCTATCTGTGCTGTTTTACGAATATGTATAGTCTATGTTGTTGATACCGTATTCCATGTGTTTGTTAAAATGTTTATAGACATGTGAAATCTGATGATATGATTGCTATGATTATCTGTTGTTAGAACATGCTTGTTATGTAGGCGACAACTCCTTAACAAAAGGATTTACCCAATTATGCATTTTTAAGGGTATTGAGATATGAATCTCAATCACCTTACTTATGTGTATGATTTCCTCCATGAAATGTTTAGCTTATTTCATTCATGCTAACTGTGTGTATGATTTCCTCCATGTACTGTATTCATGTTTGAGTTATATTTCATAACATGTTCTTATGAATGTAGAGTTTGTATCAAATGTCTATTATTGCGATTGTACGTGATTGAGACTATATTACAGTCCAGGCAATCAGTAAAAGGCTTGAGTTCGTGGCCGAGACTTATTCACAACGTAAGACATGTTTGACAAATCCGAGCCGTACTAGAGTTGTCGGCAATGGTTTGGCCACACCGAGTGCTTATGCATTTCATGTCGATCAACTCAATATACGATCGTGCTAGTCGAGTTCGCTAAGTAACCCGATTGACACAATGTATGTTTACCATGTATGGACACTCCTGTTTGAATCTAGGGTACCAAACTTACCAGTGTAATCCCGTCAACCTTGGTACCTCGATCCGTTAAAACTCATGAGCCAGACATGGTAGTATGGGACACCGTGGTCGAGCTGTCGGCCTAAGCTGAGGCGACGAGCCTCCCCATAATGACCAGTGAGCAACCTAGACTCGTAGAGTAATCTCCAAGTGCTGCTCATGCTCCTCACGAGTCCTCGAGTAGATCAGAATGTTGTCGATGAAGACTACAACAAACTGATCTAGATATGGGCGAAAAACCTCGTTCATCAGCTGCATGAAGACCGCGGGTGCATTGGTCAGTCCGAAGGACATGACCTGAAACTCAAAATGACGATAACGCGTCCTGAATGCTGTCTTCGGAATGTCCTCTTCTCGGACCCGAATCTGATGATAACCGGAACGCAGGTCAATCTTCTAAAAGAACTGTGCACCCTGCAGCTGGTCGAACAAATCATCAATCCTAGGGAGCGGGTACTTGTTCTTGATCGTGACTTTGTTGAGCTCGCGATAGTCAACGCAGAGCCTCAACGAGCCATCCTTCTTCTTCACGAAGAGTACCGGCGCTCCCCACGGCGAACTGCTCGGACGAATAAAACCCAACTCACGTAACTCGTCCAACTGCTTCTGCAGTTCCCGTAACTCTAACGGTGCCATACGATGCGGGGCCTTCGAAATAGGCGCGGTACCAGGCACGAGATCGATCTGGAACTCGGTGAGTCGACGAGGCAGTAATCCCGGAATCTCCTGGAACACATCGGGAAAATCACAAACCACGGGCAAATGGTCGATGCAAACGGCAACAGGCTCCTCAATGGCGCAAGACATCAAACAAGACAACCGCTCTCCTCTAGCCTCTGCAATGAACTGGAACTGAGGCACGCCGGGTATACAAAACGTGACGGTCCTCGCGGCGCAGTCCAAAATGGCATAATACTCAGCGAGCCAATCCATGCCCAGGATGACGTCGAACTCGGACATCGGTAAAACAAACAAATCAGCGGGCAGGAATGTATCCCCAACTAGAACGGGACAAGACGAACAAAATCGTCCCAACGCTGCAGTCCTCCCCAAGGGAGTCGATACTGATAGACTCTCATCAGCAGACTCCAACTGTAAACCAGCCGATCGACAGAAGCTCTCGGCCACAAAAGAGTGCGATGCACCAGAATCAAACAGTACACGTGCAATGCATGCAGAAACTGGCAGTATACCCTCAACGACTCCTCCGGATGACTGCGGATCCTGCTGAGCCGCATAAAATCTAGCCTGAGCCGGCTGGGGAGGTGCATGTCCCCTCTGAACGTGCTGCTGCTGCTGCTGGGGTCGCTGAGGCAGTCGAAACTGCTGCCTCTGCTGCTATGGCCTCTGAGGCTGATGCTGAGGCTGATGCTGATGCTGATGCTGCTGCTGAGGTGGCCTCGGTGGTAGAGGCTGCTGTCGCTGCTGCTGTGGGGGTCTCTGCTGCTGCGGTGGAGGTCTCTGCTGCTGTGGACCTCTCTGCTGCTGCTGGGGACTGGGACACTCCCATGAACGGTGTCCCGTCGCACCGCACCTGAAGCAAGTGCCGGTGAACTGCCTCTGAGGTGGTGGTGGAGGTGCTGCTGGTGCTGATGGTGCACGGAAAGCTGGGCGACCAGTACGCCTCTGCTGCTGTGGTCGACCCTGCTGGGAATGACTGGAAGAAGCCTGCCTCTTTCGGTCTCCCCTCTGACCACGATCAGACTGAGAACCGGCCCACTCAGTCTCATATATCTGAGCTTTCCGCACTACTGCCTGGAAAGTAGGAAGCTCATACCCAATAACACGACCTCGAAGGCCGTAACGTAAGCCGTGCTCGAAACGGCGGGCCTTCCGCCCCTCGTCATCAACCATGTATGGCGCAAATCTCGATAGAGCCACAAAACGGGCCGCGTACTGTGCTACGGTCATGTCTCCCTGCACCAGAGTCTCGAACTCTAAGGCTCGCTGACGACGGATGTGGTCAGGGAAGTACTGCTCCTCGAATCGGTCCACAAAGTCCTCCCATGTCCAGACATAATCAGGTCCGGCGATACGGGCGACAGAGGTCCACCAATGCTCGGCCTCACCGTGGAAGAGAAATACTGCTAACCGGACGTGCTGCTCCGTCGTGCATAACATGGTATCGAATATCTTCTCCACATCGGAGCGCCATCTCTCGGCTGCGGTCGGATCTGGCTCGCCCTGGAAACTCGGGCGCTCCTGCTGTGCCTGAGCTGGCGAAACAGCTGGGCGTCTGCCCTGTCCCTGGAGTGCGACTGTCACAGCCTGTAATATCTGCTGTAACTGAGAGGCACTCACAGTCATCGTCGGCTCCTCATCGGCCTCAGGTGGAGGAATGTCATCCTCATGGGAGGAATCAGGGATCTCTGAGGGTGGAACAGGAGACGCAGGAGGTAAAGCTGGAGCCTCCGATGGCGAAGCAGAATCCTCAGGTGGTGGTGCGGGAGTCGAGCGAGTAACTCTCACAGGCGCCATATCCTACAGGAAAGAGCGAAAGCGCCTATCATCTTCAAAAACTCTCGAATGTACGCATGTTAACGGTCTGAATCAGAAGGTCGCGAAGTTATCCGAACTTCAGAACTTAGCCATTCTTCACTCATAGCAAACATGTAATGTTGTTCTCGGTTATTTCCAAGTTATGCTCTGATACCAACTTCTGTCACGCCCCAAACTCGGAAACCGGGCTCACAAAATTTTCGATCGCCGAATCCGGCGCCGACAGCCTCCGTAGAACCCCATTCTCGGCTCCTAGCTCCCATTCGCCAGGTTCCGATCCTGGGATGCTACGAGGAGGATTTTAAATATCAGTTTGATTCGTATTAAGCATAACCAAAGGCATAACCCACAAACAACAACCAAGAAACTCCATTATATTTCCACTATGATCAAAAACTTTACAAGTACAATGAGCATAAAGGGAAATACAAAGGTAAAGTACAAAAACTCCAAAATGCTCAGCAACGTGCTCCTGCCTCAACGCTGCTGCGATCCAACGTCACCTGCACGCAACGGTCGTGCATAAGCTTACAGAAAGTTTAGAGGGTGGTGAAAGTGTGTGCACAAGGTAGAATATGATCATGCAATATCAGAGTAATGCGGAATATGCAGATGGAACTATAATATCATGAGCCGTACCAAGGCTTATGCGATGCAAGACATGAATGGTATTGGCCAGCCCAAGGCCATGTAATGTGCAATGCAACTCAAGCATACAGATCCTCATCAATGTCCACATATCAGTACAGCTCAAAGTATGGAATATCACCGGGGTCTAGTACACTCTAAACCAGATTGCCGCCACATCGCGCACAATAAGGTAAGTGGAAAAGACCTCACTATCCGTCTGCCAATATCGGGCGCGACTCGTCGATAGCGAACCCGTTCCTCGAGCTGGTCAAACTCAGCCTAGTAATTGCCCCCTACACTCGGGCGGGTAAGGCCGCACCCCCTTCCAACCGACCACGACACAGTGGAGAGCACAGTCAACTGGTATTCGGCACTCGGCGCTCATCTACCCACTCGGTCTAGACGTTGGAGCAACCTCTTGGTACCATAAGGGTTTAGGGACTTTCACTCAGGGATATCTATAGTACCCCATGTAGAATAAGATTTTCGGTATCCAACCCTGCCAACCACGATACGTCTGTGGAGGCTACGGCCCTGATGCCGCTAGGGCATACAATAACCATGACACACAAATGCGGAATGCATGTATCACGCTATCCAGTCATGCAACCAATCCTGCGCATACCGTGCGCTCATGTAGGACAACACTGCCTGACCGGGAGCCCATAAACAACCTGCTCGAAGGCAAATGCTATGACCAGTAAATCCTCATATCAAGCATACATATGATGCGTATGATCATGGGTCATGAAACTATACTAAACATGTTATAATAAAATGAATTGTCTTACAATGCAGATGGGCCTGGACGGTCTAAACACAGCAAGTACAGCCTGGTGATGGGCCCTAAGAGTCGTAATGTGGACATCCAACCAGCATTACGCACGCAATGTGGACGTCAAACCAACATTGCTCCCAAGGCACGATCGTTGTACACATCGTACTTAGCCTGTAATGGATTTACTCGTTGCAATGGACCGTAGGTTGTCCCCATTGGACCTTACATATATATATCAAGTGGGCCATATCCTATGGGTTTTTATTCATCAGATGGGCCACATAAATGGGCCACCAATGGGTCTTATGTGCATTGCAATGGGTCAAACCCGTGGGCCTTGGATTGCATCAATTGGACCTAGTCATATGAGCCTAATATGTATCAAATGGGCCACACCAATTAGGCCCCACATGTAGATCAAGTGGGCCTCAACCCATGAACCTATCATGAGTTCAATGGCCTTACATATATCAATTGACCTACTTCCATGGGCTTTAAAAATGTAACAAATGGGTCCAATTTTGTGGGCCTTGAAGTACATCAAATGGGCTTAGTCCCATGGACTTACAATACATCAAATGGGCCTAAGCTCTTAGGCCAAAAATGAATCAAATGGGCCTAGCCCATAAGCATTTTATAAAACAAGTGGGCCTAGCCCATAGCCCTTTTGAAATTCAATGGGTCCCGACCCATGGGCCTTACAAAACATTTATTTCCATCCAAACTATTCATAGGGACACATGGTCTAGGGCCCACTACAATTTTCATATTATAAAATATACATTTAAATTATATGGCATACATAAATATATATAACATAAAACATATAATATATAATATATAATATAATATATATATGTGTAATGGTGGGTCCCACAGAGCTTGCTGGCGTCAGATGACAGTGGACCCCACCATCAAAACAGATGGACGGCATGGCCCGAAACACACAAGATGTGGGGCCCACGGCCTACTATCGCTAGAGAGAGAGACAGAGAGAGATATAGAGGGAGAGAGAGATATAGAGAGAGGAGGGCACGTGGCCCTTGCTCCCCTCCTTTCTTTTTTTTCTTTTTTTTTCTTTTCTTGCTCATCTCTGACCAAACAAAGGTGGGTCCCACGTAGGGCCCACCGTGATGTGTATTTGAAATCCAACCCGTTCATAAGGTAACTCAGACCTGTATGAACGGAAAACATAAATTTCAGCTTGATTCGAAACTTCTGTGGGCCCCAGGAAGAGTTTCAATGGTAGATGTTTATTCACACTGTTCCCTATGGTGTGGGCCACCCGAGTCTTGGATCTGTCTCATTCTTAGAAGCGGGGCCACTTTAGAGGGTGGCCCATCCGGTGAACGGTTTGGATATCATATAAACATCAAGGTGGGGCCCACGGCTGGAGCCGTGGGTCCACGACGTCCGCCCGCCCGTCGCCTGGCAGCCGTGCAGGCGCTGCCAGCGCCTGACGCAGCTGCTGCTGCCACACCCCATCTCTCTCTCTCTCTTGAATTTCGATTTTTTTGACAAAAAGTATGTGTGGGGCCCGCTTTCTGACAATCCACTCCAGCTATAGCGATCAGTGGCCCGAGGTCGTCCAAATGAGTCCAAAGTTTGGATTTTTTTGATGCTAGAAGATGAATAAAATGAGAAAATGGATCCTTGAATGATCGAGGTGCATTACTTGATGCTATGGCCCACTAGGTCTTCCAATCAACCCAAAACTTCTACCTAACGGCTAAAAAGTCGTGGGTAAGAGGATAGACGGCTTGGATTGTCTGGGTACAACACGGTGGGACCAATGCAAGGCAACCACTCAAATCCCCTACATTCCTTTCCCTTTCTTTTTCTTCTTTTTCTCATTTCCTTAGAAACGTCCAGCGTCCCAGACGCTGGACGGCTGGCTTTCATAAAAAAAATATATTTGTGGTGGGCCTGATGAAGTGGACCACCACATGATGGGCGGCATGGAAATAACATCTAAGGTGGGCCCCACTTGAATAAAATAAATACATCAAGATGGGATCCATTCAAGTGGGCCACACCATCCTATTGCAATAAAATAAAATAAAATAAAATAAAATAAAAGAGAGAGGGAGAGAGACATGGAGAGTGGGACACGGCTTGTGATGGAGGGACCCCGTCCTTATGGGCCCTCCTTTAAAAGCAAATGATACAAAAAAAAGGGTCCCTCAACACATGGGACCATCAAGATCGAGAATCAACGGTGGAGATCCTCTCTCCACCAAAATGGACGGTCTAGATGACCTTTCTTAAAGAAATAAACATCGTGATGGGGTCCATGGAGAATGGCCCCATCATGGAATGATCATGATGATCCAAGTGGTCCATCGGCCACAAATAAGGGTCCCAAGTGAGATCCACACCATTGATCGGTGGGCCTCACTTGGTCCACCATAAAAACAAGAGAAATCTACCCTATAGAAGCACCCACCGTCCGATCTTCTCGCTCCTAGGGGTTCCTTGGCACCTTGTCTTCAACTTCAATGGCTAAGATGAAGAATGGAGGGTTGAGATGGGAGATTCTGGGGTAGGAAGGTGGGCCACTTGAAGCTTAGGGATTTTTGCAAAATTCCATACGTATGGAGTTTTTTGGAAATCCTTTGTTGCTTTGAAATTTTTGGAATGAGAAAGAGAGAAAGAGAGAGAGTGATGTAAAGGGAGAGAGAGAGTGATGGATGGATGGGTGAGTGATGGTTGTATAAGAAAAGTATGGGTTAGGAAGACTTTTGTGGCTTTTTGTGTAAGAGAGGTATGGGATGTGAAGACTTTTGTGGTTGCTTGGGAAAATGGGTGAGAGTGATGTGTACTTGACATGTGATGGGTTGATGGGTGATTGATTGATGGGATTGATGTGATTGATGTGACACATCGTTGAGATTCCCTTGGTTTTCGCAACGCGCGGCGTTTTCTCGCACCGAACGTTGGCCCACAACTCTTGATCAGGGTATCGCCTCGGCGCGCGAGTCGCGGTATCAGAACCACGGCGACAGTGCGGTCGCTATGGTATTGGTCTCGGGTTGAGTCGACTCGGGTTGTCGGCACATGAATCAGGGTCGCGCGTCGATACTGGTTAAGGGTCGAAAGTTGCCGAAATTCGACCGGTAAGACCGCGGAAGTGTACGGAAAGGTACGGACCAAGATACGGGTCTTACAGGTATAACCAGGCATGCATTGATTGGTGACGAGCCATTTACAGCAACCTAGAACCATAACATCGTATGAGATTGTCTAGGACTGACGACCCTAGAATGGATCATTGTTTGGAAAATTGATATGAGGGAGGTACCTTAGCTTCCCAATCCTACTGTATGAAAGAGGACTAATAATAACTCGATAATCATACTCATAACATCGCATTGCATGTGCCCCGGGATGAAGAGCACAGAGAGAAGAAAGCATGCCGCGAATGTAAGATGGTGTCACATGAGGGAGTGTAGGCGAGGGCATGCATCATAAAAACATTCCATCCTTGCATTAACAAGAGTATCTAGGAATGTCTGATATCTCTACTTTATCATTACTGCTTAACTGAATTGACAACATGTTAATCTTCACTTTAGGATTCCACTGAGTTGATCACTCACTCCCATGTTCTGGGAAAGTGTTCTGAACACCCACCAGACTTTATCTTAGTTGCAGATGACGACGCGACTCAGGAGGCGAATCCTGATTACTACGACTATCAGGACGAGTTCTCGTATATGCAATTCTCAAACGGTTTCACTTAGGCCGATATGATCGACAGGGCTACAGGGCTTCATTCTAGTTGGAAACTATCTCCCCACATTTTGATTATTTTTGAACTAATACATGTATATGATGACTCGGCGATGTATTCATACTCTGGGGTTCTATAATGATCTCTTGGACTCATATGTGTTTATATACCTCTTTCAGTCTTCCGCTTGCGATATATAACTTGATCTGGAGTATGAATTACTGTTTTGGTATAATCCTACTCATGTCCACTGCACTAATATGAACAACATTCACCCAGTATTATCTATGTTGCATAAGTGCTGCGTTGGAACTCAGGAGCTGAGCTTCTGCTCGACCCTCAATTTTCATGGTGTTATAAGTTGGTATCAGAGCATGATTTGGATTAAACCAGACCTGGGTTATGGTCACATGTCGTACACTGATGCCACTTTAGCGTAGGTGGGTACGAGAACAATATAGAAATAAGTCTAGGACTCCCAGTGTCATCTATTGGCGAAAGGTTATTGGAAATTATCACCGAGAGCGAGTCAGTGCACACTCCTGATCAAACACGACGACCTCAAACCACGTTTAGACCATCAATGGACGGGTATTGACTGTGTTACATCACATTCCAACCGTTAAAAATTGATAAATGGGGATGTGTATCAGATCTGTTTCGAAACGACCCGAAACGACTCGAATCGGAAGGGGGGGCCAAATGGGCCACTTTCAGGGGGCCCCAAAGGGGGACCCACACTTTTTTGGACACAGGGAGGGGTGAGGACCTCGCCCAAATGGTGAGCCCTTGCTGGACTGGTCAGTGACCGGCGAGGTCTCACCGCCGGTTAGGCTAGACAGGGTCAGGCCGATCGGGTCGACGCCCTTTGGGGTCTAATGTGGCCCACTGGTCCACGGTTGCATGCCTAAAGCATCCTCTAACCCTCTCTCTTCAAAATCTCACTCCCCTAGCTCTTGTTTTTCTTCAAAACCTCTCATTTCTCTCTTAAATCGTCCTTTCAATACCTCTTTTCCTCATTTTTCTTCACTCTTTTTCTCCCTCTACTGTTCTTAGCCATACCCATCACCCAACCCTCTCATTTCCTTTTATTTAAGCTCTCAAATCCTGCATTGGAGTCTTAAATTCATGTAAACCCTTTGACCCATCCTATTTTGTCCATTTTTCTCTTGATTCCCTTTCATTTGAGCCTTTAGACCCTCATATAGGGCTCAAATCCGTGGAGATCCAAAGACATCATCCCTTTTCTTCCCTTTTCTCACTTTCCATGGCTTTCTTGGAGGTTGTCACAGCCCTATTCTCGATTTTCACTATTCTTTCTCTCATGGGAAAAAAAAGAGCTCCTATGGATGAATCTGGGCCAAGTCGCCCCGCTCGCTCTAGGAGACCGAGAGGAGCCGCTGCGAGTGCAAGCACTGGTGGAGAGTTGCATACTAAGCGGGCCTTGATCCCCAGGCTCCTGTTGAAAGAGCCTTATTGGTAGAGCTATCTCACGGAGTCTACAAGGGATGTAAGGTCCTTTTTGAAGCGCATGTGGATGGCCGACTCTTTGGCGAATACTTATTGTTCGAGTGCCTGGAAGAGGCCAGGTGGGGTCAGCTATCTGAAGGCGAGTCTCGAGCAAATGTGATCACTGTCTGTCACGCCCCAAACTCGGAAACCGGGCTCACAAAATTTTCAATCGCCGAATTCGGCGCCAACAGCCTTCGTAGAACCCCATTCTCGGCTCGTAGCGCCCATTCGCCAAGTTTCGATCCTGAGATGCTACGAGGAGGATTTTCAATGTCAGTTTGATTCATAATAAGCATAACTAAAGGCATAACCCACAAACAACAACTAAGAATTCCATTACATTTCCACTATGATCAAAAATTTACAAGTACAATGAGCATAAAGGGAAATACAATGATGATAAATCAAAATCTCTAAAGCGATCTGCAACACGCTCCTACCTCAGCACTGCTGCGCCCCAACATCACCTGCACGCAACGATCGTGCATAAGCTTATAGAAAGCTTAGAGGGTGGTGAAAGTGTGTGCGCAAGGTAGTAATATGATCATGCAATATCAGAGTAATGCAGAATATGCAGATGGATCCATAATATCATGAGTCATACCAAGGCTATGCGATGCAAGACATGAATGATATCGGCCATCCCAAGGCCATGCGATGTGAAATGCAACTCAAGCATACAAATTGTCATCTATGTCCACACATCAATACTGCTCAAATCTGGGATATCACCGGGGTCTAGTACACTCTAAACTAGATTGCCGCCTCATCGCGTACAATAAGGTAAGTGGAAAGGACCTCACTATCCGTCTGCCAATATCGGGCGTGACTCGTCGATAGCAGACCCATTTCTCGAGCTGGTCAGACTCAGCCTAGCATTGCCCCCTACACTCGGGCGGATAAGGCAGCACCCCCTTCCAACCGACCATGACACAGTGGAGAGCGCAACCGTCTAGTAATCAGCCCTCAACGCTCATCTACCCACTCGGTCTAGACGTTGGAACAACCTCTTGGTACCATAAGGGTTTAGGGACTTTCACCCAAGGATATCTATAGCACCCCATGTAGAACAAGATTTTCGGTATCCAATCCTGCTAACCACGATCTTTCTGTGGAGGCTATGGCCCCGATGTCGCTAGGGCATACAATAACCATGTCACACAATGTGAAAATGCATGAATCACTCTATCCAATCATGCAGCAATTCCTGCGCGTATCGTACGCTCATGCAGGGCAACATCGCCTAATCGGGGTCTCATAAATAGTCTGCCCGAAGGCATATGCTATGATCAGTCACTCCTCATATCAAGCATACATATGATGCGTATGATCAGGAGTCATGGAACTATATTAAACATGTTATAATGAAATGAACTATCCTTACAACGCAGATGGGCCTGGACGGCCTATACACAATAAGTATGGGCCTAATAATGGACCCTAAGGAGAGTCGTAATGTGGACATCCAACCAGCATTACACTCGCAATGTGGACGTCAAACCAGCATTACTCCCAAGGCACGATTGTCGTAAACATCGTTACATAATCCGAGTTGGGTTTACACATTGCAATGGACCTTAAGTTCATCCCATTGGGCTTTACATAAATATCATATGGGCCTTTTATTCATAAAATGGGCCACATAAATGGGCCGCACCAATGGGCCTTATGTGCATTGCAATGGGTCATAACCCGTGGGCCTTAGATTGCATCAAATGGGCTTAATCTCATGGGTCTTATATGTCTTAAATGGGCCTAACCCATAGGGCTTTTACAAATCAAATGGGCCCAACCCATAGCCCTTTTTACAAATCAAATCGGCCTAACCCATAGGCCTTTTTACAAATCAAATGGGCCTAATCCCGTAGGTCTTTTTACAAATCAAATGGGCCTAACCCATAAGCCTTTTTACAAATCAAATAGGCCTAATCCTGTGGGCCTTAGATATAACAAATGGGCTACGCCAATTGGGCCCCATATTTTCATCAAATGGGCCTCAACCCATGGGCCTAGAGGCCCACTGAAATGTTTATTTTCTATCCAACAAGGCAAGGACCCACTGAAATGTTTATTTGTAGTCCAGCCAGGGGAGGGGGGTGGCGTGATCAACACGTGCGCAAGGTGGGCTCCACCGTCTGCTGGACGGTGGAGGTGAAACATAAATATCATGGTGGGTGTCATCGTCCAAGGACTGTGGACGGTGTGAATAAAATACATACATTACTGTGGGTCCCACAGATGTGGCCCACCATAATGCATAAATGCCATCCGAGCCGTTCATAAGGTCACTCGGACCTGGATGAACGGAAAACATAAATTTTATCTTGATCCAAAACTTATGTGGGCCCAAAAATGGTTTTCAATGGTAGGGGGTACAGTCCCACTGTTTCATGTGGTGTGGGCCACTTGAGTTTTAGATCGAGTTGAAATTTGGAGGGGGCCCACCTGAGGAGGGGACCCACCTCATGAACGGCGTAGATAAGACATATACATCATGTGGGGCCCACGGCAGCAGCCGTGGGACCCTGCTGGTCCGTCCGTCTGTGCGTACGCAGGCAGCGCCTGCTACCTTCTGACGGTGGAAGGGTTGCTACCACCTTTCTTCCTCTTCTTTTTTTTTGTTTGCTATTTTAAAAATCACATGTGGGGCCCACTATTAGGAAATCCACTCCGCCCACTAGATTTTAGGGCCCAAACATGCCATACAAATCCAATTTTTGGCATTGATTTGGCGTGTATAAACCACAAGATGGGCCCTAATAGCCTTTGAAGGGTATAAATACTATTTTCTATGGTATGGCCCGCCTGATCATCGGATTGACCTCTTTCTTTGGCTCAACGCCTAAAACAAACTTGGAAACGGAATAAACGGCGTAGATTGAATACATTCATCAAGGTGAGGCCTAGGTGAGTGGGTCACCCAATAGTTTGAAAACAAGCTTATATTTATTTTTATTTTTTTTTTCCAATCCACGTCCAGCGTACGCTGGACGTGCATGAAGTAATGCATTAAGGGTGGGCCCCGCTTAGGTGTGCCACCTTATGAAGATGGCATGTTCATAACATATATAAGGTGGGCCCCACTTGAGAATAACCTGGATAAAATAATACATCAAGGTGGGGTCCATTCAAGTGGGCCACACACACAAACCATGACATAAAATAACATAAATAAAATAAATAAAAATAAAATGAGAAGGGAGAGAGAGATGGAAAGTGGGACACGCGTGTGATGGAGGGCTCCACCACTATGAGCCCTCTTTTGCAATGAATCATACATCAAGTGGGCCCTAAAGCATGTGGGACCACCAAACTCTACAATCAACGGTGGAGATCCTTTCTCCACCAAAATGGACAGTCTAGATGACCTTTCTAAGAAATAAACATCATGATGATCCTAGTGGGCCATCGGCCACACCTTAGGGTCCCAAGTGAGATCCAAACCATTGATCGGTTGGCTTCACTTGGCCCATCTCAAAAATAGAAAAAACTAGTATGATTAAATACCCACCGTCCTATCTTCTTGCTCCTATGGGCTCCTTAGCACCTTAGCTTCAATCCTAATGGAGGAGATGAGAAATGGATGGCTAGAATGGGAGATCTTGGGATGGAGAGGGTGAGAAGGTGGGCCACACTTGTAGTTTGAGAGAAATGGGGAGAGGCTTGGATGTGTGATTTTTGTTGCTTCGAATGGGTTTGAATGAAAGAAATGAGAAAGAGAGAGAGAAAGTGATAGGTGATGGATGTGGTGAGTGATGAGTGTAAGAGACCCTTTGTTAACTTTGGTGACCTTTTGTGTAAGAAAGGCATGGTATTGGGAGACTTTTGAGGCATTTGTGTAAGAAAGGTATGGACATGGAAGACTTTTGTGGCTTGCTTGGGAGAAGGTGAAAGTGATGTGTACTTGACATGTACTTGATATGTGATGGATTGTTGGAATGATTGATTGATGGGATTGATGGGATTGATGTGACACATCGTAGAGATTCCCTTACGTTTCGCAACGCGCGGCGTTTCCTCGCACCGAACGTTGGCCTACAACTCTCGACCAGGGTATCGCCTCGGCGCGCGAGTCACGGCATTGGAACCGCGGCGATGGCGCGGTCGCTATGGTAATGGTCTTAGGTAGAGTTGACTCGGGTTGACAGCGTATGAATCAGGGTCGCGTGTGAATATCAGTTAAGGGTCGAAGGTTGCCGAAATTCTACCAGTAAGACCGCGGAAGTCTACGAAATGGTACGGACCAAGATATGGGTCTTACAGCTCTCCCCTCATAAAAATTTCGTCCTTGAAATTTACACAATCAACGAAACTAAGTATAACTCATGAGGAAGAAGAGACATAACGTCATCATATAGAATCAGGGGCAGCATACAAAATACAATACAAGATCAATGATCAAAGAGATGAGGATAACGCTCTCGAATCTCAGCCTCACGCTCCCAAGAAGCTTCCTCTACGGAATGGTGACCCCACTGCACCTTCACCAACAGAATGACCTTGATTCTGAGGACCTGCTCCTTCCGATCAAGGATACGGACTGGCTGCTCAATGTAAGAAGCGTCCTCACGAACCTCCAACGGCTGCCAATCAATAACGGAAACTATGTCTGACCCACACTTCCTCAACATGGAGACATGAAAAACATCGTGGACACCAGACAACTGAGATGGCAAGACAAGCCGATATGCCACGGTGCTAACGCGCCCAGTGATCTCAAAAGGTCCTATGAATCTCGGGGTAAGCTTGTCCTTCGCTCCGAATCGAATTACGCCCTTCATGGGCGAGACCTTAAGATACACATGGTCCCCTACATCAAATTCCAAGGGACGACGCCGACGATCAGCAAAACTCTTCTATTGGCTCTGAGCTGTGCGCATCCTCTGCCTGATGATGTCAATAGCCTCTAACATCTCCTGCACAAGCTCGGGACCTAGGAGACGGCGCTCTCCAACCTCGGTCCAACAACTCGGTGATCTGCATGGTCTGCCATATAGTGCCTCGAAAGGAGCCATGTCGATGGTCGCCTGATAGCTGTTATTGTACGCGAACTCAGCTAATCGCAGATGCTCATCCCAGCTACCCCCGAAATCAATCGCGCAGGCCCGAAGCATATCCTCTAGTATCTGATTGACCCTCTCGATCTAGCCATCAGTCCCCATCGCTCTCTGGAAGCTCCCCCAAAAATGAGACGTGAACCTCGAATCTCGGTCAGAAACGATTGAGACCGGAACGCCATGCAGTCTCATAACCTCCTCAATGAATAACGTCACAAGCCGGTCCATAGACCAAGTCGCACGCATGGCAAGAAAATGTGCCGACTTCGTCAGACAATCCACAACAACCCAAATGGCGTCATGACCGCGCTGAGTCCTCAGCAAACCCATAATGAAATCAGTCGACACGTGCTCCCACTTCCACATCGGGACGCTCAACAGCTGCAAAAGACCAGGAGGTCTCTGATGATTGGCCTTGACACGCTGGCACGTGTCACACTCGGCCACAAAAATGACGATCTGGTGCTTCATCCCCACCCAAAAATACTGTCGCCTCATGTCACGGTACATCTTCGTCGAGCCCAGGTGGATAGAAAATGGTGATCGATGTGCCTCGGTCATAAGATCTCTGTGTAACTCTGGGATATCCGGAACACATAATCGGCCTCTGAAGCGAAGTCCACCGTTTGTACCAATCTGCCAATCTGCCTGACTCTCAGATGCCGCCTCAGCCATATAACTCTATAACGACGCATCAGCCTGCTGAGCCTCGATCACCCTTGCGACAAGAGAGGGTTGAATCGACAGGCTCGATAACTGTATGATGAAAGACAGCAGGCTGAACTCAAAATCATACGCTGCGATATCTTCAAGCATCCGCCACTCCTGAATCATCATATACGCCACTAGGCCTCGTGGCTGACGGCTGAGGGCATCTGCCACCACGTTCGCCTTACCCAGGCGGTACTGGAGATCAAAATCATAGTCCTTCAGAAGATCCATCCAGCGCCTCTGTCTCATATTCAACTCATACTGCAAGAAGAGGTACTTCAAGCTCTTGTGATCAGAGAAGAGCTCGAACCCGACCCCATAAAGATAGTGCCTCCACACCTTCAGTGCGAAGACAACTGTAGCCAACTCCAGATCATGCGTATGATAGTTCAGCTCATGGACCTTGAGCTGACGAGACGCAAAGGCCACTGGTCTCCCGTGCTGCATCAGGACAGCACCCAAACCAATATGCGAGGCATCAGTGAATACAATAAATCCATTACTCCCAGAGAGAAGAGTGAGGACAGGAGCGGACGTCAGACGGTCCTTCAACTCCGTAAATGCTTGCTCGCAGGCGTCACTCCAAATAAACTCTGCGCCTTTCCGAGTTAACCTGGTCAGTGGGGCTGCAATACGAGAGAAGCCCTCAATAAATCGCCGGTAGTAGCCAGCCAAACCAAGGAAACTACAAATCTCTGTCGCAGTCGTGGGCTGGCCCCACTGACGTACTGCCTCGACCTTCGAGGGGTCCACTGCGACACCCTCCCTCGTCACCACGTGACCGAGGAACCTCACCTCCTCCTGCCAGAACTCGCACTTCTCTAGCTTCGTATATAGCTGGTGTGCGCGGAGGGCCTGCAAGGTAATCTCCAAGTGCTGCTCATGCTCCTCACGGGTCCTCGAATAGATCAGAATGTCGTCGATGAAGACTACAACAAAATGATCGAGATAAGGGCGGAAGACCTCGTTCATCAACTGCATGAAGACCGCGGGTGCATTGGTCAGTCCGAAGGACATGACCTGAAACTCAAAATGACCGTAACGCGTCCTTAATGCTGTCTTCGGAATGTCCTCATCTCGAACTTGAATCTGATGATAACTGGAACGCAGGTCAATCTTTGAGAAGAACTGTGCACCCTGCAGCTGATCGAATAAATCATCAATCCTCGGGAGCGGGTACTTGTTCTTGATCGTGACTTTGTTGAGCCCGCGATAGTCAACGCAGAGCCTCAACGAACCATCCTTCTTCTTCACGAAGAGTACCGGTGCTCCCCACGGTGAACTGCTCAGACGGATAAAGCCCAACTCACGTAACTCGTCCAACTGCTTCTGTAGTTCTCGTAACTCCAACGGTGCCATACGATACGGGGCCTTCGAAATAGGCGCGGTACTAGGCACGAGATCAATCTGGAACTCGGTGAGTCGGCGAGGCGGTAATCCCGGAATCTCGTGGAACACATCGAAAAAATTACAAACCACGGGCAAATGGTCGATGCAAGCGGCAACATGCTCCTCTAAGGCATATGACATCAAACAAGACAACGCTCTCCTCCGGCCTCTGCAACGAACTAAAACTATGGCACGCTGGGTATACAGAACGTGACTGTCCTGGCGGCGCAGTCCAATATGGTATAGTAATCGGCGAGCCAATCCATGCCCAGGATGACGTCGAACTCAGACATCGGCAATACAAACAAATCGACAGGCAGAAAGGTATCCCCAACTAAAACGGGATAAAACGAGCAAAATCGGCCCAACACTGCAGTCCTCCCCAAGGGAGTCGATACTGATAGGCTCTCACCAGTAGACTCCAACGGTAAGCTAGTCGATCGACGGAAGCTCTCGGCCACAAAAGAGTGCGATGCACCGAAATCAAATAACACACGTGCAATGCATGCAGAGACTGGAAGTATACCCTAATGACTCCTCCAGACGACTAAGGATCCTGCTGAGCCGCATAGAATCTAGCCTGAGCCGGCTGGGGAGGTGCATGTCCCCTCTGAACGTGCTGCTGCTGCTACTGGGGTCGCTGAGGCGGTCAAAACTGCTATCTCTGCTACTGCGGCATCTGAGGCTGGTGCTGATGCTGATGTTGCTGCTGAGGTGGCCTAGGTGGTGGGGGCTGTTATCGCTGCTGCTGTGGGGGTCTCTGCTGCTGCGGTGAAGGCTGCTTTGGAGCCCTCTGCTGCTTTGGACCTCTCTACTGCTGTTGGGGGCTGGGACACTCCTATGAACGGTGTCTCATCGCACCGCACCTAAAAAAAGTACCGGTGAACTGTCTCGGAGGTGGTGGTGGAGGTGTTGCTGGTGCTGCTGGTGCTTGGAAGGCTGGGCGACCTGTGCGCCTCTGCTGCTGTGGTCGACGCTGATGGGAATCACTGGAAGAATCCTACCTCTTTCGGTGTCTCCTCTGACCGCGATCAGACTGAGAACCAACCCACTCTGTCTCAAAAATCTGTGCCTTCCGCACCACTTCCTCAAAAGTCGAAAGCTCATGGCCAATAACACGGCTGCAAAGACCGTAACGCAAGTCATCCTCAAAGCGGCGGGCTCTCCGCTCCTCGTCATCAACAAGGTAAGGTGCAAACCTGGACAGTGCTACGAAACGAGCTGCATACTGAGCCACTGTTATATCGCCCTGCACCAGGGCCTCGAACTCTAACGCTCGCTGTCGTCGGATGTGATCAGGGAAGTACTGTCGGTCGAACCGATCCACAAAATCCTCCCAAGTCAACACAAAATCAACGCCTGCTGCTCGAGAGACTGATGCCCACCAGTGCTCAGCCTCACCATGGAGAAAGAATACGGCCAGTCGAACTCGCCGCTCAGTCGTACATCCCATCGTCTCAGATACCTTCTCCACATCAGCACGTCATCTCTCAGCTATAGTCGGGTCCGGCTCACCCTGGAAACGCCGGGGATCTAGCCGTCGAAACTCTCAAAGAAGGGCACTCGCATGATCCTGCTCTGCCTGTGCTGGTGAAACAACAGGGTGCCTGCTCTGCCTATGGAGTGCAGCTGTCACAACTTGTAACATCTGCTGCAACTGAGAAGCACTCACGGATGCGGTCGGCTCCACACCGGTCTCTGGTGGAGGAGCAAGATACTCAGGATGGGCAGTAGGAATCTCTGGTGGTGGAACAGGCATCGTAGGTGGTAATGCGGGAGTCACAGGTGGTGGTACGGGATCCTCAGGTGGTGGTGCGGGAGTCGATCGGGTAACTCTCCTGGGCGGCATGTCCTATAGGAAAGAGTGAAGGCGCCTATCAACTTCAAAACTCTCGAAGGCACGCACGTTAAGAGTCTGTAACGGAAGGTCGCGAAACTATCCAAACTTTGGGACTTAGCCATTCTACACTCATAGCAAATATGTAATGTTGTTCTCGGTTATTCTCAAGTTATGCTCTGATACCAACTTCTGTCACGCCCCAAACTCGAAAACCGGGCTCACAAAATTCCCTATCGCCGAATCAGGTGCCGACAGCCTCCGTAGAACCCCATTCTTGGCTCCTAGCACCCATTCTCTAGGTTCCGATCCTTGGATGCTACGAGGAGGATTTTCAACTTCAGTTTGATTCGTAATAAGCATAACCAGAGGCATAACCTACAAACAACAACCAAGAATTCCATTACATTTCTACTATGATCAAAAAATTTACAAGTACAATGAGCATAAAGGGAAATACAATGATGATAAATCAAATCTCCAAAGCGATCTGCAACATGCTCCTGCCTCAACACTGCTGCGCCCAAACGTCACCTGCACGCAACGATCGTGCATAAGCTTATAGAAAGCTTAGAGAGTGGTGAAAGTGTGTGCGTAAGGTAGTAATATGATCATGCAATATCAGAGTAATACGGAATATGCAGATGGATCCATAATATCATGAGTCATACCAAGGCTATGCGATGCAAGACATGAATGATATCGGCCATCCCAAGGCCATGCGATGTGAAATGCAACTCAAGCATACAAATTATCATCTATGTCCACACATCAATACTGCTCAAATCTGGGATATCACCCGGGTCTAGTACACTCTAAACTAGATCGCCGCCTCATCGGGTACAATAAGGTAAGTGGAAAAGACCTCACTATCCATCTGCCAATATCGGGCGTGACTCGTCGATAGAGGACCCATTTCTCGAGCTGGTCAGACTCAGCCTAGCATTGCCCCCTACACTCGGGTGGGTAAGGCCGTACCCCCTTCCAACCGACCACGACACAGTGGAGAGCGCAACCGTCTGGTAATCGGCCCTCAACGCTCATCTACCCACTCAGTCTAGACATTGGAGCAACCTCTTAGTACCATAAGGGTTTAGGGACTTTCACCCAAGGATCTATAGCACCCCATGTAGAATAAGATTTTTGGTATCCAATCCTGCCAACCACGATATTTCTGTGGAGGCTATGGCCCCGATGTCGCTAGGGCATACAATAACCATGTCACACAATGTGAAAATGCATGAATCACTCTATCCAATCATGCAGCAATTCCTGCGCGTATCGTGCGCTCATGCAGGGCAACACCGCCTAATCGGGGTCCCATAAATAGTCTGTCCGAAGGCATATGCTATGATCAGTCACTCCTCATATCAAGCATACATATGATGCGTATGATCAGGAGTCATGGAACTATATTAAACATGTTATAATGAAATGAACTATCCTTACAACGCAGATGGGCCTGGACGGCCTATACATAATAAGTATGGGCCTAATAATGGACCCTAAGGAGAGTCGTAATGTGGACATCCAACCAGCATTACACTCGTAATGTGGACATCAAACCAGCATTGCTCCCAAAGCACGATTGTCGTAAACATCGTTACATAATCCGAGTTGGGTTTACACATTGCAATGGGCCTTAGGTTCATCCCATTGGGCTTTACATAAATATCATATGGGCCATATCATATGGGTCTTTTATTCATCAAATGGGCCATATAAATGGGCCGCACCAATGGGCCTTATGTGCATTGCAATAGGTCATAACCCGTGGGCCTTAGATTACATCAAATGGGCTTAATCTCATGGGCTTATATGTCTTAAATGGGCCTAACCCATAGGGCTTTTACAAATCAAATGGGCCCAACCCATAGCCCTTTTTACAAAACAAATGGGCCTAACCCATAGGCCTTTTTACAAATCAAATGGGCCTAATCCCATAGGTCTTTTTACAAATCAAATGGGCCTAACTCATAGGCCTTTTTACAAATCAAATAGGCCTAATCCCGTGGGCCTTAGATATAACAAATGGGCTACGCCAATTGGGCCCCATATTTCCATTAAATGGGCCTCAACCCATGGGCCCAGAGGACCACTGAAATGTTTATTTTCTATCCAACAAGGCAAGGGCCCACTGAACTGTTTATTTGTAGTCCAGCCAGGGGAGGGGGGTGGCGTGATCAACACGTGCACAAGGTGGGCTCCACGGTCTGCTGGACGGTGGAGGTGAAACACAAATATCATGGTGGGTGTCACCGTCCAAGGACTGTGGACGGTGTGAATAAAATACATACATTACTGTGGGTCCCACAGATGTGGCCCACCGTAATGCATAAATGTCATTCGAGCCGTTCATAAGGTCACTCGGACCTGGATGAAGGGAAAACATAAATTTTATCTTGATCCAAAACTTATGTGGGCCCAAAAATGATTTTCAATGGTAGGGGGTACAGTCCCACTGTTTCATGTGGTGTGGGCCACTTGAGTTTTAGATCGAGTTGAAATTTGGAGGGGGCCCACCTGAGGAGGGGACCCACCTCATGAACGGCGTAGATAAGACATATACATCATGTGGGGCCCACGGCAGCAGCCGTGGGACCCTGCTGGTCCGTCCGTCTGTGAGTGCGCAGGCAGCGCCTGCTGGCTTCTGACGGTGGCAGGGCTACTGCCACCTTTCTTCCTCTTCTTTTTTTTTGTTTGCTATTTTAAAAATCGCATGTGGGGCCCACTATTAGGAAATCCACTCCGCCCACTAGATTCTAGGTCCCAAACATGCCATACAAATCCAATTTTTGGCATTGATTTGGCGTGTATAAACCACAAGATGAGCCCTAATAGCCTTTAAAGGGTATAAATACCATTTTCTATGGTATGGCCCGCCTGATCATTGGATTGACCTCTTTCTTTGGCTCAACGCCTAAAACGAACTTGGAAACAGAATAAACGGCGTAGATTGAATACATTCATCAAGGTGGGGCCTAGGTGAGTGGGTCACCCAAAAGTTTGAAAATAGGCTTATATTTATTTTTTATTTTTTTTTTCCTATCCACATCCAGCGTACGCTAGACGTGTATGAAGTAATGCATTAAGGGTGGGCCCCTCTTAGGTGTGCCACCTCATGAAGATGGCATGTTCATAGCATATATAAGGTGGGCCCCACTTGAGAATAACCTGGATAAAATAATACATCAAGGTGGGGTCCATTCAAGTGGGCCACACACACAAACCATGACATAAAATAATATAAATAAAATTAATAAAAATGAAATGAGAAGGGAGAGAGAGATGGAAAGTGGGACACGCGTGTGATGGAGGGCTCCGCCACTATGAGCCCTCTTTTGCAATGAATCATACATCAAGTGGGCCCTAAAGCATGTGGGACCACCAAACTCTACAATCAACGGTGGAGATCCTTTCTCCACCAAAATGGACAGTCTAGATGACCTTTCTAAGAAATAAACATCATGATGATCCTAGTGGGCCATCGGCCATACCTTAGGGTCCCAAGTGAGATCCAAACCATTGATCGGTTGGCCTCACTTGGCCCATCTTAAAAATAGAAAAAACTAGTATGATTAAACACCCACCGTCCTATCTTCTTTCTCCTATGGGCTCCTTAGCACCTTAGCTTCAATCCTAATGGAGGAGATCAGAAATGGATGGCTAGAATGGGAGATCTTGGGATGGAGAGGGTGAGAAGGTGGGCCACACTTGTAGTTTGAGAGAAATGGGGAGAGGCTTGGACGTGTGATTTTTGTTGCTTGGAATGGGTTTGAATGAAAGAAATGAGAAAGAGAGAGAGAGAAAGTGATAGGTGTGGATGTGGTGAGTGATGGGTGTAAGAGACCCTTTGTTGACTTTGGTGGCCTTTTGTGTAAGAAAGGCATGGCATTGGGAGACTTTTGAGGCATTTGTGTAAGAAAGGTATGGGCATGGAAGAATTTTATGGCTTGCTTGGGAGAAGGTGAAAGTGATGTGTACTTGACATGTACTTGACATGTGATGGATTGTTGGATTGATTGATTGATGGGATTGATGGGATTGATGTGACACATCGTAGAGATTCCCTTGGGTTTCGCAACGCGCGACGTTTCCTCGCACCGAACGTCGGCCTACAACTCTCGACCAGGGTATTGCCTCGGTGTGCGAATCGTGGCATTGGAACCACGGCGACGGCGCGGTCGCTATGGTAATGGTCTTAGGTAGAGTCGACTCGGGTTGACGGCGTATGAATTGGGGTCGCGCGTGAATATCAGTTAAGGGTCGAAGGTTGCCAGAATTTGACCGGTAAGACCACGAAAGTCTATGGAACTGTACGGACCAAGATACGGGTCTTACACTGTTCGAGCCTTCTATGCCCACATTCAAGAGCCTAAGTTAGCGCCCTTGCAGTTCAAGATCCCATTTGGCAGAGATCAGGAGGCTATGATCGATGTTAGCTTCATATATCAGCTCCTGAATGTGCCTCTTGGTGAGGTACATATAAGTGAAAGGAATCTGAATAGTGTACGTGAAAGGGATCGCCGCACTAGGTTTCTATGTGGTCGACTGGTTGAGTGGCAGCGTAATAAGAGCCTCTTAGCGACCAATATGTCGGGCGACTTTCGCCTGCTTCTCCACATCTATACGTTCAACGTCTACCCCAGGTGGAACAATCGCAGTGAGTGCATGCATCTCATGGTGGATTTCCTATACCAAGTGGGGCCAGGAGCGAAGTTATGCGTGTCTACGTTTGTCCTGCGACAGATCATCCTTATCACGCGATCAAATAGAACGACTGAGTCGCTCCCCTTCGGCCGACTCATATGCAAGATTGCACTCGAGTTTGGCTACAGACTTGGGGTGGAATTGCTAATGTTGGTCCATTACATCAGTGAGACTACTCTCAATTAGATGAATATCGGGCCATGACAGTGACCGGCTCAACTTAAGGAGAGTGAAGATGAAACAGAAAGCGAAGAAGAAGAGAGTGAAGGAGAAGGCGGGGCCAAAATAGAAGAAGAAGAAGAACAAGAGGAAGAAGAGGAGGCTCAGGACACGAGTGAGAGCTCTCCTCCTACGGCACTGAAGCCGGACACTTCTTAGGCCGCCAGGGATGCCCGTATAGTTCGACTTGAGGAGGGTCAGGCTGTCCTACGACAGGATATCATGGATCTTCGGGGCTTCATGAAACACAAGTTCAAGAAAGTGACTAACACTCTGAAGACTATCCTGTGTTGCCTGCAGGATAAGGGTGCCCCTCCTCCGTCGTCAGCTTCGGATGCTTAGTCATCCATGTTGTTGCCCCATAGCTTGTTTGTTGTTTGTAGGTTGTTGATGTTTTTATGTTGGTAGGCTTAGTCAGTAGTAACTTTTAGGATGTTTTAAATGTTTGAAGCTCTGGTTGTATTAGCGCACCTGCATTTCCTGTCATGATCCATGTAAAAATTGTATTCCATGTATTGTGACAAATTTTGGTAAATGAAATGCAAACAGTCTCTTTTGCTATGAATTGTGTAGAATGCTTAACGGATTGTGTGTTGCTATGCTGCATCTTTTGCAAGTTGCACCCTATGTCATGTAGGGAATGCCACCTAAGTTCACGCGGAGCACGGCACGCCTCACATTTAATGATTCGATGGACTAGACACCTCCTTGGAGTGATGGTTGTGCGGACCCTGATTTGGGCCCGGTACGTGAGACTATGCCTGAGTCTCATCCTTTGACTGGTCCTACAGTTGGGCCGCCACCTTACACACCACTAGTTCGTGAGCAGAATCGTGCGTCTTCTTCGACGCAACATGTGCCTCAGTCATCTTCACCTATGGATAGGTTCGAATAGTTATTGATGATGATGCACAAGCAGCAGGAGCAACACCAGCAGCAGCAGATGTGGCACCAACAGTAGCAGCAGTAGCTCTTAGCCACTATTGCAGGAGCCTTAGCGCAGGGTGGGCGTATGACTCCACCTTCACCATCTGCACACCCTGCTGAGGCTGTAGGGCCTTCCGCTCAGAATGAGGGTGTGACTTCGCTTACACCCGCTGTATACCCATGGGGAATCCGGGTACCAGTAGCCTCCTAGAGCGATTCCAACTCTTACGACCCCCTACATTTACGGGTTCTCACAGACCCGAGGAGGTCAAATATTGGCTTGACTGCATCTCCAAGATGCTGAGGAAGCTACACTGTACAGAGCCGAACCAGGTCAAGTTGTCCACCTTTATGTTGGAGGAGGCCAGCATGTTGTGGGATAGTGTCCTGCGAACTGTTGCAGTTGACTATGTTTGGACGTGGGCATCATTTGAGACCCGCTTCCATGAGAAGTACTATCCCCTTGCGTACCGGCACGAGAAGGAGAATGAATTTTTACACCTCAAACAGGGACGCATGTCAGTGTCAAAGTATGAGCATCGGTTTACGAAGTTGGGCAGATATATCCCTATTATTCTTGTTGATGCGACATTTTTTCGAGGTCCTGCGACCCGACATTCGCTCGAAGATGTGTTATGCTAGCATACCTTCTTATGTTGAGCTAGTTCATATGTCTATGCGTGCAGAGCAGGATGGGAATCGATTGTCACATTCTTGTGGGCCTATGATTCCTAGGCCACAACCAGATATGCCGAGTCGGCCATTCCTCGGCAAGAGGTCCCGTATCGACTCTCCTCCCAGGATCGCGCCGCCACTAGTTCTGATGAGGCAACCTGGTGTGACATGTACCTACTGTGAGAGACTAGGTCATGCTGCGGAGAGCTGTTTTACGCGTATGAGAGACAGCGGGTTTACGCCACCCCAAAGGATAGACCACTCTCACCCTCAGGCTCTATTGACTCCACCCCTACGGACTGCACCTGCACATTCGTCGTTTCGACCACCGACACCCCGATTTAGGCTACCAAACAGCCCATGGTACCGCTACTGAACTGCCCGCAGCAGGCTCGGGTACATGCACTTACAGCCGAAGCTTCTGAGACAGCAGACCTAGTACCGAGGTCTTTTAAGGGCACAACTCATATCCAAGGTACTCCAGTCCTCTTATTGGTAGACACTGGTTCCACTACCTCCATTATATCATGCGCGACCATCAAAAGATTGGGGCTGAACACTACTCCTACGAAAGGAGTGCCGGTCCTCGCCGCCATCAGGACTTTTACTGACGTTACCCGGATTTGTGAGAGTTGCTCGATAGACTTAGGGGGCAGAACAATGCTTGTTGATCTGATCATCGTTCCCATATATCACCACGACGTTATTCTCGGTATGGATTGGCTCACCAAGATGCGAGCAGAGATTGATTACGAGGCCAGAGTCGTGACAGCTTATGGACCAGAGGGCGTGGCATTTACTTTCCTTGTTCAGGTTAGCTACCCTTCTCGTTTGAGTTGTTACGCTTCACTATTAGAGGGTACTGATGTTTCGACGTTGAGAGATACACCTGTGTTTCAAGACTTCACAGATGTATTCAAAAAGATCCCAAGACTACCCCCTCGGTGCGAGATCGACTTTACCATTGATCTTGTACCTAGGACGACGCCTATTTCGCTGCCAACATATCGTATGCTTCCATGTGAGATGGAGGAACTTAGGAGACAGATCGATGATTTGTTAGAGGCAGGCTTCATACGCCCGAGTGTATCTCCTTGGGGAGCACCAGTGTTGTTCGTGAAAAAGAAGGATGGGTCCATGCGATTGTGTATTGACTACAGCAAGTTGAACCATGTGATGGTAAAGAACAAGTATCCTTTTCCCAGGATAAATGACCTTTTTGATCAGTTGAAGGGGGCGAAGTATTTTTTGAAGGTTGATCTACAGTGAGGGTATCATCAGTTGCACATCAGGGATGAGCACGTGTAGAAGACGGTGTTCATAACCTATTTTGGGCATTATGAGTTTCTCGTGATGTCGTTCGATCTTACGAACGCACCCGCAGTGTCACACCCTGAACTCGAAAATTGGGCTCACAAAATTCTCAATCGCTAAATTTGGCGCTGACAGCCTCCGTAGAACCCCATTCTCGACTCCCGGCATCCAATTACCTGGTTCCGATCCTAGGATCCCACAAAGAGAATTTCTAATATCCATTTGATTCATAATGAGCATAACATAAGCATAACCCACGAACAGTAACCACAAGAACACCATCACACAATTCACTATGATAAAAAACTTTAAGTACAATGCGTAAAAAAAAGAAATACAAGGTAGTGATAAAAATAAAAACTCCAGAAGTTCGGCTGCACGCTCTAACGACGGTGAAGTTACGGCTGCGTCCTGGTGTCACCTACACGCATCAATCGTTCATAAGCTTATAGAAAGCTTAGAGGGTGGTGTAAGTGTGTGCGCAATATAAGCGTGCTTAGAATGCAATGTTAGAGTAATGCGGAAACGTACTGATGAATACATGAATGCAATCAGTCGTACCAAGGCTATGCGGTGCAAGATATGAATGTGATCGGCCACATCCAGGCCATGCGATGCAGAATGCAAGTCAAGCATGTCAATCCTCATCCATGTATCAATGTAGCTTCTCACTAGAGCATCAAGTCAGTACGGTTCTCAGTCTGGATAATCACCGGGGTCAAGTACACTCTAAGCCAGCTTGCCGTCCCTATCCGGATGCACAACTGGGAGAGCGGAAGAGACCTCACTATCCGCCTGCCAATATCGGGCCCGGCTCGTCGATAGCGGACCGATTCTTCAAGATGGTCAAACTCAACCTAGAAGTTGCCCCCTCACTCAGGCAGGTAAGGTCACACCCCTTTCCTACCAACCACGACACAGTGGGAGACATGGCCTACTGGTATATGGCCCTCACGTACTCGTGTATCCACTCGATCTCAACATTGGAGTCATCCTCTGGTACCATCGGGTTTAGAGATTTTCACCCAGGGACATTTATGGCGCCCATATGCTAGAACCAAATATTTTTGGTATCCAATCTAGCCATCCACGATGTACCTGTGGAGGCTATTGCCCTGATGTCGCCAGGGTATACAGTAACTACAATCACACAATGCAAGTGTATGAGTCACACTACTAGTCATGCAAAGTCCTGTGTGTATCATGCGCTCATGTAAGGCAACTCCGCCTATCAGGGAGCCCATAAACAGTTCGCCCGAAGGCATATACTATGATCAGTCACTTTTCATATCAGTCATACATATGATGCGTATGATAATGAATCATGGATCTATACTAAACATATATATAGAGATGGGCTCTGTGTATAACTGAGATGGGCCTAGACGGCCTACAAGTATGGCCTATTAGTGGGCCTTAGGGAGAGTGACAATGCGGACATTTAACCGACATCATCCTTACAATGTGGGCATCTAACCATCATTGTTCCCAAGGCATCATTATATGTCATGGAGAGATTACGCATTGCGATAGACCTAATTGCACCCAATTGGGCCTTAAGTACATCAATTGGGCCGTATCATATGGGCCTTATATTCATCAAGTGGGCCACCTTAATGAGCCTCACCAATGGGCTTTAGGCACTTTGCAATGGGCCATCACCCATGGGCATTAGAATGCATTAAAAATGAGCCCAATCACATGAGCTTTATGTGCATCAAATGGGCCTAATCACATAGGCCTTATATATACCAAAGTGGGCCTCAACAATGGGCCACAAATACATCAAATGGGCCTACACACATGGGCCCATATATAACAAAGTGGGCCTTAGGGCGAGCCACAAATACATTAAGATGGGCCTTAACAATGGCCTTAAAATAATCTCAAAATGGTTGGACGGTTTGGATGAAACTCATGCATCATGGTAGACTCCCATGTGGGCCCACTATAACATTTATTTTCCATCCAATCCTGGGCCCACTGAAATGCTTATTTTTCACCCAACCTGTTGGTAAGACCACGTGAGCAAGGGCTCCACTATAATGTTTCTTTTACATCCAACCTGTTGATAAGGCCATGTGGCAAGGGGCCCACCAAAATGTTTATTTTACATCCCACCTATTGATAACGTCACACTGGCCTGGATAGAAAAAAAATCAATTTCATATTGATCCAAACTTCTATTATCCCCAAAGGGGGGTTTCAACGGTTGACGTTCAATCCCACACTGTTTCCTGTGACGTGGTCACCTGATCACTGGCGAGATGGAGTGGATAGAACATGTACATCATGGTGGGGGCCACCGTCCACTGCCGTGGACGGACAGCGTGAGTGAAACACTTGCATCACAGTGGGTGTCACCACCCACTGTTGTGGACGGTGTGGTAAGCCACACATACCAGTGGATCCCATGTAGGGCCCACCAAAGTGTTTATTTGCAATCCAACCCGTCCATTATGTGTGCCCCACAAAATTAAGGGTCCAAACCAAATTTCAAGTGGGTCCAAGCTTCATGTGGACCCCAGCAATCTTTTCTGAGTGGTTTAACATACCTTCGTATAAACGGTGGCAATGTGGGCCATCTGAGAACTATTCATGGCTGATTTTTTTTAGAACCAACACCTCAACGAAGGGGTCCTAACAAATGGATGGAAAGGATTTAGAACACACATCACGGTGGGGTCCACAACTAGGGCCAATGGGGACCCACCCCTTTTTTACGTGTACGCCATGACAGCCATGACAGCAAGGTGCTTGCCACCTTTTTGTCATATGTATTTTTTTATTATCCTAGGTGGGACCCACATTAACCAGATCTACCCCGTCCATTGTATATGTCCCATAAAATTAGGGGTCCAAACCAAATTTCAGGTGGGTCCAACCTTCATATGGACCCGAGCAATCATTTTCCCAAGTTTTAACGGCAAACATCACTGTTTCCTATGGTAAGGCCCACTCGATTATCAGATCACCTTCAGTTTTCGGCTCAACGCCTAAAATGTTCTGAGAAGGAGGGGGAACGGCTTGGATTATATAAATACATCAGGGTGGGGCCTGTATGTGAGGTCCACCTCAAAAATTTCCCTTTACTGACGTTAGCACATACCCATGTCAGTTCACACTTCACCGTTAGCAGCCCCACAACGTCCAGCGTCCCTTGAACGCTGGACAGTTGGTTGCACATGCATCAGGGTGGGTCTTCAACACAGGTTTCATGGTGGGTCCCACATGGATGTGGCCCACCATGGATATACATATACATACATTATATTATTATAATATGTTGTATAGGATGATGGGTTTCTCCCAAAATGTGGTGGGCCACACCATTTGATGGATGGATAGAGTAGATTTTACACAATTGGTGGGGCCCACTACTTTTTAGGGAAAGATAAAGAAAGAGAGAGAGAGAGAGAGAGAGAGAGAGATACACGGTGAGATAAGGGAAGAGGGTCCCCTCCACTATGGGCTCTCCATAGTTACAACACATACATCGAGTGGGTCCCACAACAAGTGGGCCCTTAAAAATTGAAATGAATGATGATCACCCACCTCTTGGTCTTCACCTTGCTTCCATAGCCTCCTTAGCTCCTTGCCTATACTTTTAACGGTGGTAGATGATGGATCAACGGTTGAGATGGGAGATGAGAGAGTAGGGAAGGTGGGCCACACTTGGCATTTGGGAGGGAGAAGCTTGGACGTGTGAAATTTTTGTTGCTTGAGAGGTTTGAGAAATGAGAGAGAGAGTGAGGTGATGGGTGAAAAAGGATGGGTGAGGTGTGATGGGTGATGGGTTTGGTGATGGATGAAGTGATGTGAGAGTGGACATTGGGTTGCTTGTGTACGAGAAAGGTATGGGTATGGCATGGGTTAGTTGTACTTAGGTATGGAGTGACTTGACTTGTACTTGATATGAGTGATTGATTGATTGATGGGACATCTCGTAGAGATTCCCTCTTGATTCGCAACGCGTGGTGTTTTCTTTGAATTGAACGCGGCCCTACATCTTCTATCCTGGGTATCGGGTCGGTGTGCGAGTCGCGGCGTTAGAACCGCGGCGATGGCGAGGTCGCTAAGGTACAGATTTTGGGTTGAGCCGGCTTTGGTATGCAGGACTCGGCTTAGGATCGTGCGCAAACATCGAAAATGGGTCGAGGATTGCCAGATTTTGACTAGAAGGACCGCGGTGGCCCATGGAATGGTACGGACTAGAACACGGGTCTTACACGCCGTGTTCATAGACTTGATGAACAGGGTATTTTGATCGTTCCTTTTTTAATTCGTCATCATGTTTATAGATGACATCCTGATATACTCCATGAGTCGAAAAGATCACGAGGAGCACCTGAGAGCGGTCTTGGATACTCTCAGGAAGAATCAGTTGTTCGCACAGTACAAGAAATGCGACTTCTGGAGGGAAAAGGTTAAGTTCCTGGGGCATGTGTTGTCTGAGGAAGGGATAGCAGTGGACCTTGCTAAGGTAGCTGCAGTTCACGACTGAGAACATCCCGGTTCTATCACCGAGGTGAGGAGTTTTCTAGGACTTTCTGGCTATTATCGATGATTCATTCGAGACTTCTCGAAGATAGCCAGACCTTTATCTCAGTTGACTCGGAAGGATCTGAAGTTCGCCTAGAATGAGAAGGCGAAAGCAGCTTTTCAAGAGCTGAAGGACAGACTGACATCCGCCCCTGTGCTAGTATTGTCAGAACAAGGGGTCACGTATATGATCTATACCGACGCGTCTCGGGTTGGTCTAGGTTGTGTCCTTATGCAGAAGGACAGGGTGATTGCATATGCCTCGAGACAGTTGAGGAAACACAAGGAAAATTACCCTACACACGACCTCGAGTTAGCAGCGGTCATATTTGTATTGAAGCTCTGGAGATATTACCTCTACGGAGAGGAGTTCGAGCTTTTCTGTGACCACAAGAGCCTTAAGTATATATTCACTCAGAGGGACTTAAATATGAGGTAGTGGCGATGGATGGAGACCTTGAAGGACTTTAAGTTCGAGGTTTTTTACCATCCAGGCAAGGCCAACCTTGTGGCCGATGCGTTGAGCCGCAAGAAGGCTATAGCATTTGCGGCTCCGCTGATGGTAGCTGAGTGGGATATGGTAGAGTTTATTCGTGACTTTGAGCAGAGACTCACAGTGGAGGAACCATATGAAGTCGTCACACATGTACGTGTACAGCCCCTCATTAATGGTAGGATTGTCGAGGCTCAGGCAGACGATGAGCTATTGGCGAAGATGAGAGAGCGAGTTAGTACAAATGAGGACTCTGAGTGGAGTGTTGGTACGGATGGGGGCTTGCGTTATCGTGGCCGCCTATGTGTCCCAGACATTCCTGACTTGAGACGAGAGGTTCTCGAGTCAGCCCACAGTTCGAGGCTTGCGATGCATCCAAGTAGCACGAAGATGCATCAAAACATGAAGAGATCGTACTGGTAGGATAACATGAAGGTTCATATTGCTGAGTTCGTATCTCATTGTCTCACGTGCTAGCAAGTCAAGGCAGAGCATCGCCGACCTCCTGGACTGCTTCAGCCCATGCCCATTGCTGAATGGAAGTGGGACTTCATCTCTATGGACTTTATATCAGGACTGTTGAAGACAAGGAAGGGACATGATTCTATCTGGGTGATCGTCGACAGATTGACAAAGTCAGTTCACTTCCTTCCGATCAGAGTCACGAACTCTGCAAATGAGTTGGCCAGGCTATACATCAAAGAGATAGTTCGTCTATATGGAGTTCCCTTGGAAATTGTGTCAGACAGAGACACACAATTCACATCTATCTTCTGGACTCGTATTCAGGAAGCGATGGGTGTGAAGTTGAAGTTTAGTACCGGGTTTCACCCACAGACCGATAGGCAGATGGAGCGAGTGAATCAGATTTTGAAAGATATGCTACGGGCTTGTGCCTTGGACTTCAAGGACAGTTGGGACAACTGTCTCCCGTATGCAAAGTTCGCCTACAATAACAGTTTTCAGGTGAGTATTGGCATGACTCCTTACGAGGCCTTGTATGGGCGCCCTTGCCGAGCACTGAATTGCTGGGCAGAGGTTGGCGAGCACAGTTTTCTTGGCCTAGAGTTAGTACAGGCGACCTCGGAGAAGATCGATATTATCAGACGTCGACTTCTGATAGCCCAAAGCAGACAGAAGAGTTATGCCAACACGAGGCAGCGACCGCTTGAGTTCAAGGTTAGAGACCATGTGTTTCTCCGAGTTTCTCCTATGAAGGGAGTCCTACAGTTTGGCAAGAAGGGGAAGCTCACACCGAGGTTTATTGGTCTATTTCAGATTCTGGATCGAGTGAGGGCAGTAGCGTATCACCTAGCTTTACCCACACCACTTGCAGGCGTACACAATGTATTTCATGTATCTATGCTGAAGAAATACGTTCCCGATCCTTCACACATCATCAGATGGGAGCAGGTACAGTTGACAGAGGATGCCACATATGTACTACGTCCGACGCGTATCCTCGACAGGAAGGAGCAAGTGTTGCGCAGTAAGGTGATACCACTCGTGAAGGTATTATGGACACATCATACAGAGAAGGAAGCTACTTAGGAAACGAAAGATGAGGTCAGAAAGAACTACCCTCAGATTCTCAAGGAGTACGAGAAAGTACTAATTTCGTGGATGAAATTTTTCTTTAAGAGGGGTAGATCGTAACAACCTGAAAAATTCCATACAAAGACCCGAGTACCAACTTACGTAGAAATCCCTCAGGACTAAATCCTTTAGAAACTAGATGATAATTAACTAAGTGTTAACCCAAATTACATATGAAATTAGCACTAATCACTTTAAATACGATCTGCAAGACTCAAAACCTGTAGAATCGGTAACGCTATATTATCCTAAAATCTAGAATCCAACCCTAAACCCAGTTGCTCTCAGGAGCACTCAAAAACTTAATATCGGACCTGGACCAAACGTTGAAAGTTCGATGACTATAAAATCATAAGATTATGACCGCCTAGTTAGACTTGACAATCACCTCGAAAATCACATCCAAACGATGTCCTGAGACTATTTCCTTGAGTCCTAAATGAAGAGTGTGAAAAAGTGAAGATTTTTAAGAAATTAAATATGAATTTAAGTAATCTGAGTCGTGTTGCTTGCGAACCATTTATAAGCATTCTGACCGTTGGTTTTTTACCCAAATTCACCCTCGGATCAGGGATGATGGCCCATACATGTCAATATACTTGTGACCCTGATCGTGTTTCGGTGACCGCTGAACTGAAACTGGTCCGTCACGGTCGATTTGGAAACCTGGTTGAGCTGAAAACTTAACTTGATCAAGATCCGGCATCTATGAGCTTAAGTCCGACCGCATTCAACAAAAGGAACTCCAGAACTGCTCCGTTGGATCGGAACAAGGCCGGTTTGGATATAACCTAAGTATACCTTGGCCATGAGACTATTTTAGTGAGTTTTGGGCCTATATAAGGGCTTGAAACCCTCACCCTCTCTCACCATACGAATTTCCTACAACCCTAAGAGAAAAGAGAGAGAAAGTGAGAGAGAATTGGAAGCTACTCCTGGGATTCAATTTTCATTATTCCACGTGCTTATTTATCGCTAACGGATCGCTATTCCAGTGATTTCAAATACACTATTGGGTAAGAGAACCTAACCCCAATCAGTTCTAAGGTTTCAAGCAGTTAAAGTGATGTAATAGTTAACCTATTTCATGTAATAGGTTGTCGTTGGGCCGTAGACGAAGCGTGAGTGAAAAAACTGAATTCGTTACGTGTTTATCGGTGTAAGGTACGGATTATAAATGTATAGATTATGGCTTTCAAAGCTTTCAATGTCAGATAATGATTTATTCCTAACGCGGATGCAATTGCACATGCCAAATGCGCTATCTGTGCTGTTTTACAAATATGTATAGTCTATGTTGTAGATACCATATTCCATGTGTTTGTTAAAATGTTTGTACGCATGTGAAATCTGATGATATGATTGCCATGCTTATTTGTTGTTAGAACATGCTTGTTATGTAGGCGACAACTCCTTAGCAAAAGGATTTACCCAATTATGCAATATGTTAACATACATGATGTATGTTGAATTGTGTAAATGTTATGTATTTTTAAGGGTATTGAGATATGAATCTAAATCACCTTACTTGTGTGTATGATTTCCTCCATGAAATGTTTAGCTTATTTCATTCATGCTAATTATGTGTATGATTTCCTCCATGTACTATATTCATGTTTGAGTTATATTTCATAACATGTTCTTATGAATGTAGAGTTTGTGTCAAATGTCTATTATTGCGATTGTACGTGATTGGGACTATATTACAGTCCACACAATCGGTAACAAGCTTGAGTTCGTGGCCGAGACTTATTCGCCACGTAAGACGTGTTTGACGAATCTGAGCCGTACTAGAGTTGTCGGCAATGGTTTGGCCACACGGAGTGCTTATGCATTTCATGTCGATTAACTCAATGTGCGATCGTGCTAGTCGAGTTTGTTAAGTAACTCGATTGAGCCGATGTATGTTCATGTAACGCCCGTGAAAAATTCATACTTGGGCTCGAGTACCAACTCGACCCGAAATTGCGAAAAATTCATTCCTTTAAGAAATATGACTAGGTTAGCTAGTGCAACGTTAGAATAACTGGGAAATGGTCCCTGATCACTTTTAATACGTTCTACAAGGCCCAAAGCGAGTGGAACCAATGGTGCTATAATGCTCTAAAACCTCGGACCAAACTCTAAGCAGGTTTGTTCTCTGGACCACTTTGAATCTTTGTATTGGATCTAGACCGCACGTCGAAAGTCCGATACCTCCTATCTTAGACCGTTAGAACCGTCTAGCTGGACTTGACACTCATTCCAAAAATCAAGTCAAACCGATAATCACAGGCTATTTCATTGAGCCCGGACCGAAGAGAGTGAGAATAGGGTTAGAATTGGAATTTGAAATTCAAATCTGGCACACAATTTGACGCATCAGTATTGAGCGTTCTGACCGTCAGAATACAGCCAAATTACACCCTTGGATCAGAAAAAATATCTATTATATATCACGAGACTTATAGGCCTGATCTTGGTGCGATGACCGTTAAACTGAAACTGGACCGCCACGTGCGATCTGGGAACCCTACCGGTCTGAAAACTGGATGTGTGCTAGATCCAGTATGCATGAGCTTAAGTCCGACCGCATTTGGCCAGGGGACCTTCAGAAATGCCCTTTTGGACCGAAACGGCCCCGATTTGGTTAGGCACCAAGTAAACATTGTTCCCAAGCCTATTTTGGGCATGTTGTAGGCTATAAAAGGGGTTGAAACCCTCACTCCTCTCTTCCATCCGAATTTGAGAGAAACCCTAGCTTGGGAGAGAGAAAAAGGTGGGAGATTGTGAGAGTGTGGGAGAGTTCTTCCTGCCACTTGTACTACGCGTTGCACGTGCTTAAGCAACACACCTCTACCGCTTTCCCGGCGATTCCACCGCGATCCTAGGTAAGTAAAAACCCTAAATAGTTGTTAATTTGAGTTTCCCTTGTTTCCATAGCGATGTAGCTTATGGATCTTGTGTATTAGGCTCCTTATTCGCCGTAGACGAAGCGTATACGCTCCGTTTCAATTCCCGAGTCTACAAGACATAAGGTGAGGATTTTAGACGCTTTGATTGACGGTTTCCAACGCTATCAATGTCGTTTAATAGTAGATTCTTGACGGCATCGCCGTTTGACATGTACAAAATGCTCTCCGTTTCCCGTTTCGTAAGCTAACGAAGAATATGAGATTTAGGGCATTTTAGTCATTTGTAGGAAGTACTGTTTACATTCATATTTTGCTGATGTGATTGACATGGTTTGTTGTCGCATTAGGAAGTTAGGAATGCGTGTATAATTAGTTTGGCGAAAGATTCGCCTAGTTGCGCACTTTGGGTCGACATGCTATATGTAGACTTAAGTGTGTAGTGTATGTGTTTGTATAAATGCTTGTATTAGTATGTATTGAATTAAATGATGTTATTTGATAGTTTGTGATTGATTTTTCAATTATTATGCTGACCTAAATGATTTTCTACATGTTGACTAAATGCATGATTTCATTACATGCATGGAATTTATGTGCTTGAGGATTTGCTTAAGTTGAATGTTATAACATGTGTTAACATGCTCACATGATTGTATTTCAATTCCAATGCTCTTACATAACTTGTTGATGTGATTCCATAAGTGTTTGGGACTAGACTTAGTCCAGGCAGTCGGTAACCGAGCGAATTCGTGGCTGACTGGTCATAGCCACGAACGACGCGTCGATGAACGTAATTCGGGTTGAGAGTTGGCGGCAGTGATTAGGCCACGCGAAGTGTTTTACGCACTTCATGTCGTTCAACTTGAGATGCGATTGTGCTAGTCGAGCCCGTCAAGTAACCCGACTGGCCGATGTTTGTTCACCTTGTATGTATCATAACTGCTTGAACCTAGGGTACTGAACTTACCATTGTAAACCCTATTAACCGTGGTACCTCGATCCACGAAGACTCATGAGCCGGGCATGGTGGTATGGGACACCGTGGTCGAGCTGTCGGCCTACGCTGGGGCCACAAACCTCCCCGTAGTGACCAGTGAGCACCTTGACTCGTGAGCAGATTATGGTGGTATGGGACACTATATTCTAGCTGTCGGCCTACACTGATCAGGCGACGAGCCCTTTGTAGTGACCGCGAGCGTATTCTGAGTCCACGGGAGGCGACGACCCTTCCGTACAGTAGAGTACAGTAGGCCTGTGTTGATAAGGTGATGGGGGAGCGGTGCAACGAGTGCGAGCAACAGCCCTGGCAGCCCTTACAGTGACCTACGAAATACACATCGTATGAGATTACTAGGAGTGACGACCCTAGACAGGATCCGTGTTGGGATTGATACAAGGGAAGTACCTTAGTTTCCCAATCCTGCTGTTTGAATGGACTAATAACAACTTGGAAAATCATATCACCATAGCATTGCATGTGCCTGGAAGATGTGGAGCACTCTAGGGAGTGTGGCATGCCGCGGTCGTAAGATGTTGCGGCATGAGGGTGATTGTCGGTGAGGGCATACATCACGTCATATCATCTTGCATTAACAACAGTATTAGGATTGTCTGATTTACTGCTTTACTATTATCGCGTGATTGAATTGTGAACATGCTAATCTTTGCTCTATGATTCCACTGAGTTGATCACTCATTCCCACGTTACGGGATGGTGTTTGCAACACCCACCAGACCCTGTTGTAGTTGCAGGTGAGGACAAGATCCAGGAGGTGGAGCCAGAGATTGACGAGGACCAGGATGAGTTCTCGTATATGCAGTATCATGACGGCTTCCCGTAGGCGACCTGGATCGAGGGGACATCAGTGGGACTTTTCTTTTTGAACATTATTCTTTTGTTATGTATATGTACATGAGACTCAGTGATGTAGTCATACTTTGGAGACAGATGAGATTACTTTGTTTTTCCATACAGTGATATATACATTGTTTAGTCTTCCGCTTGCTTTTATCACTGGATCTGAAGTATGTATTGCAGTTTTGGTATACTTTTACTCATGTGGATGCTTTAAATCAGACAACATTGAATCATAACCATTTTTGTTGCATAAGTGACGGTCTGAAACTCGGGAGTTGAGTTTATACACGACCCCCGATTTTCAGGGTGTTACAGTTCACCATGTATGGACACTCCTGTTTGAATCTAGGGTACCAAACTTACCAGTGTAATCCCGTCAACCTTGGTACCTCGATCCGTTAAGACTCATGAGCCGGACATGATGGTATGGGACACCGTGGTCGAGCTGTTGGCATACGCTGGGACGACAAGCCTCCCTGTAGTGACCAGTGAGCAACCTAGACTCGTGAGCCGATTATGGTGGTATGAGACACTATATTCGTGTTGTCGGCCTACATTGATTGGTGACGAGCCCTTTGTAGTGACCTCGAGTATACCTCGATACTGCATTGGCGACGAGCCTTATTGTAGTAAGGGTATAACTAGACATGCATTGATTGGTGATGAGCCCTTTGCAGTGACCTAGAACCATAACATCGTATGAGAATGTCTAGGACTGACGACCCTAGAATGGATCATTGTTTGGAGAATTGATATAAGGCAGGTACCTTAGCTTCCCAATCCTGCTGTATGAAAGAAGACTAATAATAACTTGGTAATCATACTCATAACATCGCACTGCATGTGCCTCGGGATGAAGAGCACAGAGGGAAGAAAGCATGCCACAAACGTAAGATGGTGTCGCACGAGATAGTGTAGGCGAGGGCATGCATCATGAAAATATTTCATCCTTGCATTAACAAGAGTATCTAGGAATGTCTAATATTTCTGCTTTATCATTACTGCTTGATTAAATTGATAACATGTTAATCTTCACTTTATGATTCCACTGAGTTGATCACTCACTCCCACATTCTGGGATGGTGTTCTGAACACCCACCAGACTTTGTCTTAGTTGCAGATGACGACATGACTCAGGAGGTGGAGCCTGATTACTACGACGATCAGGACGAGTTCTCATATATGCAGTTCTCAGACGGTTTCACTTAGGCCGATATGATCGATGGGGCTTTAGGGCTTCATTGTAGTTGGAAACTATCTCCGCACATTTTGATTATTTTTGAACTAATACATGTATATGGTGACTCAGTGATGTATTCATACTCTGGGGTTCTATAGTGATCTCTTGGACTCATATGTGTTTATATACCTCTTTCAGTCTTTCACTTGCGATATATAACTTGATCTGGAGTATGAATTACTGCTTTGGTATAATCCTACTCATGTCTACTGCACTAATATGAACAACCTTCACCCAACATTATCTATGTTGCATAAGTGAAGCGTTGGAACTCGAAAGCTGAGCTTCTGCTTGACCCCCGATTTTCAGGGTGTTACACGATCTTGGGATCCTACAATAAGAATTTGTATAACAATGTAATCATTACCAATATGAGCATATCCAAGATCACAGCAAGTACATCTGAGAATAACAAAGGCACACATCGCAAAATCCACTATAAATTTAGACCTTCTGAAACTCCATGGACCCCATCATGATGTATTGTATCATCCACTTTATTTCAAGGGCATCTAGACCCTATAAGTCATGTTGGGATGGCATCCCAACCACTCATTCTAATCATATATCATGCATGTATTGGTATAATGTTGCATGTTGAAGTAACATTGTTGTATGGTTGAGATTGACTCTTGGGAGGGCCCATTAGTGGCGGGGCCCTACCCCCATAGCCGGATTACTCACTTTTCTTCTTCTCTTTTCTCTGATGTGTGGATGATGATGTGTGTGTGGCCCATTTAGTGGGCCTACGATGTCCCAAAATAAATAAAAATAAAAATTCAGCAAGGTGGGACACCCTTATCACCCAATTTCATGATCTTTAGACACCTTAATCAATGCATGCAAGTGTCCTAGTCTTAGTTTGTGATCTGAACTTATGTGGAGCCCACTAAGGAAGGCCACAAACTCTTTTTATGGCTGATATTTTTGAGATATAGGCTGATGTGTCCGGCCATGTATTGCTATCCAAAAATCTGGATTATTGCATGGACTGTCATGTTCAATCTTTGGCATGAATTTTTGGATCATGATTTTTATTATTTTCTTTATGATTATGAGGTGTAATGAGAAGGTTTGGACCCCACCTTGAGGTGTGGTGGGTCATACCTCAGATGGCCCATGAAATGGTACCCAAAAAGGAGGTCCATAAGGGTGGGCAGTCTACCTTGTTGGGTTGTCCAGCCCATATGTATGGAGGAAAAACATACACTTTAACTTGGTTTCTCTGAGGGATGGACCACTTTTGTGGACCTTACCTTACTGTATTTTATGAAGAAAATACTAAACCTCCATTTTCTCCTCCTGGATGAAGTTTGGACCTGCCTTATTGGGTAAACAATGCATGAACAGCAACATCTCTTCCTACATAGATTGAAATTCCTAATTTAATTAAAATATTTATGAGTATTCAAAAATTATAAAATTTTTCAGAGAGGTGGTTAACCCATGGTAGGACCCACCTAAAAAATTTTGGGGCCAATGAACACCTGTACACACCATGGTGGTGGCTGGACCGGCCCACTATAATATGGTGTCCAGATCAGTCCGATTTTCAGGACAGATTTATTTTCTTAAATAAATTAAAATATTTATACATATTGAAAAATTATAAAATTTTGTAAGAGTATGTTCCAATCATGGTAGGATTCATCTACAAAATTTCAGGGCCAATGGACCACTTTACACCCCGTGGATAGGGTCGGACTGGCCCACCACGTTGGGACGTTCAGGTCTATCCGATTTTCTTGACAGTCTGTTTTATTCAAATTAATTAAAATACTTAGAAATATCTAAAAATTTTGAAATTTTTTGAGAGTATGTCCCACCTATGGAAGTGTCACTCTGTATAATTTTAGCCTCAAATAACTCCACTTGGGCATCCAAAAGAATGGGCCAAGATTGTTGGACTCCCAAATTTTTCTGATGGTGGGTCACCTTTTTGGGTTTTTTCTCATTGTATGCATGATGAGGGACCTTAGCCTTTAATTTTTAGAGTTTTAGAAGCCCTGGACCCACTCTAATGGAGTGCCCAAATTTAGGACAACAACATGTTATAATTATGCTTAGCCTTGGGCTGAAATTTTGAGGAGTGGGGCCCACCACATTATTAAGATCTTAGAGAAAATAATTTATACCTTTAGTTTCTTAAATGTTGGGATTAATAAATACACTTTTGAGGCCCACCACAATTGAATTTAATTGGGTCCATGAATGTAGCTAGTTGTTGAACTCTTTAAGCCCAATTGGGCTGGAACTTTCCAGATAGGCCCATTGAACTCTTAGGCCATTTTTACCATATTTTTGTGTTAGGTTAGTGGGCAGATTACACAAGCAGATGAGCCCTTGGTTGCCCACTAAATCAACTTTATACTTAGGCCGGGTTGTGGGCCCAACTTACTTGACTAAAAGCATGATATTTACCTATGTGGTTTGAGCAATGGGTTGCCCACTAGGCCACCATAATAGATGAGATTAATGGCCTTTATGTTAGGCCCTATGGGCCCATAGTGGTATATATGGGTTGGGTTATGTGTGTTCCCCTTGGACCCATATTTTGGGTAGGCCTTGGGCTGCCCTTTCTGAAGCCCAACATGAGTGTTTGTGGTATGATTATGGCTGCTCATCTCTTATTTCTGATGTTACATGGGCCATAGACCTTGATCCATGATCAATTAGAGATAGGCTACCTATTGGGGACCAATTGTGGTTGGATGTCCACATTGGTGGCCCTAAGGTAGGCCCATGGGCTTTTATGGGTGGTTAAAGGCACACCATAGACCCTTACTAGGCCGTTTCATCTATTTAGGCCTATACCATTGTTGTCCTTAGTCTCGTGGACTACCCCAGGTATATGGGCCCCCACTAGAGGTTGTATTCCTTATGAAGAATTGGTTAAGTACTTAAACCCTTCATGGTTAGGTAGAGAGTTCATCTTCACCTTATTGGCACCCCTATTCATCTTCATGGCCCACTCCCATACACATCATATGCATGCTTGGTTGAGGTATGATTAGCCATGATTGTGCCATTGTGTAGGACATGTTAGTATCTCCCTAAGAGATGGATGCTTCTGATTGATGCATGGGTGATCGTGTGATTCATACATCTAGCATCGCATAGCTTGTAGATATCTACCCTCACTTCATTAAGGCCTTGCCTCCATAGGGATATTCGTGGATGGTCGTATGTGTGGACATTAAAAATATTAATTGAGCATACCGGGTGCATAGGATGCCCATGGGTGAAATTTTTAAAACTTTCATGGTACCAAGGATCTAGTCTAACGCCGTGACGGGATGGAATACATGAGCGCACGAGGGCCTTATACCATTAGGCTGTGACTCCCACTATCGTGTAGTCGGTTAGATAGGGGTGTGGCCTTACCTGCCCGGTGTGTAGGGGGTATTGTTAGGCTGAGTCTGACCAGCTCGTAAATGGGTCCGCTACCATCAGGCCTTGCTGGTGATTGGCTATCCATAGGCGGGTAATGAGGTCTCTTACACTTGTTTGACTGTGCGAGGTCTGTAGAGCGGCAGTCATTCAGCAGTGTAATGGACCCCGGTGATTTCCTTATGATTGAAAATGTACTTGACTTATGGTTTGGATATGAGCACTAGCATTGCTTGCATCGCATTAGCATTGGCTGTGTAAGCCCCTTCATGCATTGTCTTGGTATGGCTCCCAGTACTCATTGCATCATATTCATGATAAGCCTTAGTAAGGCTAGTGATATTCTCATTGAGCATGTTTCTCTTCTTGTACCTCCTACTATTCTTCTGTGCACCATTGTCACACACTTACACCACCCTCTAAGCTTCTATAAGCTTATGCACGATTAATGCGTGCAGGAGATTCTAGGCAGGCGTCGTAGCAGCAGAGCGTGGAGTAGAGCTGAGCATCTGAGGACTCTAGTGTTGCTGACCTTTTCTTTTTTTCCTTTTATCTCATGTATGTCCTTTTGGACCTTATGGATGGTTGTAAAAGTTTAAATTCTTAGTGGGTTATATGATGTGTACCCTTTGTTATTATCGGATGTACTTATTGTGATCTTGGGTATGCTCGTATTGGTAATGATTATACTGTTATGGTAATCCTCCTTGTAAGATCCTAGGATGAGAACCTACCTCAAGAGCCGAGAATGGGATACTATGGAGGCTGTTACAGCCAGAACTGGCCATCGGGTTTCTTGTGATTCCGGTTATCGAGTCTAGGGCTTGACACTTGATTTCGGACTTCTTCTTGACTTTTGAGCTTGATCTTCTCTTGAGAATGTATCAGTCTTGAGCTTAATCTTCTTTTGATATTGAGCTTGATCTTTTCTTGATCTGGGATCGGTCTTGAAGATCTCTTACCAAGTTGTTTTGACTATATGAAATTTGACAGCAAAAGTGTGCTTTAATCATTTTAGCACTTACATTTTTCTTAATTGTATCTCTTCTACTACTTTCTCGTAAATACTTTTACTTGTAGATGCGATATTTAATTCATTAACTTCCTCTATTCATATAGACTTAAATTTTATAGGGAATACGTTCTCAAAGAACTCTGCATCCCTAACTTCTATAATTGTATTAGGATCTAAAATATTATCCTTAGTCTTTAAAACTAGAAACTTATAGGCTGGACTATTTTGTGCATACTTTATAAATACACAGTCGGTCATTTTAGGGCCCAACTTTCTTTTCTTAGTTTCATGCAATCCTACTTTATCAAGACACCCCCACACTTTAATATATTTATAATTAGGAACATGATTCTTCCAAAGTTCATAATGTATTTGTTCAGAAGACTTAGAAGGAATCCTATTTAAGATATAACAAGCAAACAGAATTACTTCTCTCCACATATTTGAGGGTAAGCCTGAATTATTTAACATAGCATTCATCATCTCTTTTAGATTCTATTCTTATGTTCTACTATTTCATTTTGTTCTAGTTATAAAGAGTTGCAGTTTCATAAACTATTCAACTTTTTTTTACATAATTCTCTAAATTGAGAAGATTCATACTCACCTCCTCTATCCATTATAAGTCTTTTAATTTTTATATTTAACTGATTTTCAACTTTAATTTTATACTTAGAAAAAGTATTTAAAGCTTCATCTTTGTTCGTTAACAAATAGACTCTAGTGTACTTAGAGTAGTCATCTACAAAAGTTATGTAATATATTTTTTCACCTCTCACTACAAGAAATTATCCTTTTACCAATGAAATTATTACTGAAGAAATTTTTTTTATCAGTAAAAAGGACTTATGTAACATTCTGAAAATCGGGGGTCGGGTAGAAACCCAACTCCCGAGTTCCAAAACGTCACTTATACAACATAAATAATAATAAATGCATGTTGTCTGTAGAATGGCATTAAATAAGATTGAGACTAAGCCAAAACAGCATATCATAATCCAGAGATAGTTAAATTAGCAAGTGGAAGACTGTGATGAATACATAAAATATATAATTAATTGTAAATCTCTATAGTGTGAACATGTTACCAGGTTAATTAAATACATGTATACTCCAAAAATGGAAAGAAAAGAATATACATGAGTGCTCCAAAAATATAAAATAACAAGTATCAAGGCGTCTAACCAACCTCCCTGTAATCCCGTCGATCAGAACACGCATAAAGGAGGGATCCTCCTCATCATCATCAAGTTTGGCTCCGCTTCACAAGCAGCTCCATCATCTGAAACTAAAATACGGACTGGTGAGTGTCCGGAACACCATCCTGTAACGTGGGAATAAGTAATCAACTCAGTGGAATTATAGAGCAAAGATTAGCATGTTATCAAATCAATCACGCGATAATAGTAAAGAAAATAATCAAACATTCTTAGACACTGTTGTTAATGCAGGCATGAAATGACATGATGGATGCCCTCACCGACATACTCCCTCATACGGCACCATCTTACGCCCGCGGTATGCTTACGTTCCTCAGTGTTCCACATCTTTTAAGCACATGCAATGCAATATGGATAATGATTACCGAATGGTTATTAATCCTTTTCATACATCCAGATTGGGAAACTAGGGTACCTTCCTTATATCAATCCCAACACAGATCCTGTCTAGGGTCTCACTCCTATTAATCTCATACGACGTTATATTTGTAGGTCACTGCAAGGGCTGTTAGGGCTGTTGCTCGCACTCGTTGCACCTCTCTCCCATCACCTTATCAATACAGGCCTAATGTACTCTTGTCGCTACGGAAGGGTCGTCGCCTCCCGCAGACTAAGAATACGCTCGAGGTCACTACAAAGGGCTCGTCACCTGATCAGTGTAGGCCGACAGCAAGAATATAGAGTCTCATACCACCATAATCTGCTTACGAGTCTGGGTTACTCACTGGTCACTATGGGGAGGTTTGTGGCCCCAGCGTAGGCCGACAGCTCGACCATGGTGTCCCATACCACCATGCCCGGCTCATGAGTCTTATGGATCAAGGTACTATGGTTAATAGAGTTTTCAATGGTAAGTTCAGTATCCTAGGTCCAAGCAGTTATGACTCATGCAAGGTGAACATACAATGGCTAGTCGGGTTACTTGACGGGCTCGACTAGTACGAGCGCATCTCAAGCTGAGCGACATGAAGTGCATAAAACACTTCGTGTGGCCTAACCACTGCCTCTTGCCTAAAACACGACTCGCGTTCTGTAAGACCCGTATCTTGGTCCATACCTTTCCGTAGACTTTCACGGTCTTACCGGTCGAATTCCGGCAACTTTGACCCTTAACCGATATCGACGCGCGACCCTGATTCATATGCCGACAACCCGAGTTGACTCAACCCAAGACCAATACCATAGTGACCGCGCCGTCGTTGCGGTTCCGATGCCGCGACTCGCGCGCCGAGGCGATACCCTGGTGGAGAGTTGTAGGCCAACGTTCGGTGCGAAGAAAACGTCGGGCGTTGCAAAACCCAAGAGAATCTCTACGATGTGTCACATCAATCACATCAATCCCATCAATCATTCAATCCATCAATCCATCACATGTCAAGTACACATCACTTTCACCCCTTTTCCCAAGCAACCACAAAAGTCTTCCTAACCCATACCTTTCTTACACAAATGTTACAAAAGTCTTCCATGTCCACGCCTTTTCTTACACAAAAGGCCTCAAAAGTCAAAAAGTTCTTACACAACCATCACTCACCACATCCATCCATCACTCTCTCTCTCCCTTTACAACTCCTCTCTTTCTCATTTGTAAAAACTCTAAGCAAAAGAAAATCCCACATATGGAATTCTCTAAACACTCCTAAGCTCTAAGTGGCCCACTTTCCTACCCCATCATCTTCCATCTCAACCCTCCATTCCTCATCTCATCTATTGAAATCCAAGCTAAGGTGCCAAGGAACCCCTAGGAGCAAGAAGATCGGACGGTGAGTGTTAGATCATATCGATTTTTTTTCTATTTTTGAGATGGGCCAAGTGAGGCCAACCGATCAATGGTTTGGATCTCACTTAGGACCCTAAGATGTGGCCGATGGCCCACTAGGATCATCATGATCATTCCATGATGGGGCCATTCTCCATGGACCCCATCATGATGTTTATTTTCTTTTCAAAGGTCATCTAGACCGTCCATGTTGGTGGGGAAAGGATCTCCACCGTTGATTTTAGATTTCGGTGGTCCCACATGCTTTAAAGCCCACATGATGTATGAATCATTGTAAGGGAGGGCCCATAATGTCGGGGTCCCTCCATCACAAGCGTGTCCCAGTCTCTATCTCACTCTCTCTACTTCATTTTTTTATATATATTATGTTTATGTGGCCCACTTGAATGGACCCCACCTTGAGGTATTTATTTTGTCTAAGTGTCCTTCAAGTCAGACCCACCTTGCATGCTGTAACCCTGTAATCCATCAGTGGTGGCCCACCTCAAAAAGGGCCCACCACAATATTTTTATGAACCAAACGTCCAGCGTATGGGACGCTGGACGTCCCTGTGACAAAGAAAAGAAAAAGAAAAAGAGAATGGAGCTTTGGGGTGGTCCTCTCATAGGCCCCACCTTGATGTATATATCCAATCCAAGTCGTCCATCCTCTTACCCATCTCTTTTTAGGCGTTGAGCCAAGAGTTGGGGTTGATTGGAAGATCCGGTGGGCCATAGCATCAAAGAATGCATCATTACCATTCAAGGATCCTTTTCTTATTTTATTTCATTTTCTATCATAAAAAAAAAATTCAAACTTTAGACTCTTTGGGCTCATCTTGAGCCAGGGAAGCTAGTGAACGGAGCAGATTTATGTGATGCGGGCCCCACACTCGAAAAACCCTGAAAATAAGGTTTTTCCTAAAATCTTGTAAGAGGAAGAGGCTCTGCCTCTGCCGTCTGACATGCAGCAGCAGCGGCTGCACGCTGCTGCATGCAGCGTCTAGGACGGGCGGACGATGGCCACCCACGGCCCTGCACATGGGCCCCACAGTGATGTTTATATGCGATCCAATCTGCTCATGAGGTGGGCCACCTCCTGAAGTGGGCCCCTGCCAAAATTCAGGCCTATCCAAGGCCCAGGTGGTCCACACCAGAGGAAACAGTGGTGGATAAAAGCCTACCATTGAGACCATTTTTTTGGCCCATGGAAGTTTTGAATCAAGCTGAAATTTTTGTTTTCACTTAATCCAGGTCTGCGTGACCCCATGAACAGATTGGATGGTATAGGAACACTGGGTGGGCCCCACATGGAGCCCACAGCAATGTATGTGTTTCATTCCACCGTCCGCCCCACGTGGAGCCCACAGCAATGTATGTGTTTCATTCCACCGTCCAGGCGGACGGTGGAAGCCCTCCTGATGTGTGTGCCTTATCTCCACCGTCCAGCGGACGGTGGAGCCCGCTGTGTGTGTGCGCGTGCGTGCGTGTGGGTGTACATGCGTGTGTGAGTGTGCAGTGTGTGTATAATGTGTGTGCAGCGTGTGTGTATAAACACATATACGTATATATATATGTATATATATATATATATATATTGTGTATTATATTGTATTGCATATATAATATTGTATATATTAAATATATTATATATATTATCTATAGTTTTTATTTCATATATATAATACATCATATTCGATGGTGGGCCTTCATGTGGGCCCCCACTCTTGATGCAGGTGCTACATCTAACCTGTTCATCCATTTTAAAAGCTCATTTTATGGTTTGAGCTAAAAAAAAGAATGGGCCAGATCCATAGTCCGAGTGGACCCCACCTTAACATATTATGAGGCTCATTTGAATTATATAAGGCCTATGGGCTTAGGCCCATTTGATTTATATAAGGCCTAGGGGTTTAGGCCCATTTGAATTATATAAGGCCTACAGGATTAGGCCCATTTGATACGTATAAGGCTCTTGAGATTGGGCCCATTTGATGCAATCTAAGGCCCACGGGTTTTGACCCATTACAATGCACATAAGACCCATTGGTGTGGCCCATTTATGTGGCCCATCTGATGAATAAAAGGCCCATAAGATATGGCCCATTTGATATATATGTAAAGCCCAATGGGATGAACTTAAGGTCCATTGCAATGTGTAATCACAACACAGACTAAGTAGCGATGTTTATAAAGATCGTGCCTTGGGAGCAATGTTGGTTTGACATCCACATTGCGAGTGTAATGTTGGTTAGATGTCTACATTACGACTCTCCTTAGGGCCCATTACTGGGCCGTACTTGCTGTGTATGAGCCGTCCAGGCCCATCTGCGTTGTAAGAATGGTTCATCACTCATTTACATGTTTAGTATAGTTTCATGACTCATGATCATACGCATCATATGTATGCTTGATATGAGGATTGATTGATCATAGCATATGCCTTCGGGCAGGTTATTTATGGGCTCCTGGTTAGGCAGTGTTGCCCTACATGAGCGCACGATATGCGCAGGATTTGTTGCATGACTAGATAGCGTGAATCATGCATTTTGCATTTGTGTGACATGGTTATTGTACGCCCTAGCGACATCAGGGCCGTAGCCTCCACAGACGCATGGTGGTTGGCAGGATTGGATACCAGAAATCTTGTTCTACATGGGGTGCTATAGATATCCCTGGGTGAAAGTCCCTAAACCTTATGGTACCAAGAGGTTGCTCCAACGTCTAGACCGAGTGGGTAGATGAGCGTTGAGTGCCGATTACCAGATGGTTACGCTCTCCACTGTGTCGTAATCGGTTGGAAGGGGGTGCGGCCTTACCCGCCCGAGTGTAGGGGGCAATGCTAGGCTGAGTTTGACCAGCTCGAGGAATGGGTCCGCTATCGACGAGTCGTGCCCGATATTGGCAGACGGATAGTGTGGTCTCTTCCACTTATCTTATTGAGCGTGATGTGGCGGCAATCTGGTTTAAAGTGTACTAGACCCCGGTGATATCCCATATTTGAGCTGTATTGATGTGTGGACATAGATGAGGATCTGTATGCTTGAGTTGCATCGCACATCGCATGGCCTTGGGATGGCCGATACCATTCATGTCTTGCATCGCATAGCCTTAGTACGGCTCATGATATTATGGATCCATCTGTATATTTCGCATTACTCTGACATTGCATGTTCATATTACTACCTTGCGCACACACTTTCACCACCCTCTAAGCTTTCTATAAGCTTATGCACGACTATTGCATGCAGGTGACGTTAGTTCGCAGCAGTGCTGAGGCAGGAGCACGTTGCAGATCGTTTTGAAGTTTTTGTTCTTTACCATTGTATTTTCCTTTATGCTCATTGTACTTATAAAGTTTTTTATCATAGTGAAAATGTAATGGAGTTCTTGGCTATTGTTTGTGGGTTATGCCATTGGTCATGTTTATTACGAATCAAACTGACGTTGAAAATCCTCCTCGTAGCATCCCAAGATCGGAACCTAGCGAATGGGAGCTAGGAGCCGAGAATGGGGTTCTACGGAGGCTGTCGGCGCCGGATTCGGCGATCGGGAATTTTATGAGCCCGGTTTCCGAGTTTGGGGCGTGACAGAAGTTGGTATCAGAGCATAACTTGGGAATAACTGAGAACAACATTACATATTTATTATGAGTGTGGAATGACTAAGTCCCGAAGTTTGGATAGCTTTGCAACCTTCCAATACAGACCGTTAACGTGCGTACCTTCGAGAGTTTTGAATTTGATAGGCGCCTTCACTCTTTCCTGTAGGACATGGCGCCTCGGAGGGTTACCCGATCGACTCCCGCACCACCACATGAGGATCCCGCTTCACCACCTAAGGCTCCAGCTTTACCACCTGCGCCTCTCGTTCCACCCTCAGAGATCCCTGCTCCCTTCCCTGAGGATGACATTCCTCCACCTGAGGCCGATGCGGAGCCGACTGTGATTGTGAGTGCCTCTCAGTTACAACAAATGTTACAGGCTGTGACAGCCGCACTCCAGGGACAGGGCAGGCGCCCAGTTGTTTCACCAGCTTAGGCAAAGCAGGAGCGCGCGAGCGCCTTACTTTGTGAGTTCAGACGGCTTGATCCCCCACATTTCCAGGGCGAGCCAAATTCGACTGCAGCAGAGAGATGGCGCTCTGATGTGGAGAAGATTTTCGATACCATGTCATGTATGACCGAGCAGCGAGTCCGGTTAGCAGTATTTCTCTTCCAGGGTGAGGCTGAGCATTGGTGGACCTCTGTTACCCGTGTTGCCGGACCTGAGTATGTCTGGACATGGGAGGACTTTGTTGATCGATTCGAGGAGTAGTACTTCCCCAACCATATCCGTCGTCAGCGAGCTTTAGAGTTCGAGACTCTGGTGCAAGGAGACATGACTGTGGCGCAGTATGCAGCCCATTTTGTGGCACTATCGAGATTTACACCGTATATGGTTGATGACGAGGGGTGGAAGGCCCACCGTTTAGAGCATGGCTTCTATTACAGCCTTCGAGGTCGTGTTATTGGGCATGAGCTCCCTACTTTTCAGGCAGTGGTGCGGAGAGCTCAGATCTATGAGACTGAGTGGGCCGGTTCTCAGTCTGATCGTAGTCAAAGGAGAGACCGGAAGAGGCAGGCTTCTTTCAGTGATTCCCAGCAGCGTCGACCACAGTAGCAGAGGCGTACAAGTCGCCCAGCCTTCCGTGCACCATCAGCACCAGCAGCACCTCCACCACTACCTCAGAGGCAGTTCACCGGCACTTGCTTCAGGTGCGGTGCGACGGGACACCGTTCATGGGAGTGTCCCAGCCCCCAGCGGGAGCAGAGAGGTCCACAGCAGCAGAGGGCTCCCCAGTAGCCTCCACCGCAGCAGCAGAGACCCCCACAGCAGCAGCGACAGTAGCCTCCACCATCGAGGCCACCTCAGCAGCAGCATCAGCATCAGCACCAGCCTTAGAGGCCGTAGCAGCAGAGGCAGCAGTTTCGATCACCTCAGTGACCCCATCAGCAGCAGAAGCATGCTCAGAGGGGACAGGCACCTCCCTAGCCGGCTCAGGCTGGATTTTATGAGGCTCAGCAGGATCCGCAGTCATCCGGAGGAGTCGTTGAGGGTATACTTCCAGTCTCTGCATGCATTGCTCGTGTGCTGTTTGATTCCGGTGCATCGCACTCTTTTATGGTCGAGAGCTTCTGTCGATCGGCTGGCTTACCGTTGGAGTCTGCTGGTGAGAGCCTATCAGTATCGACTCCCTTGGGGAGGACTGCAGTGTTGGGACGATTTTGCTCGTCTTGCCCCGTTCTGGTTGGGGATACCTTTCTGCCTGCCGATTTGTTTATTTTACCGATGTCCGAGTTCGACGTCATCCTAGGCATGGATTGGCTCGCTGAGTATTATGTCATTTTGGACTGCGCCGCGAGGACAGTCACGTTCTGTATACCCGGCGTGCCACAGTTTCAGTTCGTTGCAGAGGCCAGAGGAGAGTGGTTGTCTCGTTTGATGTCCTGCGCCATAGAGGAGCCTGTTGCCACTTGCATCGACCATTTGCCCATAGTATGCGATTTTCCCGATGTGTTCCAGGAGATTTCGAAATTACGGCCTCGTCGACTCACCGAGTTCCAGATTGATCTCGTACCTGGTACCGCACCTATTTCGAAGGCCCCGTATCGTATAGCACCGTTGGAGTTACGGGAATTACAGAAGCAGTTGAACGAATTACGTGAGTTGGGCTTTATCCGTCCGAGCAGTTCTCCGTGGGGAGCACCGGTACTCTTCTTGAAGAAGAAGGATGGTTCGTTGAGGCTCTACGTTGACTACCGCGAGCTCAACAAAGTCATGATCAAGAACAAGTACCCGCTCCCTAGGATTGATGATTTGTTCGACCAGCTGCAGGGTGCACAGTTATTCTCGAAGATTGACCTGCGTTTCGGTTATCATCAGATTCGGATTCGAGATGAGGACATTCCGAAGACAGCATTCAGGACGCGTTACGATCATTTTGAGTTTCAGGTCATGTCCTTCGAACTGACCAATGCACCCGCAGTCTTCATGCAGCTGATGAACGAGGTCTTCTGCCCATATCTGGATCAGTTTGTTGTAGTCTTCATCGACGACATTCTGATTTACTCGAGGACCCGTGAGGAGCATGAGCAGCACTTGGAGATTACCTTGTAGACCCTCCGTGCACACCAGCTTTATGCGAAGCTGGAGAAGTATGAGTTTTGACAGGAGGAGGTGAAGTTCCTCGATCATGTGGTGACGAGGGAGGGTGTCGCAGTAGACCCCTCGAAGGTCGAGGCAGTGCATCAGTGGGGTCAGCCCACGATTGCGACAGAGATCCGTAGTTTCCTTGGTCTAGCGGGCTATTATCGACGTTTCATTGAGGGCTTCTCTCGTATTGCAGCCCCGCTGACCAGGTTGACCCGAAAGGGAGCAGAGTTTATTTAGAGTGACGCCTGTGAGCGAGTATTTATGGAGTTGAAGGACCGTCTGACGTCCGCTCCTGTCCTCACTCTTCCCTCTGGGAGTGACGGTTTTATTGTATTCACCGATGCCTCACATATCGGTTTGGGTGTTGTCCTGATGCAGCATGGGAGACCAGTGGCCTTTGCGTCTCGTCAGCTCAAGGTTCATGAGCTGAACTATCCTACGCATGACTTAGAGCTGGCTACAGTTGTCTTCGCACTGAAGGTGTGGAGGCACTATCTTTACGGGGTTAGGTTCGAGCTCTTCTCTGATCACAAGAGCTTGAAGTACCTCTTCTCACAGTCTGAGTTGAATATGAGACAGAGGCGCTGGATGGAGCTCCTGAAGGACTATGATTTCGACCTCCAGTACCACCTGGGTAAGGCAAACGTGGTGGCAGATACCCTTAGCCGTCAGTCATAAGGCCTAGTGGCGCATATGATGATTCAGGAGTGGCGGATGCTTGAGGATATTGCAGTGTATGACTTTGAGTTCGGCCTGCAGTCTTCCATCGTACAGTTATCGAGCCTGTCGATTCAACCCTCTCTTGTCGCTAGGGTGATCGAGGCTCAGCAGGCTGATGAGTCATTGTAGAGTTACATGGTTGAGGCTACATCTGAGAGTCAGGCTGATTAGCAGATTGGTACAGATGATGGACTTCATTTCAGAGGCCGATTATGTGTCCCGGATATTTCAAAGTTACGCAGAGATCTTATGACTGAGGCACATCGATCGCGGTTTTTTATCCACCCGGGCTCGACGAAGATGTACCGTGACATGAGGCGACAGTATTTTTGGGCCGGGATGAAGTGTCAGATCGCCAGTTTTGTGGCCGAGTGTGACACATGCCAGCGTGTCAAGGCCGATCATCAGAGACCTCCTGATCTTTTGCAGTCGTTGAGTGTCCCGATGTGGACGTGGGAGCACGTGTCGACTGATTTCATTATGGGTTTGCCGAGGACTCAGTGCGGTCATGAAGCCATTTGGATTGTTGTGGATCGTCTGACGAAGTCGGCACATTTCCTTGCGATGCGTGTGACTTGGTCTATGGACCGGCTTGCGAGATTATTTATTGAGGAGGTTGTGAGACTGCATGACGTTCCAGTCTCGATCGTTTCTGACCGAGACTCGAGGTTCATGTCTCAGTTTTGGGGGAGCTTCCAGCGAGCGATGGGGACTGATTTGCAGCTCATCACCGCGTACCATCCGCAGACCGATGGCCAGACCGAGAGGGTCAATCAGATACTTGAGGATATGCTTCGGGCCTGCGCGATTGACTTCGGGGGTAGCTGGGATGAGCATCTGCGATTGGTCGAGTTTGCGTACAATAATAGCTATCAGGTGACCTTCGGCATGGCTCCTTTTGAGGCACTATATGGCAGACCATACAGATCACCGAGTTGTTGGACCGAGGTTGGAGAGCGTCGTCTCCTAGGTCCCGAGCTTGTGCAAGAGACTTCAGAGGCTATTGACATCATCAGGCAGAGGATGCGCATAGCTCAGAGACGACAGAGAGTTCTGCTGATCGTCGGCGTCGTCCCTTGGAGTTTGATGTAGGGGACCATGTGTATCTCAAGGTCTTGCCCATAAAGGGCGTAGTTCGATTTGGAGCGAAGGGCAAGCTTGTCCCGAGATTCATAAGACCTTTTGAGATCACTGGGCGCGTTGGTGCCGTGACCTATCGTCTTGCCTTGCCATCACAGTTGTCTGGCGTCCACGACATTTTTCACGTCTCCATGTTGAGGAAGTGTGGGTTAGACATAGTTCCCGTTATTGATTGGCAGCCACTGGAGGTTCGTGAGGACGCTTCTTACATTGAGCAGCCAGTTCGTATCCTTGATCGGAAGGAGTAGGTCCTCAGAACCAAGGTCATTCCATTGGTGAAGGTGCAGTGGGGTCACCATTCTGTAGAGGAGGCTTCTTGGGAGCGTGAGGCTGAGATTCGAGAGCGTTATCCTCATCTCTTTGATGATTGATCATGTATTGTATTTTGTATGCTGTCCCTGATCTATATAATGATGTTATGTCGTTTCTTTTTTCATGAGTAATGCTTAATTGCGATGATTGTGTAAATTTTCAGGACGAAATTTTTAAAAGGAGGGGAGAGCTGTAAGACCCGTATCTTGGTCCGTACGACCCTTAATTGATATTGACGCGCGACCCTGATTCATATGCCGACAACCCGAGTCGACTCAACCCAAGACCAATACCATAGCGACCGTGTCGTCGTTGCGGTTCCAATGCCGTGACTTGCGTGCCGAGGTGATACCCTGGTCGAGAGTTGTAGGCCAACGTTCGGTGCGAGAAAAATGCCACGCGTTGCAAAACTCAAGAGAATCTGTACGATGTGTCACATCAATCACATCAATCCCATCAATCAATCAATTCATCAATCCATCACATGTCAAGTACACATCACTTTCACCCCTTTTCCCAAGCAACCACAAAAGTCTTCCTAACCCATACCTTTCTTACACAAATGCTACAAAAGTCTTCCATGCCCATGCCTTTTCTTACACAAAAGGCCTCAAAAGTCAAAAAGCTCTTACACAACCATCACTCACCACATCCATCCATCACTCTCTCTCTCCCTTTATAACTCCTCTCTTTCTCATTTGCAAAAACTCCAAGCAAAAGAAAATCCCACGTATGGAATTCTCCAAACACTCCTAAGCTCTAAGTGGCCCACTTTCCTACCCCATCATCTTCCATCTCAACCCTCCATTCCTCATCTCATCCATTAAAATCCAAGCTAAGGTGACAAGGAACCCCTAGGAGAAAGAAGATCAGACGATGGGTGTTAGATCATACCGGTTTTTTTTTATTTTTGAGATGGGTCAAGTGAGGCCAACCGATCAATGGTTTGGATCTCACTTGGGAGCCTAAGATGTGGCCGATGGCCCACTAGGATCATCATGATCATTCCATGATGAGGCCATTCTCCATGGACCCCATCATGATGTTTATTTTCTTTTCAAAAGTCATCTAGACCGTCCATGTTGGTGGGGAAAGGATCTCCACCGTTGATTTTAGATTTCGGTGGTCCCATATGCTTTAAAGCCCACTTGATGTATGAATCATTGTAAGGGAGGGCCCATAATGTCGGGGTCCCTCCATCACAAGCGTGTCCCACTCTCTATCTCACTCTCTCTACTTCATTTTTTTTATATATTATGTTTATGTGGCCCACTTGAATGGACCCCACCTTGAGGTATTTATTTTATCCAAGTATCCTTCAAGTGGGGCCCACCTTGCATGTTGTAACCCTGTAATCCATCAGTGGTGGCCCACCTCAAAAAGGGCCCACCATAATATTTTTATGAACCAAACGTCCAGCGTCTGGGACGCTGGACGTCCCTGTGACAAAGAAAAGAAAAAATGTCACGCCCCAAACTCGGAAACCGGGCTCACAAAATTCCCGATCGCCGAATCCGGCGCCGACAGCCTCCGTAGAACCCCATTCTCGGCTCCTAGCTCCCATTCGCCAGGTTCCGATCCTGGGATGCTACGAGGAGGATTTTTCACATCAGTCTGATACGTAATAAGCATAACCAAAGGCATAACCCACAAACAACAACCAAGCACTCCATTACATTTCCACTATGATCAAAAATTTTACAAGTACAATGAGCATAAAGGGAAATACAATGGTAAATAACAGAAAACTCCAAAATGATCAGCAACGCGCTCCTGCCTCAACGCTGCTGCAGTCCAACGTCACCTGCACGCAACGGTCGTGCATAAGCTTACAGAAAGCTTAGAGGGTGGTGAAAGTGTGTGCACAAGGTAGTAATATGAATGCAATGTCAGAGTAATGCGGAATATGCAGATGGAACCAAAACGTCATGAGCCATACCAAGGCTATGCAATGCAAGACATGAATGGTATCGGCCATCCCAAGGCCATGCAATGTACAATGCAACTCAAGCATACAGATACTCATCAATGTCCACATATCAGTACAGCTCAGAGTATGGAATATCACCGGGGTCTAGTACACTCTAAACCAGATTGCCGCCACATCGCGCGCAATAAGGTAAGTGGAAGAGACCTCACTATCCGTCTGCCAATATCGGGCGCGACTCGTCGATAGCGGACCCATTCCTCGAGCTGGTCAGACTCAGCCTAGCATTGCCCCCTACACTCGGGCGGGTAAGGCCGTACCCCCTTCCAACCGACCACGACACAGTGGAGAGCACAACCGACTGGTATTCGGCACTCAGTACTCATCTACCCACTCGGTCTAGACGTTGGAGCAACCTCTTGGTACCATAAGGGTTTAGGGACTTTCACCCAGGGATATCTATAGTACCCCATGTAGAACAAGATTTCCGGTATCCAATCCTGCCAACCACGATCTGTCTGTGGAGGCTACGGCCCTGATGTCGCTAGGGCGTACAGTAACCATGTCACACAAATGCGGAATGCATGAATCACACTATCCAGTCATGCAACCAATCCTGCGCATAACGTGCGCTCATGTAGGGCAACACCGCCTAACCGGGAGCCCATAAACAACCTGCCCGAAGGCAAATGCTATGATCAGACAACTCTCACGTCAAGCATACATATGATGCGTATGATCATGAGTCATGGAACTGTACTAACATGTAATAATCAAGATGGACTTTGCGTATAACTGAGATGGGCCGAGATAGCCTACTTACTACAAGTATAGGTCTATTAGTGGGCCTTAGGGAGAGTGACAATGCGGACATTTAACCGACGTCATCCTTACAATGTGGGCATCTAACCATCATTGTTCCTAAGGCATTACTTACTATAAATATCGTTATATGCCATAGAGGGATCACGCATTGCAATGGACCTAGTTGAACTCAATTGGGTCTTAAGTACATCAATTAGGCCGTATCATATGGGCCTTACATTCATCAAGCGAATCACCTCAATGAGCCTCACCAATGGGCCTGAGGTCCTTTGCAATGGGTCATAACCCATGGGCCTTAGAATTCATAAAAAAAATGAGCCCAATCACATGAGCTTTATGGGCCTAATCACATAGGCCTTATACCAAAGTGGGCCTCAACAATGGGGCACAAATACATCAATTGGGCCTACACACATGGGCCCATAAATAACAAAGTGGGCCTTAGTGGGCGGGCCACAAATACATTAAGATGGGCCTCAACAATGGCCTTAAAATGATCTCAAAATGGTTGGACGGTTTGGATGAAACTCATGCATCATGGTAGACTCCCATGTGGGCCCACTATAACATTTATTTTCCAGCCAATCCTGGGCCCACTGAAATGCTTATTTGCCGCCCAACCTGTTGTTAAGGCCGTGTGGCAAGGAGCCCACCAAAATGTTTATTTTACATCCCACCTGTTGATAAGGCCATGTAGCAAGGGGCCCACCAAAATGTTTATTTGTAATCTAACCCTTCCATTACGTGTGTCCCACCTGTTTGAGGGTTCACACCAAGTTTCAGCTACATTCAAAATTCAGGTAGGCCCCACCAAGTGTTTTTATATGATTTAGGCATGTCTTCACATGATTTGGATGGCATGGCCCACCTGAGTTCAGTTTGTGGATGATTTTTGGAGTTAACGCACCATTCAAGGGGACCTATTAAATGAACGGTATAGATGTAAAATATACACCATGGTGGAGTCTACAAGAGGGCCAATGCGGCCACCCTTTTTAACGTGGACGTCTCTGGACTCATGGCACAAATTCATGCCAAAAAAGAAAATTATTTTTTTATCATAGGTGCGACCCACATTAACCAAATCTACCCCATCCATTGCATGTGTTCCACAAAATTAGGCGTCCAAACCAAGTTTCAGCCACGTCCAAATTTCAGATAGGCCCCACCAAATGCTTTTGTATGTTTCAGGCATGTCGTCATATGATTTTAGATGGTATGGCCCACTTGAGTTCCGGATTGGTCCCAAATTTTGGCTCAACGCCTAAATTAATCTGAGGAAGATGGTGGAAGGCTTGGATTAAATACATGCATTAAGTTGGAGCTTGCAAGAGTGGCCCACCATTTTCCTTCTTTTCCTTTCTTTCTCTGGACGTAAAGTAGGCAAAAGCATGCATGAAATTTTTTTATTTTTGTTTTCCTAGGTGGGACCCACATTAAATAAATCTATCCCGTCCATTGCATGTTTCTCACAAAAATAGGGGTACAAAACAAGTTTCAGGTAGGTCCAAGCTTCTGGTGGACCCCATAAATCATTTTTTTCAAGTTTTAAAGGAAGATACTAGTATTCTTAATGTCACGGCCCGCCAGATAATTGGATCGATCTCATTTTTCGGCTCAACGCCTAAAACGATCCCGAAAATAAAATGAATGGCTTAGATTAAAAATATACATCAAGGTGGGGCCATGTTGGAGCAGCCCATCATTTCCCTTTTCTTTTTCTTTCTTCCTTCATTCTCTTTCTGTTGAAACGTCCAGCGTCCCAGACGCTGGACGGTCTTTTGTTAATTAAATTTTTTTTTTTTGGAGTGTGGGCCCTGATGGAGTGGGCCACCACTGATGGGTGCCATGGGCTCAATGTCCAAGGTGGGCCCCACTTGAATAAAAATTACATCAAGGTGGGATCCATTCAAGTGGGCCACACCCTCCTATTGCAATAAAATAAAATAAAATAAAATAAAATAAAAGAGAGAGAGAGAGAGAGAGAGAGAGAGAGAGACATGGAGAGTGGGACACGGCTTGTGATGGAGGGACCCCGTCATTATGGGCCCTCCCTAGCAACAAATCATGTAACAAGTGGGCCTTAAAACATGTGGGACCACCGAAATTTAAAATCAACGGTGGGGATCCTTTCCCCACCGACATGGACGGTCTAGATGACCTTTGAAGAGAAAATAAACATCATGATGGGGTCCATCGAGAATGGCCCCATCATGGAATGATCATGATGATCCATGTGGTCCATCGGCCACAAATAAGGGTCTCAAGTGAGATCCACACCATGGATCGGTGGGCCTCACTTGGTCCACCATAAAAACAATAAAAACTACCCTATAGAGGCACCCACCGTCCGATCTTCTCGCTCCTAGGGGTTCCTTGGCACCTTGGCTTCAACTTCAACGGTTAGGATGAAGAATGGAGGGTTGAGATGGGGGATTTTGGGGTAGGAAGGTGGGCCACTTGAAGCTTAGAGGGACTTGGGAAATTCCATACGTGGGAACCCTTTGGAATTGTTGTTGCTTGGAAATTTTGAAATGAGAAAGAGAGAGAGAGAGAGAGTGATGTAAAGGGAGAGAGAGAGAGTGATGGATGGATGGGTGAGTGATGGTGGTGTAAGAGAAATTTGACTTTTGTGGCTTTTTGTGTAAGAAAGGTATGGGTTGAGAAGACTTTGTTGGCTTTTGTGTAAGAGAGGTATGGGTTTGGGAGACTTTTGTGGTTGCTTGGGAAAAAGGGATGGAAGTGATGTGTACTTGACATGTGATGGCTTGATGGGTGATTAATTGATGGGATTGATGTGATTGATGTGACACATCGTTGAGATTCCCTTGGTTTTCGCAACGTGCGGCGTTTTCTCGCACCGAACGTTGGCTCATATCTCTTGATCAGGGTATCGCCTTGGCGCGTGAGTCGCGGTATCGGAACCGCAACGACGGCGCGGTCGCTATGGTATTGGTTTCGGGTTGAGTCGACTCGGGTTATCGGTACATGAATCCAGGTCGCGCGTCGATACTAGTTAAGGGTCGAAAGTTGCCGGAATTCGACCGGTAAGACCGCGGAAGTGTACGGAAAGGTACGGACCAAGATACGGGTCTTACAAAAAAAAACAGAGAATGGAGCTTTGGAGTGGTCCTCTCATAGGCCCCACCTTGATGTATATATCCAATCCAAGCCGTCCATCCTCTTACCCATCTCTTTTTAGGCGTTGAGCCAAGAGTTGGGGTTGATTGGAAGGTCCGGTGGGCCATAGCATCAAAGAATGCATCATTACCATTCAAGGATCCTTTCTTATTTTATTTCATTTTCTATCATCAAAAAAAATTCAAACTTTAGACTCTCTAGGCTCGTCTTGAGCCAGGGAAGCTAGTGATCGGAGCAGATTTATGTGATGCGGGCCCCACACTCGAAAAACCCTGAAAATCAGGTTTTTCCCAAAATCTTGTAAGAGGCAGAGGCTCTGCCTCTGCCGTCTGACATGCAGTAGCAGTGGCTGCACGCTGCTGCATGCAGCGTCTGGGACGGGCGGACGATGGCCACCCACGGCCCTGCACGTGGGCCCCACAGTGATGTTTATATGCAATCTAATCTGCTCATGAGGTGGGAGACCTCCTGAAGTGGGCCCCTGCCAAAATTCAGGCCCATCCAAGGCCCAAGTGGTGCACACCAGAGGAAACAATGGTGGATAAAAGCCTACCATTGAGACCATTTTTTTGGCCCATGGAAGTTTTGAATCAAGCTGAAATTTATGTTTTCACTTAATCCAGGTCTGCGTGACCCCATGAACGGATTGGATGGTATAGGAACACTGGGTGGGCCCCACGTGGAGCCCACAGCAATGTATGTGTTTCATTCCACCGTCCAGGCGGACGGTGGAAGCCCACCTGATGTGTGTGCCATATCTCCACCGTCTAGCGGACGGTGGAGCCCGCTATGTGTGTGCCTGCGTGCGTGTGGGTGTATGTGCGTGTGTGAGTGTGCAGTGTGTGTATAATGTGTGTGCAGCGTGTGTGTATAAACACATATACGTATATATATATATATATATATATATATATATATATATATATATATATATATATATATATATATATATATATATTATGTATTATATTGTATTGCATATATAATATTGTATATATTAAATATATTATATATATTATCTATAGTTTTTATTTCATATATATAATACATCATATTCGATGGCGGGCCTTCATGTGGGCCCCCACTCTTGATGCAGGTGCTGCATCCAACCTGTTCATCCATTTTAAAAGCTCATTTTATGGTTTGAGCTAAAAAAAAATGGGCCAGATCCATAGTCCGAGTGGACCCCACCTTAACATATTATGAGGCTCATTTGAATTATATAAGGCCTAGGGGCTTAGGCCCATTTGATTTATATAAGGCCTAGGGGTTTAGGCCCATTCGAATTATATAAGGCCTATAGGATTAGGCCCATTTGATAGGTATAAGGCTCTTGAGATTGGGCCCATTTGATGCAATCTAAGGCCCACGGGTTTTGACCCATTACAATGCACATAAGACCCATTGGTGTGGCCCATTTATGTGGCCCATCTGATGAATAAAAGGCCCATAAGATATGGCCCATTTGATATATATGTAAAGCCCAATGGGATGAACCTAAGGTCCATTGCAATGTGTAATCACAACACAGACTAAGTAGCGATGTTTACAAAGATCGTGCCTTGGGAGCAATGTTGGTTTGACGTCCACATTGCGAGTGTAATGTTGGTTAGATGTCCACATTACGACTCTCCTTAGGGCCCATTACTGGGCCGTACTTGCTGTGTATGAGCCGTCCAGGCCCATCTGCATTGTAAGAATGGTTCATCACTCATTTACATGTTTAGTATAGTTTCATGACTCATGATCATACGCATCATATGTATGCTTGATATGAGGATTGATTGATCATAGCATATGCCTTCGGGCAGGTTGTTTATGGGCTCCTGATTAGGCAGTGTTGCCCTACATGAGAGCACGATATGCGCAGGATTTGTTGTATGATTGGATAGCGTGAATCATGCATTTCGCATTTGTGTGACATGGTTATTGTACGCCCTAGCGACATTAGGGCCGTAGCCTCCACAGACGCATCGTGGTTGGCAGGATTGGATACTGAAAATCTTGTTCTACATGGGGTGCTATAGATATCCCTGGGTGAAAGTCCCTAAACCCTTATGGTACCAAGAGATTGCTCCAACGTCTAGACCGAGTGGGTAGATGAGCGTTGAGTGCCGATTACCAGATGGTTACGCTCTCCACTGTGTCGTAGTCGGTTGGAAGGGGGTGCGGCCTTATCCGCCCGAGTGTAGGGAGCAATGCTAGGCTAAATTTGACCAGCTCGAGGAATGGGTCCGCTATCGAGGAGTCGCGCCCGATATTGGTAGACGGATAGTATGGTCTCTTCCACTTACCTTATTGCGCGTGATGTGACGGCAATCTGGTTTAGAGTGTACTAGACCCCAGTGATATCCCATATTTGAGCTGTATTGATGTGTGGACATAGATGAGGATCTGTATGCTTGAGTTGCATTGCACATCGCATGGCCTTGGGATGGCCGATACCATTCATGTCTTGCATCGCATATCCTTAGTACGGCTCATCATATTATGGATCTATCTGCATATTTTGCATTACTCTGACATTGCATGTTCATATTACTACCTTGCGCGCACACTTTCACCACCCTCTAAGCTTTCTATAAGCTTATGCATGACTGTTGCATGCAGGTGACGTTGGTTCACAGCAGCGCTGAGGTAGGAGCACGTTACAGATCGTTTTGGAGTTTTTGTTCTTTACCATTATATTTCCCTTTATGCTCATTGTACTTGTAAATTTTTTTATCATAGTGGAATTGTAATGGAGTTCTTGGTTGTTGTTTATGGGTTATGTCATTGGTTATGCTTATTACGAATCAAACTGACGTTGAAAATCCTCCTCGTAGCATCCCTGGATCGGAACCTGGCGAATGGGAGCTACGAGCTGAGAATGGGGTTCTACGGAGGCTGTCGACGCCGGATTCGGCGATCGGAAATTTTATGAGCTCGGTTTCCAAATTTGGGACATGACACGTTCATCGACGCGTCCTTCGTGGTAAATAGAAGCCAACCATGAATTCGATCCATTACCGACTGCCTGGACTAGGTCATAGCCCCAAGCATTTGTATATCAACATCAGTAAGCATATGTGACTATCAGGAATGAATATAAACAATACAAGCATGCTGACACATGTTATAACGCACAACGTAAGCAAATCAATCAACACATGCATTCCATATATGTAATGAAATCAATTCATATAGCCAACGTGGTGGAAATCATATACATCAGTATGTTAATTGAGAATACAATCTCAAAACTACTTCACAACACCATTTACTCAATACATACTAATACAAACATTTATACAAATACTTAGTCTACACACTTTAGTCTACATAGCATATGTCGACCCAAAGTGCGCATTAGGGCGAATCTCTTCGCCAAACGGATCATACACGCATTTCTAATATCATAACACGACAAATAACCATGGCAATCATTTCAGCAAAATACGGATGTATACTATATTTCCTACAAATGACTAAAATGCCCTAAATCTCATATTCACCGTACGTATACGAAATGAAAAACGGACAACATGTTCTACATGTCAAACGGCGTGCTCGTCGATAATCTACTATTAAACGACATTGAAAGCTTTGAAATCAGTCAATCAAAGCGTCTAAAATTCGCACCTTTCGCCCTAGACGTGTATCAGTTCGAATAGGATGTATACGCTTCGTCACCGGCGTAAATGCGACCTAATGCACAAGATACATAAGCTATTTCGATAATGAATTGAAGAAATCACTAAAAAAGCAAGTGGTTAGGGTTTTTCTTACCTAGACGTGCATTGAAAATCACCGGAAAAGTGATTTGAATACATTGCTTTGGTACGTGCAAAGGATGGAGCAAACGGCAGGAAGTTCTCTCACAAAGTCTCTCACTTTCTCTCTCTCTCAATCTAGGGTTTCAAGAAAATTCGTATGGGAGAGATATGAGAGGGTTTAAAGCCCTTATATAGGCTAAAAACTAACCTAGATAGACTTGAGAACAAAGTGTACTTGAGTTATAACCAAATCGGGACTTTTTCAATCCAAAAGAGCGTTTCGGGAGGTCCCCTAGCCGAACGCGGTCGGACTTAAGCTCATGCATATCGGATCCTGCTCACATCAAGTTTTCAGACCAGTAGAGTTCCCAGATCGCACGTGGCGGACCAGTTTCAGTTCAGCAGTCACGGAGACTCGATCGAAAATTCCAAGTACACTGACCTGGGTGAGAAATGTTTCCTGATCCAAGGGTGTATTTGGGTCAGATTCCGACGGTCTGAATGCTTATACTGATCGCGCAGGCGCAATGTGTCAGATTTATTTAAATTTTTGTGAATTTCACTCTTTCTTACACTCCCAGCTCCATGCTCAATGAAATAGCTTCAGAACATCGGTTGGGCTTGATTTTCGAAACGATTGTCAAGTCCAGCTAAGCGGTCATAACGGTCTAAGATTGTAGATATCGGACTTTCGACGCGCGGTCTAAATCAAATACGAAGTTTTAAAGGATTCCTGAGAACAAACCGGTTTAGAGTTTGATCTTGGATTTCAGGGTAAGATAGTGTCATTGGTTCTACAAGTTTTGGGTCTTACAAAACGTATTTAAAGTGATCAGGGACAATTTCACAACTAATCTAACGTAGCGCTAGTTAACTTACGCTTATTTTCTAAAGGAATTAATCCTAAGTGATTTCTTTGACTTTGGAATTGGGTTCTAAGAGGTTACCAAGGTGCTATGGTTGGCCCATTGTCTAAGGACGTCTAACCCCATGTTGGCAAAAATTCGGGGTGTTACAACTTACCCCGACGAAAAATAATTCCGTCGGTAAAAGTTTACTTTTACTGACGAAATTATTTTATCATAGGGAAAAGTGTTTTTCCTGACGAAAATTTTCGTCGGTAATGGGTGTTTTGAATTTTTTGATAAAAAAAAAATTAAAAAAATTTTTATTACCAACGAAAATTCTTTTTGTCGGTGAAAGTGTTTTTCTCGACGGACATAAATCATGTGGGTCCCACAACAAGTGGGCCCTTAAAACAAAATCAACGATGGATCACCCACCTATCGACCTTCTTCTTTAGCTCCTTGGACTCCTAGGCTCCTTAGCTTCGATCTTGATGGAGTATGATGAAGTTTTAATGGTTGGAATAAGAGCTTTTGGGGGTAGAAAAGTGGGCCACACCAAGCTTCTCCTTGGGAGGCTTGGACATTGGATTCTTTTGGGTTGCTTGGGAGTGAAGAGAGAGAGAGAAGTGATGGGATGAAAAGGTGATGGAGTAATGGGTGATGGGTGAAAGGAAGGGATGGGTGGAGAGAGAGAGTTGACTTTGGGAATGGGAGAGAGATGGGTTACTTGTACTTGACTTTCATTGATTGATTAATTGATTGATTGGTTGATGGGATAGGTTGCAGAGATTCTCTTGAAATTCGCACGCACTGCATTTTCCTTGAAATGAACGTGGGCCCACATCTTCTAGCCTAGGTATCGTATCGGTGTGTGAGACACAGCATTGGAACCGCGACAGTGGTGCGGTTGCTAGGATACAAGTTTCGAGTTGAGCCGACTTAGATCTAAGGGTTACAACTTAGGATTGTGCACAAATGCCAATTTCAGGTCAAGGGTCGCCAGAATTCGACAAGGAGGATCGCGGGAGCCTAAGGAACTGTACGGACTATGATACAGGCCTTACAATATATCTTGAAGATCTCACCTTTTGCATTGTCCCAGGTTCCTGTCCGTCCACTTGGTGGCTATAGAAAGGACAGCTAAAACGGAAGATGCTCCATCCAGCTGGATATACAACTCGTGTCCTATGTATGCCTCCACATGTGTCAACTTTGCCCATACATGTAACATCAGAGTTGTCCATTAGAGGGTGCCCTACTGAATAGATGCCCTCGCTGATGTAGGACGAGGATCAAGTACATTCCTAACACACATAAATAGGAAAAAGCCTTTAAAAAATTCACAAAATTTATTATAGTTTTAACAAGTAAGCTTTTGTGGTCGACACGCTGAAATTTCGTTAGAAATTTTAAATTGCTTGTCAACTAATTTCTACCAGTTTAGACTAGTCAAAATACTATTCAACAGGTCAAAGTGTTGTTTAATAGCCCGATAAATCGAGTCGACAGGTTAAAATCATAAAATTTTTGGTTTAAATCTTTAGATACTTTTTTTAGTTGTTTTGACCTATCAATGGATGGTAGAAATTACATGTTTTTTTTAATAAATATTTTCCTTATTTAATTATGACTCTCTTATTTATGATTATAGAGTTTGTATCCGCACCTAGTATGCTAAGCATACTTAATCCACTTCCATTTTTTGGCTAGGATGCTAGTCAGTGCCTTGTGGGCCCCACCATGACTATGTGTTTGATCCATGCTTTCTATCTATTTTAATAGATCATTTTATAACTTGATCCAAAAAATGAGGCATATCTAATTCTCAAGTGGAGCACACCACAAGAAAACAATAGTGATTAAATGCACACCATTAAAAGCCTCCTTACATTTGCCAATGGTTATTGTGTTTCGTCGACGGTTTGTAACTGTCAACATCTGTCGGGAAACCATCATATGACCGTCGACTTTAGTCATTTTTTTTGTAGTGGAAAGTACTTCTGAAACTCACTTCTGAAAAGACTCTAATGTTGAATGATGTCCTACATGTGCCTGAAATTTGAAGAAACTTGATCTCTAGTTCACTCATCAATAAAGTTGGTGTCAAGTTAGTATTTGATCCAGATAAGCTTTTAATGACTAAGAATGAAACTTTTGTTGGTAAGGGATATTGTAGTGATTGTCTATTCATTGTAAATGTATCCAATGATAATAATGGGAAGACATCCAGTTTTGTTTATATCATTAAACCCTTTTGTCTATAGCATAGTAAATTAGGTCATGTGAATGTAGTATCTTTGAAGAAAACGAAAAGAATAGGTTTATTACCTAATATATCTAATGAAAAATTCGATAAATGTGAAACATGCATAGACACTATAGGAAATTGCTATAGAACGATCCTCTATTCTATTAGAGTTGATACATAGTGATTTAGGTTAAACGATCCTCTGTTCTATTAGAATTGATACATAGTGATTTAGGTTATTTTAGAAATCATATGTATAGACACTATAGGAAATTGGTCTTTTACCGATGAAAAAATTCATCGGTAAAAGATAATTTTTCATCAACCAAGAGTATTACCGACGAAATATGTTGTCGAAAAAATCGTCAGTAAAAGATCGTGGGTAAAGGCTTTTACCGATGAAAAATCACTTCGTTGACAATGGTAAGACTTTTACCAATGAATTTTTTCTTAGGTAGAAAAATGTGGGTGAAACTTTTACCTATGAAATTTTTCGTAGGTAAAAAATGTGAAGCTTATTCATTAACAATGGTAAGACTTTTATCGGCAAAATTTTTTCATAGGTAAAAAATGTGGACGAAACTTTTACCTATGAAATTTTTCATAGGTAAAAAATGTGGAGATTGTTCGTCGGCAATGGTAAGACTTTTATCTATAAAATTTTTTGTAGGTAAAAAATATGGATGAAACTTTTACCTACGAAAGTTTTTATACCTAAAAATGTGGATAAATCTTTTACCTATGAAATTTTTTGTAGGTAAAAAATGTGGATGAAACTTTTACCTATGAAAGTTTTTGTAGGTAAGAATGTGGATGAATCTTTTATCTACGGAATTTTTTGTAGGTAAAAAATGTTGATGAAACTTTTACCTTCGAAATTTTTCATAGGTAAAAATGTCAATCCATGCTTCAGAGTCTGCAGGGTGCCTCAATGTACTATCATCATGAATGCGTTTCTCCTTATACCACCTCATATCTTTAGCAGTCTTATGAGACGTAAACAATCTTTGCAATCTGAGTTTCAATGGGAAGTACCTTAACACCTTTTACAGGATTTTCTTACGCTTGGCTTCGTTATACTTTCTGTAAGACCCATATCCTAGACCATACCGTTTCATAGACTTCCGCGGTCTTTTAGGTCGAATTCCAGCAATGTTCGACCCTTAACCGATATTTACGCGCGACCCTGATTCGTATGTCGTCAACCCGTATCGACTCAACCCAAGATCTTTACCATAACGACCGCATCGTCGCTGCGGTTCCGATGTCGTGACTCACGCGCCGAGGCGATACCCTAGTCAAGAGATGTAGGCCGACGTTGGGTGCGAGGAAAACGCCGCGCGTTGTGAAACCCAAGAGAATCTCTATGAGATGTCACATCAATCCCATCAATCAAACCATCAACATGTCAAGTACATGTCAAGTACACATCACCTTGCACCCATTCCCAAGCAACCACAAAAGTTAAGAATCTCTTACAAAGCCCATACTTTTCTTACACCAAAAACCCTCAAAGTCAAAAAGTTCTTACACCACCCATGCTTTTCTTACACAAAATGCCACAAAAGTTAAAAAGTTTTACACACATCTATTACTCCATCCATCCATCACCCATCTCTCTCTCCCTTTACAAGTCTCTCTCTCTCTCATTTCTCAAATTACTCCTCCAAGCAACAAAAAAATATCCCACGTATGAGAATTCTCCAAGTCTTCCAAACCACAAGTGTGGCCCACCTTTCCATCCCAAGATCTCCCATCCTAACCATCCATTTCTCATCTCCTCTGTTGAAATCAAAACTAAGGAGCTAAGGAACCCATAGGAGCAAGAAGATCGAACGGTGGGTGCTAGATAATAGTAGTTTTTCATGTTTTTAAGATGTGCCAAGTGAGGCCAACCGATCAATGGTTTGGATCTCACTTGGGACCCTAAGATGTGGCCAATGGCCCACTAGGATCATCATGATCATTCCATGATGGGGCCAATCTCCATGGACCCCATCATGATGTTTATTTTCTTGTATATCTAGGGTCATCTATACCGTCTACTTTAGTGGAGAAGGGATCTCCACCGTTGGATTTTGGATTTAATGGCTCCATGTGTAATGGGACCCACTTGATGTATGTTTGGTTGCAAGGGAGGGCCCATAGTGTCGGGGTCCCTCCATCACGCGTGTCCCATTCTCTATCTCTCTCTCTCCCTCTCTATTTCATTTTCTTTTGTGAGATCATGATGTGTTTGTGTGGCCCACTTGAATGGATCCCACCTTGAAGTATTTATTTTGTCCAAGCTATCCTCAAGTGGGGCCCACCTTATGTGTGTTATACCCACACCGTTTATCATGTGGTGGCCCACCTGAATCCACCTTGGTTGTGAGGACCGTCCAGCGTCTAGGGACGCTGGACGTCTCTGTGAAAGTACAAATATTAGCTTGATTTCCAAGCTTTTGGGGTGGTCCACTCACTTAGGCCCCACCTTAATGTATGTATTCAATCCATGCCGTCCACCTCATTTGTTGGACCATTTTAGGCGTTGAGCCAAAGGGTGATGCTGATCCGAGGTTCTAGCGGGCCATAGCATAGCAAATGATGGGTTTCATTGTTGCAATCTTCCATGGAATTTCTATACATCAAGATTATACTCAATATTAGACTCGTTAGAATTGTTACGAGCTGTGGAAACCTATGGCTGGGGTGGATCTACTTGTTGCGGGCCCCAGATACGAAAAATGGGTTTTCCAAGATTTAAAAAAAAATACAAGAGGCAGAGCCTCTACCTCTCTGACGTTGCAGCAGCAGCGTGCTGCGTGCAGCGGGCGGTTGGTCAGCATCACCATGATGTATATGTGAAATCCATGCCGTTCATGTGGTGGGCCCCCTCCTCAGATGGGCCCCCTCCAAGTTTCAACAGAATCCAAAACTCAGGTGGCCCACACCACAGGAAACAGTGGTGATTGAACTCTACCAATGAAACCTTCATTTGGGCCCACAGAAATTTTGAATAAATCTGAAATTGGTGTTTTCCCTTCATCCAGATCTGAGTGACCTTATGAACGGATTGGATGACTTGTAAACATTGAGGTGGGCCCCACGTGGAGCCCACAGTGATGTATATGCCTTGCTTCCACCGTCCGTTGGACGGTGGAGCCCACCTAATGCATGTGTTTTATTCACGCCACCCCACAGGCGTGCGTGTGTGTGTGTGCGTGTGCGTGTGTGTTTGTTGTGTGTGTGCAGCGTGTGTGTGTGTATATATATATTATATTATATATAATATTGTATATCTATCTATCTATATATATATATATATATATATATATATATATATATATATATATATATATATATATATATACTATATGTAATTTATATATTATACTATTTATAATATTCATGGTGGTGGGCCTTCATGTGGGCCCCCACCCTTGATGCAGGTGCTGCATCAAATCTGTCTATCCATGTTAAAAGCTCATTTTTTAAAAAAAAAAATGAGTTAAAGAATGGGCCAAATCCATAGTCCGAGTGGACCCCACCTTAGCATGTATTTTAAGGCCCATGGGATTAGGCCCATTTAATGTAATTTAAGGTCCATGGGATTAGGCCCATTTGATGAAATATAAGGCCCATGGGAGTAGACCCATTTGATGTATTCCAAGGTTCATGGGATTGGACCCAATTGATGTATTTTAAGGCCCATGGGATTAGGCCCATTTGATATGTATAAGGCCCATGGGTCGAGAACCATTGTGATGCAATCTAAGGCCCATGGGTTATGACCCATTGCAATGCACATAAGGCCCATTGGTTCGGCCCATTTATGTGGCCCATTTGATGAATAAAAGGCTCATATGATATGGCCCATTTGATGTATTTAAGGCCCCATGGGATGTACCTAAGGTCCATTGCAATGTGTGATCCCAACACGGATTATGTAACGATGTTTACGACGATCGGGCCTTGGGAGCAATGTTGGTTTGACGTCCACATTGCAAGTGTAATGCTGGTTGGATGTCCACATTACGACTCTCCTTAGGGCCCATTGTTAGGCGCGTACTTGTTGTGTGTCGGCCGTATAGGCCACCTGCATTGTAAAAATGGTTCATTACTTTATTATATGTTTAGTATAGTTTCATGACTCATGATCATACGCATCATATGTATGCTTGATATGAGAAGTGACTGATCATAGCATATGCCTTCGGGTAAGTTGTTTATGGGCTCCCGATTAGGCGACGTTTCCCTATATGAGCACACGATACGCACAGGAATTGCTGCATGACTGGATAGCGTGATTCATGCATTTCTCATTGTGTGATATGGTTACTGTATGCCCTAGCGATATCGGGGCCGTAGCCGCCACAGAAGCATCGTGGTTAGTAGGATTGGATATCAAAAATTTTATTATACATGGGGTGCTATAGATATCCCTGGGTGAAAGTCCCTAAACCCTTATGGTACCAAGAGATTGCTCCAACGTCTAGACCGAGTGGGTAGATGAGCGTTGAGTGCCGATTACCAGATGGTTGCACTCTCCACTGTGTCGTGGTCAGTTGGAAGGGGGTACGGCCTTACCCGCCAGAGAGTTGGGGGCAAAGCTAGGCTGAGTCTGACCAGCTCGAGTAATGGATCCGCTATCGACGAGTCGATCCTGATATTGGCAGACGGATAGTGAGGTCTCTTCCACTTACCTTATTGCGCGCGATGAGGGAGGGATCTAATTTAGTGTACTGGACCCCGGTGATATCCCAGAGTTGAACTGTATTGATATATGAACTTGATTTGCATGCTTGAGTTGCATCTCACATCGCATGGCCTTGGTATGGCCGACAGCATTCACGCCTTGCATAGCATGGCCTTAGTATGGCTTATAGCTTTCATGGATTCATCAGCATACTCCGCATTACACTGATATTTCATTACTACATTGCGCACACACTCTCACCACCCTCTAAGCTTTTTATAAGCTTATGCACGACCGTTGCGTGCAGGTGACGTTGGATCACAGCAGCGCTGAGGCTTGAGCACGTGGCAGATTATCTTAGAGCTTTTGGTTTATCATCATTGTATTTCCTTTTATACTCATTGTACTTGTAAAGTTTTTTATCATAGTGGAAATGTAATGAAGTTTTTGGTTGTTGTTTGTGGGTTACGCCTTTGATTATGCTTATCACAAATCAAACTGATGTTAAAAATCCTCCTCGTAGCATCCCAGGATCGGAACCTGGCGAATGGGAGCTGGGAGCCGAGAATGGGGTTCTACGGAGGCTGTCGGTGCCAAATTCAGCGATCGAAAATTTTGTGAGCCCTATTTCCGAGTTTGGGGCGTGACACTTTCACCTAGACTCTCTACATTTTGGACATTCTTTAACATTTTCATGCTCTTTCCAATACAATACACAATCATTTATACATGTATGTATGGGGATATAACTAAGGCCTAAGTCTTGTATCAAGGATTCTGTCTCATAATGAGACTTAGGCAATGTCTCACCGTCTGATAATGCTTCTTTCAACAAGTCAAGCAACACGTCGAACAATTTGTTACTCAAACAATTTATTATCTTCAAATGAAGTAACCTTGTAAGAAAATTCAACTTGGAGAAGTTCTCACACCTCAGATAAAGTGGATGTTACACATCCCTCAACAACCTACTAAACTTTTCTGATTCGACATCACCCATAGGAGGAATATCTTAGCTACTACTTGTCCCTATAAAATCAGTATCCGCAATTGTTCCCCTGAACACATCCCCTATGTTATCTTACATTTCGTCAACGTCTTCATCCTCGTTATCCGGTACAATTGGGTCAGCAAAGACTTCAGTGGCCTCAACTCTTTGGTGGATACCTTCACCATGTTCTTGCATTTTCGACATGGACACATAATCCTATTGCTTGAATCTGCTTGATTTCATGCAAATTCCATGAACTCTCAAACCCCTTATTTATACTTTGGGCCAAACCTGTTCTTAGCTCGCATCTAACTCTTATCCATCTTTATAATGAAAAGGCTAGAGTTAGTTTATAGAAATAGGTTTAAGATTAGGTTAGGGTTATAGGTTTAAGATTAGGTGTAAGTTTAGGTTTAGGGATTTGAGAATACATTTAGGTTTAGGGATTTGAGAATACGTTTAGGTTTAGGTTTTAAGTTATAGGTTATAGGTTTAGGTTCAGGTTTAGGTTAGGTTATAGGTTATAGGTTTAATTTATAAGTTATAGGTTATAGGTTTAAGTTAAGGTTATAGGTTTAGGCTATAGGTTTAGGTTTAGGTTAATGTTATAAGTTATAGGTTTAGGTTTAGGTTAATGTTATAGGTTATAGGTTTAGGTTTAGTTTAGAGGTTTAGGTTTAGGTTAAGGTTATAGGTTATAAGTTTAGGTTAAGGTTATAGGTTAAGGTTAAGGTTAATGTTATAGGTTATAGGTTTAGGTTTAGGTTTAGGTTAAGGTTATAGGTTTAGGTTTAGGTTAAGGTTATAGGTTATAGGTTTAGGTTTAGGTTTAGGTTATAGGTTTAGAGGCTTAGGGTTTAGGGATTCAGATTTGGGTTCAGGTTTAGGTTTGGGTTTTCAAGTTTAGGTTAAGGAGTTAAGATTAGGATTAAGTGCAGGTTTAGATTTAGGGATTTGAGAATACGTTTAGGTTTTAGGTTTAGGTTTAGGTTATAGGTCTAGGTTTAGGTTTAGGTTAGGTTATAAGTTTAGGTTTAGGTTATAGGTTATACGTTATAGGTTTAGGTTTAGGTTATAGGTTATACGTTATAGGTTTAGGTTTAGGTTTAGGTTAAGGTTATAGGTTTAGGTTATAGGTTATAGGTTATAGGTTATAGGTTTAGGTTTAGGTTTAGGTTATAGGTTTAGGGATTTAAGATTAGGTTTAGGAATTCAAGTTTGGATTCGAGTTATATGTTTGGGTTTAGGTGTAGGTTTAAGTTAAGTAAATTAAGTTTAGGTTATAAGTTTAGGTTTAGGTTTAGGTTTAGGTTATAGGTTTAGGTTTAGGCTTAGGGTTTAGGGATTCAGATTCGGGTTTGGGTTCGGGATTGGGTTTAGGTTTGGGTTTTCATGTTTAGGTTAGGGAGTTGAGATTAGGATTACGTGTAGGTTTAGGTTATAGGTTATAGGTGTTTAGGTTATAGGTTTGGGTTAAGGTTAAGGTTATAGGTTTAGGTTTAGGTTAAGGTTATAGGTTATAGGTTATAATTTATAGGTTTAGGTTTAGTTTAAGGTTATAGGTTATGGGTTTAGGTTATAGGTTTAGGTTGTAGATTATAGGTTTAGGTTTAGGTTATAGGTTTAGGTTAAGGTTAAGGTTATAGATTATAGGTTTAAGTTAAGGTTATAAGTTTAGGTTTATGTTAATGTTACAGGTTATAGGTTTAGGTTTAGGTTAAGGTTATAGGTCATAGGTTTAGGTTTAGGTTAAGGTTATAGGTTATAGGTTTAGGTTTAGGTTTAGGCTTAGGTTATAGGTTTAGGTTTTGGGATTCAGATTCGGGTTCAGGTTTGGGATTGGGTTTAGGTTTGGGTTTTCAAGTTTAGGTTACGGAGTTGAGATTAGAATTAGATGTAGGTTTAAGTTTAGGGATTTGAGAATACATTTAGGTTTTAGGTTTAGGTTTAAGTTATAGGTTTTATGTTATAGGTCTAGTATTAGGTTTAGCTTAGGTTATAGGTTATAAGTTTAGGTTATAGGTTTAGGATTAGGTTTAGGTTAAGGTTATAGGTTTATGTTTAGGTTTAGGTTACGTTATAGGTTATAGGTTATTGGTTTAGGGATTTGAGATTAGGTTTAGGAATTTGGGTTCGGGCTATATGTTTGGGTTTAAGTGTAGGTTTAAGTTAAGTAAATTAAGTTTAGGTTATAGGTTTAGGTTTAGGTTATAGGTTTAGGTTAAGGTTGTAGGTTTAGGTTTAGGTTTAGGTTATAAGTTTAGGTTTACGCTTAGGGTTTAGGGATTTAGATTCGGGTTCGGGTTTGGGATCGGGTTTAGGTTTAGGTTTTCAAGTTTAGGTTTAGGTTTAGGTTAGGGAGTTGAGATTAAGATTAGGTATAGGTTTAGGTTATAGATTATAGGTTTAGGTTAAGGTTATAGGTTTAGGTTTAGGTTTAAGTTATAGGTTTACGAATTCAGGTTCGGTTTTGGGTTTAGGTTTAGGGATTTGAGAATAGGTTTAAGTTATAGGTTTAGGTTTAGGTTTAGTTATAGGTTTAGGTTTAGGTTAAGGTTATAGGTTATACGTTTAGGTTTAGGTTAAGGTTATAGGTTATAAGTTTAGGTTTAGGTTTAGGTTTAGGTTTAGGTTATAGGTTTAGGTTTAGGTTTAGGTTATAGGTTATAGGTTATAGGTTTAGGTTAAGGTTATAGGTTTAGGTTTAGGTTTAGGTTATATGTTTAGAGGCTTAGGGTTTAGGGATTCAGATTCGGGTTTGTGTTTAGGTTTGGGGTTTCAAGTTTAGGTTTAGGTTTAGGTTAAGGAGTTAAGATTATGATTAGGTGTAGGTTTAGATTTAGGGATTAAAGAATACATTTAGGTTTTAGGTTTAGGTTTAGGTTAAGGAGTTGAGATTATGATTAGGTATAGGTTTAGATTTAGGGATTTAAGAATACATTTAGGTTTTAGGTTTAGGTTTAGGTTTCAAGTTATAGGTTATAGATTTGGTTTAGGTTTAGGTTAGGTTATAGGTTTAGGTTTAAGTTATTTATTATAGGTTATCGGTTTAGGTTAAGGTTATGGGTTTAGGTTTAGGTTTAGGTTAGGTTATAGGTTTAGGTTATGTGTTATAAGTTTAGGTTTAGGTTTAGGTTTAGGTTATAGGTTTAGGGATTTGAGATTAGGTTTAGGAATTCGGGTTCGGGTTCGGGTTATATGTTTGGGTTTAGGTATAGGTTAAAGTTAAGTGAATTAAGTTTAGGTTATAGGTCTAGGTTTAGATTATAGGTTTAGGTTAAGGTTATAGGTTTAGGTTTAGGTTATAGGTTTAGTTTAGGCTTATAGTTTAGGGATTCAGATTCGAGTTTGGGTTCAGGATCGGGTTTAGGTTTGGGTTTTCATGTTTAGGTCTAGGTTTAGGTTAGGGAGTTGAGATTAGGATTAGGTGTAGGTTTAGGTTATAGGTTATAGGTTTATGTTTAGGTTATAGGTTTAGGTTAAGGTTAAGGTTAAGGTTAAGGTTATAGGTTTAGGTTTAGGTTTAGGTTAAGGTTATAGGTTATAGGTTTAGGTGTAGGTTTTGGTTATAGGTTTAAGTTATAGGTTTAGGTTAAGGTCAAGGTTATAGGTTATAGGTTTAGGTTAAGGTTATAGTTTAGGTTTAGGTTAATGTTATAGGTTATAGGTTTAGGTTTAGGTTATAGGTTTAGATTTAGGTTAAGGTTATAGGTCATAGGTTTAGGTTAAGGTTATAGGTTTAGGTTATAGGTTATAGGTTTAGGTTATAGGTTTAGGTTTAGGCTTAGGGTTTAGGGATTTAGATCCGGGTTTGGGTTTGGGATTGGGTTTAGGTTTAGGATTTCAATTTTAGGTTAAGGTTAGGTTTAGGTTAGGGAGTTGAGATTAGGATTAGGTGTAGGTTTAGGTTTAGGGATTTGAGAATACGTTTAGATTTAATGTTTAGGTTTATGTTATAGGTTTAGGATTAGGTTTAGCTTAGGTTATAAGTTATGGGCTTAGGTTATATGTTATAGGTTATAGGTTTAGATTAAGGTTATAGGTTTATGTTTAGGTTTAGGTTACGTTATAGGTTATAGGTTATAGGTTATAGGTTATAGGTTATAGGTTTAGGTTATAGGTTTAGGGATTTGAGATTAGGTTTAGGAATTTGGGTTCAGGTTTGGGTTATATGTTTAGGTTTAAGTGTAGGTTTAAGTTAAGTGAATTAAGTTTAGGTTATAGGTTTAAGTTTAGGGTATTGGTTTAGGTTAAGGTTATAGGTTTAGGTTTAAGTTTAGGATATAAGTTTAGGTTTAGACTTAGGGTTTAGGGATTCAGATTCGGGTTTAGGTTCGAGATCGGGTTTAGGTTTGGGTATTCAAGTTTAGGTTTTGGTTTAGGTTAGGGAGTTGAGATTAAGATTAGGTGTAGGTTTAGGTTATAGGTTATGGGTTATAGGTTTAGGTTAAGGTTATATATTTAGGTTAAGGTTATAGGTTTAGGTTTAGGTTTAGGTAATAGGTTTACGAATTCAGGTTCGGGTTCAGGTTTAGGTTTAGAGATTTGAGAATACGTTTAGGTTTAGGTTATAGGTTTAGGTTTAGGTTTAGGTTATAGGTTGAGGCTAATGTTTAGGTTTAGGTTATAGGTTTAGGTTTAGGCTTAGGGTTTAGGGATTTTGATTCAGGTTCGGGTTCAAGATCAGCTTTAGGTTTGGGTTTTCAAGTTTAGGTTTAGGTTTAGGTTTGAGAGTTGAGATTAGGATAAGATGTAGGTTTAAGTTTAAGAAATTTATATATATATATATATATATATATATATATATATATATATATATATATATATATATATATATATAAATCTTATATGGACCCACAAAGGTTCTAATGTTGGATGTCCTCATCCCCATTGGTCCATGTAGTGTGGCCTACTTGAGTATTGGATTGGGTGGATGCGGCTTTGGTGGATCCCTCTAAGGCCCACCGTGATGTATTTTTCTTATATCCAGGTTGTTTATCTTTTTCACTAGGTTATTTTAGGGCATAATTCTAAAATTATAATAGATCCAAATCTTAAGTGGATCAAGCTAATATTTTTGTGGTCCATTCATACAGGTCTTTGTGACCTTATCAACAGATTTGATGAAAAATAAACATTCTGGTGGCTCCTAAGAAGTTTTTAATGGTGGGTATTCAATCACCAATGTTTCCTTTGATGTGGTACACTTGAGTTTTGGATTTGCATTATTTTTGGAATACGCCCTAAAATGATATGACGAAATAGATGGACGGCATGGATATAATATAAATACTTTGAAGCTTTTTATATGCCATCTAATCCATTTATAAGATGCATCCAACTTGGATAAACATATCCCCAGATCATCATGCCATTCCAAAGCTCAAGTGGGCTAAAACATAAGATTTTAGAAGTTTTAGTCATGATTTTACGTTGTATGGCTCACCTTGCCTGATTTTTAAGCATCAACGTGAACAATGGGCCCATATATGAACAGACTGTATTTCATTAAAAAAAAAATCATGGCAAGATGAGCCTATCCTGAAAACGTTTGTATTAGATCAGCCCTGTTGAGAGTAGGCCACACCATTTAAGGGTCCATTTAAGATTTTTATATATATACTCCATTTATTGTCTCAAAATATAAAATTATCTGTTAAAATGGATGAATGGTGTGGATGAAATACATAAATCATGATGGACTATTGTTTACTATATTATGGTCCACCTGAGATTTAGATCTCACCATGATGTATATGTTGTATCCAACCATTCATCCATTTGGAGAGATCATTTTAGGGCATGATCTGAAGAATGAGGTGGATCCAAAGCTCAAGTGGACCTCGAAACGGCCACAAAATTTTTCGATTAAGCTAATATTTGTGTTATCCCTTCTTCTGGTTTAGGTCTGTGTGAACTAACTAACAGGTTGGATCTCAAATAACCATCATGGTGGGTCCCACGAAGGAATCAACGGTCGGGGGCACTGTCCCCACCATGATGTTTAGTTTTAGATTTTAGTTTTAGGTGTAGGTTTAGGTTTAGGGTTATACTAGGGGTCTGCTCCATCAATTTCGAGTTAATACATAAACACAGGCCTGTCCAAATGGCAAGGCCACTCCAATGTTGTCCATAGAAAATGGATAGCTTCATCGTAGTCATAACAGCGGTTCCCACCTTCTAAGAACACCCTCTCAACATCCGGATAGCTCCGATGCACATCCGGGTCTGCTCCATCAATTCTGAGATAATACATAAACACGGGCCTGTCTAAATGGTCAGGCCACTCTAATGTTGTCCATAGAAAATCTATGGACAGATTCATCATGTTCATAATAGTGATTTCCACCTTCTAGGGACCCCCGCTCAATATCTGGATAGCTCCGACGCACATCTGGGTCTGCTCCATCAATTCTGAGCTAATACATAAACACATGCGTATCCAAATGGTCAGGCCACTCCAATGTTATTCATAAGAAATGGACAACTTCATCATGGTCATAATAGTGGTTCTCATCTTCCAAGGACCCCTACTCAACATTCGGATAGCTCCAATGCACATCCGGGTCTGCTCCATCAATTTCGAGCTAATACATAAACATGGGCCTATCCAGATGGCCAGGCCACCATATTGCTATCCATATGAAATGTCTTAGGTGTCCCATGCATACCAGCATTGATGTGTGTGACCTGGTGCTATAAACATCAATGCCTAAGTTAGTTAACAAGCACTCACATTTATGGGATCTGGACTGTTCAACTATTTGGCCACACATAAAGAACCACACCAATATAATGATCCTAGATGATGAAATGCCACTAACATTTGCTTAATGCAATTAAAATATCTTAAATTAGTCTCTAAACTTTCCAAGATAATCACATATTCGAAGGCTATGATTGGAATCATGGTGTACCTTAATGTAGCCAAAATTTTTAGGGTTGAGTTCTTCCATGATAAAAAAGGGGTATTCTTTTGCTTGTTCTTTCAACTTCAATAGCTTGTTCGCAGAAGCACTCACCATGGCTACATATCGAAGAAGAGAAGAAATGGAATTTCTGTTCTTCCTTTGGAATTGATCATACACACAATGAAAGCTATTGCAGCATTTGAATATATATATATATATATATAAAAGAGAAATATTTAAACATTATTACATAGACGAAATTATAGAGAGTTCAAACTAAAGAATATAAACAATAGAAATGAGATTAAGCCATTTCAAAGATTCTACTTACCAAATGATAGCAGCACCAACTACTATTTCCATATTTTTCAGAAGCCCGGCTAACAAAATCATTACCATCAAATTCCTATACTCCAAGCTACAAGAATTTAGAAAATTAGAAGGAAAGAAATGGAAATCTTCCAACCTATGAGAAAGGTGAATGAGTGCTATGCGCATAAAAATACACTAATTGAAAGAGGTAGAAATCATACAAATTTCTTTCTTGTAGCTAATGTATCAGAATGCCTAATACAGAATAGGTGGCCAGCCTATCTCAGCACCTAGATGACCAGCAAATAGGAGAGGGAGAAATTTGACCAAAGAAAAGGCTTCTTCAAAATAAAAGGGTGGATTTTTAAAAGAGTTGTCATACTTTCTCGAAAGCCTCACTCAATTCAAATACACTCAAACAACTTTTTAACATAGTTTGAACAGGCAGAAAAGAAAACATCACCATGATCAAAAATCAACTTCTCCAACTTCCCAAAGAAAAGAAGGAAAGAAAAAAGATCGAAGGGTTTCAGTTTGTGTGAATGATTACAAAATTTAGGGAATCACTCACAAAGATAACCCAATCAAAGACAATGCTTAGAAAACATTATGAAACACCAAAAAATATTAATGTCATGTAAAACAGTAAATTTAAATTGTATGAAACATTGGTGCATGATCCATGTCTTCATTAAGTGGTATATCAATCATGCAGGCAGAAACTATTTAAAGCGTGTCATACTTACAAATCTATTCTCCCAAATAATATCAATCATGCAGGCAAAAACTATTTGCTTTAACTTTCAACTTGGTTGAAAGAAAAAAAATTATGCTTCAAAATAAAATAAATATATGTGGTCCCAAGTTGAGTAATGGTTTGCAAACTAGAACTATGATGTTAGCACATTCAATGCCTACCACTGAAATAGTCCAACCATGTAGCACCCTAAAATAGATCAACGTTAAATGGCAAAGATTCTTCTTGCCATCAACCTATTGAAAATTAATTCCATAAAATTAAACCAAGGTGCTAGAATTTAGCCTCAAATAAACAACAGTAAAATGACCAAATATAGTGCTCGAAACATTCAACCAGAAGAAATAGTTCAAAAATAGATAACACTTAATACTGGCCTTCCATACTTAGTTAAAAAAAGGAAGAAAAAAGAAAAAGAAAAAGAAAAATAAATTGCATGTAAAATTAATTCAAGAAGGGCCAGAGTAACTTACCCCCAAACATTGAGAGTGTGTTAGTGTGGTAGATCTTGTAATTTATTTGTAAAGGTTTTCATCCCAAAACCCTTATGGGCAGATCTGAGATTGCCAATTCCACCATGAGCAAGACCCAAAAGGTCATGGGATGAGTTGTAGTGTCACACAATCCTCATAGAAGCATAGCACATCTTGCCAGGGAAACATGTCACTGGGACCGAAATATGGTGCATTTTACTTGAGTTAGCACCTATTCCTTCATCAAAAATGTTGTTAATATCGCATTGCACTTAGTGAAGCATCTTCAACTGATTGAATTTGATAAGAGGATGAGCATAAGCAGATCAATGTACAAAAGTTTGAAATAAGGAGATTAGGAGAAAGAAGACGTTAATGGAATAAGTATAATAGTTGGTTAATCTTGTTAAGGATTTTAGGATTTCCTTTTAGGATCTATAAATAAGGGTTGTTCTAAGAGGTGGAAACATCGCATTTTCTAAGTTTTATGAGGTTTTTTTAAGTACTTGTAAAAGGTGAAGAAGTTTCAATTTCAATAAAGTTGTTTATCCCTCTCTATTCCAATAGTCTTGTGGGTGTGTTCTCCATCCATCATTGCAATTCAGGTATTGAAATTTCACTGATTCAATACTTAAATTACATTGCATCAGGCACCCAACTGGCCACACCTATGCTTGCAGTCAGCCATTGGATAGGAGTCCACCATGGATTGCACATGGCCACAATATAACCCTGATTGGATGATCACAGTCATTTAAATAAGGGCCGGACAAATGGAAAGTGAGACCATTTTTACTCCCACTTCCATTTTGTACACCCTCAATTGCATGGTTGTGTTATACAATCAACCCAATTTTCACTTATGAATTGCCCACATTGGACTCTTCTTATCCATGAGTCTTTACTGATCACAAGTAGGCCTGGGCCTACTCAGCCCCACATTAACACTCATCACTGCAATAGGGTAGGGTACCGGGAATTCATACGGGATGATGATCCTACCAATCACCAACAAAAAAAAAAAAAACCCAAAATAAAAGAAGAGAAAAAAATGAGAAGACCAGGCAGGAATGTTGTCTCTAAATTGATAGTTCCATCCCAAAAAGTGTAATCTCCACATACAAACTTCTCTCTCTAAGTGCATTCAACAAGCTCTTCAAGAACGAATTTACTATTCGTGATAAAAACTAACAATTCCATCAGTTACAACTATCAATTCCCAAAATTGCAAAATACTCTAAGCAAGAGAATTGAAAGCAATCCATTTCCCCAAAATTCAAACCCTAATCGACACCAAAATAATGGAAAAATAAATTTTAAGAATCAATTTCATCAAATTCAAAACCAATCAATCGCTTGCCTTCGAGATCGAACCCTACCTGGACGATCTGACAGCAGATAGCATTCGCAATGCCCTCTCCGTACTCCTACTCCTCGATGATGATCGTGAGGTTCATGATGATCGGCTTCTAATTGTAAGTGAGCTCCGAGAGGACGTTCTCGTAAAGTCGCACAATCTCATTTATGTGTGACCGCACCCAAATCTGAGAGCCACGCCCAAATCTCCCCCCATTTCTCTTACTCTCTCTCAACCCTTCTACCGAATCCCTACTCTCCCAAACCCTTCTTCCAACACTCGACGCTCTCACCCCTTCCACTGCATGCCCGCACTCCTTTGCCTCCCTCCTTATCTTTCCCCAAACAAGATAGGGAATTTACATAATTGCCATGGAAGAATCCCACCTCAGACAAAACCCTAGAAACCCTGCCTTCCTCTCCGACCTCTCTTTCCAAAAGCCTTCGCCTGCCATTCTCGAACGCTTCTGATCTCTCCTGTAGAAGCATATCTAGGATCAGATCAGGCCCACATCATCCGACGGCGACGATGATGACACCCTGCCGCAGCCCGAGATGGATGAGATTGTGCGACTTTACAAGGACGTCCTCTCGGAGCTCACTTATAATTCGAAGCCGATCATCACGAACCTCACGATCATCATCGAGGAGTAGGAGTACGGAGAGGGCATTGCGAATGCTATCTGCTGTCAGATCGTCCAGGTAGGGTTCGATCTCGAAGGCAAGCGATTGATTGGTTTTGAATTTGATGAAATTGATTCTTAAACTTTATTTTTCCATTATTTTGGTGTCGATTGGGGTTTAAATTTTGGGGAAATGGATTGCTTTCAATTCTCTTGCTTAGAGTATTTTGCAATTTTGGGAATTGAAAGTTGTAACTGATGGAATTGTTATTTTTTATCACGAATAGTAAATTCGTTCTTGAAGAGCTTGTTGAATGCACTTAGAGAGAGAAGTTTGTATGTGGAGATTACACTTTTTGGGATGGAACTATCAATTTAGAGACAACATTCCTGCCTGGTCTTCTCATTTTTTTCTCTTCTTTTCTTTTGGGTTTTTTTTTTTTGTTGGTGATTGGTAGGATCATCATCCCGTATGAATTCTCGGTACCCTACCCTATTGCAGTGATGAGTGTTAATGTGGGGCTGAGCAGGCCTAGGCCTACTTGTGATCAGTAAAGACTCATGGATAAGAAGAGTCCAATGTGGCAATTCATAAGTGAAAATTGGGTTGATTGTATAACACAACCATGCAATTGAGGGTGTACAAAATGGCAGTGGGAGTAAAAATGGTCTCACTTTCCATTTGTCCGGCCCTTATTTAAATGACTGTGATCATCCAATCAGGGTTATATTGTGGCCATGTGCAATCCATGGTGGACTCCTATCCAATGGCTGACTGCAAGCATAGGTGTGGCCAGTTGGGTGCCTGATGCAATGTAATTTAAGTATTGAATCAGTGAAATTTCAATACCTGAATTACAATGATGGATGGAGAACACACCCACAAGACTATTGGAATAGAGAGGGATAAACAACTTTATTGAAATTGAAACTTCTTCACCTTTTACAAGTACTTAAATAAAACCTCATAAAACTTAGAAAATACGATGTTTCCACCTCTTAGAACAACCCTTATTTATAGATCCTAAAAGGACATCCTAAAATCCTTAACAAGATTAACCAACTATTATACTTATTCCATTAACGTCTTCTTTCTCCTAATCTCCTTATTTCGAACTTTTGTACATTGATCTACTTATGCTCATCCTCTTATCAAATTCAATCAGTTGAAGATGCTTCACTAAGTGCAATGCGATATTAACAACATTTTTGATGAAGGAATAGGTGCTAACTCAAGTAAAATGCACCATATTTCGGTCCCAGTGACATGTTTCCCTGGCAAGATGTTCTATGCTTCTATGTGGATTGTGTGACACTACAACTCATCCCATGACCTTTTGGGTCTTGCTCATGGTGGCATTGGCAATCTCAGATCTGCCCATAAGGGTTTTGGGATGAAAACCTTTACAAATAAATTACAAGATCTACCGCACTGACACACTCTCAATGTTTGGGGGTAAGTTACTCTGGCCCTTCTTGAATTAATTTTACATGCAATTTCTTTTTCTTTTTTCTTCCTTTTTTTAACTAAGTATGGAAGGCCAGTATTAAGTGTTATCTATTTTTGAACTATTTCTTCTGGTTAAATGTTTCGAGCAATATATTTGTTCATTTTACTGTTGTTTATTTGAGGCTAAATTCTAGCACCTTGGTTTAATTTTATGGAATTAATTTTCAATAGGTTGATGGCAAGAAGAATCTTTGTCATTTAGTGTTGATCTATTTTAGGGTGTCACATGGTTGGACTATTTCAGTGGTAGGCACTGAATGTGCTAACATCATAGTTCTAGTTTGCAAACCATGACTCAACTTGGGACCGCATATATTTATTTTATTATGAAGCATAATTTTTCTTCTTTCAACCAGGTTGAAAGTTAAAGTAAATAGTTTTTGCCTGCATGATTGATATTGTTTGGGAGAATAGATTTGTAAGTATGACATGCTTTAAATAGTTTCTGCCTACATGATTGATATACCACTTAATGAAGACATGGATCATGCACCAATGTTTCATACAATTTAAATTTACAGTTTTACATGACATTAATATTTTTTGGTGTTTCATGATGTTTTCTAAGCATTGTCTTGGATTGGGATATCTTTGTGAGTGATTCCCTAAATTTTGTAATCATTCACATAAACTGAAACCCTTCGATCTTTTTTCTTTCCTTATTTTCTTTGGGAAGTTGGAGAAGTTGATATTTGATCATGGTGATGTTTTCTTTTCTACCTGTTCAAACTATGTTAGAAAGTTGTTTGAGTGTATTTGAATTGAGTGAGGCTTTAGAGAAAGTATGACAACTCTTTTAAAAATCCACCCTTCTATTTTGAAAAAGCCTTTTCTTTGGTCAAATTTCTCCCTCTCCTATTTGCTGGTCATCTAGGTGCTGAGATAGGCTGGCCACCTATTCTGTATTAGGCATTCTGATACATTAGCTACAAGAAAGAAATTTGTATGATTTCTACCTCTTTCAATTAGTGTATTTTTATGCGCATAGCACTCATTCACCTTTCTCATAGGTTGGAAGATTTCCATTTCTTTCCTTCTAATTTTCTAAATTCTTGTAGCTTGGAGTATTGGAATTTGATGGTAATGATTTTGTTAGCCGGGCTTCTGAAAAATATGGAAATAGTAGTTGGTGCTGCTATCATTTGGTAAGTAGAATCTTTGAAATGGCTTAATCTCATTTCTACTGTTTATATTCTTTGGTTTGAACTCTCTGTAATTTCTTCTATGTAATAATTTTTAAATATTTCTCTTATATATATATATATATATATATATATATATATTCAAATGCTACAATAGCTTTCATTGTGTGTATGATCAATTCCAAAGGAAGAACAGAAATTCCATTTCTTCTCTTCTTCCATATGTAGCCATGGTGAGTGCTTCTGCGAACAAGCTATTGAAGTTGAAAGAACAAGCAAAAGAATACCCCTTTTTTATCATGGAAGAACTCAACCCTAAAAATTTCGGCTACATTAAGGTACACCGTGCTTCCAATCATAGCCTTCGAATATGTGATTATCTTGGAAAGTTTAGAGATTGATTTAAGATATTTTAATTGCATAAAGCAAATGTTAGTGTCATTTCAGCATCTAAGATCATTAGATTGGTGTGGTTCTTTATGTGTGGCCAAATAGATGAACAGTCCAAATCCCATAAATGTGAGTGCTTGTTAACTAACTTAGACATTGATGTTTATAGCACCAGGTCACACACATCAATGCTGGTATGCATGGGACACCTAAGCCATTTCCTATAGATAGCAATATGGTGGCTTGGCCATCTGGACAGGCTCATGTTTATGTATTAGCTCGAAATTGATGGAGCAGACCCGGATGTGCATTTGAGCTATCCGAATGTTGAGTAGGGGTCCTTGAAAGATGAGAACCACTATTATGACCATGATAAAGCTGTCTGTTTTCTATGAATAACATTGGAGTGGCCTGACCATTTGGATAGGCTCATATTTATGTATTAGCTCAAAATTGATGGAGCAGACCCAGATGTGCGTCGGAGCTATACAGATATTGAGCGGGGGTCCCTGGAAGGTGGAAATTGCTATTATAAACATGATGAATCTGTCCATAGATTTTCTATGGACAACATTGGAGTGGCCTGACCATTTAGACAGGCCCGTGTTTATGTATTATCTCAGAATTGGAGCAGACCCGGATGTGCGTCGGAGCTATCCGGATGTTGGGTGGGGGTCCATAGAAGGTGAGAACCACTGTTATGACCATGATGAAGTTATCCATTTTCTATGGACAACATTGAAGTGGCCTTGCCATTTGGACAGGCCCGTGTTTATGTATTAACTCGAAATTGATGGAGCAAACCCCTAGTATAACCCTAAACCTAAACCTACACATAAAACTAAAATGTAAAACTAAACATCATGGTGGGGACAGTGCCCCCGACCGTTGATTCCTTCCTGGGACCCACCATGATGGTTATTTGAGATCCAACCTGTTAGTTAGTTCACACAGACCTAGACCAGAAGAAGGGATAACACAAATATCAGCTTAATCGAAAAATTTTGTGGCCACAATTAGTTTTGAGGTCCACTTGAGCTTTGAATCTACCTCATTCTTCAGCTCATGCCCTAAAATGATCTCTCCAAATGGATAGATGGTTGGATACAGCATATACATCATGGTGAGATCCAAATCTTAGGTGGACCATAATACAGTAAACAATAGTCCATCGTGATTTATGTATTTCATCCACTCCATTCATCCATTTTAACAGTTAATTTTATGTCTTGAGACAATAAATGAAGTATATATATAAAAATCTTAAATGGATCGTTAAACGGTGTGGCCTACTCTCAACAGGGCTGATCTAATACAAACGTTTTTAGGATAGGCTCATCTTGCCATGATTTTTTTTAATGAAATACAGTCTGTTCATATATGGGCCCATTGTTCACGTTGATGCCTAAAAATCAGGCAAGGTGAGCCATACAACGTAAAATCATGACTAAAACTTCTAAAATCTTATGTTTTAACCCACTTGAGCTTTGGAATGGCATGATGATCTGGGGATATGTTTATCCAAGTTGGATGCATCTTATAAATGGATTAGATGGCATATAAAAAGCTTCGAAGTATTTATATTATATCCATGTCGTCCATCTATTTCGTCATATCATTTTAGGGCGTATTCCAAAAATAATGCAAATCCAAAACTCAAGTGTACCACATCAAAGGAAACATTGGTGATTGAATGCCCACCATTAAAAACTTCTTAAGAGCCACCAGAATATTTATTTTTCATCAAATCTGTTGATAAGGTCATAAAGACCGGGATGAATGGACCACAAAAATATCAGCTTGATCCACTTAGGATTTGGATCTATTATAATTTTAGAATTATGCCCTAAAATAACCTAGTGAAAAAGATAAACAACATGGATATAAGAAAAATACATCACGGTGGGCCTTAAAGGGATCCACCAAAGCCGCATCCACCCAATCCAATACTCAAGTAGGCCACACCACATGGACCAATGGGGATGAGGACATCCAACATTAGAACCTTTGCGGATCCATATAAGATTTTTATATATATAAAATTCTTAAACTTAAACCTACACCTTATCCTAATCTCAACTCCCAAACCTAAACCTAAACCTAAACTTGCAAACCCAAACCTAAAGCTGATCCTGAACCCGAACCTGAATCAAAATCCCTAAACCCTAAGCCTAAACCTAAACCTATAACCTAAACCTAAACATAAACCTATAACCTAAACCTAAACCTATAACATAAAGTGAATTTACTTAACTTAAACCTATACCTAAACTCAAACATATAATCCAAACCCGAACCTGAATTCCTAAACCTAAACCCAAACCTAATCTCAAATCCCTAAACCTATAACCTAAACCTATAACCTAAACCTAAACCTAAACCTATAACCTAAACATTAGCCTCAACCTATAACCTAAACCTAAACCTATTCTCAAATCCCTAAACCTAAACCCGAACCCGAACCCGAATTCCTAAACCTATAACCTAAACTAAAATCTAAACCTATAATCTTAACCTAAATATATGACCTTAACCTAAACCTATAACCTAAACCTACACCTAATCTTAATCTCAACTCCCTAACCTAAACCTAAACCTAAACTTGAATACCCAAACCTAAATCCGAATCTGAATCCCTAAACCCTAAGCCTAAACCTAAACTTATATCCTAAACTTAAACCTAAACCTATAACCTTAACCTAAATCAATACCCTAAACCTAAACCTATAACCAAAACTTAATTCACTTAACTTAAACCTACACTTAAACCCAAACATATAACCCAAATCTGAACCCAAATTCCTAAACCTAATCTCAAATCCCTAAACCTATAACCTATAACCTATAACGTAACCTAAACCTAAACATAAACCTATAACCTTAACCTAAACCTATAACCTATAATGTATAACCTAAGCCTATAACCTATAACCTAAGCTAAACCTAATCCTAAACCTATAACCTAAACCTAATCATAAAACCTAAACGTATTCTCAAATCCCTAAACCTAAACCTACACCTAATCCTAATCTCAACTCCCTAACCTAAACCTAAACCTTAACCTAAAATTGAAAGCCCAAACTAAACCCAATCCCAAACCCAAACCCGAATCTAAATCCCTAAACCCTAAGCCTAAACCTAAAATTATAACCTAAACCTATAACCTAAACCTAAACCTATAACCTTAACCTAAACCTATGACCTATAACCTTAACCTAAACCTATGACCTATAACCTTAACCTAAATCTAAACCTATAACCTAAACCTAAACCTAAAACCTATAACATTAACCTAAACCTAAACTATAACCTTAACCTAAACCTATAACCTATAACCTTGACCTTAACCTAAACCTATAACCTATAGCCTATAACTAAACCTATAACCTAAACCTAAACCTAAACCTATAACCTATAACCTTAACCTAAACCTAAACCTAAACCTATAACCTATAACCTTAACCTTAACATTAACCTTAACCTATAACCTAAACATAAACCTGTAACCTATAACCTAAACCTACACCTAATCCTAATCTCAACTCCCTAACCTAAACCTAGACCTAAACATGAAAACCCAAACCTAAACCCGATCCCGAACCCAAACCCGAATCTAAATCCCTAAACCATAAGCCTAAACTAAACCTATAACCTAAACCTAAACCTATAACCTTAACCTAAACCTATAATCTAAACCTAAACCTATAACCTAAACTCAATTCACTTAACTTTAACCTATACCTAAACCCAAACATATAACCCGAACCCGAACCCGAATTCCTAAACCTAATCTCAAATCCCTAAACCTATAACCTAAACCTAAACCTAAACCTATAACCTAACCTAAACCTAAACCTAAACCTAAACCCATAACCTTAACCTAAACCGATAACCTATAATAAATAACCTAAACCTAAACCAAATCTATAACCTATAACTTGAAACCTAAATCTAAACCTAAAACCTAAATGTATTCTTAAATCCCTAAATCAAAACCTATTCCTAATCATAATCTCAACTCCTTAACCTAAACCTAAACCTAAAACCTAAATGTATTCTTAAATCCCTAAATCTAAACCTACACCTAATCATAATCTCAACTCCTTAACCTAAACCTAAACCTAAACTTGAAAACCCAAACCTAAACACAAACCCGAATCTGAATCCCTAAACCCTAAGCCTCTAAACATATAACCTAAACCTAAACCTAAACCTATAACCTTAACCTAAACCTATAACCTAAACCTGAACCTATAACCTATAACCTAAACCTAAACCTAAACCTAAACCTATAACCTAAACCTATTCTAAAATCCCTAAACCTAAACCCGAAACCAAACCCGAATTCCTAAACCTATAACATAAACCTAAACCTAAACCTATAACCTTAACCTAAACCTATAATCTATAACCTAAACCTACACCTAATCTAAATCTCAACTCCAGAACCTAAACCTAAACCTAAACTTGAAAACCCAAACCTAAACCCGATCCTAAACCCGAACCCGAATCTAAATCCCTAAACCTTAAGCGTAAACCTAAACTTATAACCTAAACCTAAACCTAAAGCTATAACCTTAACCTAAACCTATAACCTAAACCTAAACCTATAACCTAAACTTAATTCACTTAACTTAAACCTAAACATATAACCCGAATCCAAATTCCTAAACCTAATCTCAAATCCCTAAACCTATAACCTATAACCTATAACATAACCTAAACCTAAACATAAACCTATAACCTTAACCTAAACCTAATCCTAAACCTATAACCTATAACATATAACCTAAACTTATAACCTATAACCTAAGCTAAACCTAATACTAGACCTATAACATAAAACCTATAACTTAAACCTAAACCTAAAACCTAAACGTATTCTCAAATCCCTAAACCTAAACCTACATCTAATCCTAATCTCAACTCCCTAACCTAAACTTGAAAACCCAAACCTAAACCCAATCTCAAACCCGAACTCGAATCTGAATCCCAAAACCTAAACCTATAACCTAAACCTAAACCTAAACCTATAACCTAAACCTAAACCTATGACCTATAACCTTAACCTAAACCTATGACCTATAACCTTAACCTAAACCTAAACTTATAACCTATAACATTAACCTAAACCTAAACCTATAACCTTAACTTAAACCTATAATCTATAACCTTAACCTTAACCTAAACCTATAACCTAAACCTAAACCTATAACCTACAACCTAAACCTATAACATAAACCCATAACCTATAACCTTAACCTAAACCTAAACCTATAAATTATAACCTATAACCTAAACCTATAACCTATAACCTTAACCTAAACCTAAACCTAAACCTAAACCTATAACCTTAACCTTAACCCAAACCTATAACCTATAACCTAAACCTACACCTAATCCTAATCTCAACTCCCTAACCTAAACATGAAAACCCAAACTTAAACTCGATCCCGAACCCAAACCCGAATCTGAATCCTTAAACCCTAAGCCTAAACCTAAACCTATAACCTAAACCTAAACCTAAACCTAAACTTAATTTACTTAACTTAAACCTACACCTAAGCCCAAACATATAACTTGAACCCAAACTTGAATTCCTAAACCTAATCTTAAATCCCTAAACCTATAACCTAAACATAAACCTAAACCTATAACCTATAACCTATAACCTAAACCTATAACCTTAACCTAAACCTAAACCTAAACCTAAACCTATAACATATAACCTATAACCTAAACCTAAACCTATAACGTATAACCTATAACCTAAACCTAAACTTATAACCTAACCTAAACATATAACCTAAACCTAAACCTAAAACCTAAACGTATTCCCAAATCCCTAAATCTAAACCTACACTAAATCCTAATCTTAACTCCTTAACCTAAACTTGAAAACCCAAACCTAAACCTGAACCTGAATCTGAATCCCTAAACCCTAAGCCTCTAAACCTATAACCTAAACCTAAACCTATCACCTAAACCTAAACCTAAACCTATAACCTAAACCTAAACCTATAACCTTAACCTAAACCTAAACCTATAACCTTAACCCAAACCTAAACCTAAACCTATAACCTATAACATTAACCTTAACCTAAACCTATAACCTTAACCTAAACCTATAACCTATAACCTTAACCTAAACCCAAACCTCTAAACTAAACCTAAACCTAAACCTATAACCTATTAACCTAAACCTAAACCTATAACTTATAAAATTAACCTAAACCTAAACCTATAGCCTAAACCTATAACCTTAACTTAAACCTATAACCTATAACCTATAACCTAACCTAAACTTGAACCTAAACCTATAACCTATAACTTAAAACCTAAACCTAAATGTATTCTCAAATCCCTAAACCTAAATGTATTCTCAAATCCCTAAACCTAAACTTACACCTAATCTTAAACCTATAACCCTAACCTAATCTTAAACCTATTTCTGTAAACTAGCTCTAGCCTTTTCATTGTAAAGATGGATAAGAGTTAGATGCGAGCTAAGAACAGGTTTGGCCCAGAATATAAACAAGGGGTTTGAGAGTTCATGGAATTTGCGCGAAATCGAGCAGATTCAAGCAATAGGATTATGTGTCCATGTCGAAAATGCAAGAACATGGTGAAGGTATCCACTAAAGATTTGACGCCACTGAAGTCTTTGCTGACCCAATTATGCCGGATAACGAGGATGAAGACATTGACGAAATGTAAGATAACATAGGGGATGTGTTCAGGGGAACAATTACGGATACTGATTTTATAGGGACAAGTAGCTAAGATATTCCTCTTATGGGTGTGTCGAATCAGAAAAGTTTAGTAGGTTGTTGAGGGATGCGTAACATCCACTTTATCTAAGGTGTGAGAACTCCTCCAAGTTGAATTTTCTTACAAGGTTACTTCATTTGAAGACAATAAATTGTTGGAGTAACAAATCGTTCGACGTGTTGCTTGACTTGTTGAAAGAAGCATTATCAGACGGTGAGACATTGCCTAAGTCTCATTACGAGATAAAATCCTTGATGCGAGACTTATGCCTTAGTTACATCCCCATACATGTATAAATGATTGTGTATTGTATTAGAAAGAGCATGAAAATGTTAAAAAATGTCTAGAATGTGGAGAGTCTAGGTGAAAGTATAACGAAGCCAAGCGTAAGAAAATCCTACAAAAGGTGTTAAGGTACTTCTCATTGAAACTCAGATTGCAATGATTGTTTATGTCTCGTAAGACGGCTAAAGATATGAGGTGGTATAAGGAGAAACGCGTTCATGATGATAGTACATTGAGGCACCCTGCAGACTCTGAAGCATGGATTGACATTTTTACCTACAAAAAATTTCGTAGGTAAAAGTTTCATCAACATTTTTTACCTACGAAAAATTCCGCAGATAAAAGATTCATCCACATTCTTACCTACAAAAACTTTCATAGGTAAAAGTTTCATCCATATTTTTTACCTATAAAAAATTTCATAGGTAAAAGATTCATCCACATTTTTAGGTACAAAAACTTTCGTAGGAAAAAGTTTCATCCACATTTTTTACCTACAAAAAATTTCATAGATAAAAGTCTTACCATTGCCAATGAACAATCTCCACATTTTTTTACCTATGAAAAATTTCATAGATAAAAGTTTCATCCACATTTTTTACCTATGAAAAAATTCGCCAGTAAAAGTCTTACCATTGCTGACGAATAAGCTTCACATTTTTTACCTACGAAAAATTTCGTATGTAAAAGTTTCACCCACATTTTTCTACCTACGAAAAAATTCATTCGTAAAAGTCTTACCATTGTCAACGAAGTGATTTTTCATCGGTAAAAGCCTTTACCCACAGTCTTTTACCGACGATTTTTTCGACAACATATTTCGTCGGTAATACTCTTTACCGATGAATTTTTTTCATCGGTAAAAGAGCAATTTCCTATAGTGTTTATACATATGATTTCTAAAATAACTTAAATCACTGTGTATCAACTCTAATAAAATAGAGGATTGTTTAACCTAAATCACTGTGTATCAACTCTAATAGAATAGAGGATTGTTTAACCTAAATCACTGTGTATCAACTCTAATAGAATAGAGGATCGTTCTATAGCAATTTCATATAGTGACTGTGCATATTTCACATTTATCGAATTTTTCATTAGATATATTAGGTAATAAACCTAATCTTTTTATTTTCTTCAAAGATACTACATTCATATGACCTAATTTACTATGCTATAGACAAAAGGGTTCAATGATATAAACAAAACTGGATGTCTTTCCATTATTATCATTGGATACATTTACAATGAATAGACAATCACTACAATATCCCTTACCAACAAAAGTTTCATTCTTAGTCATTAAAAGCTTATCTGGATCATATACTAACTTGACACCAACTTTATTGATGAGCGAACTAGAGATCAAGTTTCTTCTAATTTCAGGCACATATAGGACATCATTCAACATTAGAGTCTTTTCAGAAGTGAGTTTTAGAAGTACTTTCCACTACAAAAAAAATGACTAAAGTCGATGGTCATGTGATGGTTTCCCGACAGACGCCGACAGTTACAAACCGTCGACGAAACACAATAACCATTGGCAAATGTAAGAAGGCTTTTAATGGTGTGCATTTAATCACTATTGTTTTCTTGTGGTGTGGTCCACTTGAGAATTAGATATGCCTCATTTTTTGGATCAAGTCATAAAATGATCTATTAAAATAGATAGAAAGCATGGATCAAACACATAGTCATGGTGGGGCCCACAAGGCACTGACTAGCATCCTAGCCAAAAAATAGAAGTGGATTAAGTATGCTTAGTGTACTAGGTGCAGATACAAACTCTATAATCATAAATAAGAGAGTCATAATTAAATAAGGAAAATATTTATTAAAAAAAAACATGTAATTTCTACCATCCATTGATAGGTCAAAACATCTAAAAAAAGTATCTAAAGATTTAAACCAAAAATTTTATGATTTTAACCTGTCGACTCGATTTATCGACCTATTGAACAACACTTCGACCTGTTGAATAGTATTTTGACCAGTCTAAACTGGTAGAAATTAGTTGACAAGCAATTTGAAATTTCTGACGAAATTTCAGCGTGTCGACCACAAAAGCTTACTTATTAAAACTATAATAAATTTTGCTGATTTTTTAAAGGCTTTTTCCTATCTATGTGTGTTAGGAATGTACTTGATCCTCGTCCTCCATCAGCGACGGCATCTATTCAGCAGGGCACCCTCTAATGGACAACTCTGATGTTGCATGTATGGGCGAAGTTGACACATGTGGAGGCATACATAGGACACGAGTTGTATATCCAGCCGGATGGACCATCTTCCGTTTTAGCTGTCCTTTCTATAGCCACCAAGTGGATGGACAGGAACCTAGGACAATGCAAAAGGTGAGATCTTCAAGATATGTTGTAAGGCCTGTATCATAGTCCGTACAGTTCCTTAGGCTCCCGCGATCCTCTTTGTTGAATTCTGGCGACCCTTGACCTGAAATCGGCATTTGTGCGCAATCCTAAGTTGCAGCCCTTAGATCTAAGTCGGCTCAACTCGAAACTTGTATCCTAGCAACCGCACCGCTGCCGCGGTTCCAACGTTATGTGTCACGCACCGATACGATACCCAGGCTAGAAGATGTGAGCCCACGTTCATTTAAAAGAAAACGCAGTGCGTGCGAATTTTAAGAGAATTTCTACAACCTATCCCATCAACCAATCAATCAATTAATCAATCAATGAAAGTCAAATACACACCATATCACAAGTACAAGTCAAGTACAAGTAACCCATCTCTCCCATTCCCAAAGTCAACTCTCTCTCTCCACCCATCCCTTCCTTTCACCCATCACCCATTACTCCATCACCTTTTCATCCCATCACTTCTCTCTCTCTTCACTCCCAGGAAACCCAAAAGAATCCAATGTCCAAGCCTCCCAAGGAGAAGCTTGGTGTGGCCCACTTCCCTACCCCCAAAAGCTCTTATCCCCACCATTAAAACTTCATCATCCTCCATCAAGATCGAAGCTAAGGAGCCTAGGAGTCCAAGGAGCTAAAGAAGAAGGTCGATAGGTGGGTGATCCATCGTTGATTTTGTTTTAAGGGTCGTGGGACCCCCTTGATGAATGCATTGTATAAGGGAGGCCCAATAGTGGCGAGGTCCCTCCCCTTCACGTTTCTCCCTCTCTCTCTCTCTCTCTCTCTCTCTCTCTCTCTCTCTCTCTCTCTCTCTCTCTCTCTTCCTTCTTCCCTTTTTCACGCCCACCTTGAAGTATGTGTCATACCCATGCCATCTATGCAATGGGCCCACCTTGTTAGTCTGTCCAGCGGAAGAGATTGTTACCTGTCCGTCTAGACAGACACGAATGAAGGGAAAGCACAAATGTCAGCTTGATCTAGAACGGGTGGGCCACACCACGTGGACCCACTTTGATGTTGATGTCATCCACACCATCCAGATCCCTGGACGGTGGGCCCTTTCAAACATGTGTTTTAAATCACACCATCCAGCGTCCAGGGTCTATACGTTGTACCCCTTTCAAAAATAAATAAAATAATATAATATTATATATATGATATATACATATGTATGTGGTGGGCCCCACGTGGGAGCCACCTACTTTAGTAGCTGATTGGCTGGTCTACCACACACCAGTTATATAGTTGTTGATGTGACATCACCAGGCTATGTGGTCCCACACCATCCGTCCGTTTTGGCAGATGAGGGGCCACACATGATGTATGGGTCTTATCACACCATCCAACACCCTGGACGGTGGGACCCACTATGATGCATGTGTTGTATCCATGTCATCCAGCCCACACATGTGGACCCCACCCATGACGCATGCATTTCATCCACTCCATTCACAGTCAGGTGGACGGTGGGCCCACCTTGTGTATATGTTTCATACATCCACACCTCTCTTTTTTTAGGAGGTGGGACCCACCCACACGTGCCACACGTGTGGGGTGGGCCCACCTTGTTGGACGTGCTCTAATCCAACCATCCGTCCAGCGTCCAGGTATGGATGTTGGACCCTGTTTTTTAAAATAATAATAATAATAATAACAACAACAACAACAATAATAATAATAATAACAACAACAATAATAATAATAATAAATAAATTATTATTATTATATAATATGATATATTATATATTATGGTGGGCCCTACGTGAGACCCACCCATCGTGGAGTGAAAGTAGACTGGCTGGTGTACGTCTCACACCAGCTATATTGCTAATGTGTTGACGTCAATAAATTCTGCGGGACCCACCTTGATGCAAATGTTTTATTCACACCATCCCACCACGTGGGACCATCTGATGTATGTGCAACATCCAGACCGTCCATCCACCAGCTGAATAGCTGCTAGATTAACGACAACAAGTTCTGTGGGTCCCTCTGATGCATGTGTTACATCCAAACCGTCCATCCCATTTGGTGAGCTCGTCCTAAGGCTTAAGATAAAAATGAGACAGATCTATTAGGTGGAATTGAACGGCTACCCTTGAAACCCTTTTGGGTGCACAGAAGCTTTGGGTCAATGTGATATTTGTTTTTCCACTTAATTCAGGTCTTTGTGACCTTATGAACAGATTGGATGGAAAAAAAATGTTATAGTGACCCTGTGTGGTTTAAACAGTGGAAAATATTATCTCCACTGTCACTTGTGATATGGTCCAGATGATCTTTCGATGGGATTTATTTTTGGAAATGCTCTAAAATGACCTCTAATTGATGTGTGGGCCCCACCTTGATGCAATTTGTGTTGGGCCCATATGAGAGCCCCTTTATGATGTATTTGAGGCCCACATGATGCGTCCCATTTGATGTATATGAGACCGATTGGTGCAACCCATTGATACGGCCCACTTGATGTATATGAGGCTAATTGGTGCGGCCCATGTGATTTGGCCCACTTGATGTATTTGAGGCCCATGGGTTAAGGTCCAATGTGATGTATATAAGGACCATGAGTGAGGCCCAATGAGATGCATGTGAGGCCTTTGTGTGAGGCCAAATGTGATGTATATGAGGTCCATTGCGATGTGTGATTCCACCATGATGTATGTAATGATGTTTATGGCAGGCCATGCCTTGGGAGCAATGATGGTTTGACACCCGTATTGTAAGAGAAATGATAGTTAAATGTCCGCATTGTAACAATCCCTAGGGCTCATTGTTAGGCACATACTTGTTGTGTGTAGGCCATCTAGGCCTATCTTCGTTATGAATAGAGTTCATCACCATATAACATGCTCAGTATAGCCTCATGATTCATGCTCATACACATCATATATGCTTGATATGAGGAGTGACTAATCATCGAATATGCCTTTAGGAAAATTGTTTATGGGCTCCCTGATAGGCGAAGTTACCCCACATGAGCGCACAGTACGCCCGGAAATGTTGCATGACTGATAGTGTGATTCATGCAACTCACATTTGTATGACATGATTACAATACGCCCTAGCAACATTAGAGTTGTGACTTCCACAAGAATATCGTGGATGACAAGATCAGACATCTGAAATACTGTTACTAGTATTGGGGCGCCATAGATGTCCCTGGGTGAAAACTCCTAAACTCGATGGTACTAGAGAATGACTATAACATTGAAATTGAGTGGATACATGAGCAACGAGAGCCATATACTAGTAGGTCGCATCTCCCACCGTATCGTGGTCAGTTAGAAAGGAGTGTGACCTTACCCGCTTGAGTAAGGGGGCAATATATAGGTTGAGTTTGACCGCTTGAGGAATGGGTCCGCTATCGACGAGTCGGGCCCAATATTGGCAGGCGGATAGTAAGGTCTCTTCCACTTATCTAGTTATGCTCTCGGATAGGGGCGGCAAGCTAACGTAGAGTGTACTAGACCCTGATAATTGTCCAGCGTGAGAATTGCATTGATATTTGATGCTCTAGTGATGAGTTGCATTAATATGTGAATTCAAATGAGGATTGGTATGCTTGAGTTACATCTCGCATTGCATGGCCTTGTTATGGCCAACATCATTCACTCCTTGCATCGTATAGCATTGATGTGGCTAATAGCATTCATGTCTTACATCGTATAGCCTTGGTACAGCTGATTGCATTCATGGACTCATCAGTATGACTCTGCATTACTCTGATATTGCATTCTAAGCATGCTCATATTGCACACACACTTACACCACCCTCTAAGCTTCTTATAAGCTTATGCACGATTGATGTGTGTAGGTGATGCCAGGACGCAGTCGTAGCTTAGTCGCAGCAGGAGCGTATAGTCGAGCTTCAGGAGTTTTCATTATTATTATCTTATATTTTCCTTCTTACGCATTGTACCTTAAAGTTTCTTATTATAGTGAATTTTGTGATGATGTTCTTGTGGTTATTGTTCATGGGTTATGCTTATGATTATGCTTATTACGAATCAATTCATGTTAAAAATCCTCTTTGTAGGATCCTAGGATCGGAACCTGGTGTATGGGTGATGAGAGCCGAGAATATTATGGAGCCTCTCAGCATCAGATTTGGTGATCGAAAATTTTGTAAGCCCAGTTTTCAAGTTTGGGGCATGACATATGCTCTATCCACCATGGGTGGTCCATTTGGATGGTTAGATCTATATATATGTGTGTGTGTGTGTGTGTGTGTGTGTGTGTGTGTGTGTGTGTGTGTGTGTGTGTGTGTGTGTGCATGTGTTAGATCCACACCATCGTAATTCTAAAAAAAAAAGAGGCACATCTACAGTTTAAGTAGACCACATCACAAAAAGCACTGGGGATTAAATGAACTATCATTGAAAATTTATGAGGTATAATTGTGATGTGAAGGGAAAACACAAATATCAGGTTAATCAGACCTTTCATGGCCCATGAAGTTTTCAATGGTAACATCTAATCCCTAATGTTTCCTATATTGTGGTCCACTTAAGCTTTGGATCTGTGTTGTTTTTTGGGCTTATATCTTATATTAGACGGTGTGGATCTAATGTTGGAATATCTGGTTGAATTAAATAAACTATTAAAAATTTGAGAATAAAAAAAGAAAATAAATTTTGAGAAAGAAGACTTATTGAATTAAGTCGAGGCATGACGTGAGTCACTCGGCTTGAAATCAAATTTGCTCCCCTTGGTCAGCGTCCCAAGTACAACAGGTTTCCAGAGTAATCGACCTCTAGGATACAATGACTATGACCCAGTCCCAGTGGTGCACTCACTGTACGCGGGCTTAAACCACTTGCAATTTAACCCGAAAGTGCTGAATAGACTTAGTAATAAACTTAGCAAAAATTCTTAAGCCAGACCAGAAGAACAGAGAGAGTTTTTAGAAGAGAAGAATAAAATGATTTCTTTGTACTTTGAAACTGGAATGGAAGTCCTTTTATAGACTCCGAAATGGTGCATTAAGCACCCTTTAAAAAGAATTAGGTCCGTTGGGTTTAAACCCAACAAGTATGACCAACCGAACAGTCGTGTCTCTCTAGTTTAAAATGAAAAGGCACAAATGCAAGTACACTCTCACAAATAAAGTCCCATAAGTACCTATACACACCCACACCCACGTGAGCACACTAGCACCTGCACTAGCGTCTAGCCCAGCCTGTTGTGTCGCGTCACATCGCGCACACGCACATGTACACACACGAACACGGACACGGACACAGACTCGAACTCAGACTCGGACCCGGCTCGGCATGGCACGATACTGTTTGGCTTGGCTCGGCGCACACGCACGCGTGTGTTATCAATGGCATAGATTACTCCCCTCCCCCCCTCACAGGACCAAATTCACTTGCCTCTTGAATGGGGCTCATGCCCCGAGGTAAAAAGCTTATCTTATATACAAGATATTATTTTTTTTTGGTTAAATCTGATGTGAGATAAAACCCACAACTCAAAATAAACAAAAATTTTAAATTTGGAGGGAAATAGAAATATTTGAAATTTTAATTTTAATATTAATTTTGAAACAAAATACAACAATCTCCCACATGTTTCAAAATAAAAGTTTTTCGGTTTTAAGTGCAATAGTTATGCAATGGTGTCGGTGTCACCATAGACTTGAATCGACATTAGAGTAAGCAAGATAGGTTTATAGGAATCAAGTGACACCATAATCTTAAATTTAAATCATTTTAATTTAAATCGCAAGTACGTGTCACTCACATAACTCTTCTTCTGTAAGTGATTTTGCAGTTCGGTACTTTTTAGTCATACACCATTACCTGAATTTCATAAGTGCTCTAGAAAATTCGCCTGTATTCTCATAAGAAGTAGCTTCTACCTCCACACCCATATAGGTGAATTTCATCAAGTGTATGCAGCAACTGTATACACTACAAAATATATGGCTATGGATTCATTAAGAGTTCTAAAAAAATCATCCTTCTATGTTGTTGCTTGCACTATACACCATAGAAGGGGCTCATATATCTCAGTGCAATCGTCTACCTCGTGTCTTGTTGTTTACCCATTAAACCTATCTCATGTGATCTCCACTTGTATAGGTTAGGTTGCCGACACTGGCAGCTCACACATTAAACTTACCCTCATTCCCTTCGATGTATCATTGACTAATCTTTTAGATAGTCCTTTAATTAGAGGATCTGCAAGATTCTTTTCTCACCTTACAAAGTCAATAGATATGACTTCATTACGCAACATGTGTTTCACTATGTTATGTCTAAGTCTAATATGCCTGCTCTTTCCATTATATATTTTACTCTTTGCTTTTGTAATAGCTTCTTGACAATCACAATAAATAGACACGGCCAATACAGGCTTTGGCAATAATGGTATATCAGCTAAAAGATTTCTAAGCCACTCAGCTTCTGATCCATCTTTTTCTGAGGTAATAAACTCAGATTCCATAGTTGACTGAGAGTTACATGTCCACTTAGTAGATTTTCAAGAAAGTACTCTTCCACCCAAAGTGAAGACATATCCGCTAGTAGATTGTCTCATTTGAATTAGTGATCCAGTTAGCATCACTATATCCTTTTAATACAGTAGGATAACCATAATAATATAAACCATAGACTATACTGCCTTTTAGGTACCTTAAGATACTAGACAAGGCATTTCAATGCTCTTTTCTAGGGTTACGTGTATATCTACTTAGCCTTCCTACTGTGAAAGTTATATCTGGTTTAGTGCAGTTTGTTAGATACATAAGGTTACCAATTATTTTTAAATACTCCAATTAAGACATACTACTACCTGTATTTTTCATAGGAGTCATTGTAATCATAAGATGTACTGACAGGTAAATAGTCAAGATAATTAAACTTTCTCAGTAACTTCTCAATATAACGAGATTGTGATAAAAAAATAACATCACCTTTCCTGTTTACTTCAATACTAAAGATTACACTAGCCTCTCATAAGTCTTTCATGTTAAATTTAGATGACAAGAATTTCTTAGTCACAATAATTAATTTAATATTAGTTCTAAAAATAAGCATGTCATTAATATAAAGGCATATAATAACACAATCATTTTTTAAATTTTTTACTATATACACATCTATCTTCATCATTTATATGTTAACCATTTGATTTTAAACACCATCGAATTTTTCATATCATTGTTTAGGAGTGTGTTTTATACCATATAGTGATTTAATTAGTCTACATATTTTAATTTCCTTACCTGATATCTTATAACCCTAAGGTTGCTCAATATATATTTCTTCTACTAAATCTCCATTTAGAAAAATTGCTTTAACATCCATCTGGTGTACCACCAGTTTATATATGGAAGCTATCGCTATTAAAACCCTGATAGTTATAATCCTAATTACCAGGGAATAGATATCAAAATGATCTATTCATTCTTTTTATTTAAATCTTTTTGTTAGCAACATAGTCTTCAACTTATCAATAATCTCATCTGGTTTTAGTTTCTTTCAAAACACTCATTTTAGATTCTATTGATTTGTTTTCAGGTGGTAAGTCTATAATTTTTCAAGTATTATTAGATATAATAGATTTCAACTCATCATGTATTATTTCTTTCCAAAAGATTACATCTAGAGAGTTAATCACTTCTTTCCAAAAGGTTGCACTGATCATGCAGTGCTCAAGTATCTTCTTTCTACAAATGATGCTAAGCCCCACTTGATAAGATGAATCCTTCTACTTTAGGAATTTGATTTGAAAATAAAAGATAAAAAAGGAGTAGAAAATGTAGTGGTTGACCATCTTTCCCACCTGATCTCCCTAATTCCCTGAAGATGACACAGATAAATGACATTTTCCCTAATGAACAATTGTTTAAAGTCTCTCACTCACCTTGGTTTGCTGATATTGCTAATTATCTTGCCACAGGTTTCACGCCAACACATTGGATTGCGCAAGATAAGAAAAAATTCTTTGCTAAGGTACACAAGTTTTTCTGAGATGATCCGTATTTATTTAAATATTACCCAGACCAAATCTTAAGGAGACGTGTGCCAGATAATGAACACCAAAGTATCATCTCCTTCTGTCACTCTCAAGCCTATGGTCACTTTTCTGCTAAAAAGATCACGTCCAAGATTTTACAGTGTTACTTTTACTGGCCCACTATGTTCAAGGACACTCACGAGTTTTACAAAGCTTGTGAGCGTTGTCAGAAATTAGGAGCATTGTCCCGTCGAAATATGATTCCCTTAAATTCTATTCTTATCATAGAAGCATTTGATTGCTAGAGCATCGATTTTATGAGACCATTCCCTGAATCCTTTGCGAATTTATACATTCTGCTAATAGTAAACTATGTCACTAAATGGGTTGAAGCGATTATATGACAGAATAATGACCATTAAATGGTCATTAAATTCTTAAAAAAAAACATCATTTTCTTGTTTGGAACGCCTCGAGCCATCATTAGTGATGGGGGCTTATATTTTTGTAATAGGTCATTTGCGAACTTAATGAAGAATTATGACGTCTCTCACAAGGTGAGCACTCCATACCACCCTGAGATTTTTAATAGGAAAATTAAACACATTTTGGAAAAGGCAGTTAACCCTGACCGTAAAGATTGGTCAATCTGATTGATCGATGCTTTATGGGCTTACCGTACTGCATTTAAGACCCCTATTGGAACATGTCTATGAGAAGGCTCGTCACTTACCTGTGGAGTTGGAACATAGGGCTTACTGGGCGATTGAAAATCTGAACTTCAATTTAGACAACACTGGCTCGCTACACAAACTTCAGTTGAATGAACTCGAAGAAATCCGGAATAATGCATACGAGAATTCGAGAATTTATAAGGACAAAATGAAGGTATTTCATGACAAACACATTCTTAGAAAATCATCCACACCAGGTCAAAAGGTCCTTTTGTACAATTCTCGGTTACATCTCTTTTTGGAAAAACTCTGATCTCATTGGACTGACCCTTTCACTGTTACTAATGTTTATCCTCATGGGGTCGTCGAGATTCGGAATCTAAACAATGGCAATGATTTCAAAGTGAATGGACATCGTTTAAAGCCATTTGTTGAAAAATTTGATTTAGAGGACATATCCATGCCTCTGACTAATCCTGTTTATCAGGATTGACCTCCTAGTCCAACAGAGGTGTAGTTAGGTTTGCTGTTTTTCACTATTTAGGATAGTTTGATTATTGTCTGTTTGAGTCTTTTATACTAGCCCATCTTTGTACTGAGATCATTGGAAAAGCTTCAAAATTTCTTCTTAGGGTACTATCTTCCTATTACTTTCCTTTTTCTTTTCATTGCCTCTTTTGCATTACATGCTTAGTTCTTTTACATTGAGGACAATGTAGATTTTATGTTGGTGATGAGAGATTAAGTAAACTAATGAGTTATTTTCTTAGTCTTTGAGCAAAAATTGCAGGAATTTAAAAAAAAAAAAAAACAGAAGTTTAAGATGCTTAATATTGATGATTTATATCTCTTAGATTCAGTTACTTGGAGATTTTAATGTAAGTTTGAATTATTAATCCATGATTAGGAGTTTTAAACATTAATCAAGTCATGATGTTATATGTCACATCTAGCTTTCACACTAAAGCTTTAGTCAACATTGAATTGCTAACTTGGTGATTATTTATCATGGAAGGAACTAACCTGAGGAATTTGTCCATCATGTTTTAAAAATAATAATAATAATAATAATACCCAGCTAAAAAGTAGTTGTCGTAAAAAAGGCCACCTACTAAGGATCTTTAAAAGGGTTAACATAACATGAAAGCTATCAATGAAAAAATCAAAAGCTGGAAGAATAAAAGAGGGAATTAAAAGAAGAACTGTAAGGCAAGTTTCGGTTTAGATTTTACTTATCTTGAATGCTCTTTAGATTATCAATGTTATCATGAAAATGAAAAATTGAACTTTGATCGTGATAAGTCTAGAACTTCATTATGCACCTATGGAACTCAATGTTTGGAATTGTTCTAATTGATGGATTAATACTTTGAACTTGATTATGAGTTACCAAGTGCTAGAGTTTAAGAAAGTATAAGACTTAACGTTGATGTATTCTGAAACTCTATTATCTAGATTGATTTTGAAACCTCTTGAGCTTATGAAGATTATACAATGGTTTTGAAATATTTTTTGCATACTTTGCTCAGGACTAACAAAATGTTGGTTGGGGGTTGTGTTGAGTGTCAAATATTGTATATTATCCCTCATTTATATCTTGGTTTTATGAACATGATAATGCTTAATGTTTTATTTTACTCATGTTTGTATTGCAAGGTGAAATTAAGAACTTGGATTGATGAGACTGTTAAAAGCATAAATTTAATGCTCAAGAATCACCAAGGTAAATGATAGATCTTACGAGACCAAGATTGAAGAATTCACATGCCAAAGATCCAAGAAAATCAAGTAATGAAGGAAGAGAACCAAAGATTTGAAGTGAAAGAATTCTGAAAACTATCCTAAAAAATGATAATCTGAAATTTCGAGGCTAGAAAAATATAGTTCTGAAAAATTGCCAAAATAAACTTCGATTTTATCGAAGACTATATTAGATAATATCGAAGAACATATCGAAGAGACTTCAATAGAATCAAGAATTTCAAGATTTCAGGCCAAACTCGCTGAACAGTTTTGGACTGATCTTCGAATTTATCAAAGACATTTCGATAAAATTATGAATTTCAGGATTTCAGGCCAAACTCGTTGGACAGTTCTAGACCGATCTTCAATTTAATCGAAGACTATTCGATAGAATTGAAGGACATATCAAAGACACTTCAATAGAATCGAAACCGCGTAAATTTGAGGCGGTTTCTAGATTTTTCCAAGTCGGTGCAAAATGAGGTGTTGCACAACTATAAATAGGAGTCCCCAGGGCATCCCTGAAGATCATCTAGGGTTTGGAGGAGTGAAGTATAAGGGTGGAGAGCTGTTGTCAAGCATTTTCTTCCTTTCATCCTTAGTTTTTCATACTTTCTTCTAGGGTTTTATATCCAATCATGTCTATGGTTGGCTGTAACGCCCGGAAAAAATCCGTACTAGGACTCGAGTACCGACTCGACTAGAAATCGCGTAGGATTAATTCCTTTAGAAAATAAGAGTAAGTTAGCTAGTGCAACGCTAGAGTAGCTGGGAAATAGTCCCTAATCACTTTAAATACGTTCTACAAGACCCAAATCGAGTAGAACCAATGACTCTATAATACTCTATAACCTCGGATCAAATTCTAAGCAGGTTTGTTCTCTGGACCACTTTGAAACTTTGTATTGGATCTAGACCGCGCGTCGAAAGTCCGATACCTACTATCTTAGACCGTTAGAACCGCCTAGCTGGACTTGACAATCATTTCGAAAATCAAGCCCAACCGATAATCACAAGCTATTTCATTGAGCCCGGACTGAAGATAGTGCAAATAGGGACAGATTTGGAATTTGAAATTCAAATCTGGCACACGACTTGACGCGTCAGTATTAAGCGTTCTGACCGTCAGAATTCAGCCAAATTACACCCTCGGATCAGGAAAAATTTCTATTTCATATCATGAGACTTGCAGGCCTGATCTACGTGCGGTGACCGCTGAACTGAAACTGGACCGCCACGTGCGATCTATGAACCCTGCCGGACTGAAAACTTGATGTATGCTAGATCCGGTATGCATGAGCTTAAGTCCAATCGCGTTCGGCCAGGGGACCACCAGAAATGATCTTTTGGACCGAAACAGCCCCGCTTTGGATAAACATCAAGTGAACTTTGTTCCTGAGCCTATTTTGGGCATTTTTAGGCTTATAAAAAGGGTTGAAACCCTCACTCCTCTCTCCCATCCGAATTTAAGAAAAACCCTAGATTGGAAGAGAGAAAAGGTGAGAGTTTGTGAGAGAGAGTAGGAAAGAATTTACCTGCCGTTGCACCACCTGTTGCAAGTGCCTAAGCAACACACTTCGATCACCTGGCCGGTGATTCCTCCGCATTTTTAGGTAAGAAATAACCCTAATAAGTTGCTGATTTGGGATTCTTTCCGTTCCATAGCATGTAAACTGATAGAACTCGTAAATTAGGTTCTCTATTCGCTGTAGACGAAGCGTATACGCTCCGTTCGAATTCACACGTTTATAAGAGATAAGGTGCGGATTTTAGACGCTTTGATTGACTGTTTCCAACGCTTTCAATGTATTTTAATAGTAGATTATTGACGGCATCGCCGTTTGACATGTACAACATGCTGTCCGATTCCTGTTTCGTAAATCGGCGAAGAATATGAGATTTAGGGCATTTTAGTCATTTGTAGGAAGTACTGATTTCATTCATATTTTGCTGATGTAATTGACATGACTTATTGTCGCATTAGAATGTTAGGAATACGTGCATAATTAGTTTGGCGAAGAGATTCGCCTAAATGCGCACTTTGGGTCGACATACTATATGTAGACTTAAGTGTGTAGTGTAAGTGTTTGTATAAATGCTTGTATTAGTATGTATTGAATTAAATGGTGTTATGAATCAGTTTGAGATTGTTTTCTCAATTAATATGCTGATGTAAATGATTTCCTACATGTTAGCTAAATGCATGATTTCATTATATTTATGAAATGCATGTGCTTGAAGATTTGCTTAAGTTGTATGTTATAACATGTGTTAACATGCTCACATGGTTGTATTTCATTTTCAATACTCTAATATGATTGCTGATGTGATTCCATAATTGTTTGGGACTATACTTAGTCCAGGTAGTCGGTAACCGAGCGAATTCGTGGTTGGCTTATCTTGGCCACGAACGACGTGTCGATGAACGCGAGCCATGTTTTGGAGTTGGCGGCAGTGGTTAGGCCACGCGAAGTATTTTACGCACTTCATGTCGTTCGACTTGAGATGCGATCGCACTAGTCGAGCCCGTCAAGTAACCCGACTGGCCGTTGTATGTTCACCCTGCATGAGTCATAACTGCTTGAACCTAGGGTACTGAACTTACCATTGTAACCCTCTTAACCATGGTACCTTGATCCACAAAGACTCATGAGCCGGGCATGGTGGTATGGGACACCGTGGTCGAGCTGTCGGCCTACGCTGGGGCCACAAACCTCCCCGTAGTGACCAGTGAGCACCTAGTCTCGTGAGCAGATTTTGGTGGTATGAGACACTATATTCTAGCTGTCGACCTACACTGATCAGGCGACGAGTCCTTTGTAGTGACCGCGAGCGTATTCTGAGTATACGGGAGGCGACGACCCTTCAGTAGCAGTAGAGTACAGTATGCCTGTATTGATAAGGTGATGGGGGAGCGGAGCAACGAGTGCGTGCAACAGCTCTGACAGCCCTTGCAGCGACCTACAAAATATACATCGTATGAGATTACTAGGAGTGACGACCCTAGACAGGATCTGTGTTGGGATTGATATAAGGGAAGTACCTTAGTTTCCCAATCCTGCTGTTTGAATGGACTAATAACAACTCGGCAATCATATCACCATTACATTGCATGTGCCTGGAAGATGTGGAGCACTGAGCGGAATGCACACATGCCGCGGACGAAGATGGTGCCGTATGAGGGAGAATGTCAGTGAGGGCATCCATCATGTCATGTCATATTGCATTAACAACAGTATTAGGATTGTCTGATTTACTGCTTTACTATTATCGCATGATTGATTTGAGAACATGCTAATCTTTGCTCTATGATTCCACTGAGTTGATCACTCACTCCCACGTTATGGGATGGTGTTTGCAACACCCACCAGACCCTGTTTTAGATGCAGGTGATGCAGAGATCCAGGAGGCAGAGCCGGACTATGATGAGGACCAGGACGAGTTCTCATACATGCAGTACCATGATGGCTTTGCTTAGGTGACCTGTGTTGACGGGACTTCATAGTGGGACTCTTTTGGACATTTATTTCTATCATTTACATGTATATGAGACTCAGTGATGTATTCATACTTTAGTGACAGTTGAGATCTACTTTGTTTTTCTATACAGTGATATATATATATTCTTTAGTCTTCCGCTTGCTTTTATCACTGGATCTGGAGTATGAATTGTAGTTTTGGTATACTTTTACTCATGTGAATGCTTTAACTCAGAAAACATTGAATCATGATCACTTTTGTTGCATAAGTGATGGTCTAAAACTCGGGAGTTGAGTTTAGACATGACTCCCGATTTTCAGGATGTTACATTGGCTAAACCTCTTAGCTAGGGCTATATGAGATGAAGCTTGTAGCGTGATGGGTTGTTTCTATTGTTTCGATTCATGTTTATAATGAACCTTCATGGATTCTAATTTGATGTTTAAGGAATATTTTTAATTTTTAATGGTTTATTTTGATTCAAATTATAGTGGATCTGCCTAGTTTTGAGTATCTTCTTTACTTGATTTTGAGATTGTAAGATTGATAAATCTTGTTGTTGGCTATCATCCCATAGGCATGGTTTGGTGAAGGAATTCCTTCCAATTATCATAATTCTCCTTCATTAAGAATCAGGTCAAAGAAAGTTCAAATTGTTCTTAATTGTATATCTTCCAATTGAATAGGATAGGACTCCAATTCCAATTGTGTGACGTGAATCAAGCAAGAGGGCTCCCTGATTATTACAAGTGGATCGTTGGAAACCCTAGTTCCCATATTTGAATTCTTAGTTTTAATCACTTTAATCACAAGTACTTTCTCAATCACTTCAGAATTAATTTTACATCTTCTCCCAGTTCTACTTCTAGTTAATTTCAGAAACGTACAAAATCAGTCCATGTGGATTCGACGTCGGTCTTACCAAGATTATTACTACATCGCGACCCTATACACTTGGGGTTGTGAATAGCAGCTTGCCCATATAATCAGATCCTGTCCATCAGAAATTCAGACTGATTACCCACCATTATTGTCATTGCATCGAATTACATTTCTACACGTGAGAACTAATCCTATTCCTCATAAATTAGTTAGATATGGTGAAGTAAAGACCGTACATTTGTATGGGTAAAAAGGGTGTCTAACACATTCCCTCTCTGTAACCGTCATCCCTTACTCAGAATCTCTCAAACGTAAAGTCAAGAATCATGTTAAGGTTAATGATCTTCATATTCTCGATTCTAAGCATTTCTAATCGACTATAGGATTGAAATAATTGGTTAGTGGTGACTCTAGTTAAATAGTTAGCATATCCTCCACACACATGTACATTATCTTATATAGACTAGTTCCTTGAATGACATATCTATTATAGTCTATGTGATCCACTATTGGCTTAGAAGCCTAAGTGTTAATTTGCCTTACTTAATGTAATTGGTAAATTAGTTAAAGTTAGGAAATTGTGTTTTAATTAGATTCTTTTTTTAACTTAGTCTTAATCCCCCCTCTAGGACATAGCCTTCATTCTATAGTTCTGCTTAGCTTCCGCGCATAGCCGTGGTATCTTACACCACGTGCAATTTCACGCGTGGCCTACCACCTCGTGCATTTCAAGAGTTTCAACATAAAGTCATGGGTTCGAGTACCCATTGCAGTGAAATTCCACTATAGTGTGAGTGCATATGTTAAAAAAAAAAAACTAAGAGAATAAATGTTGTAGGTATGATTACAACCGAAGTGGTTTGGATGGGGCCCCAACACTAGCCAGCCAGCTGGTGTTAAAGCTCCGTAGGCCCACCATGATGTATGGGTTTTATTTATGTCATCCATCCATTTTACCAACTCATCATGAGATATAAAAAAAAAAAGTAGTCCCAAAGATCAGGTGGACCACACCATAGGAAATGAGTGAGGACTGAACCCTTATCGTTGAAAACTTCTTAGGGGCCATGAAAGTTTTGAATGACCTAATATTAAGAAATTAATTAAAATAATCCTCAATTATGACGTAATAAAGCTACTGATACCAGATTTTTAATGCATATCTATTTTAGCCTTGTGGGCACTTTTTGGCTTTTGGAATGACAAAAATGCCATCTATAAGTCATCCCCTCGTACGACTTTAACTTGTTGCCAAAGTCAAGAGGACCTTTTGAGAATGTGGTGTGTACCCCACTAAATCAATGATTGAGGTCACCCTTCAGCTGATCTAATTCGTTCGCTTTAATCGGACCGCTGTGAACAAATAATAAGGTCGTTAAAAAAATTGGAGATGCTTGTGGCCCACAACTACATTAACGTAGCGAGTTAATTCTGATTTATTCCTTTGGTGTGGTCCATCCGTGATGAGTTTTGCCCTTAAGCTTGGGCAGGTGGTATGGAATTAAAACCCTTTTTATGTGGATAGCTCGTAACTGCTACAAGATGATCCAATGGGCCCATACAAGATGTGAGATGGGTTCAATAGGTAGGTCTCTTGTGCGAGAATTTCATTTAGCATTTTCTTTCTCATTCTTCTTCATTTTTTCACGGCAGAAGACCATTGCCACCTCCATGGCACCCACTTCGACAAGCTTCTAGCATGTAGTTGACATCATTCCCTCCATTTTGGTGAGTTTCCGAGTGTTTTTTTTTGAAGATTTTTTGTGATACTATCTGACGTAAAAGCTATGATTGCCAAATATATGTTCAAGTTAGGACACTTGTAGCTTTTGTGTGTTGTTTTTTATGGGTATCATTGGTGGAAGTTTATGAAAGAGATGAGGGTGCTTTATAATTTTTTATTTTTTATTTTAGTTTTTTGTTGAGTGTGTATGGTGAGAGTTTGTGAAAGGGATGAATTTTGTAATAGAAGAATATTGTAATGGGTGAATTTTGAAATGGAAGAATGTTGTAATGGATGAATGTTGTAATGAAAAAATGTTGAAATAAATGAACAATTATAATTGTCATAGCGAGGGAGTTATGGCCCTTTTTGTTGGATTGATGATCCACAATGCATATCGACGATCCAAAGTCTTTAATGAACTTTGGGCTCACTTTTAGGCAATATTCTGGTGTCCAAATGAGATTATTCTAAAGCCATTTGACAGTTCATTAAATTAATTTTTCAACGAGTATAAGAACACCCAAATCAGACATTTATAGAGGAAGTTATGACCATTTTCATCGGATCGATAATCTATAGTGTGTATTAGCGATCCACAGTTAATATCAACGATCTTCACTGAATATCGGCGATCCATAGTGAGTATCGATGATCCACAGTTAATATCAACGATCCTCACTGAATATTGATAATCCATAGCAAGTATTGACGATCCACAGTTAATATCGATGATCCTTATTGAATATCAACGATTTATAGTAAATATCGATAATCTACAGTTAATATTAGTGCTCTTTAATGAATATCTGCGATCTATAATGAATGTTAGTGATCTACGGTTAATATTGATGATCCTCACTGAATATCTGTGATCCAAAGTGATTATCAGCGACCTACAATGAATATGGGTGATCTGTCATATAATATTCATCCACTACAACATTCATCCATTTTGACATTTATCACATTCATCCACTATAATATTCTTCAATTACAAAATTCATCACTTTTGCAAACTCTCACCATTCATTAAAAAAAATAAAATTACAAAGGGAACCACCACACCTTTCTTCAGTTTACAAACTCCTACCATTAATACTCATTAAAAAAAAAAACACATAAAAGCTATTATTATCCTAACATAAAACTACCTTTAATAAGCATAGCTTATACATCAAAGGGTGTGATTAGAATTTTTTTTTAAAAAAAAATATTTAAAATTTATTAAAATGGAAGTAATAATGCTAGATGCATGCTGGAAGCTCGCCAGAGCGGGTGTCATGGAAGTGGCAACGAACCTAATGGCCAAAACGATTTCCTCCAGCGAAAAAAAAAATGAAGAAGAAAGAGAAAGAATATGCTAAATGGCCTTTTTGTGCAAGGGACCCACCTATTAAATCCATTCCACAACTTGTGTGGGGCTCACTAGATTGTCTTGTAGTAGATCCAATCTGTCCACATAAAAGGTTTTAATTTTATGCAATATGCTCAAGTTTGAGGGCAAAACTCGTCACAAAAAGAATATACTAGAGAAAATAGTTTGGAATTAACTTCTAATGTTAATGCAATTGTGGTTCACAACTCCAATTTTTTTGAAATAATCCTATGTGGGTTTACGGCTGTCTGATTAAAGTGAATGAATTGAATTGGCCAATGGCTGACTCTAATTATTGATTTAGTGGAGGCTATATCTATTTTCAAAAGTCCCTGTTGGCTTTTGGGATAAACAATGCTGAATGAAAGAATGGCCAATAGAGTTACATTTTCATCATTCTAAGTCAAACACGGTCCTTGATATAAAAAAAGAAATATACGTTAAAAATATGATATAAGCCCCTTTGTTACACTATAATCTAGGGTTACCCTGCAAATGAATGACAAATAAACATCACTGGGCATAGGAAGATTTTAACGTTGAACGTCATTATCGCGGCCGTTTTCTGCGGTGCCGTCCACCTAAGGTTTGGATATGCTTTAAATTTTGCTACGACACTTAAAAATGAGCTGGAAAAATGAAATGGACGGCATTGATAAAAGACATACATCATCGTCGGCCCACAGGGCTTTAACACCAGCCAGCGGGCTGGGGTCGGGGTTACTAGCTAAACCGCGTCCGATTACCCGTATTGGACGGATGGGATTGATCGTTCCCCTCACACAGCGGCAGTGACGCTTTAGTCACGCATTTCCTCCGCCGCTGGAAATTTTTAATTCCTCGACAGCAGAAATTTCTTCTGCTCTCTCATACAAAATCTAGGGTTTTGCATCAGAAACCCTGAGATAGAAACCAGGGTCTCTCTCTCTCTCTCTAAAATTCGCAAAAAAGCTGTTTTTCTTTTCTTCTCTGCAAGAGCTAGGTTTTTTTTTTTCCTGCAAAAGCTAGGGTTTTGTTCATTCTATCAGGAAAAGCAGCATGGACGAATACCAGAACATGGAGCGGTTCACCACCGACAACGACTTCGAAGACGGGCAATGGATCGGCGGCGAATTCTACTACAAGAAGCGCAAGGAGAAGCGTGTGCAGACCAAGGAAGACGTTCTTTACGGCGTCTTCGCCGACTCCGATTCCGATGATGATTCCTCGTCCAGGAAGCGCCGCAAGGACAGATCCTCCATCGATCTCACTAAGCCCGTCAACTTCGTCTCGACCGGCAGTGTCATGCCCAACCAAGAAATCGACAGGAATTCCGAAGACAACAACGGGGATGAGGAGGGCGCGGCATCGGGATTAGGGTTCAATTCGTCTAATCAAGGGTCTGGGTTGGGGTTTGGGCGGGAATCAAAAGGTACAGATGAGAACGGGAACCCTGACAATGGTGGTGATGATGAGGTTGATTTCCTACCGACGGCATTCGGGCGGCGAATTAAAGAGGGTGCGGCCCGCCGGGAGAGGGAGCAAAGGGAGAAGCTGAAGAGCGAGAAGAAGTCAAGTAGGGGAAGGGTTGAATCGGAACTTGGCGGCGACGTGGGGGTTTTTGAGAAACATACCAAGGGGATTGGGATGAAATTGCTTGAGAAGATGGGGTACAAAGGTGGCGGATTGGGTAAGAATGAACAAGGGATTGTTGCCCCGATTGAGGCGAAACTGCGGCCGAAGAATATGGGCATGGGATTTAATGATTACAAAGAAGCGAAGCTGCCCGCTCTGGAGGAGCCGAGGAAGGAGGAGAATTCTGCTGTAGCATCCACAAACCGACAGCCCAAGGAGAAGCTGTGGTCAAAGCAGAATCGCGGGAGGAGGAAGGAGAGGGAGTACATTACAGCGGAGGAACTGCTAGCTAGGAAGGAAGAGCAGGGACTAGAAATCGTCCAGAAGGTGCTTGATATGCGGGGTCCACAGGTGAGGGTGCTGACGAACCTCGAGAATTTGAATGCAGAGGAGAAGGCGAAGGAGAACCAGGTACCGATGCCAGAACTTCAGCACAATGTGAGGCTGATTGTTGACTTGGCGGAGCTTGACATACAGAAGATTGATGGGGATTTGAGGCATGAAAGGGAGACTGTGGCGAGCTTGCAGATTGAGAAGGAGAAGCTCCAGAAGGAGGCGGTCCGGCAGAAGAAGCAATTGGACTGCATGGAAGAGATTATAGGGACATTGGATCGGCTGGGCGAGGAGAATTCAATTGGAACATTGACATTGGATACGCTTGCGATGACGTTTGATGACCTGCAGAGGAGATTTGGCGATGATTATAAGCTGTGTAACTTGTCTTGCATTGCATGCTCATTTGCTTTTCCATTGATGATTAGAGTGTTTCAAGGGTGGGATCCACTGCAGAACCCATCGTATGGATTGGAGGTGATGTCATTGTGGAAGACTCTGTTGGAGGGAGATGACCCGTACGACTACTCTGATGTTAGTGTGGCTTCATCATATACCCAGTTGATGATGGATGTCATTTTGCCAGCTGTGAGGATATCAGGGACTAACACGTGGAAGACAAGGGATCCGGAACCGATGCTTCGGTTTTTGGAATCGTGGGAGAAATTGCTGCCTCCTCCAGTCCTTCATAGCATTTTGGAGAATGTCGTAATGCCAAAACTGTCAGAGGCTGTGCAGTCCTGGGACCCGCGTCGGGAGACTGTCCCGATTCACGTTTGGGTGCATCCATGGCTCCCACTGATGGGGCAGAGGTTGGAGATCTTATATCACACGATACGTGCCAAGTTGGGCAATGTTCTTCATGCTTGGCATGCAAGCGACTCGTCTGCCTTTGCCATACTTTCCCCATGGAAGACTGTGTTTGATCCGGCTAGTTGGGAACAGCTCATCGTTCGTTACATAGTTCCAAAATTGATGGATGCGTTGCAGGAATTCCAAGTTAACCCAGCCACTCAGAAGCTCGATCAGTTCTCCTGGGTTATGACGTGGGCATCTGCCGTTCCGATTCAGCACATGGTCACATTGTTGGAAACAGGCTTCTTCGCGAAGTGGCTGCAGGTTTTGTGCCACTGGTTGTGCTCAAATCCAAACTTTGAAGAAGTCACACAATGGTTTTTGGGATGGAAAGGACTTTTCCCAGCTGAACTGCTTGCAAATGAGCGGATCCGTTATCAGCTAAATCTAGGGCTTGACATGATGAATCGAGCTGTGGAAGGTATGGAGGTGGTGCAACCGGGGGCTAGAGAGAACATTAGCTATCTTAGAGTGACAGAGAAAAGGCAGTATGAGGCTCAGCAGCAAGCTGCAGCATATGCCCAGCGTCAAACTTCAGCTGGGCTTGGGAGCGGGATCCATGCAGATGGTACAGATGGTTTGCCCCAATTGAGCTTGAAAGAGGTTATTGAGGCCTGTGCACGGGATCATAATTTGGTTTTTAAGCCCAAACCGCATAGAACACATGACGGCCTCCCGGTTTATGGCTTTGGAAACATAAGCATATGTGTGGACACTGTAAAGCAAAAACTCTTTGCGCAAACAGAGGAAGGATGGCGTGCTGCTTCCCTCGAATGGTTGCTGGATGTGCATCGGAATCAGGGTGTGGGTCGTCGCTGAGCTTTGAACAAGGGACCAATCAAAGCAGTCGAGTTTTCAAGGTTAGTAGGGACAGTCAACATTCATTAATTTTGTTTAATTCATAGTCTTTGCATCTTAAATCATGTTTAGAGGGATTGTTTCGAGCATGAAATTGCAATGGTTAGTATTAATCTTTCATGCCTCTCCACAGTTGTGAACGATGTTATCTTTGTAGTTATTGTCGTATGCATGATTGGATTTGACCCCCCCCCCCCCCCCCCCCCCCCCCCACCCCACACACACACACACACACACACAAGTACTACGCATGAAGTGCACTGCGCAATGGCTTGACCATCCAGTTTCTTCTGATGATTTGAGAAATCTACTCCTGACTGACGCAGTTGCGAATGTTTCTGCAATCTCTGCTCATTTCTCCCGTAGTCGATAGCAACCAGCATTAAAACTTGCCTGTCACTGAATGTCTATTATATACTCATGCTTGAACTGCATAAAAATTCTTGAAATAGTGCACAAAACTAAAAAGAAAGAAAGAAAAGAAGTGCACACAACTCATAAGGAATAGTTACGGGAATTTTGAAAATGCACTAGGTGATTTAAGAGAACCAAGGAATCTGAGTGAAATTAGATTCAACAGCCCTAAGCTCCAAGATGTGCTATTGCAACACCAGACCACTGGCCCTCCTTACCACCATTTTGAGTTAAGCTTGTAACAAGCTTTGTGCCTGAAAGCTAAATTTCTTCCCCCTCAAAATCTCTGGTCCACATTTTGCAAAATGAACCACCATTTTCTCCAGTGAACCACTTACCATTCATATTGGTAATAGTCACCTCAGCTTTCTCTTCGAGCTTAAAGCATATGCAAGCTAAACCAGGGATTACCACAGACTGCAATCTGCAGGGAATAACCACCTTGTTTACCATGAAAATTTGCCGAAGTACCTAAAGAGCTTCATTTCTGACCAGAACCTTGGAAAATGACCCACAAATAATGAGAGACTTCCAAGCTCTGCTATGTGATTTCCCCTTGAAGAATAGCCTAGTCTATTCCTGGGATTCTTGAAAGGTTTCCACTTTCTCCCTTCCCCATCCACCAAGGTGGAGTCCATACCTCTTTGTTGTTGCAGCAATGGATTATGAAGTTGGATATGAATCAGGTAAATATAGGAATGTAAGCATTTCAAGACTCTCGTGACATCTCTTTTCATCCAATATGATTGGTTCCAAGCCAGTTTCCTGCTTCTTCTGTTACAAGTCTCAAGGTCTCTTATAGTGACCCATATCTTAATCTATATCATTATCTGGAAATCTCCTATGTTGTCAATCAAGCGACCATTTCACACATGCTCTTGCTACAACCACTTTATGACATGTCCAGCGATTTCTTGTTTCTTATGGAGCTATTTGCCATGGATGCTACATTTGTCCTCTTTCACCATTGCAGTTATGGCTTGTAGTGATGCCGATTAGGCTGGCAACTTTGATGATCGGAGATTATCATCTGGATATTGTGTTTATTTTGATCCAAAAATCTTCTCTTGCTGTGTTAAGAAATAACCCATTGTTTCCTGCTCTAGTGCTGAAGCTGTATGCCGGTCTCCAACTTTCACAATGTCTGATGCTACGTTGATGCACTTACTCCTTGGTATTTCTCTCTTTGCCTCGAGACTTTGTTCTAGTGACAGTGTTAGGGCGCGTTTGGCGTACGTAACGGCACTATTTGCAGAAGAATAATGGTATCAACATAGCCTATCTTCTGTTTGGCATTGGTGCAACCAGATGTATAAACTTGGATTCAGGTGTGAATGTGCATCAAATCTGAATTCACATCTTCATCCAGTAACCACTGAGCTCTCCTGAAAGTGTTGAATGCTTAGAAAACAACAAGATAACTAGGTAGAACTTGAATGTCACAGATCCTTGGCACATGAGTGGCATCATTCCACTGCAAGAGGTTCTCACTCTTGTACAAATCATTTGCAAGTTTAAAGCTTTTAAAATTTCTTCTTTATCTCATTCATACAACCTCTCATATGCATTAAAAAAAATGGGCTTACATGCACCTGTTACAATGGTTCCTAGAGAGACCTACGAAATCTGGACTTATGTTATTTTAAATTCTAAAACATGCTAGATAATGATACCACATGGACTCGATACTAAAAATACTCTTGGTAGCTGTCTGTGACCCTAACAACAGATTACTTAATACTGTAACTTGTAGTAAAACCAAGGTATTCAATAACGGCAGTGGTAGCAATATAGGCTGTAATGGTCGAAATTTTCTTCTAAGAAAAATTGTGAAAAATATTGAAAAATTTCAGGAAAAAAATTTAGGAAGAGGATCCCTAATATGTATTGTTTTCTAGTTTTGAACATGTATATGGTGGTGTAACAGGCCATTCTTTGGTAAGAATGCTTTCTCAGGCTGCTTGAGTTCCATTTACCTAATCTAAAACTCCTATTGTAAATAACTGGAATTCATCCCACTTATGAATGTCCATTATTATACACCATTTCCTTCAAGAAATTTGTGAAGGAAATAGAAAATAAAATTTGGATGAAATAGTGTGGGCCTAATTTGGGTACATTTAAACAGCATGAAAGCAATCCAAAATTCATGCAATTCATGGGATTATTTCCACCTTATGCATATCCCTAATCATTTCATTACACAACATTTTCCTCAAGAAAATTGATGAGAAATTAAAAAAATAATAATAAATGGATGAATGGTTTCAGCCAGATTTGGGTAAGATGCGAACGGCTTGAAATTCATGCAAACCATGGGATCCATCACACTAATGCATATCCCTAATCATTTATACCATTTCTGATGCAGGACATGAAAATTAAATATGATATGTGAGATTTCAGGCTTAAGATCACGTTGGTTCAGAAACAATTACACAAATTCCATATCCCACATGAAAGTCCAAACATTCAATTAAGGGGAATCTATGCAGGTCTAGGCCTACACATGATAGGGCTGGATAAATAAAAATTATGAACCAAACGATATTCAAAGATAAGAAATAATCACCCACACATGCATAGTAATCAGCCCCTAATCCAAGGGATTCAGAAATTCCAATTCGGGGAACCTTAGAGCAAATAACTTAGGAAAAACGTAATCTAGGGCTAGTATTCATGAAAAACGATATGAGAGGATAAAAGAGGATAAAAACCTGAGCCAAAAAACGATCCCGCGTGTGGACAACAACAATGGCCCAAACGGACGTGTGTGATCCCGGTCGCACATGCGTGGGGCCCACTATTTAGAAAAAGGGCCACTTTGGCCCTGATCGGCTAGGGATAGACTCCAAAACCTCCAAATCTCAGCTCAATCCGATGTACGGTTTGTGCGTAGTGCTCCGCCGAAGTTTCAGCCCTCCTGTAGGGCCAGATTCTGAAATTCTGATGGGGGAGGAGAATTACTGCAATAGATGATTAATTCGAAGTGTAAATGATGGGGTGAGATGAGAAAAAGAGATGGTATAAGATGGGTAGTAAAGATGGCGATGGATGGGGGCGAATCAGGATAGATGTGGCTTCGCACCACGGTAGTTAACCCTTCGATGAAGGGAGGGCTTCGCACCCAATTAGGCTTCACAACTCAGAGAGTAGGAAAACGCAGAATTTTTATTAATCTTCAATGAATGAAAAAAGCTACAGGGGTGCCTATTTATAGGAAAAATCATATACCCCAAAACTCACACCATGTGCGCAACCTATTACTTGGCTATGAAGTAAACTAAAATAAAAACTAAACAGAGAAATCTAGAGCGTTCATAATGTTCTAAATAATAACAAGAAGAAAAATCTAAAATCTAAAATCAATTCGACGAGTGGGCCACTATCATGAGATCTCATTATGGGTTTTTCTTGACTATTAGGCCCACTCTTTTGAACCAAACTTCGTCTTCTAGCTACGAGGCCCTCCGTGGACATCATCATCAAGCTAGATCGACGGTGGGGCTCTCCTACTCCGTGCGTAGGTGGGGCGGTGTGCGTGCGCGTGTGCGAGAGATGTCTCCATCAATTCTCCTCGGCTGCGAAGATTTCGCCACTGGCGAAATAAAACTCCTGAACCACTTCGGGATGTCAAGATCAAGTATCTGAAGCTCCTCCGCAGTGAGCTACGTGCTGTCTGAAGCTGGGCGTGACTTTCATTTAACCAGGTACTTCTGAAACCCGCTATCCGACGTTGAAACTATCTGATGGTCCAGAATATCTTTTATTTTCTCTCTGGGTGTGTGAAGGTTAGGTATGAGAGGTAATGACTGGGAAGAAAGGTCAGGAAGAGCGGGTATGAGAGGTAGAGGCTGGGAAAATAGGTCGGGATGGGTAGGTATGAGATGTAGAGGCTGGGAAAACGGGTTGGGAGGGGTAGGTATAGGAGGTAGAGGCTGGAAAAATGGGTCGGAATGGGTATATATGGGAGGTAGAGGCCGAAAAAATGGGTCGGGACGGGTAGGAATGGGACGTAGAGGCTGGAAAAATGGGTCTAGAGGGGGCCATAGATCAAGGAAAAGGTTTGGAAAATCAGGATGATTAGGCGAAAGGCTGGACAGTGCATCAATGACCCCTTGAAATGCAACTAGATCCTCCACATTGAATGCGGACGGGTAGGAATGAGACGTAGAGGCTGGAAAAATGGGTCTGGAGGGGGCCATGGATCAAGGAAAAGGTTTGAAAAATCAGGATGATTAGGCGAAAGGCTGAACAGTGCATCAATGACCCCTTGAAATGCAACTAGATCCTCCACATTGAATATGGAACTAATTTTCATGAAAGGTGGAAGATTTGCCATATACGCATTGAGACCGTTTCGTTTTATAATTTTGAATGGTCCAGCGCTATACACGTATAATTTTCGAACGGCTCCCTGAGGGTACCACTCTAGCCTGATGCGGATCATGACAGTCCCTTATATTGAATTCATTGAAACATTTATGTTGATCTGCAGAAAGTTAGTAATGTTCATTACTAGTCATGATCTTCTGCCTGATTTCTTGATGCCATGAATGAATGTGATGCGCAAAAGACTCTGTAAGCTCTGACGGCATATGGGACAATGACATAGGGACAAGATCAATAGGTTTTCCTTGTTTATAACTAGTAACGACTTCATAAGGACTGAGACCTGTGGACCTATCGACAGAACTATTAAACATAAACTCGACTTTAGGTATTACGGTGTCCCATGTTCTGGTGTGCTCTATATCCCTCCTAGGGGAAGACTCATTCGGTAGATCATTAGGAATGACATCACAAAACTCATCCACTACCGGAATGGCCTTAATGGATAACTTTACACTAGCCTCTGGTGCATTCTCTCTAGCCACGAGGCCGCACATGTCGTACCCTTCAAAATAATGGTCTTGATGTCCCTCATGGGGTGGGGGTATGGGTGCACGCCTATCACTGATTCCTTGGCCACCTCTATTCATTGGTCTATCCTCCTGGCTACCTGCCTGAGATTGGACATCTACCCCAATGTTGGGATTTGTCCCGGCGGAGGCCTGTAGTTGGGTAATGCACGCATCAAATTGATCAAAGCGTTGGTCTATATATTGTTCATAGCGCTTACCCAAATACTCGATCTGTTGGGACAACTTGTTCAATGACTCTAGCAGTTGCTCCATGTTTAGTGTAGGGTGCAAGCTAAAAAATGACCTGTACGTGTGGGCATACACTGACTAACTCAACCTAAGGACTTTCTATGATGACTATATGTGTCTAAAAACTAAATGACCCTACGAGACTCTATATGAAGGAGACTACACACCGTTACTAAAATTCAGCTACATATATCAGGGACTACGGTTTTCTAGTAGCTATATATGATGGATTAGATGCATGAAGGACTCAAATAAACTAAACCCTAAATATGTGGTGAATTCTCCTACAAGAAACTTGGCTCTGATCACCAAATTTGATGCAGGACATGAAAATTAAATATGATATGCGAGATTTTCGGCTTAAGATCACGTTAGTTTAGAAACAATTACACAAATTCCATATCCCACATGAAAGTCCAAACATTCAATTAAGGGGAATCTATGCAGGTCTAGACCTACACATGATAGGGCTCGATCAATAAAAATTATAAACCAAACGATACTCAAAGATAAGAAATAATCACCCACACATGCATAGTAATCAGCCCTTAATCCAAGGGATTCAGAAATTTCAATTCGGGGAACCTTAGGGCAAATAACTTATGGAAAACGTAATCTAGGGTTAGGATTCATGAAAAACGAATATGAGAGGATAAAAGAGGATAAAAACCTGAGCCAAAAGACGATCCCACGTGTAGACAGCAACAATGGCCCAAACAGACGTGCGTGTGATCCTGGCCGCACGTGTGGGGTTCACTATTTAGAAAAAAGGCCACCTTGGCCCCGATCGGCCAGAGACGGACTCCAAAATCTCAAATCTCAGCTCGATTCGATGTACGGTTTGTGCGTGGTGCTCCGCCGAAGTTTCAGCCCTCCTGTAAGGCCAGATTCTGAAATTCTGATGTGGGGAGGAGAATTGCTGCAATAGATGATTAATTCGAAGTGTAGATGATAGGGTGAGATGAGAAAAAGAGATGGTAAAAGATGGGTAGTAGAGATGGCGATGGATGGGGGCAAATCAGGATAGATGTGGCTTCGCACCACGGTAGTTAACCCTTCGATGAAGGGAGGGCTTCGCACCCAATTAGGCTTCACAACTCAGAGAGTAGAAAAACGCAGAATTTTTATTAATCTTCAATGAATGAAAAATGCTACAAGGGGTGCCTATTTATAGGAAAAATCGTATACCCCAAAACTCGCACAATGTGCGCAACCTATTACTTGGCGATGAAGTAAACTAAAATAAAAACCAAACAGAGAGATCTAAAGCGTTCACAATGTTCTAAATAATAACAATAAGCAAAACCTAAAATATGAAATCAATCCGACGAGTGGGCCACGATCATGAGATCCCATGATGGGTTTTTCTTGACTATTGGGCCCACTCTTTTGAACCAAACTTCGTCTTCTAGCTACGAGGCCCTCCGTGGACGTCATCATCGAGCCAGATCGACGGTGGGGCCCTCCTACTCCGTGCGTACGTGCGTAGGTGGGGCGGCGTGCGTGCGCGTGTGCGCGAGATGTCCTTATCAATTTCCGTAAAGAAATTTGAGGAAAAAATAAATCTAAAAACATTTTGTTACCATTCCTCCCAAAATGGTTCGTTACAGCCATAAAGGCCCATTACGGCCCCATAGTGACCATTATGCCCATTACAGGCCTGTTACGGGCCCTTTTGTATGTTATAACAGTTGTTATGGCCCCGTATCATGTAATGGTGCCCACCATAATTGACCATTTCTAATATCGTGAGTAAAATTCCGCGAGCTGCTTGTTTTCTGGAATCTTCCCACACACATGGCTACTAGGGGTCCACACTTGGTGCTAGAATCTAGTTGCACTAATTTCCCCAATCTCTTAAAGAACTCATCCTCAAGTTATGAGACTGGAAGGGACTTTCAAATGTGATGCATCTTCATGATGAGTTTTTTCCTTCTCGATGGCCACTGTCAGTAGATGCTTCCTCGTTGACTGGGCATGAATGGCTTTTTGTTTTCTCCTATGCCCTCAGCAATGAACCTTATCTTGGGAGCTTTCTGTATTTCTTGCTGATCGATGTACCTCTCATGCTATTTGCTATCCTTGGTTCGAATTTGTAGTTGCTCTCTAGTCATTTGTCGAGCTTTCCATCAATGTTTTAAATGTCAAGCTTTCCATCAATGTTTTAAACAGCGGTAGCATGTTGTGTAGCATTTAGCCCTTCGTAGCATATAGCATAAGCTAGAAGATACTTCTATTTTTAATTTTAAAATAGAAAAATATGATAAATAGTAAGAAAAAGCAAAATAAAAACTATATAAAAATACCTAAAAATGATTCATTTTTTCAAGCATGTTCAAACAAGTTATTAGTTATCATTTATCAAAAGGCAATCCACATATATAAACCAAATCAAATCATTATCACATCAATACTTTCTAAGCAAACCAATTTAATCAATAATGTCTAATTGAAACCACAAGTATGAAAGGAAATTAAAATCCCACAAGCTGAGAGTATTAAGTACAAAATACAAAAATACAATTATCATTTATAAAAAAGCTGTACCATATGCTACATATGTTACACTTACACAATGACACTATGTATGTAATGATCCCTGTAGCGTATGCTACAGGGGATACGCTACAGGGGATTTATGCTTTTTGCTAATGCTAAATAGCACTACGGACACTATTCAAAACATCGCTTTCCATTGGAATACACTGCAGGGGATTTATGCTTTTTGCTAATGCTAAATAGCACTATGGACACTATTCAAAACATTGCTTTCCATTAGCATATTCCATCTCAACTTGCCACTGTCTAGAATGAGCATCATTCTGTCATCTCTTTGTCGTGTATCGATTATAAATCCATCGGCATTCAAAGTAAGACGTGGAAAACTCCCATTGGTACAATGTCACCCCATAAAGATTCAGTGTAGTATTGTACACATGAGAAATTGACCGTACATCGATGGGCCACTAGTAGTGTCTCATCACCTACCCCTGCAATCTGATAAGGCCGATCGTTCTCCTCTATCTTGATCCTCAATTGTTCAACCTATCTCAGTGGAGTGAGGTTCATGTTGTTGCTGCTATCGATAATAACCTTGATGGCTTTTCCTTCACCATAGACTGATGTTTTGAAGACACTAGCTCTCAAATTCTTGATTTCTCCTCAGTAGTCAGGATTCATTGTACTAGTGATGAACATTGTGGGACATCTGTTAAACCTTCTAATTCAAGATGGTCTGTTTCAATTGCTTCCTCGTTAGCCTTTCTTCTTACCCTTTGTTACCAGTGACCTTTTCACAGGGGGCGAGGTTCTTTGTCAGGCACACCTACGGGCCCTGTCTCCACATTTATAACATGGATGTTACTAGGACCGTCCGTTGACATCTCTCCTACTTTCTTAGTTACCGTAGGACCATTTTTCTGCATGGTTCTTGATCTAATACCATTAGTAATCACATGAACTTGTTAATCACTCATGTTCGATGTTTCATATCTTCTTGCTTGGAAGTTGTCATGCCTAGGAGTGGCTGGGCTCATAGAGATATCTAAAAGACATCCTCAATGCTACTAGGCATGGCAGCTACCATTTCCCTTTCTATCTCATCCCTCAACCTGTTATAATATTGGGCTACCGACTGTATTGTGGTTCTCTGTCAATCTGCATCTAACTTTCAAGTCACAGTACTTCTCTCTGTACACTTCGACTGTAATAGTTCTCAGTTTCGGCTTTGAAAGATCTTGAAAAGACACCTTGTAATCTTGAGGTAGAAAATGTCACTTTTCTTGCTTTCATTTCCTCCCACTTAGTCATGGGAGCTAGACTGCTTCTTCTCAAACTTGTCTCAACCAGTGTTCGAAATATCTATACTATCGGCTGATATTATCGTTATTGCACCCTTGCGAGATGATACACTCGCGATAACCCCTGGAAGATACCAAAAAACTCAAAATATAGATAGCGGTCGATATATCGTCGATATTGCACGATATTTCGACGATATCACGCAATTTCCTCGAAAAAAATCGAAAAAAAAAAACAAGAAATTGGATTTCAGTACCTGTACAAGAGATCGTCATCATCGAAAGCTTCCATTTGGTGTGCCATTCCAATCGAAGCTTCTTTCGTAGGTTAGTGCAAGAAAAATCTTCAATTTGGAGAGAAATCCGTCAAAATCCGAAGAAATCCAAGCGAAATCCGGAGAAATCCTCTCCGAAATCTCGAGAAATCATCGTGAGATCTGAAATTTTCTAGATTTGGGCGAGATTTTAGGGTTCCGGAGGGCCGGAACCCTCTTTGCGTCGAAAAACAAGGGCGTCCGAGCCCTCTTTAAGTGATTTTGGGTTGGGTGGGGTACCGCACACCACCGAGTGTTGACGTCATCAAGTTCTGTGGGTCCCATCATAAGGTATGCGTTATATCCAAACTGTTTGTCCATTTGGCGAGCTTGTTGTAAGGCTTGAGCCGAAAAATAAGACAGATCCAAAGATCAAGTGGACCACACTGCAAACAATAGTGGGAGATTGAACGTCTACCATTGAAACCCTTTTGAGGTCAGAAGTTTTGAATAAATATGATATTTTTTTTTCCTCTTCATCCAGGTCTATGTGACCTCATGAACAGATTGGATGGAAAATAAAAGTCATGGTGGGCCCTACGAATGTTTTAACAGTGAGAATCACTGTCCCACTGCTATTTGTGGTGTGGTCCACTTGAGCTTTGGATATTAATTATTTTTGGGCTCATGATCTAAAATGATCTCTCCAAATGGTTGAATGGTGTGGATATAATAAATATATTATTGTGGGCCCATATAACTTTGAATCATGTCCAAGAGGAAGCGGATTGGCTGGTGTACCACAAGAGGATGCGGATTGCGTACTACCCCCGCCCGTCCCTAGCTCCGAACGGGCAGGTCTATGGTCAGGCCCACCGTGATGTATCTGTACATCCAAACCGTCAATCCCTTTTCTCATATTATTTTAAGGCTTGAATACGAAAATGAGGCATATCCAACGCTCAAGTGGACCACACCAAATAATAAGCTTGGTTGCATTAAAATGCACTAAGCATCAAATGTCAGTTGGATTAAATGCAAGAGTCATCTGTGGTGTGGTCCATTTGATCGTTGGATTTGCCTCATTTTTGTTTTGATGCCTTAAAATAGTCTTCACGTAAGTTTGAATGAAGAGAAAAAACAATTATCAGCTTGATCTAACCTTTTGTGGCCCACTAATGGTCAATCATCATTGTTTCCTATGGTATGGTCCACCTGATTATTGGATCTGCTTCATTTTTTTTTGGATAATGTCCTAAAATGATATGAAAAAACGGATGGATGGGGTGGATACTGAATATAGTTGTCTTAGTTCAATCACACAACGCATATCTTAGTACAATATAAAAGGAAACCTATTATGTCCATTTCTTTTTTGAGATTTTATGATTTAAAAGTGTGTATTAGGGTCTTTTTAAATAATCCCTGAAGTTTCATTGAAAAATTCAACAATTTTCCTAATGTTTCCCCATGTTTTCCAAAAATGCGATAAAATATGCGATACAAACGATATATCCCGTGCGATAACCGATACGTATCTGTATCCCAAGGGTGCGATACATTGCGCGATACCGATATTTCGAACACTGGTCTCAACTTTGTACCACCAATTCTAGGCTGAACCCCTAAGCTTTAGCGCTGCAATTGGCAATTTGGCTTCGTCAATCATCTGGTACCATTGACAATGGTCTTCCAACGACTGTAGTGAATGGTGGAAGTCGTTTTGGTCGAGTTTACCACCGTAGTCTTCAATTTCTATCCTCATGTGTTTCGTTGTATCATCTATGCATGGGGGGATGTCTTGCATTGAAAGCACGATATCAGTATCGTATTGAGGTGGTATCTGAGCTCTTGGTCCTTGCCAAGGATATCATGGTGAATGATATCCAGGGTGGGGACCATTGTTGTACCAGTACATATCGTCTTCTTTTTCGGAGGCATGAAATACGGGTTATCTCAGGAGATGCTTCCTATTGCCATGTTTGGTTTAAATTCTGGTCGCTCTTTCATTACCTCATCAACTCATGGATCTGGGCTGTTTTTCTTTCCAATCTCTTCCATTGCAGGTCATCAACTCTCCAACTCGTCAAACTTCTCCATTTTGCTAAAACAGTCACTTCACATTGTCCTTACTCGCCATTGCAAGTCCATGAGAATGTCCTGTTTCTAGTGCGCATAAAAAAGTTTGGGACCAAACTTGGTTAAGAAATTGGCTGAAAATGGGGCCTGGTTGTTTTGCCTGGGAGTTAGGTAATTTGGGAACTGTTCGTAGCCTATTTAAGGGTTTGGAGGGCCTGAGATTGGATTGGGCGAAGGCTGTTGGCTAGGTTCTAGGTTTATACAGTACTAGGCAATACGGGACAGGAATAAGGTTGCAGCTGAGTATTTGATGCATATAGCAGGATGCGTAATGAGTTCTGCAGGTTGGTGGGTTGTTGGGAGATTGGATTGGGTGTAGGCTGTGGGATAGGAGTACGACAAGGTGATACAGGACAGGATCAAGGGCTGCAGCTTAGGATTTGATGCATATAACAGGTTGCAGTTAAAATGAGTTCTGTGCATTGTTGGGTTTCAGTTGCGGTTTTGGCTTGCTATGAAGAGGCTTGAAGGCTGCAGTTTATATGGTGCATGGATGTGATCCACGTCGCAGGAAATTAGGCTAGAACAACTTGACTCTCATAAATCCTAGGCCCATGAGTGGCATCATATCACCTCAAGAGCTTCTCATGCTTGTACAAGCCAATTGCAGGTTTAAAGCTTCTGAAATTTTCTTCTTTCTTTAATTCATAAAATTGCTCATGCACATAAATAAATGGTCTTATTTTGGACTTTCTTATTTTATATTTTAAATGAAGACTTATTAAAAAGGAGATCCTAGATAGATCTATGAAATCTTTGGCTCGTATTTAAAATTTTAAAACATAATAAGATTAAGATAACCACGCAGACTCAATTTAGTTGCATCAAGTGTGCTAACAAGTTATGCTCATAGTGGGGTGTACAAACAAGCTATGCGCCCCCCCCCCCCCCTCCCCTTCAAAAAAAAATAAAAATAAATATGAAGAAGAAGAAGAAGTTATGCTTGTAGCACCAAAATCCAAATAATGCTATTTTGCACTGGTTTTTTGGAATTCATAATGGGTATTATCCATTAGCTTGATTCAAAGAAAAAAACCAGAATATGCCTTTTTTCTTAAACCATAACAGGAAGGCAAAAGAGGACTCTTGTGTTAGTTTTGCACCATTTAAAAATGTTTACATGGTGGGAACTCTTCATACTGGATAGTGTGTGGGAATCCAAACTGTTCAAGTCAATGACTCAGCTCTTGATGGTGGGCCTCTTTGTTTCAACAGCATAGTTTTATGCCAATCTAGACCATCCGAATCATTGACTTAACTGTGGATAGTGGGGGCACTTGGTTGTACACGTGACAAAGTTTTATGGCAATATAGGTTGTCCAAATTGTTGACTTAATTGGATGGTCAGTTGGTTTCACTGTACGGCATAGTTGCACGACAATCTAGATCATCCAAATCACTTACAATACAATGCTGGATGCAAGCCCACTTGGTGTGCCATATCTATACAAGTTGACAATATTGGAACATGCCAATTTATGCCATCTAAACAGCAGATAGTGCTATGCACAGAAGCTTACACCGATAGATAGTGTCACTGCCAAACACCAGATATCCATTGTCATGTCAAATGTAATCATCAGAAAATAACTACATCCATGTGATGCTCTCCGCATTGCACTATTAAGCATTCCAAATTGACCCTCTGTGTTACATGGATCCAGATCTATGCTTTCATGTGCAACCAAAAAAAGAAAAAAGAAAAAGAAAGAGAAAAAAGATGGGCTTGGCTAACATTCCATTGGAGAGAAGGCTTCCATATGGAAAGGGAAAGTTCTCTTTGTGATGTATCAATGATAGCTTGTTGACATCTTCACCAAAAATTTTTCAGGGAGCTTCTGTCAGCGTCTCAAACTCGAGTTGACCATCTCATCTGTAGACCTCAACTTTAGGGGGAATGTTAATTGATAAGAATGTGTAGCATGAGGTCCTATTGTAATTTTTGTGTACTATGAGGTTGTTCTTGTAATACGTAAATCTAGAATCTTCCTAGGCTGTAGAACTCTTAGATAGGATTGAGAAGTGTTAAACGGCTACATTATGCTAATCTTGAGGGCCTATGAGAAGCTACAATGAGGAGAATAAGAAAAATGGAAGAGAAACAATGAGAGATAGATGCTTAGGGTCCAAGTCACTGGGCTGATATAATAAAATCAGATCCATCATCCAGGGATTTCAGGTTTAGGAACAAGAAAACCTGACATTAGATTCCATAACAAGTAAAAGGCATACAAAACAACTGTAGCAAAATGCCGAGTAGCATCAGACCAACTGCCATCAACCCGTAGAAGGCAACTATGTGAACTTTAGGAACATAAACAACAGGTAAAGCAGAAACTTCCCTATTGTCCTTTCAAAGCTGATCATGAAGTACGTAATGACACTGCATAGAATTGTTTGCATTGCAATGTATGGAACCTCTATAATACCCCGGGCTGCCGCATATGGAAATGGAGACTATTGACTGTATTGACGATGCATTATTCGCACTGAGAAACAAGCAAAGCTGCATAAAGAGCTCCCATAATGGTAAACAAGTCCTGTGTCATATCTCTTTTTGAGACAACCTTCCAAAAAACTGAGCCAAGTATACCGCACTGATGGTAGTGAAGAACAATCGCACAACATTGTATTGGGGGCTTCTCCACTAAACAAGATTTTGCTTCCAAAGGCAAATTTTAAATTGAGTCATACTGTTCTGTGATTACTTGGAATCAAGCTTCAAGGGCTCAGAACCAGCAGCAGGAACACTCAATTGCTGAATTAAAGCTTCCACTTCACTATACTGATATGAGTTCCTATATATGGTTGCAAAGTCCTGACCAATCCTCTCTTCGCATGCTTGTGTAGTGACTTCAAGCATCCAAGTTGCTGGATTGTATCCTTCAGGAATAGGAGCAACTCCAATTCCCTGGAAATAGTCAATCATAATTTGTGAGTTCACACCAAGCTTGCCTCCATATATAACTCGCCCTCCTTGTTTCATAAGCAGAAGCTCATCGAATGCTTCGAATATATCAATACCTGGTTGATGTATGGTGCACACGACAGTTCTCCCGGTGTCAATAGTATTATGAACAGTATGCATAATGATCGCTGCAGCTCGTGCATCTAATCCTGATGTTGGTTCATCCATAAAGATAATAGAAGAATTTGCAACAAGCTCCACCACAGTTGTAAAGCACGTTCTTTGCTCTGTTGACAGGCCAAAACTCCCAGGCAAACCAACCAAAGGATAGCGGTTCGTCTGACAACTACTTAAAATTCCTCTGCAATCATTTCGTCTGCATTTTTACTCATTATGAAATCGAATATCGGGTTTTCTTGTTCCTAAACCTAAAATCCCTAGTTGATGGATATGGATTTATTATATCAGCCCAGTGGCTTAGACCCTCAGCATCTCACGTTCTTACTCTCTCTCTATCATTGTCTCTCTTCCATATTTTTTCTTCTTCTCATTGTAGCTTCTCATTGGATCTCAAGATTGGCACCATGTAGCCGTTTAACAAGAAGATCTTTATTTTCTCTCTTACTTGTCAAGTTTTTAAGAGTCTTCTTAGACTTGTAAAGTTTATAAATACTACACCTTTGTATTATTTTATTCATTCAATCAAGAAAACAATTCAACCCTTCAAGAGTTTTACAGAAGGCAGCCTTTGTTATAGAAAACCTTTACAGTGGAGTTAGTGTTAAGGTATTGGCTTCTTCTTTTGTGCTAGTTTCAAAGATGCAGTGACACTATCCCAATAAATATCAGTCCTCTTTTAGTATTTATAAATCTGCAAGGTATTGTGGCTGTTTATCTGTCTTTTGCTTCTATTGTGCCAATCCCAAAAATCAAAAGATGCTTGCATTATCCCAATACAATGGTGCACTGATTAGGTAAACTTGTACATCCCAACCCAGCTACATGCCATCACATGCAAAGCTGACACTTTTGTTGAACAACTGAGCTTTCCATCAGGTGGCCCACTATCTAAATCAGTCCTGTATGTATGCGTGATTTCAAAAGCATTGTTGATTGTTTTCTGTCTTCTTCTATTGTGCAAATTTAAAGATCAGAAAATGCTCTTGCATTATCCCAACACAGAAGTTCCACTAATAATGGAGATGTGTATATCACAGCCTGCCACATGCCACCGCATGTTACAAAGCTTTCAGGAGTCAAACTTTCAAATTATCCTTCAGGTGGGCCCCACCATGAAGATTCCCTAATCCAAAATAAATGGGCTAGTCAACTCATCAGGCAGGGGATACCGTCTGAAACAGACTGTTTGCAAAAACTTGGGCAACTTTTTGTAGCCTTCATTTGTTTCATACACTGTATGAGTGAACTGTCCTGATTTTTGGGCTTGTGCATTTACATGATGAGGCCCACTTGATAGAAAGCTTGGTTGATCGACATGGGTGCCAGCTTTGGACATGTGGCAGTGCATGTGGGTTTTATACTGGACCGTGTTGGTTCTGAATACTTCCTAAAGAGTTATAAGGAGTTATTTAAGATGCTAATCTTAGGAAGTGCACCTTTATTTCGAGTCGAGCTGCATTGCAGCACTTTCATGTGTTTCTCTATTTGTTGCATTTTTTTAAAAATTTTTTAATATTCTCTTCCTTTGACTTATTGAGGCAATTATTCTTTTAAGAGGAATAAGAGGAATTTATTCTTATCTAAACAACAAGAAGACACTTCTGATAGCCAAAGTTTTTCCTAGGGTTGTTATTCAAGGCTTACACTCCGGATTTGCCTAGTTTGGGGATATTTGGGTGTTTGCAGTTCCTGATGCATGGTTGAGATAGAACAAGCTGTCCCATTCTTCTCTCAACTGCATTTTGGCAATGGAAAGCGGGGAGCATGCTAGGCTACTCAATGCGGTTTGCATATTCCCTCTTTCTCCAAGCACCAAGAGGACTAAAGCATGGCTTTGGATTCAGGATGCCTGACCAACCATAGTTTGGGCAATACGCTCACGCACATTATCGGTGATTCTCATTTTCTCTTTATGCTATGAAGTGTAGCATCCTTTCGTTCGGTTATAAGAGCCATTATAAGGGTCAGCTAAATCTGGGTGAGTTAGAAGAGCTGTTTGCAGTTAGTTCAAGGGGATTAGTGCTATCATACACTCCTGTCATTTGGTTACGTACTTAGAAACTATTTCATTGGAGCGTATTGGCGTTAAACGTATGTTTGAAAGTAGGATCTGTTGTTGGACAGGTGGTGTAAACGTCAATTGAGATGAGTCAAGATTGATGTGGATGGACTGTTGAAAGGGAACCCAGTCCCAAGTTGATGTGGTGGTGTTTGCAGGTACCAAGACGGGGAAGGTTTTGTTTGTCTTTCACCACCACTATGGTGTAGTAACTAGCATGGTTACTGAAATGTGGGCGTTGTTGGATGTTTTAGCATATTGCGAGACATTCCAAATGGAAATTGAAAGTGAGGCCAAATTTTGTGGTAGATGGCATCATGAATAATTAGATGTCTCGTAGGATAATATGGTATTCATAGTGGTGATGTTACAGTCTTGATGGTGGTCTGACTGGTGGATCCAATCATGAATGGTCAATGTTTAAAACAAAACTACCGAATGAGGGTATGAGACCTGATGTGTACCTGATGGGATTTGGGTCCTGGGGCTGGGTCCTGACCTGTCCGGGTATGGGTACCCCTGGACTGGACACAGTCTGTTGATTGTCCTGGAAGGAATCTGATTGCATATGGATTGGCAAAGAAGGGAAATACATGCCCGAACAATTAAGTTTCTTGCTTTTCTAGACTGAGTTTCTGAGGGAAATTAGGTTGTTGTTTTTGTAGATAAATTGGGTTTGGAAATTCTATAAGTAATTTTTTGTGTAAGTTGTAAAGCTTGGATGTGTGTGGTTTTTTTTTTTTAATGTTCTCTGTTTATGTATGTGTAGTGGTTGTTTTGTGGAAGTTTGGCTAGAAAAAATCTCCCTTTGATGTTGGCTTTCTTCTTTAATCAATGATTTCTCAATGTGGAATTCTCACCTTATAGCAGAAAAAAGAAAAAAAGAAGGCTGCAGCATGCTCTGATTTTCCTTTTATTTTATTTTTTTACTGGTCAGGTTGGGATAGAATTCTATTGCAGTTAAAGGCATAAGAGACCTGAACAAGAGCCCAGAGAGTTTGGTTTGGTCAAAGGAAGTGAAAGGATATCAACATTGAATTCTGCAATTATCAGATTGGAATGGTGAGCCTTTCTCCACAAAGCAATCTCTCTGGTTCCTGGAGAAGCGTGCATGTTTTTCATGCATAGGTGCAAGATGTGAATAGTTGCTGTGAAATGTGAGACAGGATTCCTGTTGGGCCGCATGGTTATTCCCTAATTGTCCCTTTTCTCTTTCCAGTAGTTCTGGCATGTGTTGTTGGATTCATGGATATGAGTATTTTGTTTCTGCGCGATGAAGCTATGTGGTGTTATGTGGTTCTTGATCAAAAGAAACACCATTTATTTCCAACTGGACAATGGTACAAGAGGGGTCTGCCTTTGGGTTCAACCGTGATTGGGCCATGCCCTGATTTTGTCTATCAGAATCCCCACCATCCGGTTGTTGGCTTGTGAATGGATGGTTGTCCATGATGGTCCACATTTGATGGGGGGCAATCAATTGGGATAATCAAAAGGGTACTTTTTGTGGCACCTCTCATCCATGATGGGCCCCACAACTGTATGAATATTATGAATCTCCAGAAGGTGGGCCACCCAACACATCTACAGTTTATTGGGCTTGAACCATTTGCTCAAATCTAGCGGTTGTATATTTACTTATCATGTTGTTTCGCTGAACTGCTTTTGTCTGCTGGAATTGTGCAGGGCTGTGGACCCATTTCAGTGGAAAAGAACTGTTTCTTCCAAATACCTCGAATGGGCTTGGTAGCTGAAGCATCATATCGTAGGTTGGGATGGAATGTCTTGGATCATGGTGGTGTAAAAGCTCTGGCAAATATGTGGGTATCTCTCGTCTGTGGGGCCAACCCCTTGTATGTTCTGCAATGCTCCATCTTCTGATAATCTGTTTTGAGGTTTTCGAATTGGGTAGTCGAGCCTGCCTTTGGAGGGTTCCACCAATGCCTGTTTGTACCTCCTTGGATGAAAATTTCACATTCTCATTTGATATGATTTTGTTCGCAGAGTGAACTGCAAATATCAAGTTCAGCCGGGATGGAGTGGCAAAAATTAGTGGGATGTGGAATTAACCTTCAAATTGCAGTTTCATTTCTTTAGGAGGAATGCTATCCAGATTTGTGAGAATCAATCACATGCAGTTTTTAAAGACATTCCCTTTCAACCTGACGTGGTAGTACCGAGCACAAAAAAGCTATGGGTCTTCCTTGACGTCTATGTGGTCAACCCCTGTCCATTCGCCACATCAGTTCATGTTTGGGCTTGGGGATTGGATTAGGTGCGGACCTACTGTGGGGCCTGCTATGATGTATGTATCCTATATCCACACTGTTCATTTGTTTTGACAGATCATTTTAGGGCATAATCTATAAAACGAAGCAGATCCAAATCTCAGGCGGACCATACCATAGGAAACAGTGGTGATTGATCATTAACAACTTATAATGGACCACCAAAGTTCTGGATCAAGAAGCTGATATTTGTTTTTTTTTTTTCTCTCTTCATCCATGTTTATGTGACCTTACAAACAGGTTGGATGGTAAATAAATTACGGAAACATTACAGTGGACCTTAGGGCGTGTTTGGGAAGTGGGATTAGAAGGGATTAGGTGGGATGGGATTCATCTGGTCCTGTGCCAATACCACTCTATGTTTGGGAAGAATTGAAAAGCTTGGAATTAGATTAGATGGAATTGCATTAGGTCCGTGCCAATTTCACTCAATGTTAGCAAGTTGTGTAGGTCCCACCATGATGTGTGGGCTATATCCACACTGTCCACCCATTTTTCGATATTATTTAGAGCATGGGCCAAAAAATCAGGTAAATCTAAAACTCAAGTGGACCTCACCATAGAAAGCAACGGGGATTAAATACTTACCGTTGAAAACTTCTTTGGGGCCACATAAGTTTTGGATGTACTTATTTTTAGGCACATGATATAAAATGAGGTTACGAAACAAATAAACAGTTTAGATATAACAGGTGTGTTATTCTCAGTAATTTTGTTCTCGGTAATTTCAAATGATGGTGGGTATACCCATTCAATGTACCACCATATTACCAACAAAGTATGACATTAATTTATTCCCACGGAAACAGGGGACCATCCATGTCATGGGTAATAATTATGTTTTTAGAATCCCATCCCACCTAATCCCTTCTAATCCCACTGCCCAAACACACCCTTAGGAAGTTTTTAACGGTGGGACGTTCAATCACTACTGTTTCCTGTAGTAAGGTCCACCTGAGATTTGGATCTGCTTTGTTTTTTGGCTCATGCCCTAAAATGATTTGGCAACACGGATGGACAGTGTGGATATAGAATAAATGCATCAAGGTGGGCCCCACAGTAAGGGCTGCACCATCTTGGGATATAGAATACATGCATCAAGGCAGGATGTTCAATCACTGCTGTTTCCAGTCCCTTAGGCTTGAGCCTAAAAATGAGGCGTATCCAAAAAGTGGACCACACCAAAGGAAAATTGGAGATGGGAGCGCTCATCATTGAAACCTTCTTGGGACCTACCAAGATGTTCATGTCTTTCAAACCCCTTCGTAAGGTGAATCCTGCCAAGGATAATGCTAAAGGCATTTATCATGCTGAACTAAAACAAAGGTGGGTCCCAGAAATCTATTGATGGTGGGCCACTCGTCCCACCACCTGCGGTGGCGCCTGCATGAGTTTTGTATCTGCCTGAATTTTGGATCACATCTATGAACAAGCTGGTACAAGTGATGGTTGGAATAGAATAGAATTTGACACAAACATGATGGTGGGCCACGACTCTTTATCGTGTAGTGCTCCTTATAAACTCTCTCATCATTGTTTTTTTTTTTTTTTTGGTTGGCTTGTTAGTACACCCCACTGTCAGATGACACTTCACTGTTAGCCGCCCCCACTATGGAATCAATACCAAGACCTCAGTGTTGAAATGGTATCTTTCACTCGGTCTACCACTTGAGTTATGGATGAGGGTGTTACTCTCTCATCATCGTTACTCTCTCCATATTGGATGAGACTCGTGGCTTTTTCCCATTAAACCAACCCATCATGCACGCCCCGAATCAATTGTGGTAGCATTTTATCTCTTGCTTTCTTGTCCAACTTGAAACCATCCTAGCTGCATTACGATTACCGAGGAAATTACAAACCCACGTTATCTCCCAAGAAATGTGGTTGAGCTCTCTCTTCTTTTTTTTTTCTAAGCAATCAAAATCATTCACATCTGGTGGGCACCCACCAAAATGAGACCGAAATTTCCCATTGAACAATCTGGCCATCCTGTCTGTTGAATGTTTGGTAATACTTAGCAGGATTGCAAGTAGGGGTTCGTATAGCTGTTTCCATCAATAGTTGAATCCACAGGTGTGTTTGACTAAATGGTGGCTCCCACTTGTATAGGGTCTCACTGAGTGGAAATGCAGGCAGTAAGCTGCAGCTCCCGACCGGTTTAAGTCGTGTTTTGATCTACCCGACCTAGAGAGTAGGGGTGGCAATAGGCTGTAAAGCCCGTCCTAGTACGGTTGTCCCAGCACCTCTAACTCAGTCAAGGGTTGGGCGCTCGAGATTGAAATCCAGTCGTGGTGCTGGGATGGGCCAGTAAGGAATAGCCTCATCTGGCCTATTGTTCTAATGGCACCGTATAGTAGTAGTACATGGGTGTTAGTAATGTAGACTATATATATATATATATATATATATATATATATATATATGAAGAACTTTGATACTCTTTTTCAAGTGTGATGGATGGATGGATGATATGAGGCAGCATAAACTGGCCAAGTTCTAGGCCCTAGTATAGATGGTGCATTCATTTACTTCTGTTCATATGGTGGAAAATTGGATGTGGCATATCATCCCCAAGAAAATTTTCCATGCTTTTGTAAACAGGCACTCACCAATTACAAATTACAAACCAATTGCATTGTAGCATTAGCATATGCTACTTATCTTTAACTCACAGGACTGGCCTTGGCCCTAGTCCACCCCTTCCTTCTGTGGTGAGAGCTAGGGCTAGGGCTGGGCCTCTTTAGCCAATTTGGGCATTATTGGTTGGGCTAGGGACCTTGGTCCTAGCCCTAACTGGGTTGCCACCCCTGCTTGAGAGATGTCAGCCTTATGGCCAATCCAACCTAAGCCCAACTAATGTATTGAATGCTCAACCATAACTCAGTGGTTTGGGATTGATCAAGTTAACATATGCAAGTATTAAATTAGTACAAAATCCATATTTAACCATCCAATGATTTGATCTGTTCATATTCTCATTACTAACAAAAAAAAAGAAGTTAAAAGATATCTTCTCAAGTCGTTATTCATTGATGATCCTTCATTTGATTTTTCAGAGTTAAATGTGGACCATCAAAAATTGTCTTTTTAATTTTAAAGTTCAAATTCGTTTTAGAGCTCACATAGTATCATACAAAACATGGGTGTGTTCTAATCATTGGACCACTCAGTATGTGGTTTGGGCCTGAAATGGCATCCAAACCTGTATCAAGTAGGGAATCGGTTACGAATTTATGATTTGAAAATATTCAGAGAAGAAAAATCTCCTGTAATTCTACTTTGGCATGTACTATCTCAAATTAGGGGACCCACTGTAAATGGGTCATCACTCAAAGATTAAGGTGGTTTAACAATCCTGACTCATCAACTCAATACTTCCTGTATTTGGGTCATCCATTACTTTTCATTTGAATCATCCATTAAATTTTCCCCAATATGATATTGAAGTAATTAAACCACCGAAATTTGGCTCCCACAATTTCAATGGATTATTTTTTTGCAGTGTGGATGTCATGTTTACCACCATCGGTTCATCGAGTTTGCTTGAGCTCTCTTTCATCTTTCGAGTTCCTTTTCAAGTCACCTTGCATGTGTGGCCACCATTCTTTAGTATGGAATGAATGCCACACAACTAGTGCATGAAGCCAGCCACACTTTAATATGGAATGAATGCCTACCATGGTGTTTTATATGCCACACAAGTCGTGCATGAAGCCAGCCACTGCTTAATGATGAAATGGCTCAAAGATTAAGAATAATGAATAATTGGGTAAGGCCAGACAATGGAAAACAATGGCAACCCAAAAACCTCCAAATTCATCCGCTGGAGCAAGCCGATGGATATGTGCATGACATACATAACACTTCATGTTGGACGCATATAGAATCAGCTCATCTTACAACAGGAACCCTTTTTCACTTTTTGACATTTTCTGAATTAAAATCTGCTAATTATTGTTGCTAGTTATATTGGACCTATCACAAATCAACGTGAGACCCATAGAGCTCGATCTCATGGGAAGCTCTCATGTGGTGAATCTCACAGTACCATTTTCACACACGTGCATGCACACACGCGCACACACACTGTAAAGCTTCGAAATTTAGGGTCCGGGTATATCCACGGTCTCTAAAATTTCGAGTGTCACTAATGTATGAAAATTGTAATTTAAAGATTAAATTAATTGGCATCAACTTATTGAAATTTAAATGAAACAGTGCATGATAGGTGAAACTTAAATGATAAAATACAATTACACTAATGTTCATACCATTATTCATATAAAACCAACAACTTTAATTAATGGAGATCTCAAACTTTATGTCTAAAAGCATTTCCATAATTTATCATTTCTGTATAACACTTCAACAATGATATCAAAATCTAAGTGAGTCAGGATATTCCTGATCATCAATCACAACAACCTTGCTAACTCCTGCATATATGAGATATAGTTAGTGTTTTAAAACATTGCTAGGTGGGAGTGAGTATTCAAGCCAGTGTTAAGATTCCTTAAATTATATATAATATCAACACAATCAAGTGTAGGTAATGAAGTATGGCATCACAAGCACTTTTTTAATCTACTTGTTTAATGCATGTGTGCAAATGCATGGATACATGGTTCAAATAATTTTAACATGGGGTTCTCTCGCCTTCCACACTATTCTAGGGGTCGAGTTATCTAGTGAGGTTATCTTCAAACAGCTAGACACTTGATACACTAGTGAGTACCCATGTACATGGATGCATGATTGTCTAGCCTTTATTATTCTGTATTCAATCAGCAGTATTAACGAAGTCAGATTACTACAATTGTAGTACGAGTCAAATACATATGAACCACCTAGCTCCTCATCACGGTCCTTAATCCATTCAGGGTCATCATCCGATGTTCAATATTCTCTGACATGAAAATAGAATTGCCGATGATTTACAAAAACACCTCAAGACAACAAAACTCATGGATTAGAATATCCAATGATTTACATGTTGACCAAGAGCGCCACTATCTCGAGCACATAATTCTCAACTTAATACTATTTTCGGGTTGTCACCTAATCAATGATGGTAGGCTCGTCACCTCCATTGGTGTTCAAGACTCGTTGTGAGGCTTGCTTGCCTACACAAGTCAGAGACAACACAAACAGTCCCATACCACCGTGCTTGGCCCATGAGCTGCAATGAGTAGCTCGCTACACTACAGTTACAAACGACTATGAATGGTGATTATATATTAATGGTAATTGTGGTATAATGGATTTGATAAGATGTGTATCAACGTTCACAGAATAATGATTATATCCCTAAATTAAACTAATTCGGTAGATCAAGGGAATATAGACCAAATGACCTTGGGTGCAAAGTAACTCATGAGTAGCCTAAGCTAGAGTCAATTAACCTAATTCTACTTCCATCGATTGAATATGTTATTAAGTACCAAACCTAAAGTAGGCAACTCACAATTCTAGCGATTTTCCAAAGACTAATCTCAAATAAAGCAAGTCTATAATATCATAATCATGTTCATAGGGATGAATTAATCACATTTCATTAAATTTCTCACTAAGACATTTAACTAAACACTTAGCGTGTCAAATGAACAATTTCTTATTTCCACAAAATTAAGCCTACTAGATGAATACCAAATTCATACAACATAATATGTTATTAATACAATACACATCATAAGAATCACAACCATATAATAACTCTAATATTTAAATACATATAATTTCAATCAACACTCAAAATTTACCAATAGGAACCATTAGAAGTTGATAAAAGCTAATTTAGAAGAATAATCCTCACCTTAGGATACGATTCCAGATACTAATGATGTTTATAATATAAAATTCAAAGAAAACCTTAAAACCCTACATGAATTTCAAACAAAATTTAATTAAAATAAGAAAGACATGATTTCAAATTCTCAAATTGAGTGTACGATGAAGACTTACCTTCAATTATTAGTTGGCACCGATCAAATGGAAGAAATAACAACAAAATTGAAGTATTCTTGTAAAAATCCTTTAAAAAAATTCTAAGAAATCCTGTAAATAGAACTTTAACCTAAATTCCCTAATGAAATTCACACACACACACACACATTCTTAAAAAACTGAGGTGACTTATATAACTCACACTCTTGTGTCCTGATCTAAATTGTGTGATTTGGAGTTTGTTCTCGAACATCTAATCCATGTGGAAGGTTAAGCCCTCCAAGGCGAACGTATTCCTATAATTTCATGATCGTTAGCCCACTAATGAGTGATCTAAATCTCTGGCAAGCATTTTGGCTACTTCTAAGGTGATTTAGAGAATAAGATTTCGTAGATCTAGGTAATAGGTTTGTAGCGTATATTTTTAGGCATAGGTTTAGATTACAAGGTGCATTTATTCATGATTTAAGTGTGTTTAATTGAGATTATATGGTTCTTATGTTGTAATGGTAATTTGGTCAATTCAGCTCATGAACTTAGAGAAATAAAGATCTAAGCCACTGGTTAAGTAGCTTCTTCGATAGATCTCCATTCTAATTTAGTTACTTAGATCAATCAGCAATGGCTTCCTTAGTTCGTAGCTTACAACTTATAAATTACATGATTTAATATAAGATTAAGGTGATTAAGTAAAATTAATAAATTTCTAAGGGTATTAAATCGAATTCGTACAGTTAGATTTGTGTATCTAAGGTTTATACATAGTTCTGATGGCATCGGGATTCTAGAATCAGAGTTTTGTATACTAATTCTCATAGTCTTCAAGTCTTAATTCAGACGTATGTATATGTTTTTGCCTACTGAATTGAAAACAATTCTAATGTTACCCGAGTACATTTAATACTCGAGTATTGATAAATTTCAAGTTGTTACACACACACATATAAAGTTGGATGTACAACCATTAGATATATGTAATCCCACCTTAGGCCCTATGCTAAAAAATCAGGCTACCCTGTGATATAAGTGGGCTACACAATAGTTGAAAGAGAGACATTCACCCTAAATTTTTATAAGTCCCACCATGATGATTATATGAAATCAACTCCAACCATTAGATGTCACACCAAAATAATCAGAAGCCCAAAAATCATGCTCATCAATAATTCATGTGAGGCGCACTAAGAGTTATAGTTTGAAGGGTGAGAGCAGCCTTATACACTCTATTTGCATGATTCAATCAAATACATGGCCACATGTGCTAACGAGAGCCTATATTCAGTTAACATGTGCAATTAGGATAGTGTGGATGTGCTAGATTCGTACTTGACTCAAGTTTGGTTGAACATTGGTGCCCCTGCATTGAGATAGACTGATTAAGACCGAACTCATAGGATCTGTTGCTCTCTCAACCACCAACAGTTACAATAATTTGGCACTTTTAGAAGGGTAGGGGTTAATATGTTCGAGTGGATTTTTTTGCCTTACATTAAGAGCTTTTTTTTTTCACCAATGGTTAGCCTTGTATTTTTCAATGGAGCAATGATTGTCATATTTAAAAATTAAAGGTTAAAAATGTCAAATTTAATTGATGTGTATTGAAAGTTTAGTATAATTGATAGATAAACAAAATAGAGTAGAGAAATAAATGAAAAATAAATATTTATGATCATCTATGTGGACAAATAATTAAAGTGGATTGGTTAGTAAAATGTGACTAGGGTTTGATCTTTCAAGGACTATGTTGATCGGGATCTAACGACGGAAGGTTGTGGATATATACTACTCCTAAGTGTATTACAACGATGGCATTGGACAGTAGTGTCTAAACGAGGCTGGACATAAGTGGATGAACTAAAAACTAAGATAAAGTAGTGTTGTGTTGCATAGATTGATTATGTTTGGTGTGGGCTTGGAGTTCTTCATGTTTGGTGTGGGCTTGGAGTTCTTCATCGATTGCTGCTTTTATAAGCTTTTAGGAAACGGTAGTCATGCATAGATTTTCGTATCTAAGAGTTATGAATAGTCGTCTATGCAAATCTACCTAATTCTTCATATAAGTGTAGTCTATCATGTACAAGAAAAATGTTATCGCTTATTTGGATTGTTCTTTGGATAGAGTCTTCTTGTAAATTGACTTACGCATAAAAAAGTTATTAAAGTTTTCACATCACTTGGCTTTAGCATCTGTAGAGATTATCTTTTGATAGAATTCTAACATTAAATGCTTGATAGGATTTTGACATTTAATGATTATAGGAATATTTAATTTAATTGGACTCTTGCTTTATAGAGAGTTGTTTTTGTGAGAATTTTAGCATTTAATACTCTCACATGTACGCGTATCTAAGTCCTCCATTTAAAGTTCATTTATAACACGTGTAGCACAACTACCACGTGGCACCTTCTGAGTCATTCAATCTGGCTATGATCAATTGAGTGTAAACACGTATGGCTCTGAGCCATGTCACTTTTGGTGTGTGATGTGTTGTCAAAGGATAAGGGAGGAAAGATATCCTCGAGGCACAAGTGCAATTTCATGTATCATTAATACGTAGTGTTAACACATGATGAATCTTCATTGGTCCATGTGGATGTGTGAAAATATGGTATAAACACACTCTTTCCAATCATGTTTTTCACCTGAATCACAAATGGGGCTGATTTTTTTTTTGCCTTGGACCTAACATGGGGTGACATAGTTGATGGAGCCATCCATCCCCTTTTCCTTTCCTTCATTTATTATTACAATAACACTATTTAATCACTACTTATTAGAGTGGTTGCATGTCCAACAAGTTGGAGTTGAGAGCTAATGTTGCCTACAACCGTACCTTACCTGTATCAGGCCAAGTTTAGGGACTACCTAGCTATTGCAACCCTTACATGAACACTATTTTCCACGCGTGGTGTTTATACCCATTTTTTTTATACACCCTCACAGACCAATAAGATGCCGCTATGTGTCGGCACTACGCACCTAATAATGATAGAATCATACTTGTGCTCAAGGATATCTTTTGTCCCTTATTCTTTGCATCAAGAAGAGACAAAGTGATGAATGACACATAGCCTTAATTCGTATGGCATGTGACCGAGGCAATGTAATCGAGAAGTTTATAAAAGACTCACCAAGGCAAGGATTTTATTGCAAATCCAAATATGCTTGGAAAGTGTAACATCCCGAATTTTTGCCAACTTGAAATTAGACGTCCTTAGGCAATGGGTCAACCATAACACTCTCAAAGCTCAATCCCAAAGCCAAAGAAATCACTTTTCAACCCACTTCCTTCAAACTCTCACCTTTCACCACCTCATTCTTCAAACTTCTCCAAGTACTTTCATATTAGACACGAATCCTCGAGTTTAAATAGTAAAGAACTATACTTAAACGAAAACTCACTGTAAACAGTCGCCGAGATTGAGTCCGTGCACACTCCTGATCACACCCAATGACCCCAAATCACTTCTAGACCGTCAATCGAAGGGTTTAGGCCATGTTTCATTCTATTCCAAACCTAGAAATGAATGTCCTTAGGTGGTAGGTCGATCCCAACATCTTACACTCAATCTCAAAGCCTAAAACCTCTTTTTATCTAATTCCTTCGAAATCTTATCCTCGGCCACTTTATTCTTCATTTTTTTAAAACACATTCATAATACACACCAATCCTAGGGTATTAATGATGAAGAACAATACCGAAGCTAAAACTTACTGTGAATAGTAAATAAATGGATAAAATGGGTCTTGAACCTTAACCTTTTGGAATCTAACAAAATAAATAGGTTAGTTGGATAGATTAGTGTCTCCTACCCCAAAATCATATGCTATATGTTGCATAAACTCATTCCAGTTTGAAAAATGGCCCCGAAACGCCTCAAACGGAGTCGTGGGCCCACCCACACTAATCCACAATGATCTAAGGTGGGCCCCACATGTTTTTGGGACCCAGGGGGCAGGAGGACCTCGCCCCATGAGCGAGACCTCATTGAAAATCACAACGGTCGGCAAGGCCTTGCCGTACAGTGGGCCCCAATTGGGCGGGCCTTCGGGCTGACGAGCTTTGGGGGTTAGGGTAACCCCCTGAGGTATGGGTCGTCGATCAAAACCCCTCTAATCTATTACTTCCTTCACAAATCACCCCTCTAAGCTTTCTGTTTCTTAAAAAACCTCTCAAATCTCTCCAAAAGTCCCTCTCCAAACTCTTCCTTCTTCCGTTTCCAAACACCCTCAGTCCACCCTTCAAATCTCATCTCAAACGGAAATCATTATAGGCTACTTCCTTTAGAAATCTAACGAGAATCAACTAGCGCTGCACTAGATGACCTATGAAATTCTCACCAATCACTTTTAATACGATCTGCTAGAGCCAAAACGTATAGAATAGGTGACGTTACAATGCTCCAAAACTTAGGATCAAACTCTAAACCCGGTTGCTCACAGGAGCATTTAGAAACTTTGTATCGGACCTGGACCGCACATCGGAAGTCTGATTATCCCAAACTTATACAATCCTGACCTCCTAGTTGGACTTGACAATCACCTCAAAAATCAAGTCCAAATGATGTCTTATGACGATTTCCTTGAGTCCAGAGTGAAGAGTGTGAGAAATGTTAGAAATTAAATATAAATTATGAAATCTGGCACGTGTCACTTGCGTGACATTTTCTAAGTGTTCTGACCGTCAGAATTGGATCAAATTTTACCATCGGATCAGGATAGGTGGCCCTTACATGTCATAGTACTTGCAGCTCTGATCGAGTACTGGTAACCGTTGAACTGAAACTGGTCCACTACGGTCGATCTAGACTTTCGATCGGACTGAAAACTCTGTCTGACCTAGATCCAATATCAGGGAGCTTAAGTCCGACCGCATTTGATAAGAGGACCTCCAGAAGTGCTCCGTTGAGACGGAACAGTCCGTATTTGGACATAACATAAGTATACCTTGGCCCTAAGTCTATTCCCGTCACTTTTGGACTTATAAAAGGGCCTTAAACCCTTAGCTTTGTAACTCATACGAATTTGAGAAATCTCTAGGAGAGAGAAGAGAGAAAAGAGAGAGAAAGTGAGGGAGAAGTTGGGGGTTTTCCCTGGGATTCTTCCCTGCTGCTCCACGTGCCAAAGCCGTCAATCTGCATCGCTTTTCCGGTGATTTCGACGTCGTTCTTAGGTAAGAAACCCTAACCCTAACCTATTTTAGAGCTTAGACTAGCTGTAGAAGAGTTCTAGTTAACCTGTTCCTTACCATAGGTAGCGTATCTGACGTTGACGAAGCGTATAGTTTCTAATCGATTCGTTACGCTTCTACGGAGTAAGGTGCGGATTTTAGATGCTTTGGTTACCATTTTTCAAAGCTTTCAATACCATTTAATGGTAGATTGCTGATAAGGATGCTGTTTGACATGTAAAACACGAATACGTACGAAGAATATGAGATTTAGGGTATTTTAGGCATTTGTAGGAAATACTGTATGCGTACGTATTTTGCCGATAGGATTGCCATGAGTATTTGTCGTGTACCTATGTTAGTTATGCATGTATGATCTGTTTGGCGAAGAGATTCGCCCTAATGCACGTATTGACCGACATATGCTATGTAGACTAAGTGTTTGTTGAAATGCCTAAATCAAGATTATTTATGCCTGCTATATGTTTTGAATATAAGAACATGATTGTTGTGTATTAGACAACTCCTTGATATAAGGATTCGTCCTATTCTATGTTGAAATCAACATACGTCATGTATGTTGGAGTTGTGTAGTTTAAGTGTTTGTAAAATGTCTGTGTGAGAAATTGTGTGACGAACTAAATTTAATAGTGGTGTTGAGATAGGATTCTCAACAACCTGAATGATGTTTATGATTTCCTCCATACAAGTTGTTTGATTTAATCGCTTTACTAAATTTAATAGTGGTTTTCCAAAACAGATGCTTGGGGGCATCTTTCAACCATTCCTCCCCCAGTGGTTGTCAATTACGTGATGCAAAGGCTATATCCTGATCAACCACAACGACATCCTAGCCAACACGAAGTGGAAAGAACATAATGATCACTTAGCCTGGACAATGTTATTGAACTCATTTAAAAGTATAAGGTCCAACCGAATGGCCGGCGGATCACCCAAATGATCTACAAAAAACCTTATCCTGAATGGGTCGATCACTACTATGAGTTGCCCTAGAGGGTTTACGCTCCCCAAGTTCACCATTTTTCTGGAGAAGGGGACACATCCATGATGGAGCATATCAACCATTTCACCGTGTAATTTGGTAAAGCCTTTATAATGATTTTTTGAAACTCAAGCTGTTAGGAAACTCCCTGATGGGAGCATCGTTTACTAGGTATATAAATCTCCTAACCAACTTAGTCCAAACTTGGTAATGGAAGAGAGGTTTCACATGCAGATCCACTAGTTCGAGCTTGAGGTATCTATAACCAACTTATTTAGGCTACAATAGTTACTTAATGAGTTGGTTGAGCAGTACATTGCCCGGTTTAAGGATGCCAAGAACCAGTGCACAGTGATTATCCATAATGCTGAATTTATCAAGCTCGCCTTTGAAGGCATGGACTTCAAGCTTCGCAAGAAATTCGAGGTCATGTACTTTGGAGATTTATTCGAGTTGTCAACTAAGGCCACTTGGTACGAATGAATCCTCTGAAAGGAGAAGCGGGAGATGAGCGCATCACATGACACACTTTATTGTGACCCAAATTATGAGTTGGTCATGGTGGAAATAGTTCTCATGTGATCGGGAGAAGACCAAGAAGATTGTTACCAGGCAACCATGGCTGAGATAATTGGCACATGATCGTGCGAATGCTTAGTCCTAAAACAGGTCGAGAACAAAAACTTGCCCGGTGTTAATCCCAAAAAGAGTACTCTCAAATCTTCGAGGAAATATTCTTTTGACATCTCAAAGGTCGATGATCTTTAACATCCTTTTAGAGGTCAAGTTCATCAAATTCCTGAGTACTAGAAGATTTCGTTAGCTGAGAAACTGAATAGATGGATATATTATAATGACATGGTACCAAAACACATTCTACTAAGAATTGTGTCGTTTTTAAGAACATCATATAAGAAAACATTGACAAATCTTTTCTTAAGTTCCCAAGTAAGGAGACCATGGGGGTCGATAGGATCCTTTCTCGAAGATCACTCCTATTGATAGTATCACAACCAAAATGAAGACGATTGGCCAACCAATTGTAACATCGAAGCTAGTGGCTTTGCACGCCTTATGAGGAAACAATCTCAATATAATACACCAAAAATCGGTACCTGAGTACATAGACTCTGATCCCAAGTTTTTAGGTGTTAACTTAATAAAACTCACATGTGCCCTTATTCAAATTCACATTTATTTCATACATAAATAATCAAAGTAACGCATTTCAATTTAACAGAACAAAAACGATGTAGATATATCAACAATAATAAAAGGCTAATACTTAGAAGTTACAATTTCAAAGGTGGTGACCACCCATGTAAGAATTATACCAATCACAATAATTACAATAGGAATAGAAGACCAACTACCAGGCGGGAAGAAGCTAGGGATCTACTCGCCCTGAGCACACCACCGACTAGTTTTATTCTTGAGTTATCTACATATGTCAAATAAGAGGCGTCACGCCAACATAGTGAATAAATATCTCCAAGGTTGTTACTTGGGACATTTTAGTGATTATCGGGTTCATAAAAAATACATATTATACACTCAAGTATGTTATCTTTAACACATAATTACTAAACAAGTTACACATGTTGCCAACACAACAGAGTGCAAGTAATGATAGCATAACAAACAAATAATTTTTTAATCTATTTAGTAAGTATATTCATGTAGTGATAAAATGATGCATGCTCCTCACAATCCAACACTCCCTCATAAGCGACTTTCATGCTTATTTTGCAAATGCCAACACTCCCTCACATGCGACTTCAATGCCAAATTGCAACATATCCTAAGATATACATGATTAATCAAATAATTATTAGTCCCAGTTCATACAGCAGGTTACCAAAGCTAGGATACTGCCATTATTATATTACGAGTCATTATCCGGATCACGTGGTTCGTTGTGGCATGTGGCAGCTCCTCGCCAGTGTCCCTTGATCCAAATTAAGGCATCAACAAGGTACAAGTCACCACCAAATACTGAGTATAAACTATCAATTCAAATGTGTGGGCTTATCACTCAAAACTAAATAAATACAAAGGAAAGGAGCTCGTCACCCAATTCCGTTCACACCCAGTAGTTCGAACGGTACTCTAGCATGAAACCATCATCCGCGTAATTTGACGGGGGCTGTTTAAATAATATTTTATCACCTTTATCAATGCTCAATTGTCACTATGGGGAGGCTTGTTACTCCAACATAAGCCGACAGCTCGAACACGTTGTCTCATACCACCATGCTCGACTCATGGGTTTTTGGGGATCGTAACACATTAATGGTTATGAGTAGAGTAAATCAATGGTAATGGGGGTATCCCAGATTGTATTGAATGTTAAACAATCTGAAAGGGCCTATCTACATGCCTTAGAGGGGGGGTGAATAGGGCTATGCCAAATAAAACTTATAACAGCGGAATAATAAAATAAAACAATCCACAGTGCTGAATTAAAAAGCAAGGAAATAACTTGAAGAAAATTAAACCTAAGTTATTACAACATTCTCCACACTGGCTTGAAATAAAATGATTATAACATTCAACCACAGATACAATCCACAAAACTGAATAAATAAAGGAATGAAAGAATAAAGCACATCCACAAAACAAAGATATATAGTGGTTTGCCTGTGTGTACACCAACTGTTATCCAACAGCCACACAGAATGCTACTCCACTCCTAATATCCTCACACAGGGGATATTAGCATGCACTATCAAAATAGGTTTCACGGGTTCACCTAAAACCTTCACAATTGTGTCTTTTTATCTCAGGCTTACACAGTCCAAAAATCCACACCATCTGAGTTTTCTGGCTCTCCTCAGATAACCAAAATAATGAGGATTTTCTGCAAATCTTAAACAAAACTAAAGAATGTAAATTACACAAATGTAAAATACCTGAATCTCCTTTTGAAGTAGCCCGGTAGAACCAATCGAAGTAGAAGTTCGATTCAACGTTCAAAGTCCAATACTCACTTTATGAATGGTTCTACATCTAATTGATTTTAAATCAAAAGAGCTAGTTCTATTTAATTTTGAATCCAAGAAAAAGGAATATCAAAAATTCCTCTTTTCTAATAAGATTGGAATATAGATCAAAATCAAATACAAAACAAGCTAGCAAAAGGAATATTAAATGAGCACAAAGTAGCTTAAAAATAAACACGAACTTATCTCAGAATATGGCCTTAAAATTGTTTGAATTGAATTGAAAAACTCTGAAATTCGTGCTTTATTTATAGCCTAAAAAATCCCATCTATGACTGGTCTTAGGATCCCTAGTACTGGTCGTAACTTCAACAGATTTTTAGAGATTTTCGCGGGATAAGGATTACCTGTCCCACGACTGGTCTTGGGTACCCTACGACCGGTCATGGGTACCCTACGACCGGTCATGGGTCACCTACGACTGGTCGTCTACGACCCCCAGATTAGTTGCTGGAGTTCGAGTCGTAGGGCTAAGACCGGTCGAAGGACGATTCGTACAGCTCACAGGACTGGCCATAGGATGTCCAGGACTGGCCGTAGGACAATCAGAAAATTTTAAAAATCTTCAACAACCTATGACTGGTCCTGAAAAACTTAAGACTATTCGTAGCAGACCTAGGATTGGTCTTGAAGTCCCTAGGACTGGTCTTAGAACAGCCCGTAGAAGCATATTTAAAACATACGAATTATGTATCCAGAATGACCTACAATAAAGCCCAACCTAAAGTCAATCTTAGGTCAAACAAACCTTGAAAGTGAGATGAACATTGATAGTCTGTATTCTCAGATGACCCTTAAGAGAAGCTTGAGAATTTACGAATCTTGTTGTATGCCTTCTCGAGCTTGAACCTTTCTTGACTTGATAAAGTCTTCTTTTATTCTTGTACTTGTTAAAATCTTGAACATGCATACTTGAAGTCTTCTATTCTTGTATACTTCATCCATGACTAGACTTGAAGCTTTCTTCATTTAAGTTCTTGTCTTGAAATACGATGTCTTGAAGCAATGAATAGTCTCAAACATGAAACACAAGATGTACAAGACATATATATATATATATATATATATATATATATATATATATATATATATATATATATATATATATATATATATATGGTTTTGTCACCACGAAATTTGACAACCAAAGGGATATGAAATCATAGCACTTACAATCTCCCCCTTTGTCAAATTTGTGACAAAACACACATCATACAGATAAGAGCAAAATATGCTCCCCTGAGAGAAAAAAAAAATGGAAACATTAAGCAAAGTACAAGTTATCCACATTTCATATTATCAATCCACATATACTCCTGAATCAATCAATCCATACAAATTACTCCCCCTATCCATACTACTCCCCTTTACCATACTATTCTCCCTTTTTGTCACAAAATGATATGGAAAAGTCACAATAGGAAAGAGAACAACAACATAGAAAGTAATAAAAAGCAGATAATGAGAAAGGAATATGGAAAGAAATATCATATCTCAAAATATAAATTCAGAATTATCAAGCCATAACCAAGTTAATACAATATCCAAAATAAAAGATAAGATAATGTTATACAATTCAAAAGATAATCTGCCTAATCAGATCTAGAGGAGGGAGTAGGGATAGTAGGATCAATCTGGTGCAAGCCCCTATTAATGCGATGAAGATATTTTTGCATATATTTAAACTACATATCGTGGGCTATACTCATGTTATCAACCTTCTCCTCCAATGCACAAAGGCGTGCATCAAACTAGATGGATCGTAATCAGGATCATTTGACGAATCAGCTTCTATCTCATCAAATAACTCATCCATATTAACATCCTGTTGAGGAAGATCTCCAGCTTTCCCTTCATTTCTGGCTTCACCACCATCACCACTAACACCACCTTCATCAACTTGGCCAGGAAGCAAATCCAACTTCATCTTATTTAAATTTGTATTGTTGAATAAAAGATGATGAATGGGTGCTTCATTAACAGGTGTATCAAGAAGCATATGAGTGGCTAACACAGTCATAAGATAACCAAACAGAATATCACTATCACCTGGATGGAGTCGAAACTGTATGATAAAATGACAGATCAATGAAGGTAGACAAACCATAGTTCCAGAAGCAATGGAATGCAATACACGGACCATGAAAGCAGTCAACTTGGTTTTATTACCAGACCGAGGATACAGATTTGAAATGAATATATGGTATAAAGCTCTATATCTGGGTAACAAGTATTTTGAAGGGAGTGCATTCCCTTTGTGTGTCCATTACACATTAATTTTGCATAGGTCTCTTGTCAACATATGTTTTTCCGATTTAGATGGTTTGTCGTATAGAGTATGAATCAGAATACCTTCATCTTTGACGGGTATATCCATAATGTCCGATATCAAATGTCGGTCTACAAGAAATTTACCTTCTCTGGTAGCAATTGAAAAAGTTAAGTTGTCAAGGGAGAATTCTGAGATACATGCAACCATTGATTGTGCAATAGACTAGTATGCAGGCCCATCCCAAAGTAAAATGTTAGCCCAGCCAATAGATTCAAGGAGAGGAATGATACATATGGTGCAACATGATTGAGATCAACGGGACACTCAACGATAATATTATAGACACGTAAATCCCGTACATCTTGAGGATCATCTTCGGGTGATCCAAGGTGCCGTTTTGTTATCAGTATAGATCTAGATGAGGATGGACCACGGGATATTTTCTTCTTCCCTCTAGCATCCATCTTCAACAAGATATACTAAGAGCAAGAGAAATGCACAAAAAGAAGGATGAATTTTCTCTAGATCAGTAATTTGAGAAGTAACCCTTGAAAAAAACCCAACAAAAAGATGAAATCAAGCTACACAATGATCAAATTAAAGCATACAGAGCATGAAACTCCAAGAAAAATGAAGAAATAGGACTAACCTTGAAGAAATATAAGAAATCCTATGACTGGTCGAGCCACAACTCGTCGTAGGTTGGAGTGAAAATGAAGAAGAAGGAGATTTTTTCTAAATTATATCATGTTCACGAGCTCCACGACCAGTCGAGTGCTGTGTACGACTAGTCGTACCACGACTGGTCGTGTACAGCTACGACTGGTCGAGCATTGACCAAAAATACATATTTAATGTAAAAAATTGAAATATCAACATATATAATACCAAATATAATACACTATGATACATGAAAGCAGGAATACTCAATGTAAAATGCACATACCAAGATCAAATTTTAATTTATTAAACCTGCTTTTGTCGAGCAATTTAGTAAATATATTAGCAAGTTGAATTTTGGTTGGTATATATTCCAAGGAAATAACTTTTTCTTCAACCAACTCACGAATGTAATGATACTTAATGTCAATGTGCTTAGTACGTGAATGCTGGATTGAATTTTTAAAAATATTTATAGCACTGGATGTAAGGCCCACCCCCACAGCACATGATATTGTCCGCTTTGCCCGGTGGGCTCACGACTTTAAAACGCGTCATGTTTGTTAAGGAAGGAACCCCACATATAACCACCACAACTCTAGACAACTCTTCCGATGTGGGACAAGTTACGCTACAGTCAACTGCAACAGTAGCTCGCCCAACACAGTAGCCTGTCAGCCACACAGTAGCCTGCCAGTCTTCCTTGGGGCCCGCCCACATGTGCGCCCGCCCACATGTGCCCGCCCACATGAAGCAATGACCGGGGCGTCACATTATCCCCCACCGAGGGCAGAGCCATCCTCGGCTCTGATACCATTTGTAAGGCCCACCCCCACAGCACATGATATTGTCCGCTTTGCCCGGTGGGCTCACAGCTTTAAAACGCGTCATGTTTGTTAAGGGAGGAACCCCACATATAACCACCACAACTCTAGACAACTCTTCCGATGTGGAACAAGTTACGCTACAGTCAACTGCAACAGTAGCTCGCCCAACACAGTAGCCTGTCAGCCACACACTGCCTGTCAGCCTTCCTTGGGGACCGCCCACATGTGCCCGCCCACATGAAAACGTCGTGGACGCCAGACAACTGTGCTGGCAAGGCAAGCCGATAGGCCACGGCGCCAACGCGCCCAGTGATCTCAAAAGGTCCTATGAATCTCGGGACAAGCTTGCCCTTTGCTCCAAATCGAACTACGCCCTTCATGGGCGAGACCTTGAGATACACATGGTCCCCTACATCAAACTCCAAGGGACGACGCCGACGATCAGCAGAACTCTTCTGTCGACTCTGAGCTGTGTGCATCCTCTGCCTGATGATATCAATAGCCTCTGAAGTCTCCTGCACAAGCTCGGGACCTAGGAGACGACGCTCTCCAACCTCGGTCCAGCAACTCGGTGATCTGCATGGTCTGACATATAGTGCCTCAAAAGGAGCCATGTCGATGATCGCCTGATAGCTATTATTGTACGCGAAGTCAGCCAATCGCAGATGCTCATCCCATCTACCCCCAAAATCAATCGCACAAGCCCGAATCATATCCTCAAGGATCTGGTTGACCCTCTCGGTCTGGCCATCGATCTACGGATGGTACGCGGTGCTGAGCTGCAAATCAGTCCCCATCGCACGCTGGAAGCTCCCCTAAAACTGAGACGTGAACCTCGAGTCTCGGTCAGAAACGATCGAGACTGGAACGCCATGCAGTCTCACAATCTCCTCGATGAATAGTCTCGCAAGCCGGTCCATAGACCAAGTCGCACGTATCGTAAGAAAATGTGCCGACTTCATCAGACGATCCATAACAATCCAAATGGTGTCATGACCGCGCCGAGTCCTCGGTAAATCCATAATGAAATCAGTCGACACGTGCTCCCACTTCCACATTGGGATGCTCAACGGCTACAATAGAGCAGGAGGTCTCTGATAATCGGCCTTGACACGCTGGCACGTGTCACACTCGGCCACAAAACTGGCGATTTGGTGCTTCATTCCCGCCCAAAAATACTGTCGCCTCATATCACGGTACATCTTCGTCAAGCCCATGTGGATAGAAAATCGCAATCGATGTGCCTCAGTCATAAGATTTCTGCGTAACTCTGGAATATCTGGGACACATAATCGGCCTCTGAAACGAAGTCCACCATCTGTACCGATCTACCAATCAGCCTGACCCTCAGATGCCGCCTCAGCCATATAACTGTGCAACGACTCATCAGCCTGCTGAGCCTCAATCACCCTAGCGACAAGAGAGGGTTGAATCGACAGGCTCGATAACTGTACAATGGAAGACTGCAGGCCGAACTCAAAATCATACGCTGCGATATTCTCAAGCATCCGCCACTCTCAAATCATCATGTGCACCACTAAGCCTTGTGGCTGACGGCTGAGGGCATCTGCCACCACATTCGCCTTGCCCGGGTGGTACTGGAGGTCAAAATCATAGTCCTTCAGGAGCTCCATCCAGCGCCTCTGTCTCATATTCAACTCAGACTACGAGAAGAGGTACTTCAAGCTCTTGTGATTAGAGAAGAGCTCGAACCTGACCCCATAAAGATAGTGCCTCCACACCTTCAGTGCGAAGACAACTGCAGCCAGCTCCAGATCATGTGTAAGATAGTTCAGCTCATGGACCTTGAGCTGACGAGACGCAAAGGCCACTGGTCTCCCGTGCTGCATCAGGACAGCACCCAAACCGATATGCGAGGCATCAGTGAATACAATAAAGCCGTCACTCCCAGAGGGAAGAGTGAGGACAGGAGCGGACGTCGGACGGTCCTTCAACTCCATAAATGCTCGCTCGCATGCGTCACTCCAAATAAACTCTGCGCCCTTCCGAGTCAACCTGGTCAGAGGGGCTGCAATACGAGAAAAGCCCTCGATGAAATGTCGGTAATAGCCCGCCAAACTAAAGAAACTATGGATCTCTGTCGCAGTCGTGGGCTGGCCCCACAGACGCACTGCCTCGACCTTCGAGGGGTCCACTGCGACACCCTCCCTCGTCATCACGTGACCGAGGAACTTCACCTCCTCCTGCCAGAACTCACACTTCTCCAGCTTCGCATACAGCTGGTGTGCGCGGAGGGTCTGTAAAGTAATCTCCAAGTGCTGCTCATGCTCCTCACGGGTCCTCGAGTAGATTAGAATGTTGTCGATGAAGACTACAATAAACTGATCCAGATATGGGCGGAAGACCTCGTTCATCAGCTGCATGAAGACCGCGGGTGCATTGGTCAGTCCGAAGGACATGACCTGAAACTCAAAATGACCGTAACGCGTCCTTAATGCTGTCTTCAGAATGTCCTCATCTCGGACCCTAATCTGATGATAACCGGAACGCAGGTCAATCTTCGAAAAGAACTGTGCACCCTACAGCTGGTCAAACAAATCATCAATCCTAGGGAGCGGGTACTTGTTCATGATTGTGACTTTGTTGAGCTCGCGATAGTGAACGCAGAGCCTCAATGAGCCATCCTTCTTCTTCACGAAGAGTACCGGCGCTCCCCACGGAGAACTGCTCGGACGGATAAAACCCAACTCTCGCAACTCGTCCAACTGCTTCTGCAGTTCCCGTAACTCTAACGGTGCCATACGATACGGGGCCTTCGAAATAGGCACGGTACTGGGCATGAGATCAATCTGGAACTTGGTGAGTCGATGAGGCGGTAATCTCGGAATCTCCTAAAATACATCGGGGAAATCGCATACTACGGACAAATGGTCGATGCAAGCGGCAACAGGCTCCTCTATGGCGCAAGACATCAAACAAGACAACCGCTCTCCTCTGGCCTCTACAACGAACTGAAACTGTGGCACACCGGGTATACAGAACGTGACGGTCGTAGCGGCGCAGTCCAATATAGCATAGTACTCGGTGAGCCAATCCATGCCCAGGATGACGTTGAACTCAGACATCGGCAAAACAAACAAATCAGCAGGCAGAAAGGTATCCCCAACTAGAACTGGGCAAGCCGAGCAAAATCATCCCAACACTGCAGTCCTCCCCAAGGGAGTTGATACTAATAGGCTCTCATCAGCAGACTCCAACGGTAAGCCAGCCGATCGACAGAAGCTCTCAGCCACAAAAGAATGCGATGCGCCAGAATCAAACAGTACACGTGCAATGCATGCAGAAACTGGCAGTATACCCTCAACTACACCTCCAGATGACTGCGGATCCTGCCGAGCCGCACAGAATCTAGCCTGAGCTGGCTAGGGAGGTGCATGTCCCCTCTGAACGTGCTGCTGCTGCTGCTGGGGTCGCTGAGGCGGTCGAAACTGCTGCCTCTGCTGTTGTGGCCTCTGAGGCTGGTAATGATGCTGATGCTGCTGCTGAGGTGGCCTCGGTGGTGGAGGCTACTGTCGCTGCTTGTGTGGGGGTCTCTGCTGCTGCGGTGGAGGTCTCTGCTGCTGTGGACCTCTCTTCTGCTACTGGGGGCTGGGACACTCCCATGAACGGTGTCACGTCGCACCGCACCTGAAGCAAGTGCCGGTGAACTGCCTCTGAGGTGGTGGTGGAGGTGCTACTGGTGCTGATGGTGCTTGGAAAGCTGGGCGACCTGTACGCCTCTACTGCTGTGGTCGACGCTGCTGGAAATCACTGGAAGAAGCCTGCCTCTTCCGGTCTCTCCTCTGACCACGATCAGACTGAGAACCGGCCCACTCAGTCTCGTAAATCTGAGCTCTCTGTACCACTGCCTGGAAGGTAGGGAGCTCATGCCCAATAACACACCTCGAAGGCCGTAACGTAAGCCGTGCTCGAAACGGCGGGCCTTCCGCCCCTCGTCATCAACCATGTACGGTGCGAATCTCAATATAGCCATAAAATGAGCTGCGTACTGCGCCACAGTCATGTCTCCCTGCACCAGAGTCTCAAACTCTAAAGCTCGCTGACGACGGATATGGTCGGGGAAATACTGCTCCTCGAATCGATCAACAAAGTCCTCCCATGTCCAGATATACTCCGGTCCGACAACACGGGTAATAGAGGTCCACCAATGCTCGGCCTCACCCTGGAAGAGAAATACAGCTAACCGGATGCGCTGCTCGGTCGTACATGACATGGTATCGAAAATCTTCTCCACATCGGAGCGCCATCTCTCTGCTGCAGTCGGATCTGGCTCGCCAAGGAAACGTGGGGGATCAAGCCATCTGAACTCACGAAGTAAGGCGCTCGCGTGCTCCTGCTCTGCCTGAGCTGGTGAAACAGCTGGGCGTCTGCCCTGTCCCTATAGTGCGGCTGTCACAGCCTGTAACATCTGCTGTAACTAAGAGGTACTAACAGTCACAGTCGGCTCCTCATCGGCCTTAGGTGGAGGAATGTCATCCTCAGGGAAAGAAGCAGGGATCTCTGAGGGTGAAATGGGAGACGCAGGTGGTAAAGATGGAGCCTCCGATGGCGAAGCAGAATCCTCCGGTGGTGGTGCGGGAGTCGATCAGTTAACTCTCCCAGGTGCCATGTCCTACAGGAAAGAGCGAGACGCCTATCAACTTCAAAACTCTCGAACGTATGCACGTTAACGGTCTGGATTGGAAGGTCGTGAAGCTATCCAAACTTCGGGACTTAGCCATTCTTCATTCATAGCAGACATGTAATGTTGTTCTCAGTTATTCCCAAGTTATGCTCTGATACCAACTTCTGTCACGCCCCAAACTCGGAGACCGGGCTCACAAAATTCTCGATCGCTGAATCCGGCGCCGACAGCCTCCGTAGAACCCCATTCTCGGCTCCTAGCTCCCATTCGCCAGGTTCCGATCCTGGGATGCTATGAGGAGGATTTTAAATGTCAGTTTGATTCGTAATAAGCATAACCAAAGGCATAACCCACAAACAACAACCAAGTACTCCATTACATTTTCACTATGATCAAAAACTTTACAAGTACAGTGAGCATAAAGGGAAATACAATGGTAAAGAACAAAAACTCCAAAATGCTTTGCAACGTGCTCCTTCCTCAGCACTGCTGCGATCCAACGTCACCTGCACGCAAAGGTCGTGCATAAGCTTATAGAAAGCTTAGAGGGTGGTGAAAGTGTGTGCGTAAGGTAGTAATATGAACATGCAAAGTCAGAGAAATGCGGAATATGTAGATGGATCCATAATATCATGAGCCGTACCAAGGCTATGCGATGCAAGACATGAATGGTATCGGCCATCCCAAGGCCATGCGATGTGCAATGCAACTCAAGCATACAGATCCTCATCTATGTCCACACATCAATACAGCTCAAATATGGAATATCACCGGGGTCTAGTACACTCTAAACCAGATTTCCGCCACATCGCGCGCAATAAGGTAAGTGGAAGAGACCACACTATCCATCTACCAATATCGGGCGTGACTCGTCGATAGCGGACCCATTCCTCGAGCTGGTCAGACTCAGCCTAGCATTACCCCCTGCACTCGGGCGGGTAAGGCCGCACCCCCTTCCAACCGACCACGACACAGTGGAGAGCGTAACCGTCTGGTAATCGGCACTCAACGCTCATCTACCCACTCGGTCTAGACGTTGGAGTAACCTCTTGGTACCATAAGGGTTTAGGGACTTTCACCCAGGGATATCTATAATACCCCATGTAGAACAAGATTTTTGGTATCCAATCCTGCCAACCACAATGCGTCTGTGGAGGCTACAGCCCTGATGTCGCTAGGGCGTACAATAACCATGTCACACAAATGCGAAATGCATGATTCACGCTATCCAATCATGCAACAAATCCTGCGCATATCATGCGTTCATGTAGGGCAACACCGCCTAATCGGGAGCCCATAAACAACCTGCCCGAAGGCAAATGCTATGATCAGACAATTCTCACGTCAAGCATACATATGATGCGTATGATCATGAGTCATGGAACTGTATTAAACATGTTATAAAAAAATGAACTATCCTACAATGCAGATGGACCTGGACGGTCTAAACACAGCAAGTGCGGCCCAACAATGGGCCCTAAGGAGAGTCGTAATGTGGACATCCAACCAACATTACACTCGTAATGTGGATGTTAAACCAACATTGCTCCCAAGGCACGATCTTTGTAAACATCGGTACTTAGTCTGTAAGGGATTTACACATTGCAATGGACCGTAGGTTCTCCCCATTGGACCTTACATATATATCAAGTGGGCCATATCTTATGGGCCTTCAATTCGTCAGATGGGCCAAATAAATGGGTCATACCAATGGGTCTTATGTGCATTGCAATGGGTCAAAATCCGTGGGCCTTGGATTGCATCAAATGAGCTTAGTCTCATGCGTCTAATATGTGACCAATGGGCCACACCAATCGGGTCCCACATGTGGATCAAGTGGGCCTCAACCTATAGATCTAATTGAGTCAAATGGGCCTAAACCCCCAGGCCATAATCAAATAAAGTGGGCCTAACTCATGGGTCTCAAATACATCCAATGGGCCTAATCCCATTGACCCTTTTTATAATCAAATGGGTTTAGTCCCATGGGCCCTACAATGTATCAAATGGGTCCACTTCCATGGGATTTAAGAATGCAACAGATGGGTCCAATTTCATGGGCCCTGGAATACTTCAAAAGGGCCTACTCTTATGGACTTAGAACATAACAAGTGGGCCTAAACCCATAGGCTTTACATATATCGAGTGGGCCCATGTTCTTAGGCCTTAAATGAGTCAAATGGGCTTAGCCCATAAGCATTTCTCAAATCAAATGGGTCTAGCCCATAGGCCTGTTACAAATCAATGGATGGACGGTATGGATGCCTCACATGCATCAAGGGTGGGTCCCACTGTCCAGTGGACAGTGCGGATATATCACATACATCACACAGGGCCCCACCGTCCGCTGGACGGTGGGGGCAACACGTGCGTCAGGTGGGTGCCACCGTCCACCTGGACGGTGGACTACAACACATACAACTTCGTGGGTCCCATGTGGGGCCCACCCTGAAATGTTTAGAAGCCATCCGACCCGTTCATAAGGTCGCTCGAACCTGGATGAAGGAAAAACATAAATTTCAGCTCGATCCAAAACTTCTGTGGGCTCCAAAAACCTTTCAATGGTAGAATTTAATTCACACTGTTTCACGTGGTGTGGGCCACCTGAGTTTTGGATCTGTCTCATTTTTGGAGGAGGGCGACTTTAGGGGGTGGCCCATCCGATGAACGGGTTGGAGTACAAATAAACATCACAGTGGGGCCCACGTGCAGGGCCGTGGGTGGCCAACGGCCGCCCACCCGTCTCACTGGCTGTACGCAGGCGCGTGCAGCCCTGCTGCGCTGACGTGAAGGCAGAGCCCTGCCTCTTTCCAAAAACCAAAAAAAGTGATTTTTCTGTAATTTTTCGTACATGGGGCCCGTTAAAATGAAATCCACCCCGGCCATTGCGTTCAGTGGCTCGAGGCCGTCCAAATGAGTCCAGAGTTTGAATTTTTTTGATGTTCGGAAGTGAAATAAAATAAGAAAATAGAGTTTGAATGGTGAGGGTGCGATCTTTGACGCTATGGCCCACCAGGTCTTCCATTCAATCTCATTTTCTGGCTCAACGCCTAAAATGAGATGGTGAAAGGGATGGACGGCTTGGATTAGCGCAATACATCAGGGTGGGGCCTATGCAAGTGGGCCACCCCAAAAGTACCATTTCCCTTTCCTTTTTTTTTTTTCCTTTTTCATACAGGGACGTCCAGTGTCCTGATTAGGTGGAGTCCTGATTAGGTGGGCCACCACAGATGGATGGTGTATTTCAACATTTAAGGTGGGCCCCACTTGAATAAAAATAATTCCATCAAGGTGGGGTCCATTCAAGTGGGCCACAATCCTATAGCATAAAAATAAAATAAAATAAAATAAAATAAAATAAAAGTAATAAAAGAGAGAGAGAGACATGGAGAATGGGACACGGCTTGTGATGGAGGGACCCCATCATTATGGGCCCTCCCTTGCAAGAAACTATACAACAAACAGACTCCTTTGAACATGGGATCATCGAAAATGTAAATCAACGGTGGAGATCCATTCCCCACCGATATGGACGGTCTAGATGACCTTTCTAAATGAAATAAACATCATGATGGGGTCCATGAAGAATGGCCCCATCATGGAATGATCATGATGATCCAAGTGGGCCATCGGCCTTATCTTAGGGTCCCAAGTGAGATCCACACCATTGATCGGTGGGCCTCACTTGGTCCACCATAAAAATAAGAAAAACTATCCTATAGAGGCACCCACCGTCCGATCTTCTTACTCCTAGAGGTTCCTTGGCACCTTAGCTTCAACTTCAATGGTTAAGATGAAGAATGGAGGGTTGAGATGGGAGATGATGGGGTAGGAAGGTGGGCCACTTGGAGCTTAGGAAGAGAGGGAGAATTCCATACGTATGGATCTTGGAATTTTTGTTGCTTGAAAATTTTGAAATGAGAAAGAGAGAAAAAGAGAGAGTGATGAAAAGGGAGAGAGAGAGAGTGATGGATGGATGTGGTGAGTGATGTTTGTGTAAGAAAAACTTGACTTTTGAGGCTTTTGTGTAAGAGAGGTATGGGTGGTGTAAGAAAAGCTTGACTTTTGTGGCTTTTTGTGTAAGAGAGGTATGGGAGATGAAGACTTTTGTGGTTGCTTGGAAAAAGGGATGGAAGTGATGTGTACTTGACATGTGATGGATTGATAGGTGATTGATTGATGGGATTGATGTGATTGATGTGACACATTGTAAAGATTCCCTTAGTTTTCGCAACGCGCGGCATTTTCTCGCACCGAACGTTGGCCCATATCTCTTGACCAGGGTATCGCCTCGGCGCGCGAGTCGCGGTATCGGAACCGCAACAACGGCGTGGTCGCTATGGTATTGGTCTCGGGTTGAGTCGACTCAGGTTGTAGGCATATGAATCAGGGTCGCGTGTCGATATTGGTTAAGGGTCGAAGGTTGCCGGAATTCGACCGGTAAGACCGCGGAAGTGTACGGACCAAGATACGGGTCTTACACTGGAATTATCACAATGTAAGATCATTGAATCTTGATTAATTCCATAATCACTTAGCATGCGTTTCATCTAAATTAGTTGAATACATCCATATCCAGCTGCAATATACTCAGCCTCAGTAGTGGAGAGCGATATTGAGCTTTACTTCTTGCTGAACTAAGAAACTAAGCAATTTCCAATGTAAAAATAATCACCACTGGTGGATTTTCTATCATCGATATTACCGGTCCAATCAGCATCTGAGTACCAGACTAATTGAACACTAGTATCGAAAGGATACCAAAGACCTAGATTTATAGTACTTGTGACATATCTAATAATCCGTTTAACAGCAGTAAGATGTGATTCCTTAGGATTAGACTGATATCTCGCACAAATACCAACACTAAACACGATATCAGGTCTACTTGTAGTTAGATACAACAAACTACCAATCATACTACGATACAGTTTAGGATCTATATCTTTACCCGTAGAGTCTTTTGAGAGTCTTAACGTTATACTCAAAAAAGGAGTATCAAAGTTCTTACCATTCTCAAATCCAAACCTTTTAACCAAGTTTGAAGCATATTTGATCTGGGAAATGAAAATTCCATCAAGTTGTTGTTTTACTTGCAACCCTAGGAAATAGTTTAGTTCACCAACCATGCTCATTTCGAACCTTGATTTCATAAGATCTGCAAACTCAATAGACATGTTAGTACACGTTGATCCATAAATAATATCGTCAACATAAATTTGAACCATCAAAATATCATTGTTATGCTTCTTAACAAAGAGCGTCTTATCGACACTTCTTACATGAAAGCTATAACTAAGTAAGAATTTAGTTAATTTCTCATAGCATGCCCTGGGCGCTTGTTTTAGACCATAGAGAGCCTTTTTGAGACGAAATACATGGTCAAATAACTTGGGGTCTTCAAACCCTGAAGGTTGTTCAACATACACCTCTTCATGTAAATCGCCATTCAAGAAGGCACTCTTTACATCCATCTGATAAATCTTAAATTTTTTAAAGCATGCAATGGAAATAAAAAGTCTGATTGATTCAAGGCGAGCGACTGGAGCAAAGGTTTCATCGTAATCGATGCCTTCAATCTGAGTGTACCCTTGTACAACCAGTCTAGCCTTGTTTCGTATTATATTTTCAAGTTCATCAGACTTATTTTTAAAGATTCATTTTGTTCCGATAATGTGTTTATCTTTAGGTCTAGGAACAAGATACCAGACATCATTACGAACAAATTGATTAAGTTCATCCTGCATAGCAACTATCCAATTTTCGTCAGAAAGTGCTTCTTTCACATTAACTGATTCTATTTGGGATGTAAAACAAACATAATTACATATGTTCTCAAGTTGTTTGTGAGTACGAACTCCAGTGAGAAGGTTTCTAAGAATTTGATTGGTTGGATGATCTTTGACAGTCCTTGGATCAGATTCTTTTTTACTTGATGAGGTATCTTAATTGTCGAAAATAAGAACTTCATCATCATCTGACCTCGGGGCTGGTGTATTCAAATGATCATCAATGACCACATTGATGGACTCTTGAATCACACCAGTTCTCTTATTTAGAACTCTATAAGCTCGACTGTTCAAAGAATAACCAAGAAAAATACCTTCATCACTCTTCGTATCAAACTTTTTCAAATTTTCACGATCTCGTAAAATATAACATTTGCTGCCAAAAACTCAAAAGTGTTTGACATTAGGTTTCTTTTCAAACCATAATTCATAAGCAGTCTTATTATCAGATTTACTGGTATAAACCCGATTAATAATATAGCATGTGGTATTGACTGCTTCAGCCCAAAGATTTCTAGAGAGCTTCATGCTATTCAACATAACATTAGCCATATCCTGAAGCACTCTATTTTTTCTTTCAACTATACCATTTTGTTGTGGTGTTTTGGGTGCAGAGAATTCATGCGATATTCCCTGATCGCTACAGAATTTCTCAAAACTACTATTTTCGAATTCGGATCCATGATCACTATGGATCTTACTAACATGAGAACCTTTCTCATTTTGGATTCATTTAATGACCTTTTTCACTTCATCCAGGGTTTCAGTTTTGTCTTTTAAGAACGATACCCAAGTGAATCTAGTATAGTCATCTACGATAACCAAGTGTATTTTTTGCCTCCTCGACTCTCTGTTCTGGTTGGTCCAATAAGATCCATGTGGAGAAGCTCGAGTGTTCTAGATGTGGTATTGGAATTCACTTTCTTGTGAGAGCTCCTAGTCTATTTTCCCAACTGGCATTCACCACATTATTTGTCTACTTTTTGCAATTTGGGTAGACCTCTAATTAGTTCTCTTTTGCTCAATCTAAATAAGTTCCGATAGTGTGCATGTCCAAGGCATTTATGCCATAATTCAGTCTCATCGGTATGGACCATATAACACGATTGAGTAGATGAGCTTGCATCACTAACGATGTAGTAGTTTTCAGAAGTTCTGCGACCAATTAATATAACAGAACCCTTTTTATTAACTATCTCACAACCTTGATTAGAAAACTTCACACTATGGTTTTTATCGCATATCTGAGAAATGCTTAGTAGGTTGTGTTTCAAGCTCTCAACATATAAAACATTCTTAAATAAGGGAAGGTTATAAAGATGAACCGTACCTTGGCCAAATGTGACTGACCCGTCAGTCATATCTTTTAGATCGATGAATAAAGCCTTGTCTTCTGTCACATGCCTGGAGCAACCACTATCTAGGTACCACTTTGAATGACTTGTAGCTTTGAAAGCAGTGTGGGCAACCAAGCAGGCAACTTTAGGAACCTATTTCAGAATTATTTTGGGTTTATGAGTATAGATGGTCTTTTTCAGTCTGTTATTATAAGAGAGACCTATAGAGTTAGACTTTAATAGCTCCTTAAGTAGATCAATTATTTTTTCAGCCAATGGATTTCGGTTTTGAAAATCAAAGTTGACATGGCTACCTTTAGGTTTTTGAAAAGTCCTAAAATTTTTTAAAAAACCTTGATAAGTATTCTTTTCTTTTGAAATTGAAGACTCTCCTTTTACAAATTTAGGAGCAATATTCTTTTGTTTAGAAAATGTATTCTTATTATAGCCCAACTCGGATCAATCGCCAGATTTTCTTGATCCGGACAATAATTTTTCCAATTTAGGATCACCTTGGGCATATTTTCATGTGTCTTTCAAACTCAAAAGAGAAGATACCTCATTTTTTAGTTTCTCATTTTCGGATCTCAAATCTTCAATTTTGGAGGTTTTGAAATCTAAATCACATTTGGTCTTTTCAAAAGAATCAAAAATATGAGACTTTTCTAAAACGCGAGACTCATAATCTGCTTTAAGCTTAGAAAATTTTTCTTTTTGTAACTTAAGTGTCACGCCCCAAACCCGAAAATCAGATTCACAAGAATCCCGATTGCCGAATCCGGTGCCGACAGCCTTCATAGTACCCCATTCTCGGCTCCTAGCGTTCACACGCCAGATTCTGATCCTGGGGTCCTACAAGGAGGATTTCTTTTTTTTTATATACATTTAACTCGTAATAAGCATAACCACAAGATTACCAAAATTACAAAAGCAACATCATCATTACATATCCACTAATATAATCATTCGAGAACAATGCTGAGGGGAAAACACATAAATCGAAAATCAAGCTCCAGAAGACCGCTGCACGCTCCAAGCTCAACACGGCCACAACCTAACATCACCTGCACGCATCTATCATGTATAAGCTTATAGAAAGCTTAGAGGGTGATGTAAGTGTGTGCACAAAATAAGTGTCAAGTATTTAATACAATACCATCATCATACAATACCGAAATTACTGATAATTCACAAATCGTACATTATCGGAATAAACTAAAATACTGATAAGATCATAAATCATACAATGACAGAGTAAGCGAAAGTATGGATAAGTTCATAAGTCAATCAATTATCAGAATATGTAATATAAAACAGCTATGCACTAAGGAGTCATAAAGAGTCAAATATCAGATGCTAAGGATGTAATGCAATATACAAATCCTGCTAAGTCTGTCTAGGCCATATAAGTACAGAAATATAGCAACCCAAAATGCCATATGCCTGTGGATGTAATGTAATATGCGATGCGAATGAAATGACCATGCTGGAGTGTGAAGTCGGGATGATAGTACGTAGTATCGCAGGCTACGGGGTCCACCACAAGGACTTCTATCCAAACCAGTCCCATACCTAAATTTGGATAGTCAGACTCAATGTGGTAGACTCCTGATCTCAGGTTAGTAGCGCGTCCAATTGAAATTCTTGCCATAACGAAGGTACACAACAATTAGTTGCCCACCACCAGCCCGAGTGGATAGTGAATGAATGAATGAATGAATGAGCATACAATTCATACTCAATAAGTCCACATATCAGTACAGTTCCTCTTTGAAAAATCACCAGGGTCTAGTACACTCTAACCAGATCGCCACCCCATCGAGCGCAACAAGGTGAGTGGAAGAGACCTCACTATCTACCTGCCAATATCAGGCCCGACTCGTCAATAGAGGACTCATTCCTCGAGCTGGTCAAACTCAGCCTAGCATTGTCCCCTCCTCTGGGTAGGTAAGGCCGCACCCCCTTCCAACCGACCACGACATAGTGGAGAGCGCAGCCATCTAGTAATCGGCACTCGGCGCTCATCTACCCACTCGATTAGACGTTGGAGCAACCTCTGGAACCAAGAGGGTTTAGGGACTTTTACCCAGAGATATCTATAACACCCCACGTAGAACAGATTTTCGGTGTCCCATCTGGCCATCCACGATATGTCTGTGGAGGCTACGACCCTAATGTCGCTAGGGCATACAATAATCACAGCACACAATACAAGATGCATGAGTCATACAATCCAGTCATGTATCAATCCTACACAAACCATCCGCCTATCAGGGAGTCTCATAACAACCAGCACTATAACATATGCAATGGTCAATTATATCTCCTAACAGACATACAGATGATGCGTATGGGCATGGATCATGATGTTATGCAGTCACATACTCATAATTGGTATCAATAACCGGCACCAACAATCGGCGTTGACAATGTGGACATCTAACCAACATTACCCCAAAGAGTGACCCTCATAGATCCAAACATATAATGGGCCCACGGGCTCACACAAGGGCTTAATATACAACACAATGGGTCTTACTCAAGGGTTACATATACACAACAGGTGGGCCCTACTCATGGGCCTAAAATACATCACAATGGGCTCCTTTGCCTGACCCTCAAATGCATCACAGTGGGCCTCATCACCTAGGCCTCAATATACATCATATTAGGCCTTAGACACGTACACATCACTTCGGGCCTCAAATACGGGTCGCATGTTCATCACATTGGGCCTCGACAATCAGAATCGGCAATCGACCATGACAATTTAAAATCGGTAATCGGCCTTGATCGATATTAGTCTCGATCGATAATCGGCAATCGGCCTCGATCGATAATCAGCCTTGATCGATAATCGGCAATCGGCCATCAGAATCGATAATCGGCCTCGATCGATAATCGGCAATCGGCCACGACAAATCAGAATCGGTAATCGACCTCGATTGACAATCAGCCTCGATCGATAATCGGCAATCGGCTACGATAAATCAGAATAGGTAATTGGCCTCGATCGATAATCAGTAATCGGCTATGAAAAATCAGAATCGGTAATCGACCTCGATCGATAATCAGCCTCGATCGATAATCGGCAATCGGCCTCGATCGATAATCAGCCTCGATCGATAATCGACAATCGGCCATCAGAATCGGTAATCGACCTCGATCGATAATCAGCCTCGATCGATAATCGACAATCGGCCTCGATCGATAATCGGCAATCGGCCATCAGAATCGGTAATCGGCCTCGATCGATAATCGGCAATCGCCCTCGATCAATAATCGGTGTCGGCCATGGTTATGAAGTTATTCGTCTACAGCGAATGGGGCCCACTTATTTGGGTTAACCCATGAAAAGAATGGCCTACAAGGCCTAAGGGAAAGTCACAATGAGGACATCTAACCATCATTGCTCGTTAATGTGGATGTCAAACTAACATTGCTCCCTAGGAGTGGCCCACATAGGGCCAAACATACCGTGGGCCCGTGGCCTCACACAAAGGCCTAATATACATCACAATGGGTCCCATCATATGGGCCTTAAATACAAGGTAGGTGGGCCGTATCACATGGGCTTTATTTTCATTAAGTGGGCCCTCCATAACATTTATTTTCCATCCAATCGATTCATAAGGTCACATGGACCTGACTTAAGTGGAATATTACATTGATCCAGAGCTTATGTGCAACTAAAAGGGGTTTCAAGGGTAGTCGTTCAATCTCCTCACTGTTCTTGCAGGATGGTCCACTTGATAGTTGGTCAAGATATAACACAACATCATATGGTGGGGTCCACGTCCATATGGTGGGGTCCACGTCCAGGGATAGACAGCCTAGATAAAATACGTACAGTATGGTAGGCCCACATCTAGGCTGGTGGACGGTGTGAGTACATCACATACCTCAAGGTGGGCCCTACCTGTCCAAAAATTCAGATGGACGGTTGGCTGGATTTACAGTACATACATCAACGAGGGCCCCACCCAGCAAAACGTCCCAATGGACGGCTGGATGGAACAGATGAACGGTCGTAGATTCAAAATACATACACCAAGGTAAGCCGCATGGGTGGGCTGTGTAGGTAAAACACTTACATTATGGTGGGCCACTTACTGCCAGTACGTACATCTGGTGAATCCCCACCATCCAAAAACATCTAGACGGTGAGTATACATCATGTACATTAAAGGTGGTCCCACCGTCTAGACCACTGGGCGGTGAGGATGATAAAGTGTATACATCAATGTGGCCCATCTCCACATGTACAACACATGTGGAGTGGGCCATAACAGATGGCAGATGTAGGATATAACACATACCTTACGCTCAGACCCACAGTCACGTGTGAAATTCACACGTGGATGGACGGTTTTGATAAAACACTTACATCACAGTGGATCCCACCATCCTGCCAGACGGTGAGGATGCCACACGTGTCCACATGTGGGGCCCACGCTGGCAGCATGGATAAAAGACATATATTACAGTGGGTCCCGCGTGTGGGGCCCATAAAACTTGCTGACCTAAACATCTCAGCCATATAGCGTACACCAGCCAATCCTTCCAAGCAGGTGAGTCCCACGTGGGGCCCACCATATCCTAAGTACATTAATATATAATTAAATATGATGAGTGTATATAATATAATATATTATTTAATAATATGATTATATATCATATTTTATTTTTTTAAAATCTCCAACATCCAGCCCACCGTCCAGCAAAAATCTCCAACGTCCAGCCCACCGTCCAGCAAACTGGACGGTGCGTATGAAATACATACATTACCATGAGGATCTCACCATCCAGGCCTTTGCACTGGACGATGCAGATCAAGCACGTGCGTCAATGTGTACCCACGTGTGACAGGTAGATGCTGCTAGATCAAAACACACGTGGCCCCCACACGCGAGGACGGAGTGAATAAAATACGTACATTCTGGTGGTGTCCCATGTCCAGGAACTGGACGTGAGGTATTCCACATCCACCGTCCAGATGATGGACGGTCAGGATTGCATGGATATAAAACATACCTCCTGTTAGGGCTCCAAAACCGTCCAGGCACGGACAGCCTGATCTTGAAATCCATGATATATGGTGGTCCCCACCAACTGTAGACGTCAGCAGCAGCTGCTGTTGCTGCTGCCAAAATAAATGCACGACACGGGTGAAACCTCCAAACGGACGAACGATTTAGAAAGAAAAACACCTATCCAGGTGGGTCCCACACCACCGTCCACATGCTGCCAAAACTGATGGACGTTGTGGGGGGGTGGGTATATACGTGCAGCAAGGTGGGGTCCACGTGAGTGGCCCACCATCTGCAGCGTCAAGCTACTATCTGTGTTTACCCTGCACAGTCCAGCAGCGTCTGGACGTCCACTAACTGGACAGTCTGAATGAAAACGGTTGGTCCCATGAAATTTGCTACCGTTAGTGCGGCTGGGACCCACAAATCTTGTTGTCGCCAAGCGCAGCTGAGGATGCTGATCCACCAGAGATGGACGACATGAATCGACACGTGCATTGAGGTGGGTTCACTGATCTGGCAAAATAGACGGACGGTTTTGGATATGCAATGCCAACACCAATGTGTGGCCCACCGTCCAGATCTGTTGGACGGTGTAGGTATAATAATTACATCATGGTGGACCCACATCAGCATGGCCCACCAGTGAATCAAACTGAAACATGTGATTCCCTTAAACCCCGGGCCTGTCAAAGATCCAGCAACAAGGTGGGCTACATTCCAACACCAAAAAAAAGGAGAGAGAGAGAGAATTAGAGAAAAGAGAGGGAGACCGGATGGTGATGGAGGGACCCCGCCACTATGGGCCCCTCCTTGATACAATACACACATCAAGATGGGTCCCACCACATATGGGCCCTCAAATCACGAAATCAACGGGGGAAAAAACATAAAATCACCCACAAAACAAAAGAAAAAGAGAGAAATAAAGAAAGCAAGAAGCACCCACCTCAAGATCTCTTCTTCCTTCTTCCGCCAATGCGATCTAGAGCTTGAATGGATGGACTTCAATGGTTGAGATCGGACTTGGATGGTGGAAATGGAAGGTAGGAAGGTGGGCCACACTAATTTCTCTCCCATAGAAGCCATGGATGGTTGCTTGGAGAGAATGAGGGAGAGGGAGTGAGAAGTGATGGGAGAGAGGGAGGAGTGGTGTGTAAGAGATAAGGTATGGGAAGTATGAGTCTCTTTGACTTTTGGGATAAGAGGAATAGACTAAGCATGGGTTGCTTTAGTTAGTTGGTGGGAGAGGTATGGGTGAGTGATTTGATTGATGTGATTGATGTGATGTTGGGTAGAGATTCTTTTCTCAGGATTTGTAACGTACGGCTTCTTCCTCGCAACGAATGTTCGCCCATAACTCTTGACCAGGGTATCGCCTCGGCGCACGAGTCGCGGCATCGGAACCGCAACGACGGCGCGGTCACTATGGTAAAGGTCTTAGGTTGAGTCGATACGGGTTGACGGCATACGAATCAGGGTCTTGCGCAAATATCGAGTAAGGTTCGAAGGTTGCCGAAATTTGACCGGAAGGACCGCGGAAGCCTACAGAATGGTACGGGCTAGGATATGGGTCTTACATTAAGCTTAACGACAATTTTACAACTCTCCTTATAAAGGGCATTATAAGCATCCTGAAGGTCATCTTCATTATCACAATCACTATTCAGGTTTTCTTCACTAGATATATCATCATTATCTGAAAAAGTGATCTTGGCTAGATTCATAAGGGCTTTAACATCATCGCCCGACTCGGTTTCAGAATCTTCTGATTTAGAAGAGGATTTAGAATTAGACGATTCATCCTAAGTAGCCAACATGCTTTTCCTTTTTGTTTTGTCATTTTAGGACATTTGTTAGCTAAGTGCCCATACTCTTGACAGTTGTAACATTGACTATCTTTCAAAGATTTTCGAGCTCTAGGTTTAGATCGTCTCTTATCAGTTGACTTTTGAAAATTAACTTTTTTCTTGCTTTTGAAAATTTTGTTAAACTTTTTTAGTAAAAGTGTCATATCATCTTCAGAATTTTCTAAATCCAAAGTGCCCTCTTGTGAAATATTTTTAGATGATTTGAGTGCAATCGATTTTCCTTTAGGAGCTTTAAAGGACAACTCGTAGGTTTGTAGTGAACCAACTAGTTCCTCAACCCTCATGGTATCCGTATCACGAAGTTCCTGAATCGCGGTTATTTTAGAATTGAACCGTTCAGGAAATGAGCGTAGTATCTTTGCGCACACTTTACTTTCTGGGATTCTATCACCAAGACCCCACATAGAGTTCACAATGTCATTCAATCTAGTGTAGAAGTCCATAAACATCCCATTCTCCTCCATATGAATTTCTTCAAATTTAGTTGTGAGGAGTTGGACTTTAGATTTCTTGACAATTGATATACCCTCGTGTGTTATTTCTAATACATCCCATGCTTGTTTTGTATTTTCACAAGAGATGATTCTTTTGAATTCATCTGGTGATAATGCACAAGTAATTGCATTTAGTGTTTTTGCATTGGCACTTCTCTCAGTTTTCTGAACTGTGGTCCAATGAAAATAAGCCGTTAGTTTCATTGATTTTGAACCATCAACATCAGTTACTTCAGTGGTAGAAGGGTTTCATTCATTCATTGTGGCCAACCACACACTCTCATCCATGAATTTGAGGAAGATCCTCATCCTGGCTTTCCAACACACTCTCATCCATTAAAGGGTGGTGGCCTAGTGACTGATAAACTATCAAAATTTGACATCTTAATATAGCTTAGATCGTTAGCTCAGGAAATAAATCCAATAAATAAACAATAAGCACGAGCTATTAGGCTCTGATACCACTTGAAAGGGCCTAGCTATATGCCCTAGAGGGGGGGTGAATAGGGCTATGCTAAATAAAACTTATAACAGTGGAATAATAAAATAAAACAATCCACAATGCTGAATTAAAAAGTAAGAAAATAACTTGTAGGAAATTAAACCTAAGTTATTACAACATTCCCTACACTAGCTTGAAATAAAATGATTACAACATTCAACCACAGATACAATCCACAAAACTGAATAAATAAAGGAATGAAAGAATAAAACACATCCACAACACAAAGATATATAGTGGTTCGCCTGTGTGTACACCAACTGTTATCCAACAGCCACACAGAATGCTACTCCACTCCTAATATCCTCACACAGGGGATATTAGTATGCACTATCAAAATAGGTTTCACAGGTTCACCTAAAACCTTCACAATTGTGTCTTTTTATCTCAGGCTTACACAATCCAAAAACTCACATAATCTGAGTTTTCTGGCTCTCCTCAGATAACCAAAACAATGAGATTTTTCTGACAAATTTTAAACAAAACCAAAGCATGTAAATTACACAAATGTAAAATACCTGAATCTCCTTTTGAAGTAGCCCGGTAGAACCAATCGGAGTAGAAGTTCGATTCAACATTCAAAGTCCAATACTCACTTTATGAATAGTTCTACGTCTAATTGATTTTAAATCAAAACGGCTAGTTCTATTTAATTTTGAATCCAAGAAAAAGGAATATCAAAAATTCCTCTTTTCTAATAAGATTGGAATGTAGATCAAAATCAAATACAAAACAAGCTAGCAAAAGGAATATTAAATGAGCATAAAGTAGCTTAAAAATAAACACAAACTTATCTCAGAGTATGGCCTTAAAATTGTTTGAATTGAATTGAATTGAATTGAAAAACTCTGAAATTCGTGCTCTATTTATAGCCTAAAAAATCTCATCTATGACTGGTCTTAGTATCCCTAGGACTGGTCGTAACTTCAACAGATTTTTAAAGATTTTCGCGGGATAAGGATTAGCTGTCCCACGACTGGTCGTGGGCCACCTACGACTGGTCGTAGGACTCCCAGATTAGTTGCTGGAGTTTAAGTTATAGGGCTAAGACCGGTCGAAGGACGAGTCATACACTCACAAGACTGGTCGTAGGATGTCCAGGACTGGCCGTAGGACAACCAGAAAAATCTGAAAATCTTCAACAACCTAGGACTGGTCCTGAAAAACTTAAGACTGGTCGTAGTAGAGATAGAACTGGTCTTGAAGTCCCTAGGACTGGTCTTAGAACGGCCCGTAGAAGCATATTTAAAACATACGAATTATGTATCCAGAATGACCTACAATAAAGCCCAACCTAAGGTCAATCTAAGGTCAAAAAAACCTTGAAAGTGAGATGAACATTGATAGTCTGTACTCTTAGATGACCCTTAAGAGAAGCTTGAGAAATTACGAATCTTGTTGTAGGCCTTCTCGAGTTTGAACCTTTCTTGACTTGATAAAGTCTTCTTCTATTCTTGTACTTATTAGAATCTTGAACATATATACTTGAAGTCTTCTATTCTTGTATACTTCATCCATGACTAGATTTGAAACTTTCTTCATTTAAGTTCTTGTCTTGAAATATGATGTCTTGAAGCAATGAATAGTCTCATACATGAAACACAAGATGTACAAGACATATATATATATATATATATATATATATATATATATATATATATATATATATATATATATAGGTTTTGTCACCACAAAATTTGACAACCAAAGGGATATGAAATCATAACACTTACACAATCACCAAGCACAAAAATGATCGAGCTTGCATTAGACTGATGCGATGGACTACGGAGGATACCGGGTAAACCAACATTGTGTGCAAAGCATCCCGCATAGCTCCAACTACTGTCGATCGTATATGTTCAACTCCAGTTGGTTATATAAGCCTGGGATAGCCTTCCTAAAGTGGGTTATTTGCATATTTAAATAATTTACGAAGCTCGATCCACTGCAACAACACAATTCAATCATCCTAGTATTTCTAAGCATTTAACATCCAAGAATTTTATAATATTAAGAGTTTCATTTTCATGTCATTCAAGAATTTTATCGAGCATGTTATCAATCAAATAACAAATAAATGTATTTAATTATTTTAAAATGTCAAGTAAAAGCTTGGGGTTAGATCTTCACCTTAAAGTCAAAATCTTTAACTCGGATGCAAGCCTAGCGTTGAAAATTTAGAAAAAAAGCTCCACACCCTAATTCATCGACAATTTCATCATTAGTAATATGAATTTTAATATAATTAGGTTTTAACTAAGGGTTAAGAGTTTTACCTAACTTAGTCCGAGCAAATCCCAACTCGATTTAACGAGTCGAGGCTTGGGATTGACATACTATGGCATCCACATAGGGCCATGCCCAAATACGGCTCTCACAATAGCATGAGCTACTCTAAATCAATTTCCAAGACCCCAAGTCCTAGCATGATCAAACCCTAGTATTAGGATTTTCAAGAATTGATGGAAATCAAAGAGGGTTTCCAGTCCTAATAGCTCAAAAAGAGTAGAAAATGAAAGGAAGAGAGTGAAAGACAACTAAGAAACATTTTATCTAAAAATGGATGAAAAATCTATCCCAAACTCATCGGATTTGGCTGTGAAAAGCATGAAACTGAGTGCAAATGAGGGATCTTATAAGATCCGGCAAGTACGATGATTGGACGATGGGATCTAGCACAGAGGTCCACCATTTCCCCCTTCTCTCTCTCTTCCTCTCTTCCTTTTACTCTCCTTGTCCTAGAAAAATTCGTATGGGGAGAGGGTGAGTCCAAATGAGCCCCTTTTATCAAGCTAAATTTGGTGGGAATAGCCCTAATGGCCGTTTTATTCATTATATTAACCCTAGAGGGGGTTGTTTTCGACTTACAGGGCCTCACCAGAGGCCCACTGGCTTATCTACACCATGGGGCAGGTGCCCCACTATGAGATTTACATTTTGTCACAACCGGGTGACAATCAGACGATCCAATTATTTGTGGGGGTCCCACTTAACAGTCATTGATGATCGATCAGGGCCATGACTATACGGATATGTGCAGAAAAATACCATTAACTCACACCTCGAGTTTGGTTGAAACCCAATGGTTGGAAAGTCGTAACTTCGCAAAAGAGCAGATAGCCTAATTCACTTTAAATTTCAAGTTTCTACTTAGGGCATTTGCACATCCCATGCACCTGGCCTTCGTCCCAAGTAGAGAGATTCTAGACATTATCCCGGCTCGACATCCACGATGGACGTCAAGTTCGGTAAGACGGTCGTTATTCTATAATTTCAAGTTTAGTGGCCTACTAATGAGCAGTCTAGAGCTTATTCGGAAGATCAAAGTATTTCTAAAATGAATTAGGCAGCAAGATTTCTTGTACACGACAACTAGAGTTGGATTAGCTAAATTTATAGTATGGCCTATTTGCAATTAGCAAGAATGTTGATTCGACTCTAATCACCCTAATCAATAATCATAATTCAACTATTCTTAAAGTTATCCAAATTAGTAAAATAATTTCAAAAGTAGAAAATATTAATTTAATTATATAAGATAATTCCTAATATGATTCGAAGAAATTCCTAAGAATACATTGAACACAAAAACTCTAAGATGAAAAAGATATGCACGGTCCATCAGCTATATGAAGTTGCAAAAATTCTCAATTTTAATAGGTCTATTGCTTAAAATGTTTTTGATACTTTTATTAGTAAATTTATTTTTAAATTTTTATATTCATTTATCATTAAGTCTAATTTATCCCCACCAAGTTTCATCTTATTTTGAGATATAGAAAAATTCTAAAAATTCTGGGAGTACCTATTTGCCTTAAACTAATGATTTTGTTACAGTTTCCAAAACTCTATTAAATTAATATTCTTTTACTTTTATTTTTATTTTATAATTTTTTTTATATATATAAAACTAAACTCATCAAGATTTAATCTTTATTTTAAATCACCTCAATCGGAGTTGTAGAAAAATAGATATGACTTTTTTAAATTAATATACTGAAACTGTCAAAATCTTAACATGCAGAATATTGCTGAACAGAGTTACTCGGTTGCACTGAGTCCCACTCGGTGCAACCAAGCCCTACTATCCAGATTCTCTCGATTGCTCAAGGTTTACATGGTGCAACCGAGCAGTGCTTCACTAGTTGACCTAGTTTGCTCGGTGCAATCGAACCTTATTATCCATATTCTTCAAAATTCTAAAATTTCACTCAGTCATGCGGTTTTTGTGAATCCAAGGTCAATCCTTTTGGTCCCAAACATGTGAAAATACACACGCAGACATACACTCAAGTCGATAAATCAAAGGTACTGCCCAAGGACATCTAATTTCCAACTGGCAAAAATCCAGGATGTTACATGCAACCCCATCATCAAGGAAACCAAAAGGCCATAAAACCCCCATAATCGGACTCTCCCAAGAAGCTGCCCCTTGTGGTGGACAAAGGAAAGGCACCTCTTGGAGAAATCAAAGAGCGTTCGATCGTATGCGATCAATGTGTCGGCCATGCTAAGGGTGATGTTAAATAAATGGTTCAAATCGATTGGTCTAAGGGTTCGTCATGACCCACTGGCTTGTTGACGACTGACTAGTTACTTGCTCGGCGGCAACCATACCAATGACAATACCGTTTGTGGCTAGCTTACTGATTGTAGAGAAATAAGTCATCATCTGAAAAGAGCAACGGTTACCTAAAAGACTAAGCCCCGGATGACACAGGTTTAGGTGCTTAAAAACGATGACTTAAGGGTTCATGAGCATCCGCAACATACCCTGAGGAGACCTATCGAAGAGCAGTTGGACCACCGACAACTTCGATGACCTCCAGCTAGGCTAAGAATGGTTTGAACGATAGAGCCATTCATCAAACGGTGGACTGCAATCTACCGCAATTTCCCTCACACCCCATAGGGGTTAACGAGGACTCAAAGAAGCCATTTGCAAAGACAAAGAACTGCAACTAGAGCTTTCACCATTGCCAGTTACATTATACGAAAGAATTCATGGCTAATCGAGGAGAGACTCGGGGAGCATCCTGATCTAGCATACTCTCCTAAGGACATTTCCATGAACAAGAACTTTGAAAAAAAACTACGCAACTTCTAAAGAATATTATTCCACCATGTAATCTTTTTAAGTATTGCCATAGTATGCAACAAGTCAACCCGAAAGGTGTGGTGGTCTTGAAAGAAAATGACCTTACAACTATGGTCTCCTTCGAAACCCTATCACCTATCACTTTCGGCTGCAACATGGCATTCATCTTGCCGATGAAGTTCTAAGTCCGGCTAGACCAGGCAAATCAGATGGCTAGAGATGTGAAAGAAATGAGACTTCGACATAGCTGGATGTAAAAGCCTTTGCAGTTAGCCACAGTAGCATGACCGAGGATCCCATTGTCATTAAGGATGAAGAGTATGTAGAGAAGCATAACAAGACTCCTGTGACAGAAGTTGAAATACCAATAACAGGCCAAGGCCACTGAGCCAGGAGTAAAGTAGCCATTAAAGACTACGAGGAGGCACGAAAGGTCATCTTTACAAAGCCTTCTGAATTGATGGCTAAACACCTAAAATTGTTGTATGTGTCCGCACACATGGATTTCTATCCTGTCCTAAGGGTCATGGTCGACAATAGCATGGCCATAAATATCATGCCAATGTCTATGGTCTAAAAACTCAAAAGGACAATTAAAGACTTAATGCCGACTGAGGTCATTGTGTCAAGTTTGTAAGATGAATCACCAACGCCAAAGGGGTGCTCATTATGGAATTAAAGGTATGAAGCAACAAAGTCTTGGTTGCATTCTTTGTAATTGAGCCAACAACCAGCTATTATGCACTTTTAAGGAGAGACTGGAGTGAGATTGGATTCACTCCAATTAGTGTATCACATCATTCTTTACACTAGTTCTTGATCTTATGAAATGGACAAAAGGCCGAGATCGTTTGGGTAGACGAGCGGTCATTTGTGATAGACTCAAATGTAGCCAAAGCGAGTTTTTATAATGAAAATTTTATCCATTTGCGGCTTATTGGCTGAAACAAGCACAGTCTATTGACAGGGTTACAATTAAGGTAGATCCCACCCAAGATCTTGACGAGATTATCGTAATAAATCGATCTCATGACTAGGACTTTCTTATTAATAAAGTTAGTGCTATAAGGATAGAGGCTAAGTTGAATGCTTCATTAGTAATGTTATTACATTACTGGAGGACCTACCAGTCAAGCCGATTATTCTCCTAATTTAAATTGGCCTCGTCCAACAATTATTATATTAATAGAAGGATGATATACAAAACCGAACACTACTATGATAGAAGAATCATCGGTCCTCTAACGAGCCAAAGCTGGTTAGCCCATATTGGAAGCCTCCTGAATACTTTGTTGAAGTGGTTCCTTAATGGATCTCGAAGCCAAGGAAGACAAAGAGGCCAAAATCATGACTATCATCTGCAGACTCGAGCAATATCTTGGCACCACCATCGATTATGACAGATGCCACATCAATATAGCTAAGTGTTTGATGAAGGAAGATATGTTAGTGGAAGACAAAGTAGCATTTTATGAATTGAAGCCAACACCCGCCAAGATACCCTTATTGAGGTAAATCTTGGAACATACAAATAACCTCGACTCATGCACATCAGCTCATAGATTGATCCTTAAGCCCAAATGGAGATAATTTGCCTTATTAGGGAATACTCCGATTATTTTTCTTAATATTATCACAATATGTTGAGGCTAGATTGTAATCAGGTTGAGCATCATCTTTTGATTAAGGAAGGATTCAAGCCCTTTAAACAACCCTTAAAAGGATGACTCCTGAGCTTACCCTCAAGATCAAAGAAGATGTTAGGTAGTGGTTGAAGGCCGGGTTTATTAGACCAATCAAATATGCGGACCGGATCTCAAAAATAGTCCCTGTTATTAAGAAGAATTGAAAGTTGGGGATTTGGTCGAGCATTATCATGCCCTAAACTCAAAAATCGGGTTCACAAAATTCTCGAATGCCGAATCCGATGCAGACAACCTCCGTAGTTCCCCATTCTCGGCTCCCAGTGTTCATACACTAGGTTTCAATCCTGGGATCCTACAAGGAGGATTTTTCAATATACATTTGTCTCATAAGAAGCATAACCACAAGTATACCAAAATCATAAAGGTAACATCATCATCACATATCCACTAATATAAACATTTGAATACAATGTTAAAAGAAAAATACATATGTCAAAATCAAAGCTCCAAAAGACAGCTGCATGCTCCAAGCTCAACGTTGTTACGACCTAACGCCACCTGCACGCATCTATCTTGTATAAGCTTATAGAAAGCTTAAAGGGTAGTGAAAGTGTGTGCATAAAATAAGTGTCAAGTATTCGATACAATACAATGTCAAAAATATTGGCAAGATCATGAATCATATGATAAAAGAGTAAGCGAGAATACTAACAAGTTCATGAGTAATATAATATCAGAGTACGCAATACAGATCAATTATGCAAATGAGGAATCATGGAGAGCCAAATATCAGATGCCGATGGTACAATGCAATATGTAAATCCTGCTAAGTCCATCTAAGCCATATAAGTGCAGAAACGCAGCAATTCAAAATGACATTTGCTGTGGATGAAATGCAATATGTGATGCGAATGAAATGACCAAGTTGGAGTAAAGTCGAGATGATAGTGAATGGATGAATGAATGAGTATGTAACTCCTGCTCAATAGCCTGCCAGCACAGTAGCCTGCTAACCATTAGTAGCTCACCCAGTGTAGTAGCTCGCCTAGGCCTCAACGTCCTCCCACATCACACCCGCCCACATCAACATCCGCCCACGTGCACCCGCCCATATGTGCAACAATGACAGGATGTCATAATATCATGTCAGTCCTCATATCAAGTCCACATATCAGTACGGTTCCTCTCTGAAAAATCACCGAGGTCTATTACACTCCACACCGACTGCCGCCTTCCTAATCGCATAACCCAGTGAGTGAAAGAGACCTCACTATCCGCCTAGCCAACAGTCTGCCAATACCTACCCGACTCGTTGATAACAAATCCATTAACGAGCTGGTCATACTCGGCCTAGCTTATAGCCCCCTCACTCGGGTGGATAAGGTCACACACCCTCCCAACTGACCACGACACAGTGAGAGACGCAGCCTACTGGTATTCGGCACTCAGGCGCTTATGTTTCACTCAGTCTAGACGTTAGTGCATCTCCTGGCCTCGGAGGTTCTGGGACTTTCACCCAAGGATATCGTAAGTGCCCACAGTGCTACAACTAAGTATTTTCGGTGTCCCATCTATCTATCCACGATGTGCCTGTGGAGGCCACGACCCTGATGTCGCTAGGGCGTATAATGATCAAGTTACACATATGCGAGATGCAAGAGTCACACTATCCAGTCATGCAACAATCCTGCGTGTACTATTCGCTCATGTGGGTAACTCCCATCAGTGAATCCCATAAATAATCTGCTCAATGGCATATGCTATATCAATCATTCCTCATATCAAGCATACATATGATGCGTATGGCATAAATCATGGAGTTACACTAAGCATGTTATAAGGTGATGAACTACTCTCACAACGAAGATAAGCCTAGACGGCCTCTACACAATAAGTATGGGCCTATCAATGGGCCCTAGGGAGAGTTACAATGTAGAAATTTAACCAACATTATCCTTATAATGTGGATGTCAAAACATCATTGCTCCCAAGGCTTAGCCTGCCATAAACATCATTACATAACCAAGGTGGAATTACATATTGCAAAGGACTTGTGTACATCCCATTAGGCCTCAACCCATGGGCCTTAGATACATCAAATGAGCCTCATCATATGCTCCTCATATATGTCAAGGTGGGCCTCAACAACGGGCCTCATACACATCAAGGTGAGCCTCAATAACGGGCCTCATACACATCAAGGTGGGCCTCAACAATGGGCCTCATACACATCAAGGTGGGTCTCAACAATGGGACTCATACACATCAAGGTGGGCCACATCACATGGGTCATTTGTATATCAAATGGGCCGCACCAATAGGCCTTGAATGCATCACAATGGGCTTGATGAGATAGCTCATACGGTCCAGAATAAATGGACAACATGAATATAGGACATATACAACATGGTGGGCCTACAAGATGGACCCCACTAAATGGATAGTGTGTATGCAATACACACATCATGGCAGGCCTCATACATTCACAATAGGCGCCACTCAATCAGCAATTAGGCCTGATAAAACACATGCTTCTGGTGGGCCTGAAAACTGATGGATGGCAAGGATAAAACATATATCACGATGGACCGCAGCCCATAAACGGCGTGCACACAAATCATACCTTAGGTGGGTCCCGTCCCAAGTGGACGATGCTGATAAAATATATACACCATGGTAGGGCCCACTGTCCTTTGGACAATATAGATAAAACACATACATCATATTGTGGCCCGGTAGATGGGTGGTATAGACATACAATGTATACGTGGGCCCCACACCACGCTGGACAGATGGATAGAATGGATATAGAATAAATGCACCAAGGTGGGATCCACGTTCCCAAACGAATGGACGTTGAGGATACAACACATACCTCATATGTGGGCCTCACATGCACCATCCAGATGGACAGTGCATGGATAAAATACCTACATTTTGGTGGGTCGGGTCCCACCGTCCAGTGGAGTGGACGGTGTGGACAAAACACATGCATACACCATGGTGGGTTACACCGTCCAATGTTGTGGACGATGTGAATAAAACACAAACATCATTGGTGGGTCCCACGTGGGGCCACCATAACGTTTATTTGTCATCCAACTGTTGATAAGGTCACACAGACCTGGATGAAAAGGAAAAACAAATTTCATATTAATCCAAAACTTATGGGACCCAGGAAGGGTTCTAATGGTAGACATTTATCATCACTATTTCCTGTAGTGTGGACCACCTGAGTCCCACACATGGCTGATTTTGGGAGAGCCCACTGTCCTAAAGGGGACCATCAAAATGCACGGAGTGGATTTTCTCACACATCACGGTGGGGCCCATGGCTGGGACCTGTGGTCCCTACCCATTCGTCCATGGCACACAGTGCAACAGCGCCTGCTGCATGTCCACTGGACGTCGGCGGCAGGGCTGCTGCATATATTATTTTTTTATTTTTATTTGAAAATTTGTTTTCTCATGGTTTTTCGCAAGTGAGGCTCGCATCAGGTGAATCTATCCCAGCCATTGCACTCTATGGCTCAAGACAGTCCAAATGAGCCCAATACTCGATGTATTTTGGTGCATAGAAACATCAGAGTGGGTCCTAACAGCTTTTAACGATCAATATCACTGTTTTCTATAGTATGGCTCGCTTGATTATTGGATTAATATCATTTTTTGGCTCAACGCCTAAAATGGGCTGGGGAAAGGGATAGACGGTATGGATTTAATTTATACATCAAGGTGGGGCCTATATAAGTGACCCACCCCGAGTTTCAAATCAAACTGATATTTTTATTTTCATCCCAGTAATGGACAGTTTTTAATACAACACATATTAAGGTGGGCCCCACCTTCAGACGTGTTATCTAAGTGGGCCACCATATGCATGGATGGTGTGGATAAGACATACATCAATGTGTGGTCCATCCAAGTGGGCCACACAATCACATCATCATATAAAATGAAAAAAAAAAAAAAAAAAAAAGAGAGGGAGAGAGAGATAGAGATAGAGAGACGCGTGTGATGGAAGGATCCCGATATTATGGGCCCTCTCTTCTGTGATTTACAACATTCATCAAGTGGGTCCCAATACATGTGGGCCCACTCAATCAAATTAACAGTGGAGATTACTTCTCCACCAAAATGGAAGGTTTAGATGACCCTTATCAAACTGGGAAGTAAACATCATGATGGGGTCCATGGAGAATGGTCCCATCATGAAATGATCATGATAATCAAGGGGGGCCATTGGCCACATTTAAGGTCCAAAGCGAGATCCATACCATCAATCGGTAGGCTTCACTTAGCCTATCATAAAAACATAAAATCTAAGCTATAGAAACACCCACCATTCGATCTCCTTGGTCCAATGAAATGCTGGTCTCCTTGTGCTTCACTTTGATGGAGGGTGATGAGAGTTAAATGACTAGGATGAAGGATTTTGGGGTGGGAAGTGGGTCACACACAACACTTTCTCACCTTAGGAAAGCTTGGACGTCCAACACTTTTCTTGCTTGGAAAATGTGAAGAGAGAGAGAGAGAGAGAGAGAGAGAGAGAGAGAGAGAGAGAAAGAGAGAGAGAGAGAGGGTTGTAAGGAGAGAGTGATGGGTGATGAATGTGAGGTGAGTGATGGATGTGAGGTGAGTGATGGGTGAGGTGAGAGATTTGTTGACTTGTGGAGAAAGAAAGCATAGGTTGCTCTTGTACTTGACATGAAGTGATTGATTAATTGATTGATGGGACATGTTATAGAGATTCTCTTGAGATTGTAAACGCGTGGTGTTTCTTCGAAATAAACGCAGGCCCACATCTTTTGACCTGGATATCGAATCGGTATGCAAGACGTGACGTTAAAACCGCGGCGATGGTGCGGTCGAAATGGTACAAGTCTCGGATTAAGCCGACTCAAATCTATGGGATACGACTTAGGGTTGCGCGCAAACGTCGATCATAGGTTACAGGTTGCCGGAATTCGTCGGGAAGGATCGCGGGAGTTGATGGAACGGTACGGGCTAGAATACGGGCCTTAAAAGCATCGCCTTCCGATCAAGGAATTATTTAAGTCATTCAAACAACCCATAAAAGGATGACACCTGAGATTATCCTTAAGATCAAAGAAGAGGTTGAGTACTTGTTGAAGGCTAGGTACATTATACCAATCAAATACGTTGACTGAATCTTGAACATAGTCCCTGTTACCAAGAAGAATGGAAAGCTGATGATCCGTATAGACTTCAGGAACCTAAATTTGGTAGCGTGATTGACAAGTCTATTATAAAAGGCCCACAGAGGCAAGGATCTTATCACAAATCCAAATATGCTCATAAAGGCCATCTCTCACGATCCTTCTAAAATGGGAGATCTTTTTAAAGATGTTTAGAACTTTTGTGGTGATTTTGAAGATTCAAACATCGGACTAACATCTAAGTAAATGTGAACCAATGAATTGGGTCTTGATCTAAATCTAGCAAGGCTGGTTCCATCAAATTTACAGATCTTCATGCTTACAATAGGGAAGATATGAAAACAGTTTGGATTGTGACTAAACCAAATGAGACTCCTTAAAGATTTAAGGAGGTCTGTAGCCACGTTGGCAAGAGATCTGAAAAAGTTTATAATACTCGAAGATCTCCTAACCGACCGTAATGATCAGAGAATAACTAAGCATCATAGTTGAGAAGAATCCCATATCAGAAAAGAAACCCAACAAGGTTTTAGCCACCTCGTGAAGATATAAAAGGAAAACACGATTAAAAGCTCAAAACCCCATGCCAAACATAACCTATCTCTATAGTATTTATCTATTATATTATCTTAATTTTAGTCCATCTACTTTTGCCCAACAAAAGTTGCAGAACGTTTGATGCTAGATTAAAGTAAATCGCTACTATCCAGCGCCATCGTTTTAATATGCTTAGGAGTAGGATAAATATCCACAAACTTCCGTTGTTAAATCCTGATCAATTGAGCCCGCCCTTTAGAAATGAATAAAAACCAGCATTGACGTCACCACATCGGCTATAATTATTGGTGACGGAACTAACCCCTACCCTTCTGCAAATCAGCTTATCGCTATTACATCCGGTGGTTGAGAGGGTGATTGTGTCCTGTAATTCAGTCTTAAATAGTCTGTCTTGAGAGGGAGGGGGTCAATCTAACATCGAGTACAACTCTGTCACACTTGCACTTTCCCAATCACATAAGTCAATCAAATACATGCCCTCATTAATATGTGCGGACTCATGGGGCACCAACGTTTAATCAAACATTGAGTCAAGTACAACTCTGACAGCACTTTCCTAATCTTACACATTAACCACATACAAGCCCTCATTAACACGTTGCATCATGTTTGATTCAATTGCACAAACTCATGAAAATGTCAATTCATGAGACCTAAAGTAGGGGTTAGGCAAGTCATGTTCCGTTACAATTGGGGTTGGGCCACTAGCTGGAAATGCTTGGGATTTGGCAAGCACTCGTCTGTGAATGCAAGCTGCCAACATGTGTTGGGCTTTGTTCGTCCATCCAGACCAGAAGAGCTATATCAGTGCCCAGAAAGAAATGGGTAATGAAAAAGAGGCACTAGACACTGAAAAATAGGGTTATCAATGGTCTAGCACAGGCAAAATCAAAATTTTAAATAGGCCCAGCCCGAGCATTTTAACTCCGGCCAGAGCCAACCCTGTCGACAGCCTCGTCAAAAAATCAACTCTTTTTTTTAGTGTTAGATGTGGCGGAGGTATTGGTGAATCATACCTTTTGGTTAACCTAATCCATTCATCTGGTTGACACCATGGGATAGGCCATGGCCCCAGCATCTCCATATGATCACAGCCTGTTTGTAGGAAAGTATTTGGGCTATTCAACGGTCCAGAATTAATGGGGATACAGACGGTCAGGGTAAACAAATGGGATTTTCTTTTTCCATGATTCCCATTCATGATGAGGGCCACCATTTGAACAGTTTGGATGATCAGGTGGCCCTGCATTGGGCCATCAAATTTCTCGATCAAAAGAGAGAGAGAGAGAGAGAGAGAGAGAGAGAGAGAGAGAGAGAGAGAGAGAGAGAGAGAGAGAGAGAGAAAGAGAGAGAGAGAGAGAGAGAGAGAGAGAGAGAGATTATTATTAAAAAGAAAAGAAAAAAAAAAGTGTGGTAGTGCACTTTTAATTGGCTCCAATAGGCAGTTCGCCCACACCTTGCAGCATTGAAGATTGTATTAATCCAGATCAGATGGTGCCGTCCTCCCTTGTGGCAATTGCATGCTCACAATGTCTTCTCTCGGGTAAATCGACCCAGCAGTTCCCACATCTGAACTGCTGCCTCTTTGTCCGAGCTCCGACTCTTCTAGAGCCAACAGCTGAATGACTTCCTTATTTTTGCGCATGACCAGGTAAGCGATACCCGCCAGATACAGCAACATGCCTGAAAAGCCAAATATACCTGCTAACGTCTTGGGTACAAGTGTTAGCCGGCTCCGAAGGAGCAACTTGACAAAGCTGGTTGCCAGGAAATATATGTTGACGGCCATGATCAGAGAGCCTATGACCCATGTGATCGCTGAAATCTGCAATGACAATGAAACAAACCCACCGTAATTAGGGTTTTAAAAAACCAGGGTTTTATATAAGAAATGAATTGCTTGGTACTCCATCATAGTGACAATCCACATGCGTGCTGACCACTTCACATGGCATACATGTAGCTTGAATCCAAACTGTGGGCCCCACCATGGATGAGCATAATCCAAAAACAGGAAACAATGAATGATGCAAACTGTTCAAATAGTTAAAACTGTCAAGTGGATGGTTGAAACAAAAAAAGCTCTAAAGCAACAAACAAATGTTTAAATAATTAGAAGTCATAATCATCCAGTCTAATCTGACTTCGGCCCCACGATTCAACAGTTTGGGTGAAGAGCATGTAGGCCATGAGTACAGTGGGTGTTGTTACGCAGCTGCATACTACAAGTGGATCACAATACATTGCCACGAGTATCAATTAACCTCTCACTAAAAATTCAAGAATTGCCCTTGAACTCAACCTTAGTCAAGGGCTAGTTGATAAAATTTTCAAATGCTCAGTTTAAGAGTTCTTACCAAAATGGAATTGGCATGTGAACCCATCTTGGTCTTGCTGCTGGTGAACTTGAGAAGTGGAATAAGAGCGAAAGGGAGTTCAAATGATAGGATCATCTGCCCCACAAAATATCAAAGTTTAGTTCAAAGAAAAGAAAGATCAAAAGGTAATGAGATAAAGATGATGTCTACATAGAATTGAAATCTTATTATATGACTTAAGGCAGCAAAATCGGTCATGTTCATGAAAAATGGGACGCCCAAGGCAGGTCATTCTATCTTGTGCCGGATGATTATTAGCCTGTCATTAGTAATATCAGTTTCATCCAGTATGACCGACCCATTGTAACTCATATTTGCATATGAGTTGGACGAACATTCACAATTCAATAACTAAAGGATTTTACTAACGTCCCCAAATCCTTTTGAATGATGTGTAGGATGCCCAATCATCATTTGGGATGGTTCATTCAATAGTAGACGAATGAGAGCAAGCCATGGTGCAAGAATCACGCCAATCAGATGATCCTAACCCATTCAACGAGGCCAATTTATTACGGTCATCTATTGTTTATGAGCCTTAGATCATGTAGTTAGAATCAACACCAGAGTGCTATCTTGAGATCATAAACAATGCAAAGTGGCATCTGTCGAATAGCTGTTTCAAGAAGATGATTGGAGCTATATTGTTTCTCTGCTCAATCATAAAGATGGATTTGTAACAATTTGATATTGATTTAACCTAACTTACATTTAAAATAAATAAATAAAAACAATCAAAAATAAAAATTGCTCACCGGATCGAACATGTCGGATATATCCCAGTACTTGTGCTTTTAATATCGCATAGGTGGGATAGAAGAAATATCGTGAGATATATTAGCCGATATCGTCAATATTTAAAACACTAGATATATCCTTTCGAGAGAAGTATGGGATAATGAGGTATGGGGATCTTATTGGAACTGGGACCCAAAGGAAACTGGCATTTATTACTTGGACCATATTCAGGATTTATTTTCATACTGAGACACATCGAGTTCGAAGGTGTGAATTCAGCAATCGTGGCTTCTATGGGATTTCTTATAATTTGGATATGCTATTTTGGGGTCAATCTATTAGGAACAGGACTACATAGTTATGGTCACAAGCCATAGATCACATAGTTAGAATTATTAAACCAAAGTACTACTTTGAGATCATAAACAATTCAAAGTGGTATCTATCGTATAGATATTTCAAGATGATGATTGGACCTATTTTGTTTCTCCGCTCAATCTTGACTGTGTGTTTTTCATGCTATTGATAAGAGATGTTTACAATCATCCAATTAGTGCGATTTTGGGGTCCAGACAGGTGCAATGTGGATGCCTAAAATGGTTTGGGGTCTACATGCATTTGGAATTACTAAATCACCACAACCAATGCATGACAAATTATTGCTTTTAAGCAACAAATCACTAAAGATGGAAACAAAATAGTCTTCCCTTTCCCATATGACCATCTGTGGATTTCAGAAGATGCAGACAATTTTAAGATCCAGACTTGTGAAACTCTATAGCTAAACAGGAGATGAGCTCATTTGTAAGTGTGCCACCTGAGCAATAATTTCCCAATATACTAGTTGAATAATAGATTGAACCACTGAAAATTTTAGCACCTTTTGGTCTCAAATACTGTAAGAATTTTGCTTGCAAGACTTTTACGTTCCCTTGCTTGACTAGTGGAAATGTACAGAATAAAGTATGCTCGCTTTTCAGTTGGTACAAATGAGTCCATGGTTGGTCTGTTGGGCCCTGCAGTGGATGATCCATCCCAGAACTTCTCCCATAGTTGAAGATCCTACCTACCAATCTTGGGCTGTCTTTACTTCAGTGTGGACTGTTGCTGTTTCTCTCATCTTGATTGTGTATTTGTGGCCACAGAATGAGGTCAGAATTGTCTTATCAAGGAGAGTTTTTTAGAGCACGGTCCATCCATGGTAGGCCCACATAAAGGAGTGGATCACTGAACTAGACAGCAGCTATTTATACAATGCAGATCCTCAGGTCAGTAGTCATATAATGCCTCCTTGCAAGAAACTAAATAACATGACATCTTTTTGAGACTCGGACTTCTGATGCTGCAAATGACAACAATTCATTAAGTGCATCAGCATACAGATGCTAGAGACGATCAAGGATCATTAACCAATGCAGTAGTGCGTTGCAATCTTGGGATTAAATACCAAGATATTTCAGACCTTCACCATACTTATTTTCATTACCAGCAAAGTGCAAGTTAAGGTTGTGTTCAGAAGTAGTTCAGACCATGGCTTTGGTTAAAACACTTAGTCTGCCCTGCACTGAAAAGGCTCCTTTTTGGGAAATGTGGGGAAAGCTGATCCTGCAGTGAGCAGGCCAACCCTTTTCCATCAAACTGGCTGAGAACTGTCATTTAGCTCTTCTCGAACAGGTGGACTAAGAGTTTTCGGCAGAAATAAATTCAGCCCAATACAATTTCAAGACAACCAATGCAGCCTAAATAGATTGGAGAGAGAAAGGTGTCATACAAAGACAATATGGGAATCCAGCCTACTCATGAGGAACACATGTTATTTCACCAAGTACTGAAGTTAATTCTTGGGGAAAACACCAAACATCCCCTCCCTCATGCTTTAAGGTCCAACCACCCTTAATATTTTATTTATTGCAAACCCCTCAGTGCCCCCTATCGTTAATTACCTGATTAATTTTGTTATTTTTCCTATATCCTCTCTATCCTGATTCCATTCCCGACATGTCGTTCTCACACAAACTCTACATGTGGCCTACATAGGCACAATCTAATTCATTCCTCAATGGTGATCATCACAAAATTATCTATAGGGCCCAATAGTAGGTGTGCAGGCACTCACCCTTGAGTAAGTGGAATTGCTAGCACAGTCATACTTGCATGTACCGACATGCAAGAACCAAGTTGATCATCAGATGGACCTTGCCAAATTGACCCCATGGGGTCAAGGTTGGGCTGGTCCTTTAATCTAGTGGATGAAATGCCATATAATAATGCCTTATGCATGGTTAAAGGCTCACTGATATTCAAAAAATTATGGGAAAATATCATAGAACCATGAACAGGGGAATAAATGGAAACATAAAAACTCTAGAATCCCTCCACTGTTTTCAACGATCCATGGAGCATTTAGCAAGGAATTTTTAAACAAGGACTAGGTTGAAACAAAAATAGAAGTAGGGGGCCATTACATAACAGTAATGGTGGCTACCGTTACACATCATGGCTCAATATTGTCTGTTACTGGGCCGTTACACTTTTGAGGGATGTTTCAGGGGCTTTAACGGCCGTTATGGCTTACATTGTAACGGTAACAACAGTGGCCGTTATGGCCTACATTGTAATGGTAACGACAGTGGCCGTTATGGCCGCTGATACCATTATTGAATACCTTGAGTAGAGGGCGGTTAGTCCAAAAAGCATGAGGGAGGGGTTTTATGGTCCTTGTCCGTTATTTCTATTTGCCAAAGTTACTTAAATGTTTTGCTCAAATTAAGGTTTTGTAAGAAATCTACGCACACTACTAAACAAGATTGAAATTTCCAGTCATTATAAAGATCTAGTCTCCACATTACCAACACAAGTAGAGATAAAGTGAGAATAGTTCACAACGAAATGAAACTAAATACCGATGCAATAATGATTAGCTGTCCAGCTCCAGCAGATCCACCAATGATTGAAACAATTAAACTTGGAACTATCGCCAAGCATCGGGTCACAAGATTTCGCAACCACGGTCGGAGCCGTAGATCAAGAAAGCCCTATAAAAACAGCAAAGGTAGTGGAGAACCAGTGAGTACCACAAACACGGATACTGTGGATAAGTATATGATGATTCATATGACAACCATGTTTTAAGCACAACAAAAGAAAATTTCAGAAGGACACTAGTTGTACATTGAAATGTGTCTATGTACATGCTCGAGGCATTGAAATTAACAGAAGAATAATCGATCTCACTATTTTTGTAACTGAAATATTTTTGGTGGAAGTTTACCCAATACAAACAATGGAAGTTTACCCAATCCAAACCATGAGAATATATCAAACATGTTTAGACTGGTAGATCATAATGGAAAAAAGAAGAAGCAACCAACAGAAGCAGAACATGTGCATGGGTATGCATGCACGCACAAGAAACACAAATTTATTTGGTTCAGCATAACTTGTGACTGCATCCACAGGAGGAAAGTTGGAGAGCCTTTCGCCACATGCAGAAAATCCCCCCCTCCCTGTATATTTGCATATTTAGGAATCAAATAATAAGTTTCTCTTTAATGGAGGCCTAAAAGGATGTATCGTTCAATTAGGGAAACACATGGAAAATGATGGATCCATCCATGCACATACAACACACATGTATGATCCATGCATGCATGCATACATACATACATACGATGACACGTACACATAGATACATATATACATCCATCCATCCATCCATCCATCCATCCACGATCCATCCAAAAAAAAATTGAAATGGAATTTTTTTTACTAAACAGATTTTTGGCAATATTGATACATTAGAGATACATTGCTGATATCATTGAAATATCACCAACACATCGGCGATACAAGCGACACATGGAATTTACACAGTAAAAAAACATTGGTGATATCAATACACCGGCGATACTTAGCGATGTATCGCCGATACTTGGAATTTTTTATACTACCATGTTATTGGATCACTGAATTGGCGATACAGATAATATTGGCAACATTATTGATAATATCGCCATTACTCGGAACAATGCCTCTAAATAGGTACAACTCTTGATAGAGTGGAATGGAGGAATAAGATTCATGTAGCCAACCTTAATTAACTAGGATAAGGTTTAGATGATGATGATGTTGCTCATCCTACAAGTGGTCTAAATCAATCAAGTAAAAAAAAACGTTATTGTATCGAAAATTGCAATAGGAGTTGAATCATATCAAATAGAAAATCATATCATAAGTCATATAAAAAAATGATTTTCTTATTAAAAAAAAATTTGAAATAAAAGGAAAAAAATGATTTTCTTATTAAAAAAAAATTTGAAATAAAAGGAAAAAAATGAATAAATAAGAAAAACTCAAAAAAACTCGTCAATCATCCTTTTTCCATCAAAATGGACCAAGTAATAGCATGTAATGATAGTGTTAAAAGGATTTTTATCTTTCCTTTTTTTTTTCTTTTTTCTTTTTTTTGTTGTTGTCTTTCAAGAAATTTCCCACAAAAGCCATACAAGGATCCTTTAATAATAATTTATATTCTTGTTACCTTTGTTAAATATAGAATCACATTGGAAAAGCGGCATTTGATTCTGTAGACCAATGGAATTTTATTTATTTATTTTGTAACCATTATTCAACAACACATATAAGTCAACACAATCGTTGCCATCCATACAAACATTCTAGAGAAGTCATACATCAATTTGGTGTTTCGACCAATTAAGAAGTAAAAAATCATAGATAAAAAGCTTCATGATTTTGAAGAGAATATATATAATTTAATATCTAATAGAGAATAAAATATAACAATTTACCTTTTCTAAACAATTCTTAAAGCCCCCCACCAATTTAAAAACATAAAATGAAAGCAAGTGAAGCTAAAAATAGAAGAGAATAAGCATAATTTGAACCGTAAATTGAGATTTGAATCGTAAATTGCAGGATTCAAATCATAGAATCATAGGACTCATATAAAAATGGATTAAAGGTGGGATTCATAAGATTCAACTCAAATTGTAAATTGCAGGATTTTGAGAACATTGGTATAAATAATGAATTTTCTGCAATAATTTAAAGTGTTAGAATAAAGAGCACCATAAGCATGAGAGAACCTGAAGGAATGATTCATTTAGAATAAGTATAAATTCAGAAGGTAAATTATCAAGTCTTGTGGATTTTGAGAAACTCATCAGGAAGGTGTATGTGATGGTGATGCAGTTGTAGTAAGTCGTCCGTTTAAAAACAAAAGATATCTAAGGGTATGTTTGTTTCACGCATTTCTGTGGTAATTCCCGGTTCTGGCACAATGATTAATTTCAAACACTATTTGTGATGGCTGTGAAATGAAGGCCGGCAATTACTGCCCTTTCAGTTGCCTATGTAATCAGACAGAAACACTGCATTCACAGCTTTCCAAGAAAGATCTTCATAATTCCTCCCTAGGAGGCAGATTGACTGAGTGTATTTTTAAGTGCACCACCAGCATAGCCCTTGTTCCTACACCCTTAGCTCCAACACCTCTGTAAGAACCAACAAAGGTGGTGAAAAATCAAAACCCTGTGCAGATGGGTATTGTGATTTTCATCCCCTTTAGATATATTGGGGATAGGCGTGTTGATTTCATTTTCTCGAATCTGTGTTCTTGATCGCAGGAAGTGGCCATGGTTATTCATGGGTAGCTTGCTTCAGTTTCCGGTGGGGTGAACCATCAGACTAGTTTGGATCACAGGGATGGTCACTCAGATGAATAAATGGGTGTCGTTTACACTCACTGTCCCAGTTCATGTTCCTGCTTCAGGACTCATCAGTGAGGCTTTAAGCTGCCGGAGCACTGAAAGTAGCGGTGTTAATTTACCTTGCCAACCTTACCGTATCCACACACGGGATCATTTGGTTAATAAGACTTCATGGGAATTTCCATTCAATCCAAACACACCATCCATTGGTCAACTCACCCCTTGACTACAAACAATTTCATGCACATAGTAATCATTATGTTAGTCCGTTATCTTACCGTGGTAACACACTAAACGATCATGGCCTAAGAAATTTATTCTGCAGCAGGCCACCTCATTCATCGGGGGGGGGGGGGGGGGGGGGGGGGGGGTGTCACAAAGGACATTTGTGTACCAATGGTTTCTAAACTTCTAAAAACAATGAATCGTGTGGGATTCAGTTGCACTCGGCCGTCCTGGCAGACAAGAATACGATTAGAATAGATTTCCTAATGAAAAGCCATGGGCCCTGTTAGAAAGTACCTGCATGACATACTGACCAGCATAGGTTCCTGTGATAGTAGAACTCTGACCAGATGCCAACAAAGCAATTGCAAAAAGCTTTGAGCTCCAACTACCTAATACATTCTGTAAAAATCATTACCATCAAACATGTATAAGAAGAAGAATTCAGGAGTGTTAAACTTCGTACAAGAAAACAGATGCTAAACCACGAAAAAAATTAAAAAAATTCTGCTTGATTTTCGGAGTTTGGAGAGTGAAGGGAGGGCGCATGTTAAACATGCCATTGTGTTCTGATGCTATTGCGAGTTATTAATTTCTGTGACTTCCATGAGAAAACAAGTATTATAAGAAGATGCATAGATACTGATTTCGGGTTACAATATGGACTGCTAACTGTAAGGAAAATGGCCAAAAAAATTTTGATTGTCAAACTTTTGAAGGATACGGTATGATCTTAATGTTAAACTCTGGAAAGATGCCGCATAGGACATTAACTATTTTCGTAGCATATGATATGGAAAAGAGAGAGTATAGATCTTACTCCACATCCTGATTTCCTTCAAGAGCTACAATCTTGAAAATGTTAAACTTACAAACCACAAATTGATATGTTTCATTGGTACACCACATCTTCTGAGTAACCAATATGTGATTGAAGTAGATCCTTAGCAACAGGTTAGAACATTTTGAATTGACATGTTTGCCTGAAAACGAAGGCCATTTGGGATAAGACCAATTCCTTATGTCTATCTGAAAACCAGCATATATATTAGTTTGAAAACAAGCCAAGGATGGGCTGAGCACATTCAAAATTTTGAATAGGTTGAACCTGACAGACCTGGTCCAATCAGTTCAAAGTCCAGGCCCAAACTCACCCTGCTTTGGCACATTTGCAACCCTAAATATGTAGCAGCTTTTATTCTTTCGGTTTTGTTTATCTTCCATTTGGGAAGCTGATTCAGAACAGGTCATGCAGGATTTCACCACGATATCGCCATACATGTGGCTAAGAAAGAGAGAAAATAAACCATTTCGAAAGTAAAACAGAGATTTAAAAAAGAAACCTTACTGTTAGTCTATATTGCAGGGATCACAGGTGTTGTACCTTTAGTAAAAATGAAGCTTTGTTCAGATCTAGGTCCTTGCAGCTCATCTGATCCTCTGGATTCAAATTTGAAGAGCTGCAGACTGCTCCACTTACAGAAATGACAGATATATTGATGAGGAAGGCCACTGTTAGGGCAAATGCGCTTTCTATGGTATAATATCTGCATGCCTCCTGCCACCATGATGTAGCCATCGGAGTGAGAGGGAAAATTAAGCATGGATCCAACATGAAGTACAGACCGATGATTCTGATATGCATCGGTAACATTAAGTATTACCGGTGTACCATTTATACATTCTCATATTGGAATATTTGGGAATTGGCACCCAAAATGTGGACCAGATCAAGGGACAGGACTAGGAGTCCCAGATCGACAATGTGCATGGATAGACAAGCACACCCTGCAGTACCCATTTAGGGTACATCCAAACTGGCTATGAATGAAACACTTCTCCTTAAAGAAATAACACATGTTGGAGGCACTGAATATTATAGAGTTCTATTCAGCTATAAGATTCAGGGAACCAATATCTTCCTTTGTGTGACAACTTTACTAGTTTTAAATAAAAATGATTCCATGGTTGGAGGAAGACATCTAAGCAATAAAAGAGTAATGTAAAATAATTACACTTTTTGAAGATAAAATGAGGAGATAAAAGGTTTACTTTGATTCCATGTATTGATCGGGGTATTTTCCTGGAAAGCACCAAAGCAGAATGGAGAAAGAGATTGTGCCTACAGAAAGCCCATTATATTCACCATAAAACGCGACAAACAATTCATAAATGAAACAAACTGGGTTAGGAAGATGTAGGAAGCTTACGGCATAACCATGGCACCAAGAAGTGAGATTGCAAGGCCAGTTGCACCATTTCCTTTAAGTTGAGGGATGAAGAGTCCCTTCAGAACTTCTGATGAAGCAGGCTTTGCATAGCCAAGCTCCACAAAGAAACAAGCAGCTATTGTAAATACCAGAAAAGCTATCAAGAACTCGAGTTTACGCACCTGTAAAGGTTAAAAACTATCTCAGAATAATAGTATGAACGATGTACATGATGTGATAGCAGATTCTATCGTGACCAGGGTACATAACTATACCAAATATCAGCAGCTGCAGAAATAAATACTAGAAAATTGTTTAACATTGGTACCTCAAAAGTTAATGGTAGAAATTGATCAGATTTGATACTGAGAGAATTTTTGGGTGTAATGGATGCAATGACATACCCCATATTGTTGTAATGCTAGAAGCATCAAAGTACTAAGCCCTGTAAGAAGAACGCCAGACCATACAGGAATGTGAAAGAGCATGTTCAGCGCAAATGCTGTTCCAATCACTGAAAAGCAAAGGAATAAAGTACTTAATAACATACAGAAAATAATGGAAGGACAAATACAGTCTTGGCACTTGCGGAATCAGTAACAAGATAACAATGGAATGTGTTAAAGTTCTAGCCAACGCCTTGGTTGCCAGAAGAATTTGAACCATTTTCAACCAAACGCACAGAACGGAAACCTAATGTGTACAGAATTGGTAATAACAAGAGTATCCAGATTACACAAATGGTATCATATCCATATCACCCCTTGAAATAGTGATTTGGAACTGAAGATTGGAACCATTTCCAACTGCATTTTTACAGAGAGAGGATCGTCACATCCAAAAAAAAAAAAGGTCACATAGAAGTCATGTAAGTGGGCTGAGCATTTTGGTGCCATGAGCTCATTGACCTTAACAAAGACGGACCCAGTAATGAAGGAAACTTTGATTAGGGTTGAAAGGAATGAAAGGAGGCTGAGAGAGACCTAAAAGGACTTCAATCAAGGTGGTGGGATAGATATGAAGACTTGTTCAATTACTGAAGGATGTGACCTTAGGAAGGAGTGGCAAGATAGGATTCATAATAGCTGGGACAAGGCTATTATGATGATTCTTGCTATCCTACGAGCTAGAAGCCACATGATAGTGACATTGAGGGTGTAGGTCTGGGATCATCGGATGCTGATGTTGATTGGCCATGCATGCTTCAAAAAAACTGCGTCACCTTTCTTGTTTGCATCCAAAAGGTTTCTCAACACATGCCCTAAAACAAAGCACAGGATGATGTCACTCAATCAGTTTTTAAGTACTAATACCTTCAGGAATATCACATGCCACTATAGCAATTTCAGCAAGCACCCATAAAATGAAGTTTGGAACCCTTGGATATTCAGCTCTACAATGCTCTGCTAAATGCTTTCCTGCAAAAGAAATGACTTCTTTAGAAAGGGCACATCTCAACGCCAAGAAATACAGATGCCACATTGATTCTGGAAACTATCCAAGTTTAGTCCTGGATAAACAGACCTGTCACAACCCCTAGGTTGGCTGCAAGGGACTGAATGATGAGAGCAGCACATGAAGCTACTAGGATAATCCAGAGTAACTGAAAAAGGAAGATAAAAAGAAAAGAAAGAAAGAAAGAAATATTTGTAAGGTAGACTCTACAAAAGAACCTCTTAGTGCAATATACAAACAAACCTCATAAACTGGCACATTGAAGTATTCTTGACAAATAACACAGAAAGATGCTTTCAAAGATGGACGGTAGAGAGATTACGATGAAAATACGGAAATTTCACTGCATCAAAGGGAATCTTTGATTAACACAACTACACAAGAATGCTCACACACCTCATACTTGTACTTTGCTCCTGCTTGAAGATCAGTCTCGACTGTGAATTATCCACATAAAGCACAATTAGATAGAGAATATGGGAGTTAGGCATTACAAAATCATTGGTTACATGGAAGAAGGTTGAAAATTAACAACTTACAATTGCCAGGATCAATATATGCAATTGAAACAAGAAATCCAGGACCCATATATGCAAACAAGTTTTTCCAACTTTTTCTCTGCAAAAAATAAGGGAGGACCCAGTTCACATTTCCATTTAGCATAAAATTTGCAAAGAGAATAAAGCTTTCTTGGATGAACATTCACTGAGAATAACTGCACCATACTCCAGGATCAAATCATTGACTTAAGAGAGATTAATGTTAACTTCCAAGCAGTGTTTGAAGTATCAATATCACTACAAGTTTCGCTGGCCAGTGATACGGAAACAATATCAATATCGTCAATAATATCGTTGATAACAGGAAATGCGAAGAACATGGGAAAAATTGTGGAATTTTCAGCAAAACTTTAGGAGATGTTAAAATGTGCATATTTGTATATTTAGAAATTATAAATAAATAAATAAATAAATTGCAAAAAGAATGCATGCATAACAAGTTTCCATTTAACGGGGCCTTAAAAGCATGAGTTGTTGTAAGAAATCAGTCCAACCATCCCATCCAGCCTATTTAACCATCTAACCTTCCATCCAAATATCCATCAATATTGCAAAATATCAACAACACATGATATTTCACTAAGAAATCAACAACAATTGGAAAGGAATCAAAAGATTGTGGTCTCCATATCGTGCAAGTTTCGATATCGATACGTTCGAGGTAGTATCAATATTATCAATGAAAAATTGAACACTACATATAACCATGTGCCCATGAAAAAAAAAAATGAAAGAAAAACATTTCTAATAAACAAAATTTTGATTATATCAATACGTTGGTGATATTATTGAAATATCGTCGATACACTTATGATACAAGCATTACCTAGAATTTACATAGTTAAAAATATTGGCGATATTGATGCATTGGCAATACAAGCGACACCTAGAATTTACATAGTTGAAAATATTAGCGATTATATTAGCGATATTGATACATTGAGGATACTTAGCGATACATTGCTAATACCTGAAATTTTTTATACTACTAGCGTTATCAGTATCGCTACCAGTGTTATCGGTATCGCTGAACTGGAGATAAAGATAATATCGGAGATAATTCAAACATCGCTTCCAAGAGAGAGAAAACAACACCATAAATGATACCACTCTGTGCATGCAAAGACGAAGACTAAACTGATCATTTAGATAAAAGCTAACTTGCGGAACCCACAGCACATGAACCATGACACATCTACAACCAATCTTCTTTTTTATGGAATTGAGAAAAGTAAATTAAAATCTGTCACCGCTGAATGGAAGTGTTGAAGTTTGAAAAGGGAGTAAGAAGTAAAAGCACACCGTGATGAACTGGAAGCCCATTCAATGCAAAATAGAGTATATGAGATTACATGGATCAAAATCAATGTAGTAGGTTCTATAAGAAGCCATTTCCAAAAATAGAATATGATTTGCATCCAACACTTACCTTTGTACTTGTCAGAGTTGTACGTCTGACATATGTATGGCATCCCCATGCCACATCTGGGTAACATGAATCAGAGCCTTGCTATGTGCACGGGCGTGTGCAATAATGATCGTGTATATGCCAAACGTGTGCCGGCATGGCACATACATTTGAAATCTAATCCATCCATCACGTGGTCCGATCTTCTCCATGTTTTCCCAAAAATTAAATCTAGTCCATTCAGCATGTGGGACCCAATATTGGAAACGGGTGGATGGGTTAGAAAATTTCAGCCAAGTTTTTCAGAGCTTACATTTGTTTTTCAAACAGTGGCCCCACTTGACCAGCGGATCAACCTGATTCTTGTGCTAGCGCATCAACATGGTGGTGAGATTCTGATGGATGGATTGGATCTTTGACCTAACATGCCATGCCTGCCCATGTGTGGTGTGCGTGAGCATTATTGCACATGCGTGTGGGATTAGCAAAGTTCCATAAATTATCCCAATCCAACACTTACCATAAAAGTTACTCTTTAAATGTAATTAAATTGAGTACCAGCCTAAATCAACCAAAACACCTCAAATGAGCCAAACCTACATCCAACACTGGCAATATTAAGTCTTAATATTGTACTTGTACTTACCACATACCCACCCATGGTGTACCCATGTGATATGGACCCAACCTTCCTGCATAAGGCCCAAGCTAAAGAAAAGGAAGAAAATCTGATCAACAGTTTTCTTTCCGATTAGGGTGGCATGTTATGTGAGGTGTCATATTCTGTTCTCATAATATAAAGGTTAGATCTGATTCGAGGGTCAATGGAAATTAGAATGATATGTAAATTTGTCTTCCCTTCAAAATCCTAGATTTACAACAAGCCCAACATCATGCAATTCCTAAATCATTTGAACAAGATAAAACCAATATATGGTCATGTGATCATAAATAGCAGAATTTTAAGACACAGTGCAATGATGTGGAATACATGGGTCCCACATGTCACTGGTCCATCAGCAGAATAATTCAGCTTTTAGACTCTTAGGAAATTTTATAAATTCAAGTTTATCGTGTCCCATTTGAAATCTTATTGAGTTAGCTTCCTAACAAGTCCAGGATCATGCAGTTCCAACATCATTTGAATAAGATAAGACTGGAATACGGTCAGGTTATCATGTAATAGGAGGGTAATGATGCAACTTTAGCAGACTAGAAATGTAGATGTTTCTAAAACTTTCTCAAGTAGTTCTTAGTAAGTTGGATCCTTAGTCAAAGACTTAAATAAGGTTAGTTTGAAGAAAATATTCAGTCATAGTTAAGAGTCCTAACCAAATTTGGATCTTGAGTTGCAATAGGTTCTAGAATATTCCAACCTTCTTATCAAGTTGTGTTAGGAGTCTTTTACAATTAGGAAATTGAGTTGTGAAGTTGTATAGAAGTCATAATACGGTTTTCAGATACCGAAGTTTTGAGACCTTTATGACAATTATTGAGAATTTACACCTAAAAGCAAGGTTACCTGGATCGTGGCTCGCTTTAATATGTGGTACAAGAAAAAGGTACTTGGTACATTGCTTCCTCCAATATGTGGTACAACAGGGGTAGGAACATCTGGGTCATTCCATTTCATACACCAAGTATTTGCAATGTAGTTTTACATACAATTTGATATTATAAATTATATATGAAACGATGAATGTTATTATTATAGATCCCAAATGCATATTATTAAATTAGATGCATGCTATTGAATAAAAAAAATCAAAATATAATTTCTATACTTTAAATATATAGTTAGATTTATTTTTTTTCCAGCAAGCAGCAGATAGTATATTAAATAACCATAAGTAGTATCATTTATAATTTAGATCACAACTTAATTAATGCTAAGAATATAGGACCATAATTTCGTATTGATAAAAATAGTGATCTGGATAAAAAATGACCCATAATCCAGATCACGATATCCTGAACAGAAAATGTAAGGGGTATTGGGCGATTTGGTAACATTACTTTAAAGGAACTGTTTATGTTTATAGATCCGTGATTCATCCATTTTTATCCTTAGAATCCACTTTCTCCCAGTGACTTCCTCTCCTTTTTCTTCCTTTTCTCCTACACATTTTGCAATCAGATCAGACAGTTTCTGGGGATCATAAGGTCTTGCTTCGCATGGATTGGGGGTGGGGTCAGAAAAAAAGGGCAGGTGATGTGGAGGTTAGCTTTGTTGGTCAGCTTGTGGGCTCTTTGAGGAGAAAGGAATAACAGGTGCTTTTGGAACCAGAGTGGGTCGGCTATGGAGGTCTTTAGAAGGGCAAAGTCAGATGTCATGGAGTGGGCTTCAAGTTTAAAGGCTTTGGATGAGCTTTTCTTTCTTTCTTTCTTGTTGGGCTCTTGCTGCTGGTGTGTGTATTTGACTCTTCATAGCCTTTTGAGTGTTCTTTTTCTAATAAGATTTCATTACCTTTCCAAAAAAAAACAGATCAGCTGGTTATCAAATGATGCCATAGTTCGGTAACACTAATCATCCCTATCCAGACCAATCCTCGGTGGTCTCTTTTGCTTGATAAGCTTCATTGTCTCTGAATCCAATTTTAGCTTCCTTGAGTCTTTGTAGTAAGAACTAAGGCTTGAACTGACAGTCCACAAAACATAGAAGTCCTTCCCCCAGTACTGCAAATAACATTTATGTTTTATACTGGAAAGTTTCTTGTTTCAATGGAAGTCTTCTCTTCACCTCGAATCTTCCCCAACTTGGGTAAATTACAACAAAAATCAACAGATAGAGAACTACCCCCGTCACATCAGCCTTGAACATATTTCACCTTGATATCCAAATACCTCACAACAGATTATGTGTCCATAACTTGTTTGATACTTTAATCTTCAATTGTATGTGTTACACCAATTATCCTTGACCTGGATATCTTAGATTCGTAGACTTTGATGAGAACATCCACATCCCCTACTTATGTATTATTAACCAATCCTAATGCTCAAACCAGGACTACTCATCTCCCCATCAGTGAAAGGCATTCCTAGTTGGACCGTCTTCAAAAAGTACAGTTAATTAGCATTATACAATCATCTGCCCAGGATCTGGCATCATCAGGTCCCGACTTCCAACAAGTAGGGCCCATGCATTGGTTATCCAGACAATTGACCTAGAAGGGCCCCCGCATGTAAGGACCGTGCCCCAAAATTTTCCATCGATCATCTCATCACCATTGGCCAAAGATTGGATATCTAGGATCATCCAACCTGGGAGATCTTCAGATCAAGGCCCATCCATGGTAGGGCCCATCAGTAAACAGTCTACATCATCAAACCACAGGCCCCGCAAGCACAAACTCAAAACGCAAGGGTGCTGCATTTTTCGCTGCCAAGATCATAGAATTCCTCTGCTGTTAAAGGGGCATACACATGAGTTTCTGATATCTTGTACTGTGTCGTACTTTTCTGCAAAAATGAAACTTGTCCTATTGTCTTCTCCTGTCAACATCATCACACACCAGGCTGAACGACACAAGCCCCATGTCTCGAATTTTATTATTGTTTTTTCTTTCAATTTCTATTTTTCTGCCAATTAGCACAAATATTACGGGACGTTTATTATTAGATAGAGTAATATGTTTGCTATACTCAGACAGACACCATTGTTGATGGACAAAGTCAAAAAGGTTCATTGATGAGACAATCTTAACCGTTCAATCAGAGGGGCCTTACTGGAAATGGAAAGCTATGAAGACAGAATAAATCAACGGTCAACATGCAATGGTAAAAAGGACAAAGATCAGGCAGCTAGGATCTTCCAACCTGGGACATTTCTGGGTCAGGTTCAGGGCCCCATCAATTCAGCAGTTGGGTCACCCAACACCTGTGGGCCCCGTTCATGGGAACTCATGGCCCTATACAGATTATTTGATTATCATGTAATTCTTAGGCACTAATAAAAAACCAAAACATAGATTAGAAAATGGTAATTATGGAATCTCATGAAAATCAAGCATTTACTGACTCACTTCAGGGATGATGATTTGATCAGGCAACCCAGCGTCCTCAATGAGGGGCGCATTTGAAAGACTTCGATTCCCATTGCCCACAATAAATTGTGACCGTCCAGGTGTAGATCCCCTCACATCCATACTTCTACTTAACTGTATGTAAAAAATTAAAAAAAAAAAAGGTCGTTCAAGAAAAATACAAAATCACCAAGAGAAACGATTTTTCGAATATCTCAGAAAAAAAAAAAAAAAATTGTAAAAAAATTATCTACAAATGACTTTTTCCATCTGAAGAAGATGAACTGGAATAACATAAAAATCAACTGTAAAAAAAATTAATTAATTAATTAAAAATTTAAAAAAAAATGCCGAACTGAAATTACATAAGAAAACAACTGAGGAAAAAAAAAAACACAGAAAAATTCAGAGACAATTCACGAATTAGAATAAAAAAGGGAATTTAGCCACGAAATACCTCCTTAATTCCGGTTATACCAAAGAGTGCATATCCACTAGTCGAAATTCTGGGGGAGGTGCTTTTGAGGGATAAAATGACCAAACTACCCTTTTAATTTTTTGTTCTTTAAGAAGTGGTTAAGTCGAGAATTGTGTCCCATGTGGCATGTGTATGACATCCAGCCATGCGACAAATGCAACCCACCACGGTAATCAGGTGATCCAATCATAAGGTGGGCCACACCATAAAGAACACTATACACCTCCCAAAATATCCGAATTCTCTTTAGATGATTTCATCAGCCATATTTTTGGTTCGTTTGATCGTGGAGCGCACCTGTGGGATGGGTTGGATGTCATACAAATGCCACTTGGGCCCCACATTTCTCAAACTATACCATTATATATATATATATATATATATATATATATATATATATATATATATATATATATATATATATATATAATGGTCGAGGGTATTTTGGTCGTTTCTCTCAATAAGCACAGCCCGATAAAGGAATTTTGCAGTAAAAATCCCAACAAAAATCAATCGAGGAACGAAATAAAAGCTAATATGCAGATACTGGGAAAAAAAAAATACACGAAATCCGGGAAAATATTACAAAAAATTACCTCTTGAGCGATTTTTCGGCAACTTTAACTGAATCTAAAATCACATATATATATATATAATATTTTAATTTTTTTAAATCATAAAAATTACCAAAATACAGATTTCATCAACAGAAGCCCTAAATCATATCAGCTATATATAATAGAAAATTTTAAAAATCGTAAATTTACCAAAATACCCTTTTTCTGCTCTGTACTGAAATTACATTGAAATCAACTGAAAAATGACGAACTCCAAAATATATAAAGACAGAGAAATCAACTAAAAGCGATTCGAACCCCAAAAAATGCGAAATAAATCAGAAAAGCGAGTAACGAAACGCATTCGGTGAATCTCGAATCTGAGACAGCTTGAAATCGAAGCAAGAGAACGAGAAAAAAATACCTTTAAAAATCACAGGAACGTGAGGGTTTTGTCCCAGTCGGAGATTTTTGCAGCTTTTGGAAATGGCAGATGGATTCCTAGGGTTTTGTATATATCTGGGATGGCAAGGACTGTAAATTGTGAGAAAGGTAGGGTGAGTTTTGTAGACTGGGATTTGTTTTCTGCTCTTCCTCAATCCTTGAGTCAGTCAGTGGACAGTCGCCCATCTTTGCATGGAACTGAGTCACGAATTATATAGTATATGATAAAAACTCTGATACTCCGGCGGAATTTGACAGATTATACACATGCACTTAAAAATTTCATATTTTGAACCAAATAATTCAAAATATAATTCGCAGATGATGGTGTATGTATTTTATCCATTCCGTCCATCCGTTTTTTCATCTCATTTTAGGCATGATCCTTAAAATAAGGAAGATCAAAAGTTCAAGTGGATAAATAACAGAGATTGAATGCATAGCGTTGAAAACTTCTTGGGACGATAAAAGTTTTGGATCAAGATGATATTTTTGTTTTCTCTACTTTAAGGTCTCTGTAACCTTATTAACAGGTTAAATGACAGATAAACTATAAGTCTTAGAAAGGTTTCAATTGTGGACCCATTATTCTTATTGTTTTCCTGTGGTGTGGTCAACTTGAACTTTTTATATGCTTCAACTTTAGACTCGTTCTCTGAAATGAGCTGGAAAAATGGTTGGATGGCGTGGATAGAATATATACATGATGGTGGGGCCATACAGCTTTGATATCCGCTAGTTGGTTGGTTTTGGGGTCACCAGCCACACTGTGTTCGTCCATCATAACTTAAGATTCATCAACCAATCTGATTTTTGGGACCGTAACTTATACGCAGTGGGTTATACCATTAGTGGATTTAGTTTTACAATTTCTAAGTGACCGTGTATCAAGCGTCATTAACGGCCAGAGCATCAAATAACTTCCCATGGAGTTTTGTAGGCCATGGTGAATCCGGGTACCGTACGCCCCGCGCGTAGTGCACACGCCACGCGCTCGGCACAGGCTTTGCTGTTGCGTCTTTTTCGGGACGCCGATTGCGTCCTACCCCGCGCGGATTGGATACTGAAAAGGTCCGTAGCCAAATCGCTACTGTGGTGACGTCACCAAGCTCTGTGGACCACACCATGAAGCATGTGTTGTATCCACACCGTCCAACCATTTGTAGATATCGTTTTATGTCTTTACAAGGAGAATGAGATAGATCTAAAGTTCAAGTAGATCCCATCATAGAAAATAGTGGGGACAGTGACATCTACCGTTCAAAACTTCTTAGGGGCTAGGATAGTTTCCGATGAAGCTGATATTTTTGTTTTCACTTCATCTATCTCTCTGTTAACTTATGAATTGGATGTATCTCAAAAATACATCAATATGGGCCCTATAAATGTTTTAACGGTGGGTGTGATGGTTCCCAAGGTTTTCTGTGGTGGGTCTACATGAAATTTATATCTATCTCATCTCTTTGTAATGTCATAAAACGATCCCTACAGATGGATGGACGGTGTGGATATAACACAAGCATCATGGTGGGGTCCACAAAGCCTGGTGACGTCACTTCAGTAGCCATTTGGCTACTGACCGTGTCGGTATCCAGTCCGCGCCTACCCCCGCCCGTCTCTAGGTCCAAACGGGCAGTTTTGTGGGCAGGCCCACTGTGATGTATCAGTTTATCCACGCCATCCATCACTTCTCTCGGATTATTTTAAGATAATTGGACAAAAATAAATCAGATCCAACGCTCAAGTAGGCCACACCAATGATAAATTTGGGTAGCATTAAATGACAAAGCATTAAATGCCAGTTGCATTAATGCAAAGAGCTATCTGTGGTGTGGCCCACTTGAGCCTTGGATCTGTATTACTTTTGTTATTGTTCTTTAAAATGATACGAGAGGTCCGATGGACGGCATGGATAAACCCATATATCACAGTGGGCCTGCCTACAGAACTGGTCGTTCGTAGCTAGAGACGGGCAGGGGTAGGTCGCAATCCGCGTCCCGTCTTTCGCGGTTGCATAGGACACGGTTTGGCCAAGTGACGCTGCCATGTTGCTACGGATAAAAACGGACGCGGATATACGAAAGCCTTTCGTTGCAAGTTCTAGGGATGTTGTTTAGTCACACCACCGTGTTTTTAAGAAATGTATTCCGTTCATCCGTTTGGTGAGCTCATTTTAGAATACGCAACAAAAAACGAGGTGAATCCAAAACTAAAATGGGCCACACGAAAGGAGAAATTGGGGAAAGCAATACCTACCGTTGAAACCTTCCTAGGCTCCACCTTGATGTTTATATGCCATCTAAACCGTTTATAAGATTATTAACATAGGGATGAAGTGAAAATATAAAAATTTAGCCTGAAACAAAGCTTTATAATTATAAGAATGTTTCAACCGTTCTACCTGAATTCCTACTGTTTCCTCTTGTGTGACCCACTTGAGTCTTGAATCCACTTTGTTTTTTGTAGCTTGTCCTGGAAGTATCTTGCAAAATGGATGAACGGATTATATTTCCTGAAAAAAATAGTAGTAGCCCCACCCATCATCCTTGCACAGGAACTACTTCCTGCGGAAGGCATTTGCAGAAAATGGGCGTCCGTGTAAAAACGTAAAATCTTTTAACTAAGAATCCCAAGAGTCACGCAACAGAATCTGATTTTTATTTTAATCTTTCTCCTAATACGGAACCTTTTAATTTTGATTTTTACCCTTTTAATCTGATCCTACCTAATGAATGGCTCAGATCTTAACACATATGTCACTTTACATAATTATGACATACATTCTAAAATTCCTCAGTATACATGCATGGGTGATTTTTTCATTAAATGCCCAGCTAGTTGAACCAAAACTCATGTTCCAAGTAGTTGTGTGTGAGCATTTCTCTTTATAAACCCTAATTATTTTAAATAAGAACTTTTTCTTTTTCTTTTTCTTTTTTTTTTAATACTTAAAACAAGAGCCATAACAAAATGAGCTTATTAGAATAACTCTTTTTCGAATAGTTATAATTGAATTAGATAAAGATGTCAAACGAGCCCTTGGTATATGGTAGAACCGTTTTTGGACAGTACACGTGGTGGGATCCTAAATCAATACTGGCCGTCCATCGTAGTTGGTCCTAACGTGGATGGTAGATGGTCTAGAAAGCACATTTATTCAAAGCCATCCAATCAGTGGCCTTCACAGAAATGGTGGCTGGGAAGAAGATGTGAACGGTTGACATTGAGTGCAGAATATCGATGGCTAGGATTGTGTGGTCGTTTAACAGTGGTTCATACATGATTGGGACAACTGGATAGGGGTGTACACAAACTGGGCTAGCCCGATTAGCTCGCTCGATTCGACCCGAAAAAGCCCGACTCGGCCTGACCCGGAATTGAGTTCCGGTCAGGACAGGCCATTTTTCTCACTTCGAAGTGAGTTCAGGCCGAGTTCAGGTATGACCCAGTTCAGCCCGACTCGGTCCGAAACCCGACTCGACCCGGCCCGCCTCGTCCCGACTCGACCCGGCCCGACTTTAGGTATATATACATGTTTAAAAAAAAAAAACCCTAAATTTTTTATTTCACTTTCCCCCTTTCCCTTTCGCTGAAAAATGCCCGACCCCACCAAAACCCTCTCCTCCCCTGCTCGTTCCCTCCCTGCCCGACCCCACGGTCCCCACCAAATCTCTCTCTCTCTCTCTCTCTCTCTCTCTCTCTCTCTCTCTCTCGTCCGACGACGCCGACCAGCGCCTCTCTCTCTCTCACTCGTCCAATGACTCCGACCAGTGCCCCTCTCTCTCTCACTCGTCCGACAACTCCGACCAGCGCCCCTCTCTCTCTCTCACTCGTCTGACGACTCCGAACAGTGCCCCTCTCTCTCTCACTCGTCCAACGACTCCGACCAGTGCCCCTCTCTCTCTCACTCGTCCGACGACTCCGACCAGCGCCCCTCTCTCTCTTGTCCGACTAGCAGAGCCCGTCCGCGTCTCTCTGCTCGTCCGTCTCTCTCTACTCGTCCGTCCGTGCAACCACCGTCTGCCTTTCTCTGCTCGTTTGTCCGTGCAACCACCGTCTGCCTTTCTCTACTCGTCCGTCCGTGCAACCATCAGCCGCCTCTCTCTGCTAATCGTCTCGCCGTCCGACCAGCAGAGCTCGCTCGTCCCTCCGTCCAACCGCAAGTCGCAACCAGTATGATTTCTCTCTCTCTCTCTCTCTCTCTCTCTCTCTCTCTCTCTCTCTTTCAGTATATGATTCCTCTTTCAGTAGATCTGTGTAGATTAGGGATTATTATTTTTATTTGTTTCTGAATCTCAATAATTGGGTAGAAATGTCTATGATTCATCTGTGCTCAGGGGGAGTCATGCATAATATGATGAATGGGCCAAGCTGAGTGGTGGTGGTGTTTGCAATGGTGGTGGTGGAAATATTTTAATCATCACTCGTCCGACCAGCTCGCTCAAATGCACACATCCACTGCATTTCGATCCACACTATCTATTTAGCTGGTCCACATTAAGATCAGAAATAGACAATAGAAAGCATAACCTCCCATTAGTGTAGGATTGTTCGTTGAGTCTATATTTTGGACCATGTTGATTGTCCATTTGATTGCCAGAAATTGTAGAGTGGACCACACCAATCAGGGGATCCGTTTCTGTCAGTCAGTGGCCATAAAAAATGACTGAAAATAGAAGTATTATTTTCTGGGTAGACTACTATATTAGTTTTGCACCATTGAAAAATTTGTGGTGATCCTTCACCGCACACCATTGGCATAGTTTCACTAGAATACAGTCCATCCATAACTCTGACCCAAACATGGACAGAATGTAATTCAAAAATTACATTCGACAGGTTATACAAACAACCTATTTTTCTTCCCTTCACATACAGATCGCTCATCAATTTTATTTTACAAAACATGTTTTTGGGACCGGATTCTCGTGTAAAACACTTGTTTAACAAAACGTGTAGCTACACAGCAGGGTTTAATTGCTAGGTGACCCCAACATAACCTAGTTTGATAGTGTTGATCAGATATGAAAAGATATGATTGATTTGTAAGATTTAGGCTACGTAAAGCATTTTTAAAAGTTGTTTAGCTGATAATATACTTGACCAGGTCATCTCTATCAACACTTGGAGCAGCAAGTGACTCAATTAAATTTTATTTATTAGGAATCTTATACACGTGTGCCACACATATGGGATTAGCTTTTATCAACACCACATGTATGGTACTTAAGTATGGAGAAATCATCCAATGCTATAATAGCCATACATGTTATAGTGCTCCTTGAAAGGTGGCAATTGGACAGTTTAAGTAAGTATTAGCAGACAGTAATTATCCTATCAATAGTTCGTAAATGGACGGTCAAGATCATTTGTATAAAAGTATGCCCCACCAACAATTTGAGCCATCTGTTTCTTGGAGTCCATCATGTACAGGTCATGATTACAAAGAATCGCTTTTGTCAGGCAATCTAATCATCTCATCCAAGAGTTGAAAAATGAGAGGCTAGACAAACCACCTTACATGTGGATCATCTAATTATCCAATGGATTTGATTTTTACATGAAACTCCCCATAATGTGTCTTGTTGCAACTGAGAGATGATCATGCAAATGTCTAAATGATCACCACCATTTCTTAAATAGTGCAATACTGACATGGGATTCTAGCCATGATTCTCACTAGATTGCACCAATTCACTCAAACATGATTTCCTCCCACTTTTTCAACTTCATTTTTTTTCTTTCTTTGAAAGTAGGGGTGGGCAGATAAGGTGTTCAAAGGACAATCTATATGCATCATGGTCCCTAAATCCTTTCCTTTCCAACGACAAATGTTCTCAAGGAATTATGGATTTGACAACTTTTGAAAGCAAGAATAAGCTCATGAGTGGCTGATTGGTGGATTTCAACTGAAAACATTCATCATGAGGATTTCTAGCAAAAGGAGAATAGGTGGGGAGTTTCTGGAAAAGGTAGAGAGAAATGAAGGCCAGGGAAACGAGAAATATAATGCTTGGCAGGCTCTTCCAACCTTTTCCTTTTCTTTTGCTGTTGTTTAAGCTCTAAAATATTAATTAACTTAAAGCTTCTCCATCCTTTTTCCTTTTTTGGGTTGTATAGGCTCTAATTATTAACACCTAGTGTCCTGAGGCTTCGGCTGATTCCATTGTCATGTATCCTAAGAACCATGGCACCCAAACAAGCCACGAATGCTACAAGAGTAAGAAGAGTTCTTGACTTCTAAGTATTTTGCCAAATATACATTAGTTACTTTTGAAGTATGTCTATCACATTCTAAGGGCCAAATATACATAAGTTACTTTTGAAGTATGTCTATCACAGTCTAAGGGCCTGTTTTCATAGACACCTCAAAATGAGTTCATCTCATTTTAGTAAATAGTAATTGTGTATTAAAGATTATGCGTCTTATTATCATAATTACTAAAACAAATGATCTCTAATACAAAAATTATGCTTAACTAAAATGAGATGAAGTCATTTTTGGGCTCTAAGACTTCATTATTCAACTTAGAGCATAGAAATTTGTTATTTACCTTATATTTTGTGTTGATTTTTTTCTTTTGTATTCTTTTTATATATATATATAAACTCTCATTCTTGCTTCTGCTTAATAATCTAATTTTCATTTATTAGATTTCCTGTCACTCCATTATAATCTTTTTAATGCATATTAAGTAGTTATTTATATTTTTGTAAATGCCGTTAATAGTTAGTTTGATGATAGAATTATAAAATTGATATATATAAACTCACATCTATGCTTATACCAATTGCCTATTATATATATATATATATATATATATATATATATATATATATATATATATATTCTTGTTGTTGTGGTATAGGATAATCAGTTGTCCATTTGAGGATTTCTATGTTGCCAGACATATATTGATTGTGTTTATGGATGCATAGAAATTCTCAAATTGTCCTTTTTTGGACAGTTCAATGTTGGATAGACAGTAATGTTTTCATTTATTCTAATTTAAATGCACATGCATGTTTCGGTTCATCTCTCTTAATTCTCTCTGGATATATTTCTTGTATTTACTTCTTCATCAAATATCCACACTTTGTGTGGATAGTTGACGTGTGAATCAAATTCAAGATTAATATATTCTGAAGAGATAAGGAGAGATGCTGCCGAAATTTTGACGTGGCATTTAAATTGAATAATGAAAGCATTAGTATCTACTCAATATTGAATGAGTAACTGATTTAATTATTTTTTTGTTGTTGTTGTAGTATAGGATAATCAGTTACCCATTTGAGGATTTCTATGTTGTCAGACATAGATTGAGTGTGTTTATGGATGTATAGAAATTCTCAAATTATTCCCTTTTGGATAGTTCAGTGTTGGATAGAAAGTAATGTTTTCATTAATTCTAATTTAAATGCGCATGCCTGTTTCGGTTCGTCTCTCCTAATTCTCTCTGGATATATTTCTTGCATTTACTTCCTCATCAAATATCCACACTTTGTGTGGATAGTTGACGTGTGAATTAAATCTAAGATTAATATATTTTGGAGAGATAAGGGAAAATGCTGTTGAAATTTTGGCGTGACATTTAAATTGAATAATGAAAGCATTACTATCTATCCAGCATTGAATGAGTAACTGATTTATCCGCTTAGAAAATTCTTTACTAAGGTCCAAGGATAAATGAAATTGTTTCATATCTTTAGATATGGCTAGTGAGGATGAAGTCCGACCTAACCCTAGTGCCGGTGTCGGTGCGTCAGCCACCTCACCACTTGTTGTTGAGGGAGAGGGGTCTTCAGTTGTAAACAAAAGAAAGAAACGGTCAGCTGTCTGGGATGATTTTGAAGAAGTAGTAGTTAACAATGTCCCCAAGATCAGATGTATGCACTGTAAAAGTCTATACACCAAAAGTGTCGGGGGGTCAACGTCTCATTTAAACAGACATAGACAAAGTTGTGCAAAGAGACCTAGACTTCCATGTTCAGGCCAACAATTGCTATCGTTTACAAAGTCCGAAGGATCTGCATCTGAAGGTACACTTACCACGCATGAGTTTGAAAAAGGGAAGCTGAAGGAGTGGTTTGCAAAGCTTATTATCATTGACGAGCAGCCATTTAAGATGGTAGAGAGTGAAATATTTATGGGATACAGTAAATACCTTAATCCTCAGTTTGAGAAGGTCTCCCGTGTTACTGTGAAGAGGGAGTGCATGAAGATGTATGCCAGTGAGAAAATGAAGCTGAAAGCAGTTTTAGATTCGGTTTCAAGGGTAAGTTTGACATCTGATATGTGGACGGCGCAAAATCAAAGAAAGGGCTACATTTCATTGACTGCACACTATGTTGATGAAAATTGAAAACTCTGTAAGAGAATATTGAACTTTCGCCACCTTCCACCTCCTCATTCCGGTTTGGTTATTTCAGATTACATTTACAACTGTCTACGAGATTGGGGCATTGAAAAAAAAGTCAGTTCATTAACTTTAGATAATGCTTCGACAAATGACAGTGTCATACAATTCTTACGTAACCAGTTCAAGGCAACCGGCAGTTTATTTTTTGAGGAAAAAATATTTCATGTTCGGTGTTGTGCACACATTCTCAACTTAATTGTACAAGAAGGGTTGAAATCAATTGACCAAACTATAGAGAATGTGAGGGAGAGTGTGAAGTACATAAGAGGCTCATCGTCAAGATTGAGTATATGAAATGACATCGTTTAATGTTTGAATTCGACGTCTCCAAAAATGTTGAAGCTAGATATATGCACACGTTGAAATTCCACTTTTGAGATGTTGGATTCAGCCTGGAATTAGAACATGCATTTCCAGAATATGCAGTGCGTGATAGAACATATGCTTGGTTGTTGTCACGCCCCAAACCTGAAAATCGGATTCACAGGAATCCCGATCACTGAATTCGGTGACGACAGCTTCCGTAGTACCCCATTCTCGACTCCCAGCATTCATATGCCAGATTTCGATCCTGGGATCTTATAAGGAGAATTTTTTTTTTTGTACATTTAACTGGTAATACACATAACCACAAGATTACCCTATTCACAAAGGTAACATCATCATCACATATCCACTAATATAATCATTTGAGTACAACACTGAAAGGGAAATTCATAAATAGAAAACTAAGCTCCAGAAGGCTACTGCACGCTCCAAGCTCAACACTGCTGCAACCTAACATCACCTGCACGCATCTATGTGCATAAGCTTATAGAAAGCTTAGAGGGTGGTGTAAGTGTGTGCACAAGGTAAGTGCCAAGTATTCAATACAATGATACAATCATACAATGTCTGAATGAACAAAAACACTGACAAGAACAGGAATAATCAGAGTAAGCAGAAATACTGACAAAATATAAATCATACGATAACAAAGTAAGCGTAAGTATGGACAAGTCTATAAGTCAATCAATATCAGCATATACAATATAGAACAGATATACGATAAGGAGTCATAAAGAACCAAATATCAGATGCCGAGGATGCAATGCAATATGTAATCCGAATGAAATGACCATGCTTGGAGTGTGAAGTCGGGATGATAGCACGTAGTATCGTAGGCTACGGGGTCCACTACAAGAGACTTCTATCCAAACCAGTCCCATACCTAAATTTAGATAGTCAGACTCAACGTGGTAAACTCCTGATCTCAGGTTAGTCGCGCACCCAACCGAAATCTTTGCCATAACGAAGGTACACAACAATTAGTTGCGCACCATCAGCCCGAGTGGATAGTGAATGAAGGAATGAATTAGCATACAACTCTTACTCAATAAATCCACATATTAGTACGGTTCCTCTCTAGAAAATCACCGGAGTCTATTACACTCCATGCCAGATTGCCGCCCCATCGCTCGCAACAAGGTGAGTGGAAGAGACCTCACTATCCGCCTGCCAATATCGGGCCCGGCTCGTCAATAGCGGACCCATTCCTCGAGCTGGTCAGACTCAGCCTAGCATTGCCCCCTTCTCTCAGGCAGGTAAGGCCGCACCCCCTTCCAACCGACCACGACATAGTGGAGAGCACAGCCATCTGGTAATCGGCACTCGGCGCTCATCTACCCACTCGGTCTAGACGTTGGAGCAACCTCTGGAACCAAGAGGGTTTAGGGACTTTCACCCAGGGATATCTATAGCACCCCATGTAGAACAGATTTTCGGTGTTCCATCTGGCCATCTACGATATGCCTGTGGAGGCTACGACCCTGATGTCGATAGGGCGTACAGTAATCACAACACAATGCAAGATGCATGAGTCATACAATCCAATCATGCATCAATCCTGCGCATGTCGTGCGCTCATGTGGGAGAACCTCTGCCTATCAGGGAGTCTCATATCATCCTATCCAATGACATATGCAATGATCAATCACATCTCATAACAAACATGCAGATGATGCGTATGGGCATATACCATGATGTTGTGCAGTCACATACTCATAATCGGTATCACAATCGGCCTCGACAATGTGGGCATCTAACCAACATTGCCCCAAGGGATGGCCTACATAGAACCAATATACATAATGGGCCCATGGCCTCATACAAAGGCCTAATATATAACACGATGGGCCTTACTCAAGGGTTTAATACACATCACGATGGGCCTTTCACATGGGCCTAACATAGATCACGATGGGCCTTGCCCATAGGCTATGAATACATCACAATGAGCCTTGCCCATGGGCCCCAAATACATGACATGTGGGCCCTACACATAGGTCTTGAATACATCAAATGGGCCATGCATTATGGGCCTAATACGAGTCACAATGAGCCTCAACTATAGGTCACATGTACATCATATAGGTCTCGACAATCGGCCTTAGAAATCAGAATCGGAATCGGAGTAGGCCTTAGTAATCGAAATCTGTCATGACAACCAAAATCGATCGATACTCAGAATTGGCAAATCGGTCATGTCACTTAGAATCAACAATCGGTCACGATAATCGGGATCAATCGATAGTCAGAATCGACAAATCGGTCACGTCAATCGGCAATCGGCCATGGTCGGTAATCGGTCATGATAATTGGCCTCAACAATCGGTAATCGGTCAATCGGCCACGGCAAGCAGAGTCGGCAATCGGCCACGGCAATCGATAATCGGCCACGATCGATAATCGGTTACAATAATTGGCCTCGAACGGTAATCGGTCAATCGGTCAAGTCAATCGAAATTGACAATCTACCATGACAATCAAAATCGATCGCTAATCGGAATCGACAAATCGGTTACGACAATCGTAATCGATAATCAGCATCGACAGTCAGCACTGATAATCAAGATCGATAATCGACGTCGAAAATTGAAACCGATAATCAGTAGATAAATGAAGCGGGGTCCATAGATGATCAGCCAATCAACCATAGCATAAAGATCAGCACTCGGCCATAGTTATATCAAATCCGATAATACGGAGCCATCTGTCTACGACAAATGGGGCCCACTTATTTGGGTTAACCCACTAAGGGAATGATGAGAATAGGCCTAATAAGGCCTAAGAGAAGGTCACAACGTGGACATTCAACCATCATTGCCCATCAATGTGGCCATTTAACCAACCTTTCTCCTAAGGAGTGGCCAACATAGAGCCAACTATAATACATAGTGGGCCCATGCTCTCACATAATGGCCCAATACACATCACATATGGGCCTCACTCATGGGCCGTACATACATCACAATGAGCCTTGACACATGGGCCATAAATACGTCACATCGGGCCTCATATACATCAAGTGAGCCACATCAACGGCCTCATAAACACCAGGTGGGCCACATCAATGGGCCATGAAACAAATACACTACGGTGGCCCTCAGGACTTGCTAATGTAATACAGCAGCTACATAGCGGAAGTGAGGTACGCCAGTCAATCCAATCCCCACCATCCAAGGTCTGGATGGTGTGGATATACAACATATCATCAAAGTTGGCCCCATCGTGGATGGACAATGTGCAGATGCAACACATACATCTAGCAGGGGCCACAGATAAATGGTGCAGATGAAGCACTGCTTCATGGTGGTGCACATGTTCAGGTAAATCAGCACCATCCAAACATTGTCTAGCACCGTCCAATACAATCTGGACGGTGTGGATGAAATAAATAAACCATGGTGATGCCCACGCTGGCAAAACGGGTGGACAACCTGGGCAAAACGCATATAAGGTGGGTCCACAATGGATGGACAGTTTGATACAACACATACATCGTGGTGGGGTCACATAATGTGCTGTCATTGGACAATAGCGAGCCCCATCGTCTCCGAACAGACAGGCGGTTTGGATATAACAAATACATCTAGGTGGGTCCACATGGGCCCACCACCACATGTGAATATATGTATTTATTATCATTATTATTATTTTATTTTATTTTTATTTTTATTATGAAAGCGTGCAGCCATTGTCCCTGGACAGTGTATACACACACACAAGGTGGGTTGCCACCGTCCAGAGGATCTGGTTGGTGTAGATATATTAATGTGGGTCCCACCCACACGTGTGGGGTGGGCCACGGATGACGAAGTACGTATATCATGGTGGCATAACACATACATCACATGTGGGATTTCCACACGGACGAACGACTGGACTGAAACATAGTCGCGGTGGGTTCCACAGAACTTGGTGACGTCACTACAGGGCTCACCTGTCAGTGGCTAATCTGGTGGGTCCCACACGATCTGGACGGTCAGGATCATAGCATGTGGGACCTATGGGAGGCGTGAATAGCGCTTATACACCATAGTCGACTCCAATGAACAGTGTTGAATGCAACACATCTACAAGCAAGGTGGGCCCCACCCTTCACATGCACAACACGTGTGGGGTGGGCCCACATCTGCCAAAACCGATGGACAGAGTTGATAAAATACATAAATCATGGTGGGCCTTTCCATATATGGACCGCGTGATACAAAACATACAACCTGGGCATCCTACGCACACCGTCCAGGGACGGACAGTGTGGATATAAAACATATACATCAAGGTGGGTCACACCCTCACACGTGCCAAACATGTGGGGTGGGCCAACGCCCTGAACGGATGGACAGGGGAGGATGTAAAACACATACACTAAGGAGGTCTCCACCGTCCTGATAATGGACGGTGTGATTAATACATAAATCATGGCTGGCCTCACTCGTGGTAGGTGGGAGCCACGCCTTCATTAGGCGAACCTACCGTCCAGCCTATCCGGACGGCAGGGATGAAACACATATATCAAGGGGGCCCCACATCCAACTCAAAACACACCCTACACGTGGTAGGTGGGTCCCAGCGTCCAAGATGGTGTGGATGAAACTGATGGGACCCACAGAGCTAATTGCGCCAATACAGCAGTTGGATAGCTGATGTACGGTACGCGTAGGGCCCACCGTGCTGATGAATGGACGCGTGGACACAGAACATACCTCATATCAGGGCCCCACGTGGCACCTGTTCAACTAGATCCAGCACCGTCCAGCACTGTCTGGACGGTGTGGAATCATACGTACACTCATGGTGGGCCCTGCTCGTCCAGGACAGATGAATGGTAGGGACAAAACACTTACGTTATGGTGAAGGCCCACCAGGTGGACGATCTGGATAATTAGGTGGGGCCTACACGGCACCGTCCAGCAACTGGACGGTGCAAATACAAATATACATCATGGTGGGCTGCATAACAGCAGAGGGTGGGTGGACGGTGCAGATAAAACCCTTTCCTCATGATGGGCCCCACAAAGCTTGCTGCATCAGTAAGCAGCTGCAGTTACCAGCCACTGGCCCATCAGAAATAAAATAAAATATAATAGGAAAAAAAAATGAATGGACGATACTGATTTAAGCACATGCAACACGGTTGAGACCCACGTGAAGATGGCCCACCGTTTGGGTCAGCTGACATGTACCCCACCTTCCAGCAATGCATGTCGTTGGACGATCTGGACGTCCCAAATGTCAGGGTGAGCCCGTGATCATGCAAAGCAGATGGACATTTGGATGAAGTGCATACATTAGCGAAACCCACATAGTGTTTACATTAATACAACAGCTATACAGCTGGTGTACGGCAGCCCAAACGGTCCATCTCCAGCCGTCCAGTCCTTGGACGGTGAGGACACATACATCAATACGAGGTGGGGCCCGCTCACTGACATGGTGGGGTCCACATCCAAACAAATGGACTGCTTGGATAAGACTCAAGCATCATGGGTGGGCCATCAACAGGGTAAAGAGAGAAAGAGAGAGAGAGGGAGAGAGATTCGCGGAGATGGGAGGGACCCTGCCACTATGGGCCCTCCCTACATAATACATATATCAAGATGGGTCCCACGTATGTGGGCCCTCAAACAACAAATAAAAGCACCCACCTTAGGATCTCATCTTCTTCTTCCGCCTATAGCCTTTAGAGCTCCAAAGGAACGATTTCAATGGTCTAGATGATCTTTGGATGGTGGGGATGGGAGGTGGGAAGTGGGCCACATCTAGCTCCTCCATGGAAGCTTGGACGGTTGCTCTCATGGTGTTTTTGGGAGAAATGAGAGAGATGAGAGAGAGTGATGTAAGAAGTGATGGGAGAGAGTGGTATGTTGTAAGGTGAGATATGGGTTGAGTTGAAAATTTATAAAAGAGGAATGGGTAGGAGAGAGAGAGAGAGTTGACTTTGGGTTGCTTTTTGGATAATGTGACATGTACTTGATTGATTTGACATATTGTTGAGATTCTCTAGGTATTTGCAACGTGCGACTTTTTCTCGAACTGGACGCGGACCCACATCTCCTGGCCTAGGTATCGCCTCGGTGCGCGACACACGGCATCGGAACCGCGGCGACGGTGCGGTCGTCAAGGTAAAAGTCTCGAGTTGAACCGACTCTGAAATACGGAATATGACTCGGGATCGCGCGCAAATGTCAGAAAAGGTCAAAGGTTGCCAAAATTTGATCGGGAGGACCGCGGAGGCATATGGAACAGTACGGGCTAAGATACGGGTCCTACAGTTGCCTACTGATGATGATTGGAGCAAAGAGAAAGAAGTTCACAAAATTTTGAAAGTTTTTTATGACTGTACGAAAATATTTTCTGGCAATAAGTTTCCTACAGCAAATATGTTTCTTCCATCTGTGTGAAAGATTAAGGATGCCCTGAGGAAAGCTGCTGATGACGGTCCATTTTTTCTTCAAATCATGACAAGTGGTATGCAAATGAAGTTCGATAAGTACTGGGATGATTGTCATATGATAATGTCCTTAGCTATTGTTCTTGATCCTTGGCGCAAGATGAGTTATGTTAAGTACATCTTCACGAGGATTTATCCTACTGAAAAGGTAATATCTGAAACTTCGAAGGTTCGTGATGCAATCGAAGCATTGTACAATGCGTACACAACCACACTGTCCACAACAAGTGCTTCTAAAGTTAGATCGCAAGTTGCTTCAAGCTCTGACGATGCTGATTTCATATCTTTCTTAGCAAAAGAAAATACAGACATAGACATGAAAGAATCAGAGTTAAACATGTATCTCAAAGAGTCGGTCGTACTACAGCAGGATTAAGAGTTTGATGTTTTGGAGTGGTGAAAATTACGAGTTAGTGAAGAAATCGACGATGGCACGAGATATTTTATCAATTCCTATTTCAACAGTGGCATCGGAATCTGCGTTTAGCATAGGGAACAGGGTCGTGAGCAAGACTAGAAGTTCCCTTGCACCAGATACAGTGGAAGTATTAATTTGTACACAAGATTGGTTGCGTCTGAGTCTAGGAGGTGATCTTGATGAGGAAGAGGAGGAGAATGTGAATGAAGCCGCAACACCAACACATTGAACAACAGCAATACGATGGATGTTTGGAATGGATGTTATGATCTTTTTAGTTTATTTGAATTTACAAATGTTGTAATGGATACTTTTTTTACTTTTATTTTTATTTGTCTGTTATGTTGATGGATGTTATGCAAGCTGCAGGATGCATTTCTACATCTTTTTGCTGACTTTTATTTTTATTTATCTGTTATGTTGATGGATGTTATGCAAGCTGCGCAATGCATTTCTACATCTGTTTGCTGACTTTTATTTTTATTTATCAGTTATGTTGACTTTTATTATTTTTTAATCCATAAATTGCTTTTATCTTATGTCGGTATTTCATTATTGTTAAAAATCCTAAAATACTTTTCCAACACAATATGTAGATATGTCTTCAAGCGAACCATTAGTTAACGTTTGGGACTGTGGTTCCTTAGTCCATTCTCCAAAGTCTGGAAAGTTCAAGATTTTGTGTAATTTGTGTGGAGCCAAGTTTGTTAATAAAACTAATCGGTTCAGATTACACTTATCTTGTCGAGGTGGAGATGTAAGACCATATCCTAAAGCCTCAAAAGAAATCCAAGTTTTTTTCCAAACAGTTCTTGATTCAAACAAAAAAGCTTCCACTCTCCAATCCAAACTTTCTAAAGTAGAGAAGGAAGCTAAATTATTAGCATTGGAAGAAGAACAATTTCAACTCGCCTTAAAGCGCAGTATGGAAGAGGCTTCTACACATCAGCGATGTCCTCCAAGACCACATGATGTCGAAACAGGTTCAAGCTGCATGGGTAAAAAGAAAAATAGTAAGAATTCGGTTAAGTTTCTCTCCAGTCTAGGTGTGTTTTACAGGACGTTGGGATCTACGTATAAATCTTCTCACAAAAATAGTTTGAAAAATCTAATTCAAACTATACAAGAGGAGGGCGATAAAAACCTATCTCCACCTTCTGAAGAGGGAGATGTGAATGAGTATGTATATGAAAATTTAGATAGCAGCTCGGGCTCAGATGGTGTTTGACTGTATTCAGTTTGTATAAAATATTTTATTTTATACTTTGTCAAATGTATGTAAATGTAATAAAATTATAATATATCCTCTCTCTTTCATGAACTTGTAAATTGTAATGGGACGCGGATTACCTGCCAAAGGCTCAAAGCCCTTCCCATAAACTTGCCGTAAGGTTCGAAACTGGCCCGAACTCAGGTTCGAAACCGGACCGAACTCGAAGGTTCGAAACTGGCCCGAACTCGCCTGGGCCTGGTTCGGACTAGAGATGTTGGCCCAGTGACCTGGCCCGGTCGGGTTCGAGCCTGGTGCGGCTGTTGAACAGGCCTGAATGGGCTGAGGCAAGTTCGACTCGGCTCGACCCGTGTACACCCCTACAACTGGATGATGCCCGATTTTTATTGAAGCGGATTGCATGCTGCCCCCGCCTCAACTGAATCGGTCGAGGCAAGGGCTTGTGGGGCCCATCGAAAAAATAAGCGGATCTAAGGCTCAAGTGAACCGGGCACTGGAGACTGAATGCCCACCGTTAAAAAATTCTCAGGGCCACATAAGTTTAATATCAATCTGACATTTGTGTTTTCCCTTCATCCAGGTATACGTGACCTTAAGAACAGGCTGTTTGGCAAATAAATATCACGGGCATCCTCATCACTGCTGTTTTCTATGATGTGTTCCACTTGAGCCCATTTTTTGCTCATAACTTAAAATTGATCTGAAAAAATGGATGAATAGTGTGGATAAAACCTATACATCACGGTGGACCCCACAAAGCCCCTGCTTGAATCGATTTATGTGGAGGTGGGGGCTGGATGCAATCTGCTCACGGATCTACCCACTTGGACGTGAATTATCTGCTGACAGGTAGAGTTGGGCATCGGTTCAGATCGAATCGGATTAGGTCCAACTCGATCCAATTTAAAATTTCAATGGCTTGATCCGAACTTGATCTAATCCGGGACCGAGTCCTGGTCACCTGACTCGGACCGATCCGAAATGTGCATTGCCAGATCTGATCCGAGTTTGACTTGATTAGGAAAACCAAGTCAGATCGAATCGGGCACAGTTTGGATCGGTCCAGATTTAAGTAATCTGATATATATATACACGTAAACGCTCACCTGCGAACCAGTTTGTACGTACTACATATGAACTTTTTTGAAAACTCATCATATCTTATCAATCTCCCAAATATGAATGGTCCACATGAAGCAGAACCTCATGAAACCCCCTGGTACAAAATTTTATTTTGATCCAAAGCTTCGATGGGCCATGAAAAATGCAAACAGTTTCTTCCTTTGATTTGAATTTCTCTTTGCTATGGCCCACCAGAATCTTAGATCAGGGTGAAAATTCACACCTTAAGGTTTCATGGGATTCCGCATCTTATGGACCGTTCGGAGCATGACACGTGTGCAAAGGTGCGCACGTGCATAGGTGCCTAGGTGAGCATGCCTCTCTCTCTCTGTCTCTCTCTATATATATAGAGAGAGAGTAATGGTCTCCTACGCACCATACCGCAAGGAAGTTATATGTGAGCCTTCATATAAGTCGTGAGATGAGGAGAACGGTTGGAATTCAACCAGAGAGTCCTCCTGAAAAATGACTCCCCAATGCTCACGCAGAGATTAGCTACTGCCAAGTTGAGTTGCGAGACTCGAAGTAACGTCACCAAGTTTTGTGGGCTCACCTTGATGTATTTGTTGTATCCACACTGCCCGTTCATTTTTAGAGATCATTTTACGACATGAGAAAAAGAATGAGCATATCAAAAGCTGGAGTGGACCCCACTATAGAAAACAATAGGGAGAGAGACGCTTACCGTCAAAACCTTCCTGAGGTCCGCTGTGATGTTTATTTAAGATCCAAACTGTCCATAAGTTAACATAGACATTAAAGAAGGGAAAATACCAGTATCAGTTTGATCGAAAACTTTTGTAGCCCTTAAAAGTTTTATTGGTGAGGGTCACTCTCTCCACTGTTTTTTGTGGTGGGGTCCACTCAAGCTTTGGATTTGATTCATTCTTTGGTTAATACCATAAAATGATCTCTACAAATGGATGGACGGTGTGGATACAACACATACATGGTGGTGAGGCCCATAAGGTAAGGGCCCGATAACAGGTAATCCACTCCTGTGGTATCGACATCGCATCACAGAGTAGCTCACTGCCTACGTGCAATTACATAAGCCGACTGTGTTGTACGGTGGGCTTTGTGGGCCTCATTATGTTGTATGAGTTTTATCCACACCATTCATCCATTTATCCAGATAAGTTTAGGCTTAGCCCTCGTAAATAAAAACAGATAAAAGGCTTAAGTGAACCATACAACAAGAAGCAGTGGTGGTAACGATGGCCAACGTTGAAACCTTCCTAAGGCCCACCTTGATGTTTATTTGCTATCTGATCTGCTCATAAGGTCACGTAAACCTGTACTAAGGAAAAGCACAAATGTATGGTTGATCCAAAACTTCTACAACTCTCAAGAATTTTTTAATGGTGAGCGTTCAATCTCCATTGTGTGGTCTACTTGAGATCTGGAACTTTTTAATTTTTGAAAATCTAAATTAAAATTATCTAAAAAATTGAATGAACGGCGTGGATAAGACTCATATATTACGGTGGGCTTCACAGAGCACCTGACTGGACCGATTCTCTCCAGGCGAGGCAGGTCGCAATCTGCGAATTAGCATGGCATCTAACCCGTCGCGGCGGGATGTGGATTTGCTGAGAAAGGCAAGTTCCTTCGCTGGGAACCCAGGTAGGGCCACTTTGATGATTGCTGAGAAATCATCCCCGTCTATCCTTTTTGTGAGTTCAATTTAGGATATGATACAAAAAATGAACCATATCAAATGCTCAAGTGGGCCGAAAATGTGATGATTAAACATCCACGGTTGAAATAATCTTGAGCCACAAAAGTTTTGAATCGTGCTAATATTTGTGTTTTCATTTCATCCCAGTAGGAATGATGTTATTAATGGTATAGATGACATGTAAACATCACCGTCGAACTGATGCAGGTTTCAACGGTAGAAATTTCCCTATCCACATTTTCCTTTAGTACATCACACTTGAGCTTTGGATACTGTTTATTTTTGGTATTATGTCCTAAAATGAACTCACAAAATGGATGGACGAAGAGGATTTCTCACAAATATCAAAGTGGCACCACCTGGGTTCCCAGTGCAGGAACTTCGCGCGGAAGGCTTCTACAGGAAATCTGCGTCCTTTTGGACACATTGCGCCGTTAAAATCGAAAACGGATTGGCTACTCCCTGCCACTGGCCCGATGGCTGGTGTTCGGTGCTCTGTAAACTCCACCATGATGTATATATTTCATCCATGCCGTTCATCCATTCTTAAAGATCATTTTAAGGCTTAATCCAAAAAATGAAAGGGATATAAATCTCAGGTGGACCACACCACAGGAAAACAATAGTGATTGGATATCCACAATTAAATTCTTCCTAAGGCGTACTTTACAGTTTATTTGACATCCAATCTGTTGATTATGTCATAGAGACCTATAGAAAGGCAAGTTCCTTTGCTGGGAACCCAGGTAGGGCCACTTTGATGTTTACTGAGAAATCATCCCCGTCTATCCTTTTTGTGAGTTCAATTTAGGATATGATACAAAAAATGAACCATATCAAATGCTCAAGTGGGCCAAAAATGTGATAATTAAACATCCACGGTTGAAATAATCGTGGGCCACAAAAGTTTTGAATCATGCTAATATTTGTGTTTTCATTTCATCCCAGTAGGAATGATGTTATTAATGGTATAGATGGCATGTAAACATCACCGTCGAACTGATGCAGGTTTCAACGGTAGGAATTTCCCTATCCACATTTTCCTTTAGTACGTCACACTTGAGCTTTGGATTGTGTTTATTTTTGGTATCATGTCCTAAAATGAACTCATAAAATGGATGGACGAAGAGGATTTCTCACAAACATCAAAGTGGCACCACCTGGGTTCCCAGTGCAGGAACTTCGCGCCGAAGGCTTCTACAAGAAATTTGCGTCCTTCTGGGCACATTGCGCCGTTAAAATTGGAAACGGATTGGCTACTCCCTGCCATTGGCCCGGTGGCTGGTGTTCGATGCTCTGTAGACTCCACCATGATGTATGTATTTCATCCATGCCGTTCATCCATTCTTAAAGATCATTTTAAGGCTTAATCCAAAAAATGAAAGGGATATAAATCTCAGGTGGACCACACCACATGAAAACAATAGTGATTGGATATCCACAATTAAAATCTTCCTAAGGCGTACTTTACAATTTATTTGACATCCAATCTGTTGATTATGTCATAGAGACCTAGATGAAGGGGAAAAAACAAAGATTAGCTTGATCAAAAACTTTTATGGTCCCAAAACGTTTTTAATGGTCCATGCTCATTCAACACTATTTCCTACAATATGATCTACTTGAGATTGTGATATACCTCATTTTTCCTCTCATACACTAAAATAATCTAGAAAAATAGATGGCCGGCATGGATGAAACACATACATAATGGTGGGGCCCACAGAGCACCGACCACCAGCCATTGGGGGGAGTAGCCTATTTGTTTTGATTAAAATTGGGAGCGGATCAGGTGAGACCCAGTAGTGGTCGTGAGATTCGGGAATGGGTAGCAGCTGTTCCCGGATCTGATTGAGAATGGAGAGATCATGATGTATGTGTTGTATCCACACCGTCCATCCATTTGTAGAGATCATTTTATGGCATGACCCAAAGAATGAATCAGATCCAAGCTTGAGTGGACCCCACCATGGAAAACAGTGGAGTGAGTGACTCTCACCATTAAAAACTTCTAAGGGCCACAAAAGTTTTCGATTAAGGTGATACTAGTGTTTTCCCTTCTTTAATGTCTGCGTTAACTTATGAACAGGTTAGATCTTAAATAAACATCACAATGGACCTTAGGAAAGTTTTAATGGTGTACGTCTCTGCTTATTGTTTTTTATGGTGGGGTCTACTCCACTTTTCAATTTGCTCATTCTTTTTCTCATGTCCTAAAATGATCTCTAAAAATGAATGGGTGGTATGGATACAACAAAAATATCAAGGTGGGCTCATAGAAATTGGTGACATTAGTTCAAGTGTCGCGACTCAACTTGGCCCTAGCTAATCTTTGTGTGAGTGTAGGAGATTCATTTTGTTACGAAGATTCTCTGGTGAATCCTAGTTGTTCTCCTCATCTCATGACTTATATGAAAGCTCGCATATAACTTTCTTGCAGCAGGGTGTGCAGGAGACCACTGCTTTATATATATATATATATATATATATATATATATATATATATATATATATATATATATATATATATATATATATAGCGAAACGCTCACCTGCGAACCAGTTCGTACGTACGTACGAACTTTTTTGAGAACCCATCATAGGTGATGCAGATCCAAAATCTGAACCGTTCATGTGAAGCAGCACCTCGTGAAGCCCCCTAGACCGAAGTTTTACTCTGATCTAAAACTTTATAAGCCATAAAAAATGAAAACAATTTCCTCCCTTGATTTGCATTTCTCTTTGCTATGGCCCACCAAAATTTTAGATTGAGGTGAAAATTTGTAACATGGGGTTTCATGGGATTCCGCATCATATGAACGGTTCAGATTAGACACCTATGGCACGTGTGCAAAGGTGCGCACGTGCATAGGTGCGCAGGGGAGCCTGACTCTCTCTCTCTCTCTCTCTCTCTCTCTCTCTCTCTCTATATATATATATATATATATATATATATATATATATAAAATCTGATTCACTGATCATCATGATTTTATGTCCTTGAACGTCACATAGGCTGTAACGTATGATGGACGGTTTGAGTTATAATTAATGCATTCATCAGGTTGGCTCCATATATGACTGCACCTCCGTAGCCAACGGTAGTCCGCAGTACCACTGGAACGCTACTCAATGAAAAGGCCATAAAAGGACTTTCTACGTATAAAAGCATAATATCTTTTAACTAAGAATCCCAAGAGTCACCAACAGAATCTGATTTGTATTTTAATCTTTCTCCTAATATGGAACCTTTTGATTTTGATTTTTATCCTTTCCTTTAAAAAAAAAATGAAGAAGCCGGATCCATGCAAACGTTTCTATCGTAAGCTTAACATATAAATCGAAGTGTGGGCCCTACTGGGATGTTATAGTGACATCTAAAGTGTCCATCATGTGGTCCTTGATGTTATCCTAGGCACCCAAAAGTCTAGCTGATCCAAAACTCAACTGGGTTACACTACATGGTAAATCTTCATGATTACATGTGGGGCCCACCGCATCTTTTATACACCATACGAGCCATTGAGAAGATGAATCCAAGTAGGATGAATGGACACTCAAAGATCAGACCATTTCAAAACTCAATTGGGCGACAAAATATGATTGTTGAGGATTTAGGCATACTTTTACATGGTCTGACTATTTTTTGGGATTCGAGAAGAAAAAAAGGGTGCACAGATGATGGATGGATTGGATTTCGTTAGAAACTCATAGAGCATTGATTTTTATTTTTTTTAATTTACTTAAAGCTTATTTTAGAAACGGATGTATTGGATCTCGACTTAAAATGGAAAGTTTTGAAATACTGAAAGTTTGTTAAATCTGAAGTCTAAAGCCTGAATCTGAAATCTGAAGGCTGAATTTGAAATCTGAAGTCTGAATCTGAAATCTAAAGTCAAAAAACTTGTTTAGTAACGATGGTTGAAGTCTGAAAATTAAGTACTGAATTTAAAACAATTCGTTTGTTAACAAACATCTGAAATGTCTGAAATATGTTAATTCGACACATTTGCCCCTATCTATTTCTTATTTGGAAATGCTTTACATTATAAAGAAATTATTTTTTATTAAATGAAATTAAAATTATTTTATTTAATTCAAATAAACTATAAAGTACTTAATAGAAAATTAAAATATCATTATTCATAAAAACAGAACAGATAATTAATGATTTGTATGTATAAGTGTGGCGGCAATTTCTTCTCGCAAATTGGACATAATAGTTTGTTCAAAGTTTCTAAATACTCCTTCCACTTCAGGCATATCATTCTCTGATTCGATATTCATCTCTAAAAGAACATTTTCATCATTGTATTGTTGGAAGAGTGGATCGGAGATGGATTCTTTTCTGATGTAATTGTGTAGTGTTATGCATGCAATAACTATGTCTCTTTGTGTCGGGAAGGAATATGGTGTCATCCGCTTCAAAAATGCAAAACGCGCCTTCAACACACCAAAAGACCTTTCAATTACATTCCGTAACTTTGCATGCATATGATTAAAAACCTCTTCTTTACTAGTAGGCCGCTCACCACTACGAAAGTCACCCAACCAATACCGAACATTATGGTATGGTGCCATAAATCCTCATGTGTGAGTGTAAGCAGAGTCAACAAGATAATATTTATCTACATAAAAACAAATGACATTTTAGCAAAATTTCAAGTTATAATTTTACTAAGTTATATGAAAAAATATATTAAATATTACCAGGAGGGGGTAACGAAAATTTCTTATCTGGATCAAGTACAGCATCCATAAGTACCCTTGAATCATGTGTCACCCCTTCCCATCCAACTATGACATATGTAAAAATCATATTAAAGTCACAGATGGCCATAACGTTTTGAGCACATTCACCCCTTCCTCTTCCTCTGTAAGGTATTTGTTTATCTGTCGGGATACATGCAGGAATGAGGGTTCCATCTAATACACCAACGACACCCTAAACATTAAAGGTAAATTGTTAACCCTTGAGTAGGATGATTCAATTATAACTAAATATATTTATATTTTTTTATATGACATTTTACCTTAAATATTTGTCGAAGATGTCGATGTGTTCTGATTTCTTGGACATTTTGATCAAATGATGGAGTGACAATCATTTCTTTGGCAAATTTTAACATAGCAAATAATACCTCATGAAAGTACTTATGCACCGTTTATGTTGAATGTACAAATCGATTTCTTACCAATCTATTCCGAAGGTTATAACTAATTGTCATTATAAACATGACAATATTTTTCTCGAGTAATACATATCTACTATCAACTAACCACCGTCGAATGCGAAACAAGTTACACAAATTATTGAATGTATCTTTCTCCATTCTAAGCAATTCATAGAAAACTGAAGATGGACCATCTAGCAATTCTTTTACAAAATATGATCCAGGTAATGCAGGAGAACTTGCTTGTATTCTGTTAGTAGACGTCTCTAAATAATTAAATAGCAGCTTTAATATAATAATCTTCAATAATTTCTTCTGTTCATTTGTTAATGTCATAATTCTGTCAACATCAAAAGTAAAGACTTCAATTAGATGTTTAAATAATTAATCAGTTAAGAGAAACAAATCTCTTAAATAGATTATATCGACAAAAATCGATATGCCCTATATAATAATCTTCAGCATGTCGATAAATCAAGAGTTACAATGGAATTAAAGACATTCATGAGTGAAAGAAATAAAACTATTAAACTAATATTAAAATTATTCAAACTAAACAGTACACTAATATAAAGTTTATAAGCAAAACCAATGTCAAAATATTAAAGAAAAAGAAATAAAACTAATGTCAAAAATATAAAAAAAAATAAACTATGCATTAATCTAAAGTCTCTATCCAAAGCTTCATATCCTCTTCTTCCTCTAAAAACATCCACACTTCTCTATTCTCCTTCTTTTTGGTAAACGATTTTAGAGCTTTAAAGTACAATGGATCTGGTCTTCTTATTGATGACATGCTGTTTAATTTCATTAAACATTCTTTGATAGTGGGTATTTTTGCATCTGTCTTTTTCAACTGATGTATGAGTGCATCTACGCTGTTTTGGATATCCTTCTTCCTATTTAGTTTGTGCCGTTTGTGTTGATGAGCTTCTAAATCGACAAGCGGTGCCTGTTGGCATTCTTTACTAGCTGAATTTATGTTAACACCGAGACTGTCTAAATTGATTTCATTTTCACTCATAGGTGTATTTGAAGGTATTTGAGATGATAACCCAAAATACTCATCGGGAAGATTGTCGCTGTGTGTTGTGTAGGCTTCAGCACCAGTTGCAACAAAACCTTCAAATAAGGCCCGCAATTCGTTCTCAAATGTTAGTGGTCTATTTCGGAATTGAGCTGCATTCTTATTTGCCTACAATAAAAATATCATAAAATCATGTCTTAATTTGATGAAAGATAAATTCTTATTTAACTATATAACAAAATTTCATAATTACCTTTATGTATTCATCCCATCTTTCTTCAGGCCAATCGAATTGGCCCGTCAATGCATTGTACCCATGTCCCGTAATGCTTATCAGTTTAATTCACGTAGTAATTGTACTTTCAAATAATCTCATAAATTCTTCAATTGCTTTTGATTAAATTCTTTTCCCGTACGCTTTTTCAACTCAATTATTAATTTGTTTCATGCTTGTTTGGTCAAGCTTGACCCTGACCTACCACCCTTATGTGCTTCTTTAAGATAACAATCAATAAATATTTTTTTCTCAAAATTACTCCATCTTGCCCTGCCAGTATCCCTTGAAGTCATCGCTACAATAATCTAGTATAAACTGAGAATTGTTTAAAGAAGAACAATTGGATAAAAATCTTTTAATAAATTTACTTGATTAAAATAAATAGAAAAAACAAAAACTTAAGAAAATTAAGTCAATATTCAAAGATAGAGAGACTGTAATACCTGTCGAAGAGAAATATTTATAATCTTTTATAAAGATGTTGAAAAAATAATTAATAATGCAATGGAGAAGTGAATGAGAAGCCTGATGTATTTTAGAAAAAAATAAACGTGAATTGGTATTATACCGGATGATTTCCCACCAACTTTGATCTCCTCAAAACCGTTTGTACAACTTGAGCTCGATGAGCCCCATATAGGCTTCCAATGCAGGAACTTCCCGCAAAAGGCTTTCGCAAGGGACGCGGATTGCGTACTGACAGCGTCAGTAGCAATGTGGCTACTGACAATACTCTGTGGGCCCCGCATGGTGTATTTTTTATTTATCGAAGCCGTTCATTCAATTTTAAATATCATTGTAGAGCATTATACTAAAAACTAGAGATATTAATATCTCCACTGGACCACACCACAAGAAAACAGTGGAGATTGAATTTTCACCATTAAAAAAATTCTAGGGCTCACTGTAATGTTTATTTGTCATCCAACTTGTTTGTTAGGTCACACACACCTGGTAGAGGAGAAAAAAATATATATAAGCTTAATCTAAAACTTTTGTGGCCTTAAGAAGTTTTTAATGGTAAGTGTTCAATCACCGATCTTTCCTGTGGTGTGGTTCATATGAGATTTTGATCCGTATAATTTATGGTCTTATGTAATAAAATAGTCTGAAAAAATAGACAAATGAAATGGATAGGAAACAAACATCATTATGGGCCCCACCGAGCACTGCCAGTAGCCACCTTGCTACCGAGTACGCAATCCGCATCTTCACGGGACGCGGATTTCCTGCGAAAGCCTTTTGCAGGAAGTTCTTGTGTTGTGAACTTAGGTGGGGCCTGCTGTGATGTTTTTCAGGGATCCACTCCGTCCATCCTTTTTTTGAGCTAATATTAGGAGGTTAGACCAAAATCGAACAGGATACAAGACTCAAGTGGGACGTACTAAAGGAAAAGGTAGTTAGGGAAATTCCTACCGTTGAAACTTCTCTGGGTTAGACAGTGATGTTTACATGCCATCTATACCGTTAATAACGTCATTCCTACTGGGATAAAATGAAAACATAAATATTAGCATGATTCGAAGCTTCTGTGGCCCTAGAATATTTCAACTGTGGACGTTCAATTATCACGTTTTCGGCCCACTTGAAAATTGTATACGGTTCATTTTAGGCCTTATGTCCTAAAATGAACTTAAAAAACGTATGGACGGTGAGGATTTATAACAAACATTCCAGTGGGCCCCACCTGTGATCCCAGCGCAGGAACTTCCTGCGAAAGGCTTTCACGCATGAAATCCACGTGCGTGAAGAACTTCGCATGAACGTCTTCACATCCATCTTCCACGTCCGTCTTCACGCAGGATCATTTTAGTCACCGTGGTCGGTGCTATGTGAGCCACTCCATGGTGTATGTGTTTAATCCATTCCGTTCATCCATTTTTACAGATCATTTTAGTTCTTTGGCCCAAAAATTAGAGGGACATAAATCTTAGGTGGACCACACCATAGGAAAACAATAATGATTGGATATGCATTATTAAAATCCTCTTGAGGCCCACTTTACTGTTTATTTGACATCCAATCTTTTTATTAGTTCATACAGGCCCATGTTAAGGGAAAAAAATAAAGATCAGCTTAATCCAAAACTTCTATGGTCCCCAAAAAGTTTTTACTGGTCGATGCTATTCAACACTGTTTCTTGTAATGTGGCCCACTTGAGACTTTTATATATCTAACTTTTTTTCTCATATCATGAAATTATTTGAGAAAATAGATGGATGGAATGGATGAAACAAATACATCATGGTATGGCCCACAAAGCACCGACCATCAGCCATGGCCGGTGGCAGTGGGAGTAGCCAATCGATTCTTGGCTTTCGTGCAAGCCGTGGTTAAATAGGAAACGGTTTGCGTACTGCCCCGCCCGTCCCTGGCTCCGAACGGCAATTCTGTGGGTGGGCCCACCGTGATGTATATGTACATCTGAACCGCCAATTCCTTTTCTCATATTATTTTAAGGCATAAACACAAAAATGAAGGAGATCCACGGCTCAAGTGGACCACACCAAATGATAATCTTGGTTGCATTAAAATGCACCAGTTGCATTAAATGGAAGAGTCATCTGTGATATAGTCCATTTGATCGTTGGATCTTGCTCATTTTTTTTTTGATGCCTTAAAATAATATGAGAAAAGGGATAGAGGGTTTGGATGTACAGATGCATCACGGTGGGCCCGCCCACAGAACTGCCCATTCAGAGCTAGGGACAGGCGGGGTAGTACGTTGTACGGATGGTTCAAAGAGATCAAAGTTACATGGGCCACTGGGATGTTTTTTTTACCATCCAACCTATTCATTAGGTCATGTAGACGTGGATGAAGTGAAAACACAAATATTAGCTTGATCTGAAACTTCTCTAGCTCTCAAGAAGTTTCTAACGGTGGACGTTTAATCCTTACCTTATGGTCCAATTAATCATTGAACATGCTTCTTTTATTGGATCACACCTTAAATTATCTGAAAAAGTTGATGGACGGTATGGATCAAACACATAAATCGTGGTGGGCCACAAAGAAGTCTCACAGGTTAAAGGTTGATTTTTTATTGCGCAAACAATTGAAAAGAAAAAATTCCGCGTAGTAACTTGAGAAACGATACTTTTGGAAGCAAAAAGTTTTTGTTTAATGAAAAATCACGGAGCGCATTCCACGTTCCCCATTAAGCGAGACTCCTATCACGGAAATAATTCAGTGAAAAACCACTTAGCGCTTTCCGTCTTCCGCGTTAATAACGCATTAACAAACACCACTAAACATGGAAAAATTTTCCCATTCCATGTTAAGTGTAAAAATTCAGCGTTAACAAACACGGCTGAAGACTTTCAATTAAAGGCTGGAGAGTGTGCTTTAAAATCACAGTCATACAACATTCTTTTGGTCTTCCATAGTAGAGAGAGAGAGAGAGAGACAATGGGGCTCATGACCCATCATAGCGCCAGAGCTCCCTTTTGAAAATCAAAACCCCTGAACCCGACCTACCTAGACCCGGTTCGTATTGGATCGAATTTCGGATCGAATCGGTCTGGATAGGTATGAATCTAAACTCAACTAGAAAGTTTTTCGGATCTGGGCTGTCCTACTTGATCCGCACCGATCTAGGCCATCGTATCAGGTCGGATCTGGTCGGATCCACCAGATCGGGTCAGGATTGCCCAGCTCTACTGACAGGTTTAACCGCGAGACTCGCTATTGAAGTGACGTCACCAAGTTCTATGGGCCCGCCATGATGTATGTTTTGTATTCATACCGTCCATCCATTTGGAGAGATCATTTTAGGGCATGACCTAAAGAATGATTAATTTAGATCCAAAACTCGAGTGGACTCTACCGCAAAAAACACGAGGGAGAGGGAGAGTGACACCCATGCCACCATTAAAAACTTCTAACGGCCACAAAAGTTTTCCATTAAACTGGTATTTGTTTGTTCCCTTCTCTCGTATCTGTGTTAATTTATAAAGATGTTGGATCTCAAATAAACCTCATGGTGGACATCATGAAGGTTTCAACGGTCTGCATCACTCTCCCCACTGTTTTATGTGGCAGGGTCTACTCCAACTTCGTATCTGCCTCATTATTGAGCTCATGCCTTAAAATGATTTCTCCAAATATACGGACGGTGTGCATGCAATACATGCATCATATTGGGTACTATAAAAATTGGTAACGTTAGCCAGTATCGTTACAAGACCTGGGAGTAGCTAATCCTCCTGCATCTCATATCGTTTCATTGGTGGAAAACCGTCCAGTCCCACAACTATTAAACCCAATGTACGTGGAACTCGCCGCCATATTCGTTTTACATATACCCCGCAGATTGTTTTTACCAGCTCATTTTAGGACATGAACCCAAACTCGCGGATCTCTCTCGTGTTTCTGTTCGTGTTCTATTTCCTATTCTAAAAGGAACTGGTAAGGCGGGCCGCATGGTACAAACATCAGGGCGGGCCACAGAACTTGGGATTATCAGGGATTCCAGTGACCCCATGTTACAGGCAAGTCGAGTCCCAGAGCGAAAACCAGAGAAACGGCCATCTGGCAAGGCGCGCTTGTGACAGGCGAAAAGCAAAAACCCGACCAAAAGGCCCACCTACTTCAAATGAGTTGATTGTGAACAGAGGGTTATAAGGCACTTGGCAACACTTGAACGGGTCAAAGCTCCAAACGATTGCTGATCATACACACTTAGGATTGTACGATCGGTGTGGCATTGGATTCCTAATCCATCCATGGTGGGGCCCACTTGATGGATGGATCCTTTTTGCCCCCTCGCACTTGGCAGGTATGATGACGCAAGTCGACCGCAGAAAAGTGGAAACGGATTGGCTACTCCCCTGCCACCAGCCAATGGCTGATGGTCGGTGCTTTGTGGGCCCCACCATGATGTATGTGTTTCATCCATGCCTTTCATTTATTTTTTTCTAGAGCATTTTATGGTATATATGAAACTAAAAATGAGGCATGTACCAATCTCAAGTGGACCACATTACAGTAAACAATGTCGAATGAACGTCCACAATCAAAAACTTTTTAGGGGCATAAAAGTTTTAGATCAAGCTGATCTTTGTTTTTTTCCTTCATCTGGGTCTTTATGACCTAATCAACAGATTTGAGGTCAAATAAACAGTACAGCAGGCCTTAGGAGGATTTTAATGGTGGATATCTAATCAATATTGTTTTCCTGTGGCGCGTGGTCTACTTGAGATTTACAGCACTCTCATTTTTTAGGATCAAGACCTAAAATGATATGTTAAAATGGATGAACAGAGTGGACGAAACACATACATCATGGTGGGGCCCACAGAGCACGACCACCAGCCACCAGGCTGGTGGCAGGGGGAGTAGCAAATCCATTTCCCAGGAAAGAAAAACCTGAGTGCCGGTGGGTCCCACACCTTAGCGATCTGGAAACTATTGAAAGGTCAGATTTCCTCGTAAAATATCCTAAAAAGGGGGAAAGTAGGATTTTATTCCAGAGCACGGCGCGGAAACAAGCACCGTAGCTTTTTTCGTAAGTTGTTAAACGTCAACGTTGAGCCACTTCTCTCTCGTCGCAATCTGCAAAGGCTACTCGCGCACGTGGGATCAGAATCCAACTCGCGTGTACAATTGCCAACTCGGATAGGTTTAAAGATCTGGACCGTTCATCAGGTGGGATCACCTTCTATTTTAACTGTTTCAACTGTAAGGCTGGCTAATCAGATTGGAACCAGATGCAAATAGTTAAAATTGAACGACAGTCTAATGCCAAAAAAGATGACCGCCAGTTTTGGAATAGACTGCGTTCTTTTTCGTGTGTCCTTTCATCAGATAGTTCACACCTGATGAATGTTTTGGATGGTATAACAAAATACATGTTGTAAACCAAATTTCATCCGGAAAGGTATTATCTTCCTTCCATCGTTCCTTTTGGTGTGGTATATTTGAGTCATGAATAGAGCTAAATTTTGGAATATTATTCTAAAGTAGATGCCTTCACCCGATGCACGGTTTGGATTCCCATAAGAGATCATCTTCGGAAAAAAAAACAATGTGCAACGAATGGTGGCTTTACATATGCATGTCCGTAAGTTGATAAGATAGCGTAGTAGTTTTTGTACGTAGACGTGGCTATTGGCGCTGGTAATTTCAAAGGACGTAGATATTACACGCAAGAAATAATGCCTTTTCAACTGCTACAGGCTTATTTCTGTCCTGCAGGGTGGTGGATGCACATGCCGTTGATATATTCAATATTTCAATATATATATATATATATATATATATATATATATATATATATATATATATATATATAAATATAGAGTCATTCTCCCCTGTGCACCTATGTACGTGCGCACCTTTGCACACGTGTGACGGGTGTCTAATCTGAACGGTCTATGTGATGTGGAATCCCATGAAATCACATGTGACAAATTTTCACCCTGATGTAAAATTCTGATGGGCCATAGCAAAGAGAAATGCAAATCAAGGGAGGAAACTGTTTTCATTTTAATGACCCATCAAAGTTTTAAATCAAAGTAAAAAGTGGGCCTGTGGGGTTTCACGAGGTTCTGCTTCACATGAACGGTTCAGATTTTGGATCAACATCACATATGATGGGTTCTCAAAAGAGTGCGTACGTAATACTTAGGATCTGGTTCACAGGTGAGCGTTCCGCTCTCTCTCTCTCACTATATATATATATATATATATATATATATATATATATATATATATATATATATATATATATATATATTTTTATTTTATTTTTACACACGCACACACACCCTCACACACTCACGCTGGTGGAATTTCACCACCCATAGGTACCCGAACCCTTACCGGGTGTTGAAACTCCCGAGAGTCTACCGCCCTTGCAAGAGTAAGGACCCCGCTGTAGTGATGGGACCATCTTGTACTGCGCAAGGACTGTCTCGTAGTTTGCATGCGTCAAATCCTAACATTATGTTTACCCCACTGTTACGATGGAATGCCCCAAAAATCATCTGATAGGTCACACTACAAAAAAAGTAATAAAAATAAAAATGAACAACCAACCAAAAACTTTTAAATATACTTGTTGGTCCTCTGTGTGATGGCTGTCGTTTTGAATTTTGTTGCTTCCCCATTCATGGCGAGGCCCATCATATAAACGATGTTATAGATGGAAGTGGATTACCTTTGGCGGGATATCCCATGGCACCACGTGGTCCAAGGCCCGTGTCCCTACAGTGATGTCTTTTTGTCTCCGCTGTTCATCAGGTTCTTGTTTTTTTTTTTTGCAGCTCATCTCAGGGCACGTGCCTTAAGTGAGGCAGATCCCAAGCTTAAGTAGATACACTACAAAAATAGTAGGTATCAAATGTTCACTGTTGAAAAGTTCCTAATACCTATTATGATGTTTTATTTGCCATCTAACCTGATCTTAAGGTCACACGTAAGTGAACGAAGGAAAAAAATAAATATTCTTTGATCCAAAACCCTAAACACTAAATCTAAAAGATAAATATACATTTGATCCAAAACTTTTATTTCCCCTTAATGAGGTTTTCAACGGTGGGTGTTCAATTGCCACCGTTTTTGTGGTGTGGTTCACTTGAGCTTTGGATTGCATCATTTTGGAATCCATGCCCTAAAATGAGCTGGAAAAACTGATAAATGGCATGGATAAATTAAACACATACATCAGAGTGGGACCCACTGAGATTAGGCCACGTCGTAACACAGGATATCCATGTGGGGTGGGTGACAGTGTCAATCCGACATAGATTGATTGAAGGGAATCTCTTATTTAACTTTTCCGCTCCCTCGTACCGAGTACATCGTAATCATGTAGCGCAGTAAAATGGAATGAACGTGGGCTTCGTTTCAACGAAGCAAACTGGCTCTATGAGTTTTTTCAACCTTTGATTATAGGAAAAGTTATCATGACCGTCCATTTTCAGAGCAAAAGAGCCAGATTATTAAAGGGCTGAAATAAAAGCTTTGATCTGGACACTCCCTTATAAACCGTTTGGATCAAGGTATATGAACCAAGTTCAAAAGCTAAAGTCCCCACATATGGTGTTGCGTTGCATCCATCGGCAGATTATTTGATAGTACTGCCCATGGGTGGGGACTAACCAAAATAACTCTCACGTTGAGTATTTTAACGCTTTGATTGTAAAAATATTATGGTAATGGTCAAAGCAAAAGAGCCCGATTAAGAAGCATGGAAGTAATCTAATTTGAAGCCGTTTATTTGCTGTGTGCCACTATACAAGGTGAGATCCATCATTTCAACAGTTCAGATCATTGGAATATGACTTGGATTCAAAGGCTCAAATCTCACTACTTTATTGAATACTGGGAAATGTTTTCCAATAAGCCTCTTATTTGCAGTGTTACGGTGGAAAACACATGTCATTACACTTTAGCATCTATGGAGGTAGAGACTAGGATGGAGGAGATGTGTTGACGTGTGGACCTCACCATGATGTGTATGTTTTATCCACACTATCCGTATATCTTACAAGGTCATTTTATTGAATGAGCCAAAAAATGATGCAGATTCAAGGTGAAAATGGGCCATGCCACATAAAGTAGTGGGGATTGAACGTCTGCCATTGAAACTTCCTTAGGCCCACAGAAATGTTGGATCAAGCTGATATTCGTGTGTTTAATTTCCTTCATCCAAGTATGTGCAACCTTATGAACAGGTTAGATAGAAAATAAACATCTTCGCAGGCCCTAGAAGGTTTCAGCGGTGGGCATCATTGTCCCACTGCTTTTTACGGTGGTCCACTTGAGCTCTGAACCTTCCCTATTTTGAAGTTCATGCCTTAAAATGATATTTTTAAGATGAATATTGGACTGCAATGGTATAACACATATCAAAATTTTTACATTCATGTGTATCTAACCATGATGTACTTTACATGTATAAATATAATCAAAAGTGGAGCTAGTGGTATTGTGAACAGGGATAGACTGCCTTGTTTTACTTCTAACTACAATGGGAATTGTTGGTGTATTTTTATGGAATGACTCCTTTGGATCGGATCTTCTTCCACTTGCATAATCAACACTATCAAGGAGACCTTGGCTAGAGCCGGGGAGCCTCCGATGCTTAAGTCAGTTGTTTTCTCGATAGCAAAGGGTTTTCTCAGTTTTGTATCTCGTACCTTTCTCTATAGAAAGCTTAGATATTTATAAGTCTTGAAAATCCTCATCATACGAGAATTCTTCTCTTGATTCTCCGGAGATTTACTCCTCTCTGCTGATTGCTTTCGATCTCGAGAATCTCGAGATCGGATATCCATATTCCTGGATTTTCAGAGCAGCATTTGCATTCCTTCTGCCTTATCTTGTCTCGGCTCGGTCGTTACCAACTCTAGGAGAGCCGACCGACTCAAGAGGACGTGTTCTGCCTTCTCACGGACGGGATAGTCTCAGCGTTTGTCCGTCATCCTCCCTTACTCCATGACCGACAGAACCAACTTGTTAAGTCAGTTTTATTCTATCGGTTGGGTGGCTTAGAACACGCTCGGCCCTCAGTAGGCTTATACAGACGAGGTTATCACTCCGACAGAGCAACTGTTATCGTCTTTTGCTTATGCCCCCTTGGCCTATCCTTTATTCCCTCGACTTTGACCATTGTCTCGGACTCTTCGGGCAGCGTCAGCAGAGCCGACCTACTTATAATCCGAGTCTCCGGACTGAACGTATTTTTTCCCCAACAGTAAGCCCCCCTTACTCCTTGTGTCGTTCGCGGCATCAAGGGGTAATGAGTTTTTAGGTTGGTTCATGTTAGAGTCCAAGGTTATGATGAGGCGTTTAATGCTCTTTGAGTCGTCTCTAACGTATGACGTTGTGTTCCCCGAGGCCACACGTGCGGCCAGCCGTCAGGTCGTTCCGTCTGCGTATGAGATTTGGATGCGTGACGAAGACGTTACCGCTGTCAGTCAGCGTGCGCCACGTGTCGAGTGGGGGAGTCGAGACGAACGAAGATTCGCTTTTTCATTAAAAGCCATGCCACGTGGCACAGCTATAAAAAGGCCAGGCGGGAGGACTGTGTAAATTTTATTTTCGCGTTCCTCCCTCCCGCTCGTATCCTCTTTCGAGTCTTCTTTCTCTTCTTCCTTCTTACCTCCGCTGTCGTTTCTTGCTTCGTCAAATTCTTTTGAGTTCGCTATCATTTTTCCTAGTGAGTTCTTTCCTCTCATTTCTTTAAACTTTAATGGCTGCGGGTAATTCTCAGAGCCCCTGGGAGGAGATTTTCGGCGATGAGGATTTGTCCCAACATCTTTGGGACGTTGTGGAACCGCCCTCCCTACTGACGGAGTTTGCCGTCAGCGCTGATGCCGCATTCCGGCTTGTAAGGGAGGCCAATGACTCATCGGCTGAGTGCCCCGCTCAGGCCGGTCCGTCCAGTGGTGGAGTGTCTCTGGTAACCCGTCCAGGGAGACCTAACCTCGGGATGGATCAGCAGGAGGAAGAAGAAGTAGACGACATTGTTATACGCGAAGGGGTGGCTGTTCCGGACCCCATGAACCAAACTGTGAAAGCCTCTGAATCCTCTTCGAAGGGGGAAGAAGGTGAAGATGAGCCGAGTGGCCTCGTCGGCTCAATTTTAACCGAATCCGACCTAAACCGGATCAGGGCTGGATATCATGTCCCTGACTCGGTCGTACTCCGTCTCCCTCGTTCGGGAGATTTGCCCGACCATCCTCCTACGGGGATGGTCGCAATTTTTCAAGTAGCGATGTAATGTGGCTTGCGCTTGCCACTTCAGCCCATTGCTCGTGATTTCTTATCCCGAGTCAAAATAGCTCCCGGTCAAATTGTCCCGAACGCGTGGAGGAGTTTGTTCCGGTGTGCCGTGCTGTGGGCCGAGCTAGAACAACCTCTGCTAACAATCGATGAGTTTCTCTACCTCTACCAAGTCAGACCAAATCCAAACTTCTCTGGTCTCTACTTCCTGAGTGCGTGGAGAGGGAAAGGGGGGTCTTTGATAACCGACCCACCCACTTCTAACAAATACTAGAAGGAGAGATGGTTTTGGGCATGCGGTCAATGGGAGTCGGCCGATACGTGGCCATATAAGCCTCAAGTCTCTCGCACGTTTCAGAGAGCAGGTGATTCGGTGACCCGTCCCGATAATCTCTCTCCTTTTTTTTTTTTTTTTTTTTTTTTTTTTTTTATAACTGATCTGACCTCATAATGTCTTGCAGATATTTTGAAGAAGAGGGAGAAACTCGAGTCCAGGGCTCTAACTATGATAAGAGAGCTGAGGAAGCTGAGCGCAGAGGAACGGTCTTGAAAGTTGCTGCTGTGTAACGCCCCGACTTTTCAGGACCCGAGTATACGACTCATTTCCCAAAAACTCGAGTGTTAACCTTAAGGGATGGTCAAATTTGAATGTATATTTTTTTTTCTTTTATCAGAGTAAGCAAATGAGCGTAGTGTGGACAAATCGATATAAAGAAAAATTTCATTATCATTCAAGTATTCAAGAAGCCGTCCATAATGACTTATACAAACCAATGTCTCTAAATTTAACAAGTATAAGATTTACAAGAATTTAATACATGAAAGATAACAGAAAGTATATAAATATAGGCCGCAAGATCACGCGGCTCCTCCAGGCAAATACAGTCATGCATTCCTGGCGATCGTACCCTGCTCCTCATCAAGTCTAAGCATGCATATCACTTAAGCCACCTGTGCTACCTGTACTGTTATATTTTTGATGGATGAGTGGCCAACTCAGTGTGAATTCCCCTCAAGATTACACACCGCCGCATTAAGTAAGAAATAGTATAAAACATCTAGACAACCAAACAAAGTAAATGCAGTCTTATTAGATGCATGGATGCGTGAATGCAATCAGTACCGGGTAAGACATCCAGACGGACATAGGGGTCGTCACCCATGCAATCATCGACCCGGGTAAGACATCCAGACGGTCTGTGCCTCGGGTAAAACATCCAGACAGGCAAATATGTACGATAATAATAAATGATGGTTAGTGCCTCGGGTAAGACATCCAGACAGGCAAATCTGTATGTTACGTATGACAGCAATGTACGATAACAGCAGATGATGGTTGGTGCCTCGGGTAAGACATCCAGACAGACGAATCTGTACGTTTCGTATAACAGCAATAGATGCTGGTCTGTGCTATGCATGCATGATTAGCCAACCCGTTATTAGTCCAATTGCAACCAGCCAATTTAAATAAGCTCAAAGGTCACTACGGGGAGCACATGACCCAGCGTAGGCCGACAGCTCGGGCATAGTGTCCCATTCCACCATCCCCGGCCCATGAAACTACCATCTTAGTATGTTTAATGGAAACCGGTCAACTAGTGGCCAATCATATTATAGTATGTGGGGCTTACCATCGCATGGTTGTACCGTATAAGACATCCAACCCATATAGGGAAAATACTAGAATAAAGCCACATAGGGCGATATTAAAGTAGGCCACATAGGGCGAGTATCAAAATCCTGCGATAAAAGACCATCCTTGAAAACCATTGGACACAACAACCCTGGATGGTAGGCCCACATCAATGATCCATCTAGGGCATCACTCAATAACCACCAAGTCGAAGGTCCATTACGAGTACAACTAGTCAAGTTACATCTCAAGTATGGGTGTACATTCATATATGGGAATTTTCCACTAATGTACCAGTTTAAGTTCCATAAGCAATCCACAAAAAGAAATCCATAAGCATGAGAAATTATACAGGATAATTATAAAACATGTAATACAACAATTCAATTTCCACCAGCTAACACATGTGATTATAAAGGGAGATATTAATTATGAATTTAAATAAAAACTATAACTTAAGCTAATGAGAAGATGGAAAGCTTAAGGGGAAGAATCATCACCAGACTAAGCGTAGAATGCTTTTAGAGGCGAGTCTTCTTGGGAAGGTAGCGAATCTACACCGTACACGTAATTCCCTATATGAATTTATTTACATTATACGATGGGTCATAAGGCTTAGTACATGAGGACAGGTGGTGTTTGGGCTGTGACCAAGGGTGATCAGTCCATCAACATATGGTCCTAAAAACTGGGTCCAATCAGAGCCCATTGCAGCCACGCCTTAACAACCCAAGCCTAGCCAAGGTGGGCCTGCCGTGTATTAGCCCATAAGCAACCGAGGCTCAGAGAGATGTGCGGAGTGCACCATTTGAAACTGGTGTGGCCCATGGGACCTGCTGACATTGCATGTGGTATAGCCCACATGGCCTTGAACATAGTGCAGTCCACAATTTGTGTTTGGTGGGGCCCGCAAGCCCAAACTACCTGAAGTCAGCATGGTGCGGCCCACTCTACAGACATCAAGGATGAAACACATACAATGGATGGGACCCACAGGGTTGCAGCAACTGCTGCAGCTGTAGAGGCACGATGGCTGCTAGTCTCACAGTCAAACAAATGGCCTGAAATAGGGTCGATTTTACTTTCATTTTCAGACTAATATCAGTCCGTGACTCAGCTCAAAACAGAGCTCGCGTTTCTCTTGGTTTTTGGCCTGATGTTCGGCCATTGTTTGGTCGGGTCTCGGTCTGAAACTGATGCTGGGGATGGGTCGGTTTTCAGCCCGAAATAGGGCCATGGGCTGGTCCTGTTCCAGTCCGAAAGCAGGGACCCAACAACTGCTTTCTCTAGTCTGTTCCACAACCATCGATTGGCTTGCTTACAGAGCTGGTTTTGGACCTACTATCAGTAGCAGCTGAAAGCCACATTCACAGCCCCGCTAGACACCATTTTCAGCTTGGATTGAGAGCTTATGAGGGCGGAAGGCAAGGGAGTTACCTGACCGTGGCTTGACTCAGGCTGCAGCGGTGAGTGCAACGGCAGGCCATGGAAGTGGACAGCAAGAAGGGCCGCACTCCCACTTTCTTTCTCTGTTTCTCCTTCTATTTCTTTTCTTCCTCTCTCCGGTAGAGCCCAGCCATCTCTAGAGTCAAATCTGTGGCCGAACGTGTCCAGAAATGCACTAACAGTGACAGAGGAGAAGACCGCCATTAATGGCGGATTTAAAAACACCACCACATCCTTCAACCTACTTCCTTCAGATGGTTCGTATGGACCCTACGAAGCTCGTGGGTAAGCTTTCATGAAGCTCCACAGTTGTTTGGGTGGTGGGTTCAGATGGGGAAGAAACGGCTACGGGAGGGCTATTTTTGGTTGCAGGTTTTCTTCCCAAGGCCCTAGCCTCTAAAAAGGGGAATGGACGTCTTAGATAACACTCCAAGGGATGGTCAGGATTGAGAGAGGACGTCTCACGCGGATCGTGGAGCTGCCAAGAAGGAAAAAGTTTCTATTTTTAAAATTTTATGTTTGTAGGGTCTGTTTGCGGCAAGGGTTGTGTGCACGTGGGTGCCTTTCAACGTGTGATACAGATAAGTTTTGGTGGGACCCAATTCTTGGACACGATGGACGGTTTGGATTTTCTGGGCGGATGATGGTAGTGGGCCACGTTTGCAACAAACGGTCGGCCTCCATTTTTCAAAAAAATGCCCGTAGGCGGGAGCAAAGGGAGAGAGACTCCCTTTTTTGGCTAGGCACGAGTCGGCTGCGTCTGACCCGAGCCAGTGGTCCGGTGCACCGCATGTGCACATGCGCTGTGCACACGCCTCATGTGAGTGGGGTCCACACTGATGTCTGTGATTAATCCACTCCGTCCACTAGGTTCTAAGGGTCCAGTTAGGGCCCTAGAAGAAAGATGGGGCGGATCTAAGGTCTTGGTGGGGCCCACCACTTGATCTATAGTCCTAAGGGTGGTTTCCCGATAATCTAATGGTTGGATTGGCTCGAAACTGAACGTCAACAGCTAGAATGGTCCCAGGAATTTATTAGACAACTGGGTCCACCTATATTTTGATTTTAGGACATTAGTTATTATTATTAAAACAAGTTTTAATGTTTTCCATTATTATTATTATTATTCTTATTATTATTATTTTTTTATTAGCTTCATATGTGTGCATTATTAATCATGCTGTGGGTCCTGCTCCATAGGTTATTAGGACTACATACTTCATGATTTTACATTATTATTATTACAGTACTTATTGTCTGCATCACTATTATATGTGTATTCCTAAATACTTTATTTTGTTTATTTATCTATTTAATTTTTCTTGTAGGATCTGCCTTTAATCGAAGCCGTAAATCATTTGAATAGTTCCATATCAAGCCACGTGTGCCCACGCTACTCCAAAGGTTTATGGTTGATTTTTTGGAGAAGATCGATCGTTAGATCAATTATTGAAACATTGCGAACCAAATGAAGGTGAATGTTCAATGAACTAGGTTTACGTTACTAAATTAGATTTTCATGATAACACCTGAGTACTGTAAAGTACGGGGCGTTACATGCTGTAACCCGAGCGCCTCCATCTCGCGGGTCTAGACTCATTCGTCTCAGGTAACTCGTCCCGCTCTGCTTCGTCCTTTCGGTTTCCTGTCCAACTCTTCATTCTTCTTTATAGACCTTCCCGAGGCTCGTCCATTTCTCAGGTCGGCTCCTGCTTCTGATAGCATGGCCGAATCTCGTCCGTCCTTAAAGCCTATCTCCAAAGTGAGGGCCCCTCCGATGTCGGCTCTTTTGTTAGGGCCTCGGCCTTCGAAGCAGCAGAAGACTGCTGCAAAAGCCAAGGAGTCAACTGGCTCGCCTGCTCCCATCTTTGTCACCCCCCAAGTGGTCGTACTTTCTGACCCCGATGAGAGGGTGGAGGAAGCGGAGCCGAGCCTTTCGATCTCTCAGTAGGTTCCCGAGCCAGGACCCGTGGTAGAAGAGGCCCCGAGGCCGAGAGAGGCACCTTGCGCGGAGTCCTCGAGAGAAGAGACGACTCAACAGGAGTCTCCCTTAGCCAAAGTCATCTCGGGGATGATTCCTTGGGCTCTCGCACATGGGGGCGAGAAAGACTTCGCCAGCTACTACAATGCCCCGGCTGTGCAGACTCTCGGGCATACGGCGAGGTTGCTCTTTGAGGTAAAATCCATTCTCTCTACTTTTCTATTATTTTTGACTACGTCCTTGTTCATAACTCACAGTCTCCTTCTCGCAGCTGACTCCTTACCTTGTTAAAGCCTGCTCGGAGCTAACTGCTGCTCAAAAACTTACGGTCGAGACAGAGACTGCAAGGAGGATTTGGCCGAAGCAGAGGGTCGCAGAGAGATTGCCGAGGGTCGCATCAGTATCATGACCGGCGATCTGTCAATCGCTTGGAAGGTGGCAGAAGATGCCAGGATGGTTCTCGAAGGAGCTAAAACTGACAATGCCCACTTGACCTCGCTTCTAAAGGAGGCTGAGGAAAAGCATCAGCATCTTCTCCGAGTTCACAACACCTGCGAGGGCACTCTCGCCTGGGCTAAGGCTGAGGCCATGGCCCTCATCCATGAAGCACAGGAAGAAACCCGCCGAGCCAAGGAGGCAGAAGAGCGCGCTGTATACGCCTTCCTTCAGTCACCAGAGCTTGCAGAAGAAAGGGACCGCCTTTACCAAGGCGGTTACAGGGCTTGTGTTTTGGAGATGAAGGCTGCCTTCCCCGACCTTAATCTCTCTACTTTCGATGCCGACAGTCCTGAGGCCGAGGCTACTGGCGACGACACCACTGACGGGGGAGCCCCTGCTATTGCTGACGGGGCCGACCCTTCCAGGACTGCTTGAAGAACGGTCCTTGACCGAGGGAGATAACTCTCTCTGTTGGCTGTTACGTTGTCCATCTTTCATGTATCTTTAACCTAATCTGTAACCCGACGCTAAACACTTTAGAAAAAATAGAATTTCTTTATTTTTATTGAATTGACTTCAATTACATCTCTCTTTCATTGTTCTTTAGCGCTTTCTATTCTGTTTCACGGGTAATAGATCTTGAGATGTTCGGCATTCCACGGGTGAGGCAACAGTTGCCCATTTAGGTCTTCCAGGCGATACGTTCCAGGGCGGATAGTGCTGGAGATGACATAGGGACCTTCCCAATTGGGTCCCAATGTGCCCGCCCCAACTTCCTTCGTGTTTGGGAATGTCTTTCGGAGGACCATATCACCGGCTTGGAATCGTCTGACCTTGACTCGTCCGACCTTGACTCGTCTGTTATAAAATTGAGACACTTGCCTCTGTCAAGCCATCATTCGTAATCGAGCTCCTTCTCTTCTCTCTTCCAACAGATCGAGCCCGACTGATAGAAGTTCATCATTTTCTTTTTCACTGAATGTATTGACTCGGGCCGAGTTAATACCGATCTCAACTGGGGCCACAGCTTCTGAGCCAAAATAAAAGGAGAAGGGAGTTTTCCTCATGGCAGTCCGAGCTGTAGTTCGATAGGCCCACAATATATTTGGGAGTTCCTCGGCCCATGCTCCTTTTGCTTCATCGATCTTCGTTCAGAGATGTTGCTTTATAATTTTGTTAATGGCCTCGACCTATCCATTTGTCTAAGGATGATGAGGCGAGGCGTACACATTTCAGATCCTGAGATTGCTGTACATCTCACAGAATTGCTTATTATCGAATTGCCTCCCATTGTCGGTAATGATAGTACGAGGTATTCCGAACCGACAGACGATATTTTTCCAAACAAAGCTAGTGATCCTTTGCTCGGTAATCTTCGCTAATAGCTCAGCCTCGGCCCACTTCGTGAAATAATCTACTGCAACCACAACAAATTTGGTCTGACCCGTCCCTAGAGGGAAGGATCCAATGATGTCGATCCCCCACTGTGCGAAGGGCCACGGTCTGGACATCGGAGTGAGTTCCTCAGGGGATTGTCTCGGGACAACCGTAAATCACTGACACTTGTCGCATTTTTGGCATTGTCGGCCCTGGGTATCCGAATAACTTTGCATTCCTGAAACTTGCTGATTAATTCTTTAACTTTTTTCATGTACGCCTTCAGTTGTTCTTTCTGAGTTTGATAAATGCCGAAAACTTGGTTAACGACCAACTGCGAGTCACTGAAAATGTTGAGATGAGTGGTGCCTAAGCTCGCGGCGAGTCTAAGGCCAAGTAACAAGGCCTCGTACTGTGCTGTATTGTTTGACGCTTGAAATCTAAGTCGCAAAGCATACTGCATACAAGTTTGATCGGGAGTTTCTAATACCACCCCGGCCCCACTTGCTTTGGACTTGGATGAACCGTTGACAAATAGCTTCCAGGGTGCCGGCTCAGGCAAGGGGTTGAGAGAGGAAGAAGCCACTGGTTCAGTAACCTTCTCAGAATCATGTGCTGTATTATGGTTGGAGGTTACTTCAATAAGGAAATAAGCAACAACTTGTCCTTTTATGACCACTCTTGGCCTGTACTGTATTTTGAATTCACTCAATTCGACAGCCCACTTTGTAAGTTGGCCGAAAGTTTCTGGCTTTTGAAGAATCTGATGCAGTGGTGAGTCGGTCACAACAATGATGGTGTGAGCTTGAAAATACGGCCGGAGTCACTGCGAAGATACTACCAGAGTTAAGGCTACTTTCTTGAGCTGAGGATACCTCGTCTCTGCCGGTAGTAAAGCTTTGCTAACATAGTACACTGGTAGTTGCCTCCTTTCGATCTCTCATATTAAGGCCGAGCTGACTGCTGCATCGAATATAGCCAGATATAATAATAAAGCTTCTCCTGGCTCGGGCTTAAACAGCAGTGGTGGGGATCCGAGGTAAGTCTTTAGTTCTTGAAACGCTTTTTCACATTTGTCCGTCCGCTCCATCGTCTGTCGTCCCTTTAATTTCTTGAAGAACGGGAGACATTTGTCTGTGGCTCGAGACAGGAAGCGGTTAAGCGCGGCTACTCTCCTTGTCAACCTTTGGATGTCTTTGATTATTTTCGGAGACTCCATATCAAGTAAAGCTTTGATTTTCTTAGGATTCGCTTCGATTCCTCGCTGGCTAATGAGGAAATCAAGGAATTTTTTCGAGCTTACACGAAAAGCACACTTTCTTGGATTCAACTTCATTCTTTACTTAAGTAAGGTCAGGAACATTTCTTCCAGGTCCACCATATGGTCGGTTGCTTGTACACTTTTGACGAGCATATCGTCGATATATACTTTCCATCGTTCGGCCAATTTGCCGAGCGAACATTTTATTCACTAACCTTTGATAGGTTGCCCCGGCATTCTTTAAACCAAATGGCATCAGTCGGTAGCAGTAAAGGCCTTTGTCAGTGACAAAGGTAGTTTTTAATTTATCATTTTCGTGCATTATAATCTGATTGTAGCCCGAGTAGGTATCCATAAAACTAAGCAATTCATGGCCCGCAGTACTGTCTACCAGCTGATCAATGCGAGGAAGAGGGAAGCTGTCCTTAGGGCAAGCTTTGTTCAAATCTATATAATCTATACAGACTCGCCACTTTTCATTGGCTTTTTTCATGAGTACAACATTGGCTATCCACTTTGGATAGTATATCTCCTCGATGAATTTAGCTTTAAGGAGCTTACCGACTTCCTCTTCAATGATAGCGTACCTTTCCGGGCCGAGAGGGCGATGCTTTTGTCGGACGGGCTTGTAAGTCGGGTCAATGTTGAGTCGGTGCGTAATGACCGAGGGATCGATCTCGGACATGTCTTCGTGGCTTCAAGAAAATATATCGGCATACCGCCGAAGCAAGGCGATCACTCGTTCCCTAAGAGGTGGACTCAGAGATGAGCCGATTTGCACTACTTTCGACGTGTCTGTCTCGGTTAACAGTTTCGAGACGAGTTCTTTCATCATTTTCCCTCGTTCATGAGATTCGATTAGAGGGTCCAGCGATTCGATCATCGATACTTTCGTCAGCGCCTTGACTGCGGTGGCATAACATCTTCGAGAATCTTGTTGATCTCCTTTCACAATTCCTACTCCTGACTCAGTCGAAAATTTCATGAAAAGGTGGTAAGTGGATACCACGGCTTGAAGGAGGCTCAGGGAAGGTCGACCGAGTATAGCATTATACACCGATGGTTGGTCCACAACCAGGAAGTCAACCATTGTAGTTGTCTGATGAGGTGCAGTCCCGACAGTGAGTGGTAGTGAGGCGATTCCCTCGGAAAGTACCTGTCCACCCGAGAATCCTATCAGTGGGATTCGGACCGACCGTAAGGTTGATCGTCCGATGCCTATTTTGTCGAATGCTTGAGTGAACAGTACATCCATCGATGACCCAGTGTCTACCGGTATTTGGAACACCTTTCTGTTGGTGATGGTGAGAGCAACGACAAGTGCATCATCATGGGGATGATGAATGCCTCGGGCATCATCCTCAGTGAATGAGATGCAATATCGTTCTCTCTTCTGCTCCTTGGAAGGTCGAGACAACAAAAGAATCTCAGACTCCAGGCGATCGATGCTTCTGGCATGATTTTTTCTGGCGTTATTTGAATCTTCGCAGCCCTGATGCCCTCCAATGATCGTTCATATTTCTTCCGTGGGACGATCTTCACTTGGTCCTGCTGGAACACCAGATCCTTCTGTATGTTCTCTGAGTCGGCCTTCTTTAATTAACTGCTCGATCTCATCCTTCAAATGGTAACAGTCACTCGTATTGTGACCGTGATCACGATGATAGTGGCAGTATTTGTTCTTGTTCTGTCGATTTGGGTTCCCTCGGAACTTTCCGGGCTAGTTGACGAAACCTTCATTCTTGATTTTCATTAACACTTGTTCCCGAGATTTTTTCAGGGGGGTGTACGTGGAAAATCTCCTGTCGGGTCGCTTTCCCGACCTACCGTCGTCTCGTGTCCTGTCATCTTTTCGCTTCTTCCCTCCGGCTGAGTCAGCTTCTTTCTTGGCTGGCTCTTGAGCCGAGGGTTTCGTATTCTGGACCTTCTCTTGTAGGAGTCAGGTCTCTTCAGCGTCGGCGTATTTGTCCGACCGAACCATGAATTCGTCCAGGGTCTCGGGTGGATTCTTGTCCAATGATGCCAAAAAGGGTTTATCTCTCATGCCTTGCATGAGAGCGTTAAGAGCTGTCTCCTCAGAATGCTTTCGAACCTGCAGAGATTCAAAGTTGAAGCGCTTGATATAGTCTTTCAACAGCTCTCCGTCCTTCTGAACTATGTTGTTCAGATGTGCGGGCGGCTTTAGCTTCTTCTTTTCGCCGATAAAATTATTGAGGAAGGCGTCACTGAGCTCGACGAATGACTTGATTGACCTCGGTTTTAATTGCTTAAACCAAAGTTGGGCCACATCAGTCAGGGTAAGAGAGAAGGCCCGACACATAACAGCGTCCAAGGCATCGTGCAACTCCATATAGATTCTGAAGCATTCAAGATGCTCTGTCGGATCAATTTTTCTGGAAAAGGGAGTTATCTGAGGTCGATGAAACCTTTCCGGCAACCGCGCTTGCATCACCTCGTCCACAAACGGAGAAGCCTTTTCCTTAGATTTGGTCGGGTTTGAGTTTCGACCGTGCATCATGTCTGCCATCTCTTTTTCCATCTTTTCTCGGACCTCGTTCTTGAAATCTTGCATATCGGCTTTCCAGGGTTCCGTACTTTTCGTCGTTTCTTCTACAGGGAGCCGACTTCGCTTCCTCTGATCCATTCTATGTCGTAGATCAGAGGGACGCAGAACGGCCGTTACAGAGTGAGCTGACGCTGGCTGACTCGATCCTTGATGCTGACTCTGTCCCTGGGGTTGATTCGACTGTCAAGGTGACTGTGGAGCAGCAGGCTGCGCTACAGATGTTGGCGGGAGAACCTGTGCTGACTCGTGACACTGCTGCATCTGCTGAATACATAGTTGTTCCAGCATGTGTTTCATAACTTTCATCTCAGAACGCATCTCTTGGACTTCCCGATCCAAGTGCGCGTTCCCTTAGTTAGGCTGGTTGGTAGTCGCAGGCGGTGCTGTTGGGGGAGCTCCCTGAGCTGTGCTAGCAACGGCCTCCCCTGCTTCATCTGGATCCGTCCTCCTAGTTCTTGCCATTCGATGAATTGAAGAAAATGGCTTTTTGTCCGGTTCCCACAGACGACGCCAAACTGTTGGTGTATTTTTATGGAACGGCTCCTCTGGATCGGATCTTCTTCCACCTGCACAATCAACACTATCAAGGGGACCCTGGCTAGAGTCAGGGAGCCTCCGATGCTTAAGTTAGTCATTTTCTCGATAGCAAAGGGTTTTCTCAGTTTTGTATCTCGTACCTTTCTCTGTAGAAAGCTTAGATATTTATAAGTCTTGGGAATCCTCATCATATGAGGATTCTTCTCCTGATTCTCCAAAGATTTACTCCTCTCTGCTGATTGCTTTCGATCCCGAGAATCTCGAGATCGGATATCCATATTCCTGGATTTTCGAAGCAGCATTTGCATTCCTTCCGCCTTCTCTTGTCTCGGCTCGGTTGTTACCGACTCTAGGAGAGCCGACCGACTCAAGAGGACGTGTTCTGCCTTCTCACGGACGGGATAGTCTCAGCGTTTGTCCGTCATTCTCCCTTACTCCGTGACCGACAGAACCAACTTGTTAAGTCACTTTTATTCTATCGGTTGGGTGGCTTAGAACATGCTCGGCCCTCAGTAGGCTTATGCAGACGAGGTTATCACTCCGACAGAGCAACTGTTATCGTCTTTTGCTTATGCTCCCTTGGCCTATCCTTTATTCCCTCGGCTCTGACCGTTGTCTCGAACTCTTCGGGCAGCGTCAGCAGAGCCGACCTACTTATAATCCGAGTCTCCGGACTGAACGTATTTTTTCCCCAACAGGAATGATAATCATTATTCATTTACTGCACATTAAACATCCAAACAGGTCCGGGGTGTTGATATACTGTTTGTGCATATGTTAGCATACATTCCTAATTACTACATGCAACATGATGTGTCAGGATTCTTATATATCCTTTAAATCTAGTTCCTCCAATGATCCAGATGGCTTAAACAATGGATTTCACTTTGTATGGTGGATAGAAAATACATAAAAGCTGTCAGATGATTTATTTGAACCCTTTGATAACGTGACTCTTTTCCTTTGAACATGGATGGTTGCCATTGCCTATGGTATAATACATCCTAATATTGAAATACACAATCTTAGATGTTATTTTTTGTTTTTAAGAATCCAAAACTAAAGAGAACCCTACTGCATGATTGGTTTGGATTATAAACAAAAAATAATCCAAAATCCATCAGCTAGAGTCTCTTAGGATGTTTTCTTTGGAAAAACTTCGGTTTTAAGACCAGTAGAGTAAGTGGTTGGACCCAATTGCGAGTTACGCTAGTTGGAGAGAATATTGCAGCACTAACCTCTATGGGGCCCACAGTCGTATGTTTTGTATCCCTGCCTTTCCCTAACTCATTTTAGGGCATGAGCCCATAAATGAAGTGGATGTAAAGCTCACATGGACCGTATCCTATGAAACAATAGAGATATTGCTGCATTAAACCTTGTTGGGGCTTTATTGCCTGTTCATAAGATCACTCCAACCTAGGTGAAGTAAAAAAAGAAAAAAAAAAAGAAAAAAACACTAATATATGCTTGATCCAAAACCTATGTAGCCTTGAGAAGTTTTGGGTGGTGAGCACTATTTTGTTATGATATGATCTACTTGACCTTTTGATCTGCCTCTTTTTTTACATGGGCACTTAACATTTCAAATACACCCACACACTTATAAAATTGTATGGATTATCTACCACGGCACGTGCGAAAGCTTGGCGAAGCTTAGAATTACCACTAAGTTCTATTAGGGGTAAAATAGGACTACTTAAAAAAAAGTTGTCTACTTAAAATAATTTATCAATTTAAACTAAGAAGCCTAATAATGCCTAGGTTTCGAAGTCATGTGGGTCCAATCACATATACAAAAAATGATTCAACAATGAACAACTATTCTATAGAGATAATGAGCTTGTGTGTGCTTACAAGTTAAGTGACTAGTATACAGTCTAATTTAAGCATACATATAATTCAATTAATCAAACGCATAATTATGAATAGAATTGTGATCAAATGATAATCATAAACACAATCATATATAGTAGTTCGATTTTTCTATCTTATTCTCAACAAATGCACTCTCATTAAGTGTATCCGTATTTCAATATCTTAGGAGTTTTCAATAAATTCACTCATAATTTTTACAATGGTTTCTCCTACAATGACCACTAACCTATACGTATACTTCCGTGTTAGAGAAATACATTTACACCCGTGTTAGTAGCTCTCTCAAGAGACTTTAGTTGGTTTTCCATCAATTAACCAACAACCACTAGCAGTCATAATTAAAGGCCATACGTATACTCCTGTCGGAGACTCCCCATGAAGATTAACATGTACACACCCGTGTTCGATGAATTCGGCCCTACACAAGAATATACATCTTACACAACAACTTATTCGAGCTTTGGTCACAAACTTGACACTCAATCCTACACAAGGAAGGAGTGTGAATGAACTCTACAATGTTAACTTACTTGTAAAATTGAGCCCCTTTTATAGTGTTTTCTCGAGATGCTTCTTCAATACTTTCCTGTGCTTGAATCATTTTCTCAATTGCTCTCACCTTTGTTAATGCCAATGGTTCAGCTCCACGAATAAACACCTTGCATGCAATATACCAATGAGGTAATCAAGGTGATGGGAAGATGGTTGGATCTTCTACAACTAATGGTTTTAATTGATTCCTAATAAGGATTCACCTACATGGTTCTTCTAAAGAATTTAGACAATGACATATCTATAGGCCTAGTGTCTAATTTCTAGGAAATGGTAAAGATTGAATTCATCTTCATCATAGATGTTGGAATCATCATTAGAGTGGTAAAGCTCAAAAAGATGGCTTAGATCTCATTGGTTTAGAGGCTTAAGATGAGATATATGAGTGAGGAATCACATAAGCTCATATTGTACCAAAATTTCATCAAAATGCCCAAATATTGTATGTTCTTTATAAAGGAAACAAGTTCTAATAGTCAAAAAATGGATAGAAAAATGACTCATCTGATTGATTAACCAAAAGCTTTGATCAATCGAGTGACCCTTTGATGGGATCAAGAAAGTCCAAAATATAGGTTAGTTGTTGCTGTACGTTTCAGGTACCTTTAATCGATCGTGCCCTGATCGAAGATACGATCAAGAAACATCAATGACCTATCGATGGGATCGAACTCCACTTGAAAACTCCTTATTATATTCTAATTGAGCTCCTAAGGCTCATGGATGATCAAATAAGGGTTTATTTATTAAGGTTAAGATCATTTAAATGCTAGGTTGTTTTGAGTTTCAGGTTAGGGTCACTAAGGTACCTTAATTTACATTTTCTTCACTTCACGATGCTTCTTGTCCTCTTGTGTTTTCGATCTTTAGCTTCCAAGGGCTCAACCAACTCATTGACATGCAGACCCACATGATTGACAAATAGGTACACAATTTAGTGCACTAATTGTAAGTGTTATGATATATAAAACACATTAATTTGTCAAATTTTGATGGACAAAACAACTTGCGATGTGGTGACTCAAATGATGGAAAATTCACCTTCAAGTGAAACAAGATGGAAAGTCCACCTTCAAGTGAATCAATATGAAAAGTTCACCTTCAAGTTTAAGACATAAAGTTAGAAAGTGCAAGTTCGAGACATGAAGATGGTTACTTCAAAGTCCAAAGTACTCAAGCTCTACTTCTCTTCTAGTCCAAGATCAAGCTACATTTACAAGATTACTTTAAGTAGATGATCGAATGAACGCAATTGAAGATTCAAGTACAAGCTATAAGGTATACACTTTAATGTTCAATGTTTTCAGGTGTATTTGACCCTAGAAAGACCTTAAACTTAGGTTCTTTCGAATGCCAAACATAATTGGATTTCTATACTTTAATTAGGCTTAAGTTCGACTAGCCTAAGCCTTAGTTCGACTAGTGTAAGCTTTGATTCAACCAGTCTAGGAAAAACTTTGACCAGTCTATGTTTTCAACTGAAAATCGGATAAAATCTGTTGGTTTCTTGACCAGCCGAGCAAAGTGCTCAACCAGTAGAAGGCACACCCTCGACCAGTCGAAGGGAGCTCGATTCGAAGTCCAACAATGGATTTTAGGCATTCTCGACCAGTTGAAGGCTATGCTTGACTGGTTAAACAGGGCGCTTGACCAGTCGAGCAGGGCCTTCGACCAGTCGAATGACGATTTGTTCCGATCGCACCTGAAATTTAAAATTTAGTTGTTTCTTAGACCAGTCGAAGGAGACCTTAGACTAGTCGAAGCAACAACTTTTCAGCCTATATATAGAGGTCTTTTCTCACTTTGAAACAGATCATTCAAGCCACAAAGAGCCTTCCCTTTGAGATAGAAAAGTCCCCATCTTCTTCAGCTATAAAATGGTATTTTAAAATCTTTTTAATAACCTATTATTTTTAATTTCTAAATCTCTTTTTATGAATCATATGTTTTAAAGGGAGTTCTTGTTCTTTATTTTGAGATTTAAGAAATTCAAACAAGTAGCCCAGGTTTGAATTAAGTTAAAATCTATGTAGAACATAGAACATTCGTCATCAACCGAAGCGGTTCTACGGGATACATCATTTAGCATCTTCTAAAGAAGATAAGTATTTACTTTTTGTTTTTGGTTTATTTGAGATATGTAGGAAAATCTCATGTATTGGTTTTGACTGAGATAGTCAGAAAATCTCAGTGTGTGGGGTTTTTATTGTGATGACCTTTCTAAAATCACAACTGTATAGGTTTTAAGGTGAACCTGAGAAAACCTTGATTTTTAGTGAACCCTAATATCACATGAGTTGTGATTATTGGGAGTGGAGTAGGTGTGGTTGTTTGAGGACAGTTGGTGTACACACCGAACCACTATAATTTCTGGTGTTTATGTGGTGAATGATTTTTGAGATGTACAAGTGGTGAATGTTTGTAAATCTTTATGTACGTGTGGTGAATGCTTGTAATAGATAGTTACATTTCTTTTTCCTCTTATTTTAGTTTGTGATCTTGATCCTTACTAGTTCATAAAATTAGGTTGTCATACCTAAAACCTCAGTTTTTGGTGTAAGGTTGTCCTATGAACATAGTTTGAATCAATTTCTCAATACTATTACAATTGAGATCCCTGATTAAGTTCTGATTTATTTGTTCTTTCAGTACTTTAATTTTTATTTGGCATAGTCCTATTCACCCCCCCGCAGGACTGTAAGCTTGCCTCTTTTAAGTAGTATCAGAGCTAAGTGGCTCATTTATTTGGATTAATTTCCTAGAGTTTAAAGATCCAGTGCTTCTAATATGTCAAATTTCGATAACCGGTCTATTACCAGGCCACCATCATTTAATGGCTCAAATTATGCCTATTGGAAACCATAATGCAGATTTTCTTAAAATTCATAGATGAAAGCATGTGGCAAGCCACGGTGACCAAATGGAAACTACCAGTGTCTGAGGTTTTAGGTAGTGATGGAACCAAGTCCATTAAAGAAACACATTTTTATTTATGGACCACACCTTAGAAAAATGAGAGCAGTGCAAATGCAAAGGCCTTCTATCACTTGATGAATTCAAAAGAATTATATCATGTGATACACCTAAGCAAGACTGGGACATCCTTGAAATGACATATGAAGAACATTTATTGTCAAGAAATCTAAAATCCAAATCCTTACTACAAGGTTTGAGGAAATTCGTATGGAAGAAAATAAAAGTTTCATGGACTTTTATATGAAATTAAATGACATAGTGAATTCCATGTGAGATCTAGGTGGTGGAATCCCAAAAAATAAGGTTTGTGCTAAGATACTGTGATCACTTCCTGAGAGGTTTAATTCCAAAGTAACTGCCATTCAGGAACTTAGAGACATTGATCAATTGAAGGTTAATGAGCTAGTTGCTTCACTCCAAACATACGAGTTAAGTTTCAAAGCTCCTAAAGGTAAGTCCATAACCCTTAAGTCATCCAAGTCTATTTCAAAAGAAAATAATGCTAATTTTGATTTAGAAGATACTGAGGATGATATGGCTTTACTTGCTAAAAAGTTTTATAGAATTTTCAAAAATAAGAAATGATCTGATTTTCAAAAACCTTCTGATAAAAGAAAAAGTAAATTAAAAACTTGGAAATCTGTAAAAGACAACCAATGTTTCAACTGTCATGAATATGGGCATTTGACGAATAAATGTTCCAAAAGGGATAAATTAAAAAGAAAGGGCATGATTGTAACATGGGATGAATCATCCAGCTCTGGAAGTTCTTATAAGTTAGATGAATCAGAAAGCCCTAATGACTATAGCCAAAGTCACCTCCTCAGATATTTGTAACTTATCTGAATATGAGAATCTCAGGAGTGACATTGAAAATGAGAATGAAGATGATCTTCAAGATGCCTAAAATTTCCTATATAGGGAGAGTTGCAAAATAACTGTCAAGTTAAAGATTCAAAAAGAAAAATTTCTTAAACTAAAGAAGAACTTAAAAATGTTGTTTTGGAAAAGTCTCATTTTTTTGATTGCTATGAAAAAACAAAACTTGATTTAAGTTTTAAAACTTCTGAATTTGAAAAACTCTGAATAGAAAATGAGAAGTTAAAACTCGAAGTCTCATCTCTATTGAGTTCTAAGGACACTTGGAGATATGGCCATGAAGACCCTAAGTTGGAAACATTACTAACCGCATCTAGAAAATTTGGTGATAGATCGAGTCTAGGATATATTTAAAATGCTCCACTGAAAAATAAGAATACATCTCTTATTTTTATAAAAGGAGAGTCCTCGAACTCAAAAGGTAAGAACTTAAGAAATAACCAAAACAATTTCAAAAATTCAAAACCTTTTCAAGCTTCTAAAGTCAAGCCTAATAACATCAACTTTAGAAATCAAAGTCATAACTAGTTGAAAAAATAGTAGACTTACTCAAAGAGCTTCTCAAATCTAACTCGAATGTTATCAGAGTTGACAAACAGAGATATTCTAACTCTTACAAACCGAGAAAAATCAATGGTACTCCTAAACCCAAGACTACAACGAAGTGGGTTCCTAAAGTTACTTGTCTTGTTGCCCAAATTGCCTTCAAAGCTTCTAGCCATTTAAAATGGCACTTGGAAGTGGATGTTTAAGACATATGACATGTGACAAGGAGATATTCACCAACTACAATGAGATGAATGATGGTTCAGTTACTTTTGGTGATGGAAGCAACTACAAGATTATTGTCTAAGGTACTGTATAACTCTCTAACCTTCCTCCTTTTGAAAATATTTTATATGTTGAAGGTCTTAAACACAATCTTTTAAGTGTATCTCAAATCTGTGATAACAAACATATTGTAAAATTCACTAATCAAAGATGTGAGATTTTAAATGAGAAAGCTTGTGTGATTCTAAATGGTCATTGTTGAGGGTCAAATATTGCATATCAGACCCTAGTTATTGCCTAGATTTACGAACATGGTACTTTTTAATAGCCTAATTTAACCGTGTTTATGCTACATGATGTGTTTAGGAGCTTGAACTAAAACAGGGTGCTAAAGGCATGAAGTTAATGGTCAGAAGTCACCAAGGCAAGGGACGAACTTCAGAGGACCAAGATCGATGGATTTGCACGCTAGAGATCCAAGAAAATTGAGAAACTGAAGCTCAAGTGGCCTGAAAGTCAGCCAGAATGCAAGATCACAAGGTTTTTACTATCCGTTCGGTTCGAAACTTTATATATGGCATGAGGGCCATAAATTAACCATACACATAAAATTTCAGCCATTGGATCCTTGTGGAAGTGACCTAACAGTCAGATCAGCCTATAAATCATCAATCTAGGGCCCACCCGAGATCTGGATATGCTTCAAAGTTAATCTCAACCCATTATCTGAGGAGACAAGACGTCTGAATGGAGCGGATGTCCCAGAACCATCATAGTGGACCCCACTTAAGCATGATTGTACATAGTGCACAATTGCACTAGCCGTGCACGGCAACAGAGAGTCAGTCAAACCGACTCTTGATTGACATTTTCTAAAGAACGAAATTTCCTTCTTTGTGCACTTACGCAGTCCATCTGCTGGGAGGGTGTGTAGCCCACTTGCATTCATCGAATGACTGATCCAAACCAACCAGATTGTCCAGGAGAAAAATTAGACCATTCCCCTATCATTTCCATGCATCCATGCATAAGAACAAGAGTGCAAAGACTGGATCATTCTCCGCATGTTAATTAGCGCAGTGGTCCACCTAAAGCTTGAATCCACTTCAAATTTGGAAGAATAGCCTAAATAAACCTTACATGACCAATGAACGGCCCTGATCTACTAAAAAGCCATCACATGTGGGCCCCACAGAGATTAGCATAATGCCCTATTTCCGTGTCCGACCGCTGCCCGAATTCTGTGGTCGTTGTACGACCATGATGATGATCATAAGAGCGATTTGGACCGTCCATTGGGTAGACCATTCCAAAACGTCCCAGGGGACGTTGTTCTCTTGGAAATAAGCAAGGGACGAGGGGAGACTGCGCCCATTTTCTCGGTGCGGAAGTCCTTTCACACGTTGTTATGTAGCCACCACGTTCTGCTGCGTAAACTTATGCACAAAATTGACTCTAACTAATTTACGCACACCAACGGACTTCTCCACTGACTCTGCTTCTTATTAAAAGGGAGAGAGAGAACGGGAAGGGTATCCAAGCTTTGAACGAGCAGCCGTGGAGGCCGTGCACACGTGAAGAAGAGTTTTTCTTTCCTGTTTTTGTTTATTTCCTTTTCTTTTGAGATTTAGTTAATCATGTCTATGATAGGCTAAACCTATTAGGTAGGGCTAAGAGGTGAAGCTTGTAGTGTGATGGGAGACTTGTTGCTTGTGTCTTTTGTTTAGATTGAACTGATGTTGATTTTAAGGAATGTTTTTAGTTTTTAATGGTCTGTTGTGGCTGACGGTACCCTTCTTAGCCTTCATACATTGTTGATTAGTTGGTAATTAGTTTAATTCTATTGTTTACTTTGTCTCTTGGTGTCACGCCCCAAACTCGAAAATCGAGCTCACAAAATTTTTGATCACTGAATCTGGCGCCGACAGCCTCCGTAGAACCCCATTCTCAACTCCTAGTGCGCATTCGCCAGGTTCCAATCTTGGGATGCTACGAGGAGGATTTTCAACATCAGTTTTATTCGTAATAAGCATAACTAAAGGCTAACCCACAAACAACAACAAAAAGCCTCATTACATTTCCACTATGATAAAAAACTTCACAAGTATAATGAGCATAAAGGGAAAATAATGATAATGGACAAAAGGTTCCAAGATGATCTGCTAAGCGCTGATGCGGTCCAACGTCACCTGCACACAATGGTCGTGCATAAGCTTACAGAAAGCTTAGAGGGTGGTGAAAGTGTGTGCGCAAGGTAGTAATACAATTATGCAGTATCAGAGTAATGCCGAACATACTGGTGAATCCATGAATACCATTAGCCGTACCAAAGCTATGTGATACAAGGTATGAATGATGTTGGCCATACCAAGGCTATGTGATGCGGGATGCAACTCAAGCATACGAATCCTCATCTAAGTCCACATATCAATACAGCTCAATCTGGAATATCACTGGGGTCTAGTACACTCCAAACTGAATTTTTGTCCCATCGCGCGCAATAAGGTGAGTGGAAGAGACCTCACTATTCGCCTGTCAATATTGGGCTTAGCTCGTCGATAGCGGACTCATTCCTCGAGCTGGTTAAACTCAGCCTAGCTTTGCCCCCTCCTCTCGAGCGGGTAAGGCCGCACCCCCTTCCAACCGACCACGACACAGTGGGAAGTGCGGTCTTCTGATAATCGGCACTCGACGCTCATGCACGCACTCGGTCTAGACGTTGGAGCAACCTTTTGGTACCATAAAGGTTTAAGGACTTTCACCTAGGGATATCTATAGCACCCCATGTAGAATAAGATTTTTAGTATCCAATTTTTCCAACCACGATATGCTTGTAGAGGCTATGACCCTCATGTCACTAAGGTGTACAGTAACCATGTTACACAATGTGAAATGCATGAATCACACTATCCAGTCATGCGCCAATCCTGCGTGTTTCGTGCACTCATGTGAGGCAACACCGCCTAACTAGGAGCACCTAAACAATCTGTCCAAAGGCATATGCTATGATCAGTCACTTCTCATATTAAGCGTACATATGATGCGTATGATCATAAATCATGAAACTATATTAAACATGTTATACGGTGATGGATGCTGTTCATAACGAAGGTGGGCCTAGACAGCCTACAAGTATGAGGCCTAATAATGGGCCCTAGGGAGAATTATAATGTGGATATTTAACCAACATTATTCGTACAATGTGAACGTCAAACCAACATTGCTTCCATGGCACGACCATCGTAAACATCATCACATACATCATTGTAGGATCTTACATCGAATGGGCCTCATATACATTGCATTCGGCCCACACAAAGGCCTTATATACATTAAATGGGCCGATCGAATGGGCTGATAAAATGGGCCGATTCAAATGGGCCTAATACACCTCACAAAGAGGGGCCTATCATACATCAAGTGAGTCGCACCATCTCCCCATTCATCTAGCCTTAGGGATCAATTAAGAGCACTTTAAATAAATTATAACATAAGATTATCTAGACAACACTCCAAATAACAGTGGTGATAATGATTTCCACCATTGAAATCCCCAAGGCCCACCATAGCATTTATTTTCCATCCAATCTGATCATAAGGTCACATAGACCTGAATAAAAGAAAATAAATTTCATGTTGATCTAGATTCTTTATGATACCAAGAGGATTTCCATGGTAGATGTTCAATGCTCCACTTTATTTAGTAGTGGCCCACTTGATAAGTAGATCTGTCTGATTTTTTTATCCCAAGCCTAGATGCAATCTAGCTAAATGGATGGACGACTTAGATATATCACATATATCAGCGGTGGGTCCCACTCGAGAGACAAATGGGCATGGTGGATATAACACATGCCACGATGGGCCCACAGAACTTGCTGGCTTAATACAACAACTATTTAGCTACTGTAGGTGCGCCAGCCAACCTGCTTCAATAGTAGGTGGGTCCCGCGTAGGGCCCACCGTAAATATAATATACATATTATATATATGTATATATATGCATGCATCAGGGTGTGCCCCACCCAGACCATCCAGATGGATAGCTGGGGTGAAACTCACGCATCTTGGTGAGGTCCAGGAACATGGCCTATGATAGATGAATGGTTTAGATGGGGTACACCGTCAGCCATATGGACGGTGAGGGCTACACCTCACATGCTGACAGTAAGACAACAGATATATAGCTGTTGTAGGTGTGCTGGTTGCCAGCCAGCAACTAAGGTGGGTCCCACGTAAGGCCCACAACATCATGTATATATAACATATGTATTATAATATAATATATAATATATCATACTATATAATATAATATAATATATTAATATTATATTTAATAAAAAAATCAACGTTCAGGTCCTGTATGACCTGGACATGCACATACGTCATAGTAGCCTGCACGTGGGGTGGGCCTCACCGTCCAGGTACAGTGGACAGTTTGGATATACACTGTGGTGTGGCCCACCCAAAATGAATGGACGTCGTGGGTGGGTTCCATGGACCCCACGCCAGCTGACACTTCACTGCTGCCACCGCCACTAGGGATGGATGCCAAGACCTCAGCGTTGAAATGAGGTATCTTTCACACAGTCTACCACGTGAGCTATGGGGGCCCACCGTTAAACGAGGTATCATTCACTTGACCTCCACGTGAGCCATGGATCTGGGTCCCACCGTCCTTGGACGGTGGATGCATCACGTGCGTGTGGCGTGGCCCACCAAAATGGATGGATGATGTGGGTGGGTCCCATGGACCTCACCGTCTGCACACACTTCACTGTTAGAACACCCACGTCAGTCCACACTTCACTGTTAGCTGCACCCTCCACTGGTGCGTTCGCTTGGACTAACGGTGTTGATGTACACCTCATCATGGTGGGTCCCGCATGGCCCACCTGTTTTGGATTAGCCTGATATTTATATTTTTCCCATGGCACGTACCAGCCATGAAAACAGTGGGGTTCACATCAATGGATGGCGTGGATAAGGTCATGCATCAAGTAGGCCACAAGCCATCATACACAAAAAAATGGAGAGAGAAAAAACAGAGAGGATGGAGGGACCTCACCACTATGGGCCGCTCTTTGATACAAAGCCTACATCAAGGTGTGTCCCACCATAAGTGACCCTTAAATCACAAAATAAATAAAATAAGCGGAGATCCAAGATCACCCACCGTTCCTTCTTACTCCCTAGGCTTCCTTTGCTCCTTAGCTTCGATTTCAATGGAGGGGATGGAGTTTGGATGGTTGAGACGGAAGATGAGGGGTAGGGAGTGGGCCACACACAAGGCTCTCTCTCATGGAGGTTTGGGAGGGTTTGGACGTATGGTGCTTTCTCTTGCTTAGGAGAGTGGTTTGAGAAAGAGAGATAGAGAGTGTGTTGTAAAGAGAGATGGGTGATGGAGTGATGGATGTGGTGAGTGATGGGTGTAAGAACTTTTTGACTTTTATGGTTGCTTGGTGTAAGAAAGGTATGGGTGTGTAAGAAACTTTTTGACTTTGGGGTTGCTTAAGGAAGGGTGAGAGGTAATGGTGTACTTGACATGTACTTGACATGATGGGATTAATTGATTGATGGATGTGACATTCGGTAGAGATTCTCTTGGGTTTTGCAACGCGTGGCATTTTCCTTGCACAGAACGTGGGCCCACATCTCTTGGCCAGGGTATCGCCTCGGCTCACGAGTCACGGCATCGGAACCACGACGATGGCACGGTCGTAAGGGTACAAGTCTTGGTTTAAGTCGATTCAGGTTGATGGCGTGTGACGCAGAGTCGCGCACAAATGCCGGTCAAGGGTTGAAGGTTGACGAAATTCGACCGAGAAGATCATGAAAGTCTACGAAACGGTACGGTCTAGGATACGGGGCTTACACTTGGGCATGATTTGGTAATGGAATCCATTCTAATTCATATACCTTTCATCTCTTGAAAACTAGATCAAAGTAAGTTCAGTTTTGATTTCCATGGTTACACTCTTCAACTGGATGAAGATGGGACTCTAAGTCTAGTTGAGTTCTTGAAACAGACATAAGATCTCCCTGACTTTGCAAGTGGATCTTCTAAATCCCTAGTTTTCTTCCTCTGAATTCCTTAAGTTTTAAATTAATATTTCACCATTATTTCTCAAATTATAATCGATTTAGATTTCATCTTAGTTTGATTTTAGTTCTACTTAGTTTCAGATAACGTACAAGTATCAATTCCTTGGGATTCGACCTCGGTCTCAATGAGTTTATTACTACATCACAACCCTATACTTGAGGTGTGAACAGTCGTAGGACTTCTGAAAATTGCTATATTATGAATGAGACATGCTCTTCTAAACTTTCTTGTTATATGGTCTAAACAAACGAATCAGAATTGTGGCATAAACGTCTTGGACATGTTAACTACTAAAACCTCTATAGACTGAGCAAAGTTGATCTTATTCCAGGTCTACTCAAATTGAAAAAGGTTGATAAAATATGTGGCAAGTAAACTAGGAGTAGTAAAAGAAGGTGAACTCCTTAGCCACAACCAAACCCTTTTAACTTCTCCATATGGACTTAGTTGGACCGACAAGAACGGAGAGTCGAGGCGGTAAAAAGTACTTTCTGGTTATCGTTGATGACTTTACCAGATTTACTTGGGTAGCTTTTATGAGAGAAAAATTTGAAACTCTCGTTGAAGTTAAAAAGATGTTAAAATGAATTTAGATAGAAAAAGAAATGAATGTTATCAAGATTACAAGTGATCATGGTACTGAATTTGAAAATAGTAATTTTGAGAAATACTATAATGATCATGGCATATCGCATGAGTTTTCTGCTCCTAAGACACCTCAACAAAATGGGGTTATTGAAAGGAAAAATAAAGTGCTATAAGAGATGGCCAATGTTATGCTGAACAACATAAATTTACCTAAAAACTTGTGGGCTAAAGCTATAAATATTGCATGCTATATTATAAATCATGTATATGTAAGAATATTTAAAGATAAAACAGCTTATGAATTATGGTTCAATAAGAAACCAACTGTTAAGTACTTTCGAATTTTTGGAAGTAAGTGCTTCATTTTATGTGACCGTGAAAACTTAGGGAAGTTTAAAGCCAAGTGTGATGAAGGGATTTTCTTTGGATATGCTCTGAATAGTTGAACGTATCGTGTTCTAAATAAAAGAACTAGAGTGATTCAAGAATCCATTAATGTCGTAACCGATAATCACCTAATCAAACCCACACCTAGTCGAGAAGATGATGAAGTTAATTTAATTGAGAAACCTTACTCTTCATCTAGTCCAGTTAATACTGAACTAAGATTAGTCAAGGATCATCCTACTGATCCAATCTTAAGGAATCCTCTCACTAATGTGCTAATAAGAAAACAACTAGAGAATATTTGTAATTATGTTTGCTTTACTTCCCAAGTTGAACCAGCCAACATAAAAGAGGCACTTACTGATGAAAATTGGATTGTTGCCATGTAAGAAGAATTGAATCAATTTGTAAGAAATGACGTCTGGTATTTGGTTTCAAGATCAATTGATAAATATATAATTAGAACCAAATGGATTTTTAAAAATAAATCTGATGAATTAGGCAATATAATTAGAAACGAGGTTAGACTGGTCGTACAAGGGTACACTCAAATAGAAGGAATAGATTATGATGAAACCTTTGTGCCAGTAGCTCGTCTTGAATCCATCAGATTGTTTATATCCATTGTTTGCTTTAAAAAATTAAAATATATCAAATAGATGTCAAAAATGCTTTCTTAAATGGGGATTTATATGAAGAGATGTATGTTGAACAACCTAAGGGTTTTAAAACCCCAAACACTCAAATCATGTATATCGCCTTAAAAAGGCACTTTACAGTTTAAAACAAGCTCCTAGGGTATGGTATGAAAAGCTGACTAAGTTCTTACTCAGTCACAATTTTATCATGGGAAGTGTTGATAAAACTTTATTCGTTAAAAAATACAATGAACACATACTGATTGTACAAATATATGTTGATGATATCATATATGGTTCTACATGTACTAACTTGTCTATTGAGTTTGCAGAACTTATGAAATCCAAATTCGAAATGGGTATAGTTAGAGAACTGAATTACTTTCTAGTCTTACAAGTTAAATAATAATAAGAGGGTATCTTCATTTATCAAACCAAATACACCTTAAATTTGGTTAGGAAATTTGGATTCGAGAATGGTAAGAAATTCGATACTCCTATAAGTACGACTCTCAAACTCTTAAAGGATGAAACTGGTAAGAGTATATACTCTGGCTTATATCGTAGCATAATTGGTAATCTATTATACTTAACTACTAGTAGACCAAATATTTCCTTTAGTGTTGGAATTTGTACAAGATATCAATCCGATCTAAAAGAATCACATCTTATTACTGTTAAGCGAATAATTAGATATGTTACAAGTACTATTAATTACAATCTTTGGTATCCACATGATACAAATGTACAATTAGCTGGATATACAGATGCTGACTGGGCTGGGAACATCGATGATAGAAAGTCTACTAATAGTGGATGTTCTATATTGAAAATTATTTGGTTTCCTATCACAGTAAGAAACAAAGTTTGGTATCCTTATCCACAATTGAGGCTGAATACATCGCAGCTGGTAATGCATGTACCTAGCTGATTTGGATGAAAAGAATGCTAACCGATTACGAAATTGCGCAAGATACAATGATATTGTATTAGGATAACTCTAGTGCAATTAATATTTCTAAAATTGTCATTCAAAATTCTCATACGAAGCATATAGACATTCGTTACCATTATATTCAAGAATTGGTTGAAGATAAGGGCATCTCTTTAGAATACGTACGGACTAAAAATTAGCTCGCTGACATCATAACGAAATCGCTTGACAGGAATAGGTTTTCTAAATTGAAACATGATATTGGTATGTGTTTCAAATTAATTATGTCATGTTAATTTTTAGTTCTTTTAATTTTTATGCAAAAATTTTAAAAAAGTTTAAAAAATATTTGAGTTTTTCAGTATGCACGACCTATCGAGCACTTACTCGAACGGTTGAGGAGTGTGGGTTGGCTTCCTAAAAAGGGGAAAATCAATTTTTCTTCTCATTTTCTTTTTCTTCCTCAACAACTTCTTGCTCGACTCATCGAACTCATCTCCATAGAGTCAATTATAAGTATGTCATTTTCAATTTCCTTTTAGATTTAGGCTTTTTTATGCATTTTAAGCTTTGCTGTGTTGTTGATTTGTGATTTTCACTCTTTTTTACAAGGGTTTTTGGGCAAAAATTTGACATTAGCCAAACCCATATATTATACTCTATGAGACCCGTATCCTAGTTCGTGCCATTCTGTATGCTTCCACGGTCCCTCCAGTCGAATTCTGGCAATCCACGACCTGTTTCTGACGTTTGTGCGCGAACCCAAGCCGAGTCCAGCATACCGAAGTCGGCTCGAATCAAAATCTGTATCATAGCGACTGCGCTGTCGCCGCGGTTCCAACGCTACGACTCGCGCATTGAATTGATACCTATGCTAGAAGATGTGACCCCGCGTTCAGTTCGAGAAAATACAGCACGTTACAAATACCGAGAGAGTCTCTACCAAATGTTAAATCAATCCCATCAATCAATTAAAGTACAGCCCATCAAGTCAAGTACCCTATCCCATCCCCAAATACACAACACTATCCCCAAAGTCAACCTTTTCATCCCATCTCTTACACACCCCATCACTCATCCCATCACTCTCTCTCTTTTAATCTCTCTCTCATCCCTCTCCCATTTTTTTTTTTTAAATAATAATAATCATCTCCCAAGCAACCATGGGAGAGGTGGATGTCCATGGGAGAGAGAGGTCATGTGTGGCCCACCTCCCTATCACCATATCCAACCATCCATTTCCATCATCCTCCGTCAAAGCTGAAGCCATGGAGTTTGGCATTTCATCAGACCCAGAAGGAGCCAATAGGTGGGTGTTCGGAGCTCTACATTGTGATTTTTACTTAGGGCCCACTTAGGATGGAACCCACTTTGATGTACTTGTTATGATCTAAGAGGGGCCCATAGTGGCGGGGTCCCTCAACTACTTCGTCTCTCTCTCCCTCTCTCTTTGTCTCATTTTGTGGCCCACCTTGATGTTGATCCTCATTGTCCACGGTGTGGGACGGTGGGACCCACGCAGCCATGTAGCTGCAGTATCGCATCAGCAACCGTGGGCCCCACTGAAACTTGTGTTTCCTCCAAGCCACCCGTCTAGGGTAGACGCTGGACGTTGAAGCCTCCCTCCCTCTTTCTCTTTATATATTGAAATATAATATAATATTATGGTGGGCCCCATGTGGGACCCACCTGATGAGGAGTGGATTGGTTGGGATCCCTCACGCACCAGCTACGTTGCTGCTGTATTGCGTTGGCTGGGTGGGTTTGATCCACATCGTCCATCTGTAGGGACCCCACTTTGATGAATGTGTTCATCCGAACCGTCCAGCAGTTCTTTGGACCCCACCTTTATATAGGTACTGTATTCACACCCTCCAGCAGTACATGGGGCCCATCTTGATATGTGTTTTGTCCATCGTCCATCTGAGGAGGGTGGAACCCACCTATACAACTGCCGTATTGGCACAGTAAGTGCTGTGGGACCGACAGTGATGTATCTGTTTCCATCCACTCCGATCATCCCTGGACGTCCAGCGCCCCAGGACAAAGAGAACACAAATACCAGCTCCTTCCTAGGCTGGTGGGTCCCACACGTGTGTACCCACCTCATACCATCTGGGCCGTCCATCCGTTAACGGCCAGTAGCCTACAGCTGCTGGATTGACCTAGCAAGTTCTGTAAGTCCTCCTCGATGTGCGTATTACTCCATGCCATCCTACCATCCACCCATTTGGCAGCTGTGGGCCCACCTCACATATGCTGCACGTGTGAGGGGTGGGGCCCACCTTGTCTGCCTATGTGTTGTGTCCAGATCGTCCATATATCTAGACGTGGTCTTAGACCACCGTGAATTATATATTATACTCTGACGGTCCATCCATCTTGGCGTGGCCCACCATGATTAGGACGGTGGGCCCTATCATGGAGCATGTGTCCATCCACACAGTCCACCGGCCAGATATAGACGATGGGACCCATTCTATGTGTTTGGTATTCTCCAGCTGTCCAACCTTTCCTGGACGTTGGATGGAGTCCCATTAAATTGATATATTTATATAATATTATTAATATGAACTATATATATATGGTGGGCCCCACGTGGGACCCACTTGTTGTAATCAGATTGGTGGGTATATCTCACACCAGCAGATATAACTGCTGTGATGACCCTCAGCTTGATCTGTGGCCAGATCATGGGATATGTGTTACACGAGCCATCCATCCCTACAGGGCCCACCTAATATATAGGTTTATCTGTATCGCCCATCCATGGGGCCACGCATGATGTATGTAACTTGCTTCCACACCATCCAGATGGATAGGACGGTGGGACCCACCAGATGTATATATATTTTATTCCCACTGTCCAGAGTCTTTGGACGGTGGAAATCCACCCACGTTGATATTTGTGCCGCCCATCTCCTGCTGGCTGGGGTCACCTTGATGCATGTATTCTATATCACACTGTCCCTCTCTGGACGGTGCTGCTGGGGCATCATGATGTACGTGTTTTATCTACACTGTCCACCTGGATAGTATGAACCACTAAGATTTATGTTTTACTCCACACCATCCATCGTCCAGATGCGTGGATGGTGGGCCTGCACTGATAAATGGGACCCTCTGTTGATGTATTTTTTTTTCTATATCCACGCTGCCTATCAGGGGTACCAAGTTGCCAACAGTGGAGGTTTGATCGTCTACCATTGAAACCTGATTTTGGGGTCAAAAAAGTTTTGGATTAGTATGAATTTTATTTTTCCTCTTATGATAAGTCCATGTGACCTTATGAACAGATTAGATGGAAAATAAATGTTATGGTGGGCCATACCTTGATTGCACTTGTGGCCCATCTATGAGGCCCACCTTGATATAATTGTAGATCATTTATGGGACTCATCAGTGCGGCCCATTGATGTGGCCCACTTGTTCTATAATGGGCCCACTGGTGCAGCTCATTGATGGAGCCCACTTATTATATATGAGGCCCATTGGTGCGGCCCTAAAATGTGACCCACCGGGAAGTGTATGTTATCGAGGCCGTTCTTTGGCTGGACCGCTAATAGGCCCACCTGTGATGAATAGGCCCACTTGTTGCTTGTGCAAGGCCCACCTGTGATGTACATTTGAGGCCCACCTGATGGTTATTTGAGGCCCACTTGTTGTGTATTTATGGCCCATATGTCGTGGCCCATTGAGATGAAATTTTGGCCCATTTGGTAAGGCCCAATGAGATGTATCTTTTAGCCCATTTGTTGTGGCCCATTGTGATATAATTCTGGCTCATATGACGAGGCCCAATGTGCTGTCTATGTAGCCCATGAGTGAGGCCCATAGGAGTGACAATATTGGTTAGAAGTCCACATTGATGGGCAATGATGGTTAGATGTCCACATTGTGACCTTCCTATAGGCCTGGATATGCCCATTCTCATTGTTCTCTAGTGGGTTAACCCAAACACTTGGGCCCCATTGACATTGCTTGATCCATTATCGACCATCCATCTATGGACCCCGCTTTGTGTCGAGGCCGATTCCGACTACCGATTATCAATTTCGATTATCAGGGTCGAGGTCGACTCCGACTGCTGATTTTCTGAATCTGATTATCGATCGATTTCGATTGTCGCGACCGATTGTTGATTTTGATTGATGTGACTGATTTACTGATTCTGATTATCGATCGATTCTGATTGTCGATTCCGATTGATGCGACCGATTTGCAGATTCTGATTATCGATCGATTCCGATTGTCGTAATCGATTGTCGATTCCGATTGATGTGACCGATTTACCGATTCTGATTATCGCTCGATCCCTCGATTGTCGAGGCCGATTGTATAGGTCGATTCCGGTTGTTGAGGTTGATTGTATAAGCCGATTCCCATTATCGAGGTTGATTTCAATTGTCGAGGCCGATTGTTGAGACTTATATCGTGTATATGCGACTCGTAGTTAAGGCCCATTGTGATGTGTATTCGGCCTGTGTGATGTATATGCGGCCCATGTTTGAGGCCCAATGTGATGTATATACGGCCTGTATTTAAGGCCCATTGTGAAGTGTATTCAGCCTGTGTGTAAGGCCTAATGTGATGAATAAGAGGCCTATGTAATGAGGCTCATTGTGATGTATTTTTGGCCCATGTGAAGTGACCCATAGTGATGTGTATTAGTCCCAGGTATGTGGACTACCTGTGAAATAGATTTAAGGCCACTTGCAATGTATTTGATGTATTTGAGACTCATGGGTGTAGCTCATTGAGATGTATTTTAGGCCCATGGGTTGTGACTCATTGTGATGTATTTGAGACCCATGTGTGGGGCCCACCTCTTGTGTATTTGAAGCCCATGGGTCGTGAAGCCTGATGTTGTGTATTCATGGCCCATGAGTCGAGGCCCATTGCGATGTGTAGTGCACATATGATACGACCCAATGTGATGTACATGCAGCCCATGAGTGAGGCCCAATGCGATGAATGTGCGGCCCTTGTATGAGACCCAAAGCGATGTATCTGTGGACCGATGTGATGTGTGATGTCGTCATGATGTATATATTGATGTTTATGTGGGCCATTCCTCGGGGTAATGTTGGTTAAATATCCACATTATCGAAGCCGGTTATTGATACCGATTACGAGTATGTGACCTATTAGCATCATGATATATGCCCATACGCATCATATGCATATTTATTATGAGATTTGGTTGATCATTGCATATGTCATTGAGCATGTGATATGAAACTTCCTGATAGGCGGAGGTTATCTCACATGAGCGCACGACATGCATAGGATTGATACATGACTGGATTGTGTGACTCATGCATCTTGCATTGTGTGTTATACACCCGAGCGACATCAGCGTTATAGTCTCCATAGGCATATCGTGGATAGGCAGATGGGACACTGAAAATGTTTGGTTATAGCATACGGGCGCCATAGATGTCCCTGAGTGAAAATTCCTAAACCTCCGTGGCTAGGAGATGCCCCCAACGTCGAGACCAAGTAGATGTATATAAGTTCATGAGGGCCATATACCAGTAGGCTGCGTCTCTCACTATGTCGTGGTCAGTTGGGATGGGGTGTGACTTTACTCGCCCGACTGAGGGGGCAATATCTAGGTTGAGTCTGACCAGCTTGAGGAATGGGTCCGCTATCAACTAGCTGGGCCCGATATTGGCGGGTAGATAGTGAGGTCTCTTCCACTTATCCAGTTATGCGCTCGGATAGGGGCGGAAAACTGGCGTATAGTGTAATAGACCCCGGTGATGATCCCAAAGATGAACTGTACTGATACGTGGATTTAGTGAGCAGGAGTTACATACTCATTCATTCATTCATTCACTATCCACTCGGGCTGGTGGTGCGCAAATAATTGTTACATGTACCATCGCAATGGCCATGATTTCGGTTGGGGTGCGCGACTAACCTGAGATCAGGAGTTTACCACGTTGAGTCTGACTATCTAAATTTAGGTATGAGACTGGTTTGGATAGAAGTCCCTTGTGATGGACCTCATAGCCTACGATACTACGTACTATCATCCTGACTTCACACTCAAGCATGGCCATTCCATTCGCACCGCATATTGCATAACATTCGCGGCATACGACATTTTGGGTTATTTTGTTTCTGCATTTATATGGTTTATGTACGGCTGATGCTATTTGTGATACTCCTCAGGAATGTATATTGCATTGCATCCTTTACATCTGATATTTGACTATCTATGATTCCTCATTTGCATAGTTGATTTGTCTTGCATATTCTAATATTGTATGACTCATAGACTTGTCAGTATTTCTGTTTACTCTGATAATTTCTGATCTTGCCAGTATTTCTACTTATTCCGATATTGCACGATTTATGGATTACCAGTACTTCCAGTATTTTATGATTACGACATTGTATTGAATACTTTACACTTACCTTGTCCACACACTTACACCACCCTTTAAGCTTTCTATAAGCTTATGCACGATAGATGTATGCAGGTGATGTTAGGTTGCAGCAGTGCTGAGCTTGGAGCATGCAGTGGTCTTCTGGAGCTTAATTTTCTATTTATGTATTTTCCTTTTAGCATTGTACTCAAATGATTGTATTAGTGGATATGTGATGATGATGTTGCCCTTTGTGAATTGGGTAATCTTGTGGTTATGCTTATTATGAGTTAAATGTACAAAAAAAAATTCTTCTTGTAGGATCCCAGGATTGGAATATGGCATATGGATGCTAGGAGCTGAGAATGGGGTATTAGGGAGGCTATTGACACCTGATTCGGCGATCGGGATTCCTATGAATCCGATTTTTGAGTTTGGGGCGTGACATACTCTCTTGTGCATACTCTACATGGAGCATCGCTGCCCTAGTGGCTCCTCCTCCCGGATGACTCCAATTAGGGTGAGAACCCTGAGAGCTCTCGAAGAAGATTCAGAGCATGTAAGGGATTTCTGCACTCGAGATATAATAATCGAAAAGACGGTAAATCTTGATCATATTTCTTGCTTCAAGTTGTTGCCCATTCTCTCAGCCATTGGTTGGGAAAATATTTTTGGTTTGGGTGGACCGGCTTACCGCTCCATTGCACAAGGCATGTTTGCATCTAGCAGGGAGTTGTCCTTTGAAAATCTTACATTTTCCATCAATTTTAGAGAAGAGACAATGCCGGTAGATAGGCACCTAATTTCGGGTCTACTTGATATAAAGGTTAATGATGAAGGTATCCTGATTCATCCTCTTTCTAATAAGATGTTTGAATCTGAGAGTAGGAATATTACCCTTAAATTAAGCCAATTTAATGCCGAGTGGAGTGGCGGTAATGCACTAAGTGTCACCTAAATGATTCCCCGTTTCCGTGTTCTTCACTACATTTTTACTTCGAATGTCTATCCACAGTTTGGAAACAAATTTGAGCTCACTCCATTCATGGCTCGTATTCTCCATGTTGTCGCATCGGGTATCCCCATTTGGCTTCCTTCCTTGATATGCTATTTGATCATCTAATTTCGCATTCATCCTGGTCATGGTTCTATTCCATTCGTGTTGAGGGTCAAATATTGCATATCAGACCCCATTTATCACTTAGTTTTATGAACATGATAATGCTTAATATTTCATTTTAATCATGTTTGTGTTGCAGGGCGAATTCAAGAGCTTGGATTGTAAAGGATGCTAAAGTATGGATTTAACACTTAGAATCATCATCTAGGCCACCTGAAATCTGGATATGCTTCAATTTTGTTCTCAACTCCTTAAATTAGATGGGAAGATAAATGAACGACGTGGATTTTCAAGAAGCATCAAAGTGAGACCCACTTTACATTACCGATGTGTACAGCAAGTGTACGCCCATTGTGCACCGGACCAGCCAGACCAGTCAAAGACCGCTGACCCGACCTCCTTTCGAATCCCACTGCGTAGAGATTTCTAGCTGCGAATAAGGACTTGCGGTTGGACCTCTGTGGGCCACTATCTTGGCCCAGACAACTAATCCGGATCGTCCATTAGAATCCCACAGTCCGTCTGATCAAGACTTAGGTGACAAAATTTCAAGAGACAGCGAGGATGGGTTTCCAACCATTCAAATGTAGGACGGATAGCCGTAAGATTAATCAGGTGGGTCGCATTAAAAGTAATCTAAAACCATCCATTTTCGACCAGAATTTTGAGGCACATCAAATGGACAGAGTGGATTTCTCCGTCGACAGATCATGTGCCCCACCAATCATCAACGTAAGAAGAATTGCGCAGACTATGCACGTTCGAGAAAGTCGGACGTTCTGGCGATTAAAACAGGGACCAAGAAGCTGATCCGAACCATCTAGATGGCAGCCATGCAAATTTTAACCCTCCCTGAGTGGTTAGATTTTGTAGACTGGATGATCTTTCATCTCGAAATCGGATTAAACGCGAGTTATTTTGCATTTTTCTGCACAGATCGGTTTTGCTGCGAACAGAAGTACGAAATAGGGTCAGTTTTTCGATCCTAGCCGACCTACAGATATCATATATAAAGGAGAGAGAGAACGTGAGAAGGGGAGAAAAAGAACATGCAATGGAAGAGAGAGAAAGAGCGTGGGTTGGCCAAGGATTAGGAGTTTTTCTTTCCCTTTCTTAATTTTTGTTTATTTATGTTCTTAAGAGATTTTGGTTGAATCATGTCGGTGATTGGCTAAACCTCTTAGCTAGGGCTAAGAGCTGAAGCTTGTAGGGGGATGGGTTGTTTTCTGTGCTTGGATTCATATTAAGTTGAAATCTCTTTGATTTTGGTTTGATTATAAGGAATATTCATAGTTTTTAATGGACTTGAATTACAATAGATATGTGATAACTTTGAGTATATTCTATACATGTATCGAGGCTGTGAATGTAGGAATTCCATTGTTCACCATCGTCTCATGGACATGTGTAACACCCTGAAAATCGGGGGTCGTGTATAAACTCAACTCCCGAGTTTCAGACCGTCACTTATGCAACAAAAATGATTATGATTCAATGTTGTCTGAGTTAAAGCATTCACATGAGTAAAAGTATACCAAAACTGCAATTCATACTCCAGATCCAGTGATAAAAGCAAGCGGAAGACTAAAGAATATATATATCACTGTATGGAAAACAAAGTAGATCTCGACTGTCTCCAAAGTATGAATACATCTCTGAGTCTCATATACATGTAAATAAACAGAAATCAAATGTCAAAATAGTCTCACTGAGAAGTCCCGCCAATCCAGGCCACCTAAGCAAAGCCGTCGTGGTACTGTATATATGAGAACTCGTCCTGGTCCTCATCATAGTCCGGCTCTGCCTCCTGAATTGCCGCCTCACCTGCATCTAAGACAGGGTCTGGTGGGTGTTGCAAACACCATCCCGTAATGTGGGAGTGAGTAGCTAACTCAGTGGAATAATAGAGCAAGGATTAACATGTTCTCAAATCAATCATGCGATAATAGTAAAGCAGTAAATCAAACATTCCTAATACTGTTGTTAATGCGATATGACATGACATGATGGATGCCCTCACCGACATTCTCCCTTATACGACACCATCTTACGCCCGCGGCATGCTTGCGTACCACTCAGTGCTCCACATCTTCCGGGCACATGCAATGTGATGGTGATATGATTGCCGAGTTATTATTAGTCCATTCAAACAGCAGGATTGGAAAACTAAGGTACTTCTCTTATGTCAATCCCAACGCAGATCCTGTCTAGGGTCGTCACTCTTAGTAATCCCACACGATGTATATTTTGTAGGTCGCTGCAAGGGCTGCCAGGGCTGTTGCTCGCACTCGTTGTACCGCTCCCCCATCACCTTATCAATACAGGCCTACTGTACTCTCACTGCTACGGAAGGGTCGTCGCCTCCCGTAGACTCAGAATATGCTCGCGGTCACTACAAAGGACTCGTCGCCTGATCAGTGTAGGCCGACAGCAAGAATATAGTGTCTCATACCACCATAATCTGCTCACGAGTCATAGGTGCTCACTGGTCACTACGGGGAGGTTTGTGGCCCCAGCGTAGGCCGACAGCTCGACCACGGTGTCCCATACCACCATGCCCGGCTCATGAGTCTTTATGGATCAAGGTACCATGGTTAAAAGGGTTTACAGTGGTAAGTTCAGTACCCTAGGTTCAATCAGTTATGACTCATACAAGGTAAACATACAATGGCCAGTCGGGTTACTTAACGGGCTCGACTAGTACGAGCGCATCTCAAGTTGAACGACATGAAATGCGTAAAACACCTCGTGTGGCCTAACCACTGCCGCCAACTCCAAAACACGGCTCGCGTTTATCGACGCGTCACTCGTGGCAAAGATAAACCAACCACGAACTTGCTCGGTTGCCGACTGCCTGGACTAGGTATAGTCCCAAACAATTATAAATCCACATCATCAATCATATAAGAGTATTGGAAATGAAATACAACAATGTGAGCATGTTAACACATGTTATAACATACAACTTAAGTGAATCATCTAACACATGCATTTCATACATATAATGAAATCATGCATACAGCTAACATGTAGGAAATCATTTACATCAGCATATTAATTGAGAATTCAATCTCAAACTAATTCATAACACCATTTAATTCAATACCTACTAATACAAGCATTTATACAAACACTTAAACTACACACTTAAGTCTACATATAGTATGTCGACTCAAGGTGCGCATTTAGGCGAATCTCTTTGCCAAACTAATTATGCACGCATTCCTAGTATCCTAATGTGACAAGAAGCCATGTCAATCACATCAGCAAAATATGGATGAAAACAGTATTTTCTACAAATGAATAAAATGCCCTAAATCTCATATTTTTTGTCTGCTTACAAAACAGGAAACGGACAGCATGTTGTACATGTCAAACGGTGTTGCCATCGATAATCTACTATTAAATGACATTGAAAGCGTTGGAAACAGTCAATCAAAGCGTCTAAAATCTGCACCTTTTCTCTTATAAGTGTATTGGTTCGAACGGAGCGTATACGCTTCGTCTACGGCGAACCGGGAACCTATTTTACAAGATGCATCAGCTACCATGCTAAGGAATCAAAGAAACCTTAAATCAGCAAGTGTTTGGGGTGTTTTCTTACCTAGAAACGCGGCGAAATCACCGGCAAAGTGATTGGATTGCGTGGCTTAAACACATGCAGCAGCAGGAAAAACTCTCCCACCTTCTCTCACAAACTCTCACTTTCTCTCTCACTCTTGCTAGGGTTTCTAAAAAATTCGGATGGGTCAGAGGAGTGAGGGTTTAAGCCCCTTTTATAACCTAAAACTCGCCCAAAACAGGCTTGAAAACAATGTTGATACCTAACCAAATCGGGGCTATTTCGGTCTAAAAAGACATTTCTGGTGGTCCCCTGGCCGAACGCGATTGGACTTAAGTTCACGCACGTCGGATGTCGCTCACATCCCATTTTCAGACCAGTAGTGTTCGTAGATCGCACGTGGCAGTCCAGTTTCAGTTCAGCGGTCACCGCACGTAGATCAGGCCTACAAATCTCATGATATGAAATAGAAATTTTTCCTGATCCAAGGGTATAATTTGGCTGAATTCTGACGGTCAGAACGCTTAATACTGAAGCGTCAAGTCGTGTGCCAGATTTGAATTTCAAATTCCAAATCTAACCCTATTCTCACTCTCTTCACTCCAGGCTCAATGAAATAGCCTGTGAATGTCGGTTGGACTTGATTTTTGAAATAATTGTCAATTCCAGCTAGGCGGTTATAATGGTCTAAGATTGTAGGTATCGGACTTTCGACGCGCGGTCTATATCCAATATAAAGTTTCAAAGAGGTCATGAGAACAAACCGGTTTAGAGTTTGATCCGAGATTTTAGAGTATTATAGCGTCATTGGATCTACTCGCTTTGGGTCTTGTAGAATGTATTTAAAGTGATCAGGGACTATTTCCCAGCTACTCTAGCATTGCGCTAGCTAACTTACACTTATTTTTCAAAGGAATTAATCCTACCCGATTTCTGGTCGAGTTGGTACTGGAGTCAAAGTACGAATTTTTCCAGGGCGTTACAACATGGTTGGATGATTGAACCCTTCCTAATGTTCATAATTCTCTTAGATTGGTTGTGGATTGGTTAAATTTCGTTATTTGCTTTGTCTCATGGGCATGATTTTGTGATGGAATCACTTCTAGTTCTCATACCTATCATTCATTAAAAACTAGATCAAAGGAAGTTCAGAATTGAATTTTAATGAAATATCTTCCAATTGGATGAAGATGAGACTCTGAATTTAGTTGTGTTCTTGAATCAAGCATGAATCTTCCTGATCTCTACAAGTGGATCCTTGGAAACCCTAGTTTTCCCACCTTTGAATTTTACAGGTTTTAGTTTAATAATTCATAATTATTCTCTTAAAATTTTCTAATTTAGATTATATCTTCTTCTGGTTCTAGTTCTGATTACTTTCAAATTACGTAAAAGGTTCAGTCCTTGTAGATTCGACCTTGGTCTTACCGAGATTATTACTACATCGCGACCCTACACTTGGGGTTGTGAAAAAGTTTTTAGCTCTGTTGCCGAAGACTAACGGTTGCATTTTTCTTCTATTAACTAGTTTTAGACTTAGGTTAAGATTAGGGTTTTCTAATTTTAGGTTTAGGTTTTTCTGTTTGATTTTTAGAAACTAACCTAACTTTCGTGTTTTGTACGATCCTGATATAGACTTTCTAAATTGGTGATCTCTTTCTAATTTTTCTATTTTTCTATTTTTAAGATTAGGGTTTATTTTCTGTTTTTAAAAACTTTCCTTTTTTAGAACTAGTTTACTTTCTATTTTTATTTTTAGAAACTTTTTAATTTTGGAATTCCTATTTTAGAAACTGACTTATTTTGTTTTGTTTTGCAGGACCTAACTTATGAAATTTCAATTTGGTAACTTCTTTCTAATTCCCTCTCTCTTTCTATTTTTAGATTTTTATTTCTTCTCTCTCTCTCTCTCTCTCTCTCTCTCTCTTTTAGGTTTAGGTTAAAATTTTAAATTAAGGGTTGAGAGTATTTCATGCCCAAGTGGGTCTGTGATAACACTCGATGTCTTTTGAGTGAAGGAGGATTGGTTGAGGGGTTAACTATCCATCGCAGGATTAGATACCACTTAAGATTCTTAGAGTTAATTGAGGATATGGTTGCAAATCAACTAGCTAATCAACCAGAAGGACAACCTCAACCTCGAGTTGGGGAAGTCTAGGATGAGAATGAGGTGCATCAAGCACCCTCGCCTTATACTTTACGAGATTATTTACAACCTTCAGGGGTGAGTACACTCTCATGCATGACTTTTTTAGAAAATATAAGACACATGGATAATAAACGAGGGGTGATCCAACTCCTTCCAAAATTCCATAGACTTGAATATGAAAGTCCATATTTGCACTTGAAAGAGTTTGATGAGATCATAGTCACTTTATATTTTCCAAACATATCTGAGGACACGATTAGACTGAAACCCTTTCCCTTTTCTTTGAAAGAGAAAGGTAAGATGTGGTTGCATTCACTACATTCTAGATCTATTGGCACATGGAATAACATAATAAGGAAGTTCATAAAGAAATTTTTTCCACATCATAAAATGAACACCCTTAGAAAGTTAATCATGAACTTCACCCAAAAGGAGGATGAAACATTCTTCCAATGTTGGAAAAGGTTCAAAGATCTTGTCAGTTCATGCCCACAACATGATTTTCAAACATGACGCATTACACACTTTTTCTATGATGGTCTGAAATCATTCATGCGCCAATTGGTTGAGACAATGTGTAATGGGGAATTCATGAATAAAAATGTCGATGGTGTGTGGGACTACTTGGATAGACTTGTTGAAAACGCACAATCATGGGACACTTACCCAAAATCAAGCACCTCTTCTAGTTTGACTCAATCAAAGGAGGGGTGGTTTATACCTTCTGAAAGAGGATGATGATATCAATGCTAAAGTGTCTAATCTCATAAGAAAATTCGAGGTCATGGAACTAAAGAAGGATAAGGTTAAGAAAACTGTTTACGGTATTTGTGCTTGCAACGTTCATACAACTAAAAATTATCCAACAATACCTACCTTTTAAAAGGTGTTGAATGTGCAATCCAATGCCATGAACAATTACCATAGACCTTTACTTCCAATACATACAATCCTAGTTAGAGAAATCATCCAAACTTCAATTGGAAGAATGTACAAACTGCCACTCCTCAAGGTTTCTTTAATCAAATTCTAAATCAAATGAAACCTCAAGAAGAACTAGTTCAAAATTCCACAAAAAACTCAAGAGCTTGCTTAAGCAACATGAGAACTTATGAAATATATGTAAAAGATGGATTCACATGTTATGGTTATAGAAAGGGGGATGCTTCCTGTTCAACCTCTCGCCAATCCTATATCGCAATATGAGATAAGTGATCCAAGCTCTTCAGATCAGATGAAGCAAGCTAAATCTATCACCACTCTTAAGAGTGGGAAGACCATTGACAAAATTATTCTAGTTAGGGCTAAAAAGCCTAAGGACCCAGAAGAGGACAACGATGATAGACCTAGCACTGCTTCATAAGAATTGGAACCAGAACTTCAAGGCAAGCTGATTGCCCCATTCCCCCAACGGTTGGTTGCACCAAAATCTCTTTCTAACTCTCAGGACATTCTAGAGGTGTTGAAATAAGTGAAGGTCAATATTCCTCTACTTGATGTCATAAAACAAATACCTTCATATGCCAAATTTCTAAATGACTTGTGTATGACCAAAAGATGAAAAAATATTCAAAAGTTAATCTTTTTAGTTAAAAAAGTGAGTGCCATCTTGTAAGTGTTATGTTTTCTAGCTCCTATGATTGTCAAATTTTGTAGTGATAAAACCTCTTGGAATGTATATCTTGTGTAGCTCATCTAGAAATTCAAGATAGTGCATCTCATGTATAAGATCAAAGGTCTTTACTACAAGAACTTCAAATGTAAGATTACATGTTCATGTTCAAGTACAACACTAAGTATGAATTCAATCTTTCAAGCTTCAATAGTTTAAGTTTTCAAAGCTTTGTCTAAGTCAAGACAAAGTTCTTTACTTTTAACTTCAAGCTCAAGCTTCAATGTTAGTCATATTTAAGCTTCAAAAGTTTCAAGTTCAAGCTTCATCATTTCAAGCTTCGTGAACTTTAAAGAACAACTAGCAAAAGAAGATTCAATGTTCATACATCATGTATAAGGTATGAATGACCCTAGATTGACCATAGGATAGGTCATTTTGAATACATAATTTAATTGGGTCACTTTATAAGTGCATATACTGTTTCTCAACTAGTCTTAGACTATGTTCGACTAGTCCTAGCACTGGCTCGACTAGTTCAAGAAATCCTCGACCAGTCCTAAGTTCATTACTTATTTTCAGAATTTTTTGTCATTACCTCGACCAGTCCTAGATACAGGTCGACCGGTCGTATGAACAGTGCTCGACCAGTCATGCAGGCTTGACTGAAAGTCCAACAACTAAATTGAGTCCTACATGACCAGTCGTGGACAGGACTCGACCATTCGTGAAGGCCACTCGACTGGTCGAGCAGGCCCTTCAATCAGTCGTGGAACGACCTTATCTTATCACGCTTGAATTTTTAAAAGTTTGTGGTCCTTCGACTAGTCGTGCCGACCTCACGACCGATCGAGAGTGCGATTTCTGCACTTATAAATAGAGCACGAATTTTAGAGTTTAATATGTAATTCAAGCAAAATCAATATGCCACTCTGAGAGATAAGTTAGTGATATTCTTAAGCTATTTAGTTCTTAGTTTATATTCTCTTTAATTAACTTTTTACATTTGATTTTGTATTCTGTATTCCAATTTTATTTAAAAGAAGAATTGAAGTATTCTCATTTCTTGGAATCAAAATCAAATCAAGCTAGCCCAAGGTGATTTAATTTAAAATCAATTTAGAACCTAGAATCATTTCATAAGTGAGTGTGGACATTGAACTTCTACGTTGAACTTCTACTCCGAATTAGTTCTTCCATGCTGCATCAAAGGAGAATATCTAGATAAGTATTTTACTGCTTTGTAAATTCATTGTTTTGCTTTTTAAAATTACGCCATGAAAATCTCTGTTTTGGTTTATCTGAGGTGATCTAGAAAACTCAGAGTGTGGGGTTTTTGAATTGTGTAAGCCCGCTTGAAAGACATAATTGTGAGGGTTTTAGGTGAACCTTGAAAAACCTATTTTCATAGTAAACGCTAATATCTATTGTGAGAGGATATTAGGAGTGGAGTAGTTGTGTGGTTATTTTTCTAAATAATTGCTGTACACACAAGCGAACCACTATATTTTCTGGTCTTGTGGTGATTGATTGAATATTTTATTTTGTGGATGTTGTAATTTCCCTTTAAGCATTTTTGGAGAATGTTGTAATTTCTTTCATGCAAGTATGTGAAAGTTGTAATATCTTAGTTATTTCTTTTTCTATTTATTTCTTTATTCCTCTGTATCATTTTGAGTTTGTGATACACAGACCGTTCTAGGAATCAGGTTGTCCTACCATAAGACACTGGTTTTTGGTGTAATATTGTCCTTAGAACAACATCTGTATCAACCTCTCAATACCTGTACACTTGAGGTTGTTTTACATTTCTGCATTGTGAAATTGTTTATGCATTATCTCTATTTATATTTGTTTAAATTTTGCTTTTAATTTTTAATTTGGCATAGTCCTATTCACCCCCCCTCTCTAGGACTCTTAGCTCGACCTTTTTAAGTGGTATCAGAGCCTAATAGCTCGTTTTAATAATTATTTCTTTTGGATTAATTTTATGAGCTAATCGATCTGAGCTTTGTAAGATGTCAAATTTTGATAGCCTTTCAGTCACTAGGCCTCCACCATTTGATGACTCCAATTATGCATATTAAAAATCCAGGATGAGAATTTTCTTAAAATCTATGGATGAGAGGGTGTGGTAAGCCACATTGACTAATTGGACCCCTCCTACTACTGAAGTAACTGGAATCGATGGATCCAAATCTATGAAAGTCACACCTTATTTTTCTTAGACCACTCTTCAGAAAAGTGAGAGTAGTGCCAATGTAAAGGCTCTAAATGCAATCACTTGCGTATTATCACCAGAAGAATTTAAGAGAATTATATCCTATAATACTGCAAAGAAAGCCTGAGATATTTTAGAAATGACACACGAGGGAACAACAATTGTTAAGAAATTTAAAGTCCAAATCCTTACAACCAAATTTGAAGAAATACGTATGAAAGAAAATGAAACCTTCATAAACTTCTATACAAGATTGAATGATATTATGAACTTTATATAAGGTCTCAGTGATAGAATCTCAGAAAGTAAAGTCTGTGCAAAGATACTACGCTCACTGCCTGAACGGTTCAATTCAAAGGTGATTACGATTCAGGAACTTTGTGATACGGATAATATGAGGGTAGAAGAATTAGTTGGCTCATTACAGACCTATGAGTTAAACTTTAAAGCTCCTAAAGGTAAATCCATTGCTCTTAAATCTTCTAAAAGCATTTCTCAAGAAAATTGTAGTAATTCTTATTAAGAAAATTTTGAAGATGATGTGGTCCTTTTAGCTAAGTTTTTTTATAGGATTTTTAAAATTAAAAAGAGGGTTAATTTTCCAAAACCTAATGAAAAGAAAAGATGTAAATCTAAAACTTAGAAATCTTTAAAAGACAGTCAATGTTAAAACTACCATGAATATGGGCATTTAGTAAACAAATGTCCCAAAAAGGATAAACCTAAAAGGAAAGGAATGTTGGCTACTTCGGATGAATCTTCTGGCTCTTAAGCCACTTCTGAGTCAGAAGATTCTGAAACCGAGTCGTGTAATGAAGTCAAAGCCCTTATGAGTCTAGCCAAGTTCACTTTTTCAGATCATGATGATTCAACTAGTGAAGAAAATCTAAATAGTGATCATGAAAATGAAGAAGATCTTCAAGATGCTTATAATGCCCTATATAAGGAAAGTTATAAAATTGCTGTAAAACTAAAACTTTAGAAAGAAAAGTTTTCAAAGCTAAAAGAAAATTTTGATAATCTTATTTTAGAAAAATCTCACATTTCAGATAGTTTTGAAAAAACTAAGTGCGACTTGGATTTCAAAAACTCCTAAGTTGAAAACTTAAAATCTGAAAATGAAAGCTAAAACTTGAAGTCTTCACTTTTGAGTTTAAAAGACACTTGGAGGTATGCCCAAGGTGATCCTAAGTTAGAAAAACTCTTATCCGGATCCAGAAAATGTTGTGACCGATTTGGATTGGGCTACGACAAAAGTATTCCTCTTAAACATATGAATACTCCATCCAAATTTGTGAATGGGAAGTCTTCAAACTCAAAAGGAAAAAGTCTAAATCAAAACTATTCTAAATAAGCTTTTTGAATCTTAAAACTTAAAAGCAACCATATCAATTATAAAAATTAGAATCATAATCCTTTAGCTGAGAAAATTGTTGATTTGCTGAAGAAGCTCTTAAAATCTAACTTAGTGGGTCGATCTTATAACAACTACAAACATAAGAAGACCAACTATACTCCTAAACCCAAGACTGTAATGAAATGGGTTCCTAAGGTTGCTTGGTTGCCCACACTGCTTTCAAAGCTTCAAGCCATTCAAAGTGGTACCTAGACAGTGGATGCTCCAGACACATGACTAGTGACAAAGGTTTGTTCACCAATCTTAAAGATATGACTAATGGTTCAGTCACATTTGGTGATGGTAGCAACTGCAGAATTGTTGGCCAAGGTATGGTTCAACTCTTTAACCTCCCTTTATTTGAGAATGTTTTATAAGTAGAAGGGTTAAAAGATAACTTATTAAGCATCTCTAAAATATGTGATAATAATCATAGTGTAAAATTTACTAACCTAGGGTGCGAAATTTTAAATAAAAATGGTTATGTAATATTAACTGGTCGTAAAACTTCTAAAAAATGCTACATTGTAAGTGATTCAAGCTCATCTAATCTATCGTGTTATATGGTCCATACCGATGAGATTAAATTATGGCATAAACGCCTTGGACATGTACACTTCCCAACTTATATAGATTGAGCAAAAGAGAGTTGGTAAGAAGCTTACCTAAAATATAAAAAATTAATAAGATATGTGGTGAATGCTAGATTGGAAAATAAACTAGGAGTACTCACAAAAAGGTGAACTCCAATGCCACATCTAAACCACTCGAACTTCTCCACATGGATCTTATTGGACCAACCAGAATGGAGAGTCGAGGTGGCAAGAAGTATATACTGTTAATTATTGATGACTTTACCATATATACGTGGGTAGTCTTCTTAAGGGACAAATCAGAAACTCTCGATGAAGAAAAAATGATACTTAAACATATCCAAACGGGAAAAGGATTGCAAGTCTATAAGATTCGTAGTGATCATGAAATAGAATTTGAGAATAGTAGTTTTGAAAAATTTTACAATGATCATGGAATATCACATGAATTCTCTGCACCCAAAACACCTCAATAAAATGGTATAGTAGAAAAAAAAAATAGAGTGCTTCAAGAAATGTCAAATGTAATGTTAAATAGTATGAAGCTCCCTAAAAATCTTTGGGCCGAAGCCGTTAACACTGCTTGATATATAATTAACCGTGTTTATACTAGAAAATAAAATAGAAAAATGGCTTATGAAATGTGGTTTGATAAGAAGCCACTGTCAAATACTTTTGAGTTTTTAGCAGCAAGTGTTACATTTTACGTGACCGAGAAAATCTCGGTAAGTTCGACACCAAAAGTGATGAAGGGATATTTTTAGGGTACGCTCTGAATAGTCGAGCGTATCGGGTTCTTAACAAGAAGACTGGTGTAATTCAAGAGTCTATTAATGTGGTTATTGACGATCACTTAAATACACCTATCTCAAGTTCAGAAAATGATGAAGTACTTTTAATTGATAAACCAGATACTTCATCAAGTCAAAATAACTCTGAACTAAGGACTGTTAAAGACCTTTCAACTAATCAGATTCTTGAAAACCCTCTGACTGGTGTGTGTACTTGTAAACAACTAGAAGATATGTGTAATTACGTGTGTTTTACATCTCAGATAGAACTGGCTAACATAAAAGAAGCTCTTACTGACGAAAACTAGATTGTAGCAATGCAAAAAGAGCTTAATCAATTTGTCAGAAATGATGTTTGATACTTAATTCCTAGACCTAAAAATAAACACATTATCAGAATAAAATAAATTTTTAAAAATAAGTCTGATGAACTTGGTAATATTATTAGAAACAAGGCTAGACTAGTTATGCAGGGGTACACTCAAATTGAAGGCATCGATTATGATGAAACCTTTGCCCCAGTAGCTCTTCTTGAATCAATCACACTATTTATATCTATTGCATGCTTTAGAAAGTTTAAAATATACCAAATGGATATAAAGAGTGCTTTTTTAAATGACAATTTGTATGAAAAAGTATATATTGAACAACAAATGGGTTTTGAAGACCCTAAGAATGCTGATCATGTATACCACTTAAAAAAGGCCCTTTATGGTTTGAAACAAGCTTCTAGGGCATGATACGAAAAGTTGACTAAGTTTTTACTAAGTCATAACTTTATAATGGAAAGTGTTGATAAGACTTTATTTGTTAAAAAACATAATGATCACATTTTAATAGTAGAAATTTATGTTGATGATATTATTTATGGATCTACCTGTGCTAACATGATTGTTGAGTTTGCAGATCTTATGAAATCTAAGTTCAAAATGAGCATGGTTGGGGAATTAAATTATTTCCTAGGGTTGCAAGTTAAATAGTAATCTGATGGTTTCTTTATCTCTCAAACCAAATATGCTCTGAACTTAGTTAAAAAGTTCAGATTTGAGAATGGAAAAAAATTTGATACTCCTATGAGTACTACGTTAAAACTCTCAAAGGACTCTGCAGGTAAGAGTGTGGATCCTAAGCTATATCGCAGTATGATAGAAAGTTTACTTTATTTAACTGCGAGCCGACCTGATACTGCATTTAGTGTAGGAATTTGCTCTAGATATCAATCTGACCCTAAATAGTCATATTTAATTGCTGTTAAGTGGATTATGCGATATGTTACTAGTTCATATAATCTTGGTCTCTGGTATCTATATGATACTAGTGTGCAATTAGCTGATTATACAGATGCTGATTGGGCTGGTAACATTGATGACCGAAAATCAACTAGTGGTGGTTGTTTCTATGTAGGGAACTATTTAGTCTGTTGGAAAAGTAAGAAATAAAGTCTTGTATTGCTCTCAACAGTTGAGGCTAAATACATTGCAGCATGTAATGCATGTACTAAGCTTGTGTGGATGAAAAGAATACTAAGCGATTATGAAATTGTATAAAATACTATGGTCTTATATTATGATAATTTCAGTGCAATTAATATCTCCAAAAATTCAATCTAGCATTCACGAACCAAGCACATTGACATTAGATATCATTACATTCGTGAATTAGTAGAAGAAAAGATAATTTCTTTGGAATATATTCCGACCGAGACTCAACTTGCTGACATATTTATAAAATCGCTCGATAAAAGCAGGTTTGCTAAATTGAAATTTGATCTTGGTATGTGTAATTTGAATTGATTATTCACGCATCTCTGTATCATATTGTATATATTTATTATTTTAAATGTTTAAAATTTTAAATTTTATAAAAATTGCATATTTTGGGCTATGCACGATCAGTCGAGTACATACTTGACCAGTAGTGGCACGACTGGTCAAACATGTACTCAACCAGCCATGTAGCTGAGTTTGATGCTTAATTTGGAGGAAAAATTACTTTTTTTTTTTCTCATTTTGAGTGTCTTCTCCAATGGCTCCTAGGTTGACTAGTCAAACCCATCTATTTTTTCAAGGTTAGTGCTTTATTTTCATTTTCCTTGTAGAATCAAGTTCCTTACACTCCCTTTTTATCTTTTGTGTGATTTATTTCTTGATTCATAGTTGTTTTTGAGGTTTTCTTCTTAAAAATATGATCTAGTGAAAATCCTCTCTACCTCTTTTGTAATCTCTTTTTTCTTTGTTATCTTTGGTATAAATGGACGGTAGAGCGAAGATGAAAAGATCTCGTGGTCCTTCTACTTCTTAATTGGCTCCTATAATAGTGTGCCATCTTCAGTCACCCTAAGATGATCTCTCTTATGTGCGGGATATTAGATTGGGCAATGTTATAGTTGAATGACTTGTTAATGTTGATCATCTAGCTCCGTTTGATACCCTTCCTTTTCTTTAGTCTGTAGGATGGGATAACATACTGCATTGGGGTGAGCCGGCATACCGCTCCATTGTGTAAGCTATGTATGCTTGCATTACTGATTTTTCTACTGAAAATATAACTTTCACAATCTCAACCAGAGAAGGTCCAATTGATGTGGATTGACATCTTATTTCTAGACTAATAGATTTACCTGTTAATGATGAAGGTATTCCCATTAGTACTCTAGTAGCAAAATCATCTAAAATTGAGAAACGTATGCTTACTAGAGATTTATACAATATAGATGCGGAATGGAATACCGCTGGACATGGGCTTGCCTCAAAGTATTTGTTACCCAGATACAGAGTCCTTCATAGGATATTCATTTCGAATGTCTATCCTCGTTCTGGTAACAAAACGGAACTCACTATGTTCATGGTCCGTATTCTTCATTCCATCCTCTCTAGTACATCTGTATGTCTTCCTTCCTTGATTTGTCATTACATCATTCAGTTCCGTCTCCATCTAGGATACAGTGACATTCCCTTTGCATATCTTATGATGTGTTGGCCACACATAGTTTAGTGGCTATGCCTATAGGCGAAGCTCCCATTCACCACCTACCATTCAACAACTCTAATATTAACAAGATGAATTTAAAGTTGGCCCCTGGCCAAGTCAATGTGGGTGTTGGTGGAGCTGATTCCACAAATGAAGAGGAGGTTGATTTACCTTTAGATGACATCAATATGGATGATATTTTTGATGAGATCAAATCTGATTCATCAGATGATCCTGATTATCAGCCACCTGATTTTGATGCACGGTTGCGTAACTTGAGGAGAAGGTAGAAAACATGAATGTGTCCCATGATTTGCAATTCAAATATATGCGCAAGTATCTTAGGCGCCTTAATAAGGGACTTCATAAACTTAATCCTACCATACCTGCTCCTTCATCAGGTTTTGATTAGTATTTACTTATCTGGTTTGTAATAACTTTTATGATACTTGGATTTCTTTTATTTTCTGGGTTGAACATAGTTGATCATGCTTGAACAATGCTTGTTTATGGATTTACTATCTTGACTATCCTGTTCATTTATTCCTAGTTACTCTTCTTATTCTTCCTTATTTATCTACTTCTACTCTCATTTATTGATTCCTTCCTTTGTCATATTATGACAAAAAGGGGGAAAATTTTATCATGCTTAATTACTTTTATCATGCTTATGATATGTGGCACGTGGTGGATTGTGGATTGTGGATAGGTATCTATCCATTATTTTTTTTTATGGGAGAATAAGGGGGAGTAGATGCGAATTGTTTTAACTTGTTTATATAACCGGTGCATGATTCTTTAACCAGGTTGTAACTGGTTTATATTGATAATTGATGCATAATTCTTTATTGTGCATATTATGCTTATTTTAAATGAAGTGTGTTTTGTCACAAATTTGACAAAGGGGGATATTGTAAATGCTATGTTTTCTAGCTCCTATTATTGTTAAATTTTGTAATGCCAAAACCTCTTGAAATCTGTCTTGTATAGCTCATCTACAAATTCAAGACAGTGCATCTCATGTACAAGATCAAAGGTCATTACTACAGGAACTTCAAATGCAAGATTTCATGTTTATGTTCAAGTACAACACCAAGTGTGAATTCAATCTTTCAAGCTTCAATAGTTCAACTTTTCAAAGCTTCGTCCAAGTTAAGACAAAGTTCTTTACTTTGAACCTCAAGCAGAAGCTACAATGTTAGTCATATTCAAGCTTCAAAAGTTTCAAGTTCAAGCTTCATCATTTCAAGCTTCGTGAATTTTAAAGAACAACTAGCAAAAGAAGATTCAATGTTCATACAACATGTATAAGGTATGAATGACCCTAGATTGACCATAGGATAGGTCATTTTGAATACATAATTTAATTGGGTCACTTTATAAGTGCATAGACTGTTTCTCGACTAGTCTTAGATTATGTTCGACTAGTCTTAGCACTGGTTCGACCAGTCCAAGAAATCCTTAACCAGTCCTATGTTTGTTACTTATTTTTAAAATTTTTTATTATTGCCTCCACCAGTCCTGGATACTACTAGACCGGTCGTATGAATAGTGCTCGACCAGTCCTGAAGGCTCGACTCAAAGTCTGATAACTAAATTGAGTCCCACATGACCAGTGGTGGACAAGACTCACCCAGTTGAATAGGCCCTACGACCAGTCGTGGAATGGCCTTATCTTATCGTGTCTAAATTTTTAAAAGTTTGTTGGTCCTTTGACTAGTCGTGCCGACCTCAAGACCAGTCGAGAGTACGATTTCCGCACTTATAAATAGAGCACGAATTTTAGAGTTTGATATGCAATTCAACCAAAATCAATACGCCACTCTGAGAGATAAGTTAGTGATATTCTTAAGTTATTTAGTTCTTATTTTATATTCTCTTTAATTAGCCTTTTGCATTTAATTTTGTATTCTACATTTCAATTTTATTTGAAAGAGGGATTGAAGTATTCTCATTTCTTGGAATCAAAATCAAACTAAGCTAGCCCAAGGTGATTTAATTTAAAATCATTTTAGAACCTATAACCATTTCATAAGTGAGTGTGAATATTAAACTTTTATGTTGAACTTCTATTCCGAATTGGTTCTTCCGGGCTGCATCAAAGGAGAATATCTAGATAAATATTTTACTGCTTTGTAAATTCATTATTTTTCTTTTTAAAATTGTGCCAGGAAAATCTCTACTTTGGTATTTGAGATGATCTAGAAAACTCAAAGTGTGGGGTTTTTAAATTGTGTAAGCTCGCTTGAAAGACACAATTGTGAGGGTTTTAGGTGAACCTTAAAAAACCTATTTTCATAGTGAATGCTAATATCCATTGTGTGAGGATGTTAAGAGTGGAGTAGTTGTGTGGCTGTTTTTCTAAATAGTTGGTGTACACACAAGCGAACCACTATATTTTCTGGTCTTATGGTGATTGATTGAATATTTCATTTTGTAGATATTGTAATTTTCCTTTAAGCATTTGTGGAGAATGTTTTAATTTCTTTTATGCAAGTCTGAGAATGTTGTAGTAGCTTAATTATGTCCTTCGTTATTTATTTCTTTATTCCTCTGTATCAGTTTGAGTTTTTGATACACAGACCATTTTAGGAATTAGGTTGTCCTACCATAAGCCATTGGTTTTTGGTGTAAGGTTGTCCTTAGAACAACATCTGTATAAACCTCTCAATACGTGTACACTTGAGGTTGTTTGACATTTTTGCATTGTGAAATTGTTTATGCGCTATCTCCATTTATATTTGTTTAAATTCCGCTTTTAATTTTTAATTTGGCATAGTCTTATTCATCCACCCCTCTAGGACTCTTAGCTCGGCCTTTTCACATCATAAAGAAAGATGTGACATAAAAATTCAAAGACCCCAGTAGCCCAACCATTGCTTGTATAATTGGGAATTACCGCATTGAGCATGCACTTCTTGATTTAGGAGAGAATGTAAATCTAATTCCTTACTCGGTCTACAAATAGTTAGGTTTGGGTGAATTGAAACCCACCCTAACCACATTACAACTTGCTAATCGCTCAGTTCGTGTACCGAGAGAGATAATTGAGGATGTGTCTATCTAGGTTGATAGATTCTACCACTCGGTAGATTTTATCGTCATGGATACAGAACCCATCAGTAATATGAGCACTCAAATTCTCATCATTCTTGGTCGCCCATTCCATGCCACTTCAAACGCAATCATTAATTATAGGAATGGAGTCATGAGTATGTCTTTCGGGAATATGACATTGGAGTTGAATATCTTTTTAAACATAGGTAGATGGTTAGAGGATGATGACTATTTCCACGACATTAACATGATCGACTCTTTCATGGAAGATAGAATTCTGATGACCTTATCCTCTGACCCTCTAGAGACGTGCTTGGGCCACTCCCATAATTTAGATGATGATATGATTAAGGAGATAGGTGTCATGTTTGATACTGCACCGGTACTTAAAGTTAACCGGTAGAGGCCACAATTTGAAGAATTACCCCAAACCGATGTAGTGCCTCTATCGTCTAGCCTCAAGGCATCGAAGCTTGACCAAAAACATTTGCCCTATGGTTTGAAATATGTGTATTTAGGTTAAGATGAGACATACCTGGTGGTAATTTCAACCCACCTTCAGCAAGAACAGGAGAGTATGCTCATCTCTACTCTCATTGAGCATAAGGGAGCCCTTGGATGGGCGATTGCGGACCTCAAGGAAATTCACCCTTCAATTTGTACTCACCACATTTATCTTGAGGATAATGTGAAGACCTCATGGCAATCACAACATAGACTAAATCTAAACATGAAAGAAGTGGTTAAGGCTAAAGTTCTTAAGCTGTCAGATGTGGGTATCATTTACCCTATATCCGATAGCCAATGGGTGAGTCTAACTCAGGTGGTTCCTAAGAAGTTTGAAATCACCATCATAGCCAATGCTAACAATGAACTCATGCAAACTAGAGTTACTACTGGTTGGAGAATGTGCATTGACTACAAGAAGTTGAATACCGTCACGAGAAAGGACCTCTTCCCTTTTCCCTTCATCGATCAAATTTTGAAAAGGCTAGCTAGTCATTCTTATTATTGTTTCCTTGACGGGTATTCGGGCTACAACCAGATAGAGATAGCCTGTGAAGATTAGGAAAAGACCACGTTCACATGTCCTTTGACACCTTTACTTACCGAAAGATGCCATTTGGACTGTTTAATGTCCCCGCCACTTTTCAGCGATGTATGATGAGTATTTTTTCTGATATGGTGGAAAAATATCTAAAAGTCTTCATGGATGACTTCTCTGTTTTTGGTCCATTCTTTAGCGATTACTTAGAGAATCTTAAATGTGTGATGGAGCGATGTGAAGAAAAGAACTTAGTACTCAATTGGGAGAAGTGTTATTTCATGGTTCGGAAGGGAATTGTCCTTGGACATATCATCTCGTCCAAGGAAATTGAGGTAGATAAGGATAAAATTGATCTTATCTCTAACCTACCTCCACCTAAGAACATACGAGCACTACTAAAAAATTGAGCAAAAGCTACGGACCAAAATCGTAGCCATAGACCTATAGCTATGGTTTTGGTCCGTAGCCTGACCATGGCCGTAGGTGCCGTAACAATAGGTCTTGAACCTATGGCTACGGATTTAATTCGAAGCTATAGGGTAACAATTATATATGTAGCGAAAACTTTAAACAGCTACGGATATTATTTGTAGCTAAAAGTCCATAGCAATATGCCAAAATCGAAAAGGCTATGCCTGTCAGATTAGTGGTTACGGTCAATATCCGTAGCTATTTTGTACTTTAAAAAATTATATATAATCATTTATTCATTCAATTTCCACCTGTACAATCATTCATTCATTCAATTGCAATCATTCATTCATTAAATTACAATCAATTACAATCCTTTATTCAATCAATTACAGTTACAATCCAATTCATTCAATCAATTATAATTACAATTACAATAATGCTGAAAATATAAATCTTTAGCTTCATTAGAGAAATGTGCTCGACTTCACCCTAAAATTTCAATAGCTTTGTATATTCCATCATCCTAAAAACAGTCATGTCATACATAAATTAGAATGCCCATTGGGGAAAAGAAAGATCAAGTGAAAGAAGTGCATCATGTATAACTACTTTTTTTTTTCTTAATGAATTAAAAAAAAAACTCAAAGAGGAATGAAATTAACACAAAAGAAATGGTCTCACCATATGATTATAGGTTTTGATTTAGGTTTTGGTTATAGGTTTAGGTTAAGGTTAGGCTATAGGTTATAATTAAGTTTAGGTTATATGTTATAGGTTAAGGTTTAGGTTATAGGTTATAGGTTTAAGTTTATGTTAACGTTTAGGTTTAGGTTTAGGTTATAGGTTATAGCTTTTGGGAACTTGATTATAGGTTAAGGTTTAGGTTTAGGAAATCGGGTTCGGGTTTAGGTTTGGATTTTCAAGTTTAGGTTTAGGTAAAGGAGTTGAGATTAGGATTAGGTGTAGGTTTGGATTTAAGGATTTGAGAATACATTTAGGTTTTAAGTTTAAGTTTAGGTTAAAGGTTTAGGGAAAGGTTAGGTTTAGGTTTAGGTTATAGATTATAGCTTTAGGGAATTGAGAATGAGTTATGGTTTAGGTTTAGGAAATCGGGTTCAGGTTCAGGATTGGGTTTAAGTTTGGGTTTTCAAGTTTAGGTTTAGGTTTAGGTTAGGGAGTTGAGATTAGGATTAGGTGTAGGTTTAGCTTTAGGAAATTGAGTTTATGTTATAGGTTTAGGGAAAGGTTAGGTTTAGGTTATAGGTTTTGGGATTTGGCAATAGTTTTAAGTTATAAGTATAGGTTTAGGTTAGGTTATAGGTTAAGGTTTAGGTTTAGGTTACAGGTTTTGGGATTTGAGAATGGGTTCAGGTTTAGGTTATAGGTTTTGGTTTTTGGTTTAGGTTATAGGTTTTGGTTTAGGTTATAGGTTATAGGTTTTTGGATTTGAGAATGGGTTTGGGTTTAGGTTTTGGTTTAGGTTATAGGTTTTGATTTAGGTTATAGGTTATAGGTTTTGGGATTTGAGAATGAGTTCGGGTTTAGGTTATAGGTTTTGGTTTAGGTTATAGGTTATAGGTTTAAGTATTAAGGTTTAGGTTTAGGTTTAGGTTATAGGTTTTGGGATTTAAGAATGAGTTCGGGTTTAGGCTATAGGTTTTGGTTTTTGGTTTAGGTTATAGGTTTTGGTTTAGGTTTAGGTTTTAGGTTTTGGGATTTGAGAATGGGTTCGGGTTTAGGTTATAGGTTTTGGTTTTGGTTTAGGTTATAGGTTTTGGGATTTGAGAATGGGTTCAAGTTTAGGTTATAGGTTTTGATTTGGGTTTAGGTTTTGGTTATAAGTTTTTAGATTTGAGAATGGGTTATGGTTTAGGTTTAGGAAATCGGGTTCAGGTTCGAGATTAGGTTTAAGTTTGGGTTTTTAAGTTTAGGTTTAAGTTTAGGTTAGGAAGTTAAGATTAGGATCAGGTGTAGGTTTATGTCACGCCCCAGACTCGGTAACCAGAATCCCAAGGAACCCGATGGCCGGTTTTGACCGTAACAGCCTCCATAGTATCCCATTCTCGGCTCCTGCAGAAGGTTCTGATCTTGGGATCCTACAAGGAGAATTTTCATAATAGTATAATCATTACCAATACGAGTATACCCAAGACCACAACAAGTATATCTGAGAATAACAAAGGGCACACATCACAAAATTCACTAAGAATTTGAATTTACAACCATCCATAAGGTCCAAAGGACATACATGAGATAAAAGGTAAAGAGAGAAAGGTCAACAACACTAGAGTCCTCAAATGCTTAGCTCTACTCCACGCTCTGCTGCTACGACGCCTGCCTAGATTCTCCTACATGCGTGAATCATGCATAAGCTTATAGAAGCTTAGAGGGTGGTGTAAGTGTGTGACAATGGTGTACAGAAGAATAGTAGGAGGTGCAAGAAGGGAAACATTCTCAATGAGAATATCATTAGCCTTACCAAGGCTTATCATGAATACGATGCAATCAGAACTAAGAGCCATACCAAAGAAATGCATGAAGGGGCTTACACAGCCAATGCTAATGCAATGCAAGTAATGCCAGTGCTTATATCTAAACTATAAGTCAAGTACATTTCTAATCATGAGGAAATCACCGGGGTCCATTACACTACTGAATGACTGCCACTCTACAGACCCCGCACAGTCAAACGAGCATAAGAGACCTCACCACCCGCCTTTGGACAGCCAATCACCAGCAAGGCCTGATGGTAGCGGACTCATTTACGAGCTGGTCAGACTCAGCCTATCAATGCCCACTACACACCAAGCAGGTAAGGCCACACCCCTATCCAACCGACTACACGACAGTGGGAGTCACAGCCTAACGGTATAAGGCCCTCGTGCGCTCATGTATTCCACTCGGTCACGGTGTTAGAGCAGATCCTTGGTACCATGAAAGTTTTAAGAATTTCATCCATGGGCATCCTATGCACCCGGTATGCTCAACTAATATTTCTGGTGTTCACACATATGGCCATTCACGAATACCCCTGTGGAGGAAAGGCCCTAATGAAGTAAGGGCGGATATCCACAAACTATGCAATGCTAGATGCATGAATCACACAATCACCCATGCATCAATCCCAAGCATCCATCTCTCAGGGAGATACCAACATGTCCTACACAATGACACAACCATGACCAATCATACCTCAACCAAGCATGCATATGATGTGTATGAGAGTGGGCCATGGAGATGAATATGGGTGCCAATAAGGTGAAGATGAACTCTCTACCTAACCATGAAGGGTCTAGGTACTTAACCAATTCCTCATAAGGAATACAACCTCTAGTGGGGGCCCATATACCTGGTGTTGCCCACAAGACTAAGGAGAACAATGGTATGGGCCTAAATAGATGAAACGACCTAGCAAGGGTCTATGGTGGGCCTTTAACCACCCATAGAAGCCGATGGGCCTACCTTAGGGCCACCAATGTGGACATCCAACCACAATTGGTCCCCAAGAGGTAGCCCATCTCTAATTGATTATGGATCAAGGCCCAAGGCCCATGCAGCATCAGAAATAAGAAATGAGCAGCCATAATCATACCACAAACACTCATGTTGGGCTTCAGAAAGGGCGGCCCAAGGCCTACCCAAAATATGGGTCCAAGGAGAACACACATAACCCAACCCATATATACTACTATGGGCCCATAGGAGAAAGGTTAGAGCCCAATATAAAGGCTACTAATCTCATATATTATGGTGGCCTAGTGGGCAGCCCATTGCTCAAACCACATGGGTAAATGTCATGCTCTTAGTCAAGTAAGTTGGGCCTACAACCCGGCCCAAGTATAAAGTTGATTTAGTGGGTAACCAAGGGCCCATATACTTGTGTAATCTAGCCCACTAACCCAACACAATAGTATGGTAAAAATGACCCAAGAGTTCAATGGGCCTATCTGGAAAGTTCCAGCCCAATTGGGCTTAAAGAGTTCAATAACTATCTACATTCATGGACCCAATTAAATTCAACTGTGGTGGGCCTAAAAAGTGCATTTATTAAGTCCAAAATTTAAGGAACTAAAGTTATAAATTATTTCCTCTAAGACCTTCATAAATATGGTGGGCCCTACTCAAAATTTCAGCTCAAGACCAAGCATAATTATAACATGTTGCTGTCCTAAATTTGGGCACTCCATTAGAGTGGGTCCAAGGCCTCTAAAACTCTGAAAATTGAGGGCCAAGGTCCCTCATCATGCATACAATGAGAGAAAACCCAAAAATGAGGCCCACCATCAGAAGAAATATTTTTGAATTATGGTTTTTATCAAGGCATATTGCTGGACTGCACAATAGAAAAATATGGGAGTCAAGCCATCTTGGCCCATTCTTTTGGATGCCCAAACGAGGTTATTTAAGGTTGAAATTTTATAGAGTGATACTTCCATAGGTGGGCCACACCCTCATAAAATTTTAAAATTTTTAGATATTTATAAGTATTTTAATTAATTTTAAAAAAATTGACTGTCCAGAAAATCGGATAGACCTGGACGTCCCAACATGGTGGGCCAGTCCAGCCCTCGCCACGGTGTGTATAGGGGTCCATTGGCCTTGAAAATGGATAGGTGGGTCCTAAAATGAGTATAATATACCCCTAAAAATTTCAGAATTTTTAGACTTCTGTAAATATTTTAATTCATTTAAGGAAATCAATCTGTCCTAAGAATCAGATTGATCTGGACACCATATTACACTGGGTCAGTCCAGCCACCACCTTGGTGTATATAGGCGTCCATTGGCCCCAAAATTTTGTAGGTGGGTCATACCATGAGTGGGACACTTGTTTGTAAATTTTTATAATTTTTAAACACCCATAAATATTTTAATAAATTCCAGAAATCCAACCTGTCTAGGGTGGAATGTTGCTGGAATATTGAAGAAAATCCAGACTGTCCACCTCACTTAGACCACACATTTGGGACCCCAATGAAGGTCAGTTGGGGCTAAAATTTGACATGATTATAGGTGGAGTCTACACCTTCAAGAAACATACATTACATGGGACCAAACAACCCTCCAAATTCCCAAAAATCTGTCCTCAAAATGACCCAAAAATCTATCCAAATGGTTCTGGACATCAACATATAATAGAAAATAAATAAATATAAACACTATTTAAAAGAGGATTTAATCCAAGAAAATCATGGTATGGACCACCCCAGTGGGCCTCATAAATATCCAAACCTTTTCCATTACAAAATACCCCTTGCATGTGCCCCATATAGGTGGATTAGGGGCTCCAACGTCCAAGGGTGGACTGTCATGGACATCCACCCTCCATGGATGGTTTGGATATTTTTGGTTCACAAGGTGGGCCACATACTCATGATCAGAAGATTATTAACAAAGAAAAATAAAGATTCGACCACAAGGGAAGGGTCTCCGCCACATTGAGGTCCTTCCCCTCATCACTCATGCATACATATTCCACTATATTGATGGGATTACAAGATCTACCCATGCATACATCTTCAAATAAAAATCTAATGGTGGAGATGCTATCTCCACCAAGGATCAAGGGTCTAGATGACCTTAAGATCCTTCAAACTAAGAAAAGAAACCATGATGGGGTCCATAGAGAATGGTCCCACCCATGAGTAATGCATGCACAAAAGGATGGGCCAATGGCCACATGCAAGAAGACATGGGGCCTCCACCATCATTTGGTGGGCCCCACATGCTTCAAACATGATGTGAAGAAGAGAAATAAGAGGAGAGAATGGAGATCCTAAGGTTCTAAGTACAAGCACACCCACTTACAAGGTCTTCAAGCAAACACCTCTAAGATGGTCTTCAAGCTCCAAGGTACATGAATCTATGGTTGAGATCTTGTTTCAATGGTTAGATGGGGGATATATGAGGGAAAGTGGGCTGAAAAAATGGAAGAAAGTTGCTAGAGAAGAAGAGAAGAGAGAGGGAGAGAGAGAGAGAGAGGGAGAGAAATGAGAGGGAAAAAAGAGAGGAAGGAGATTTTATTCAAAGTAATCATTATATTCGCTAGAAAAGAGGATATGGTGGTCTCTCTCTCTCCCTAGAGAAGAGAAATTTCAAAAAATTCAGATTGGGGAAGAGAAATTGCATGGGGAAGAAAAAAAAATCCCATGATGACTTTTAGAAAAGAGAAAAAAAAAGAGCCATGATGAGTTTGGAGAAGGGAGTCCATCATTGCTAGACTAGGCCATTATGACATCATGGAAATGGTGATGTCATCACCATTGAAAAGTGTGCACATGGGGAAATGTGCAAATCATGTGGGTCCCATCAAAAAATGCGATCAATGGTCCAAATGATGCGCGGCCCATAAATTATGATCAACACGTCGGATGGATGCACAAGACGCGACATCGGAACCGCAACGACGAAACGGTCACAATGGCATAGGTCTCATCTCGATCTGAGTCAGGTCTACATGACCGGACTCAAGGATGACCGCAAGCACAATCTAAAGGTCGTGGGTTGTCGAAATTCGACCGGTAGGACCGCGGGATCACAAGAAATGAAATACACACTCACACACACTCATGCACACATGCAAACTCAGGTCGGGTCTCACAATTTAGCTTTAGGAAATTGAGTTTAGGTTATAGGTTTTGGGAAAGGTTAGGTTTAGGTTATAGGTTTTAGAATTTAGGAATAGTTTTAGGTTATAAGTATAGGTTTAGGTTAGGTTATAGGTTAAGGTTTATGGATTTGAGTTTAGGTTTAGCTTTAGGGAATTGAGTTTAGGTTATAGGTTTAGGGAAAGGTTAGGTTTAGGTTATAGGTTTTGAGATTTGAGAATAGTTTTAGGTTATAAGTATAGGTTTAGGTTAGGTTATATGTTAAGGTTTAAGGATTTGAGTTTAGGTTATAGGATTAGGTTTAGGGATTAGAGTTTAGGTTTAGGTTTAGGTTTGGGTTTGGGTTTTGGGATTTGAGAATGGGTTCAGGTTTAGGTTATAGGTTTTGGTTTCGGTTTAGGTTATAGGTTTTGATTTAGGTTATAGGTTATAGGTTTAGGTTATATTGAGAATGGGTTCAGGTTTAGGTTATAGGTTTTGATTTTGGTTTAGGTTATAGGTTGTAGGTTTAAGTATTAAGGTTTAGGTTTAGGTTTAGGTTATAGTTTTTGGGATTTGTAAATGGGTTCGAGTTTAGGTTATAGGTTTTGGGATTTAAGAATGGGTTCGGGTTTAGGTTATAGGTTTCAGTTTTGGTTTAGGTTAGAGGTTTTGGGATTTGAGAATGGGCTCGGGTTTAGGTTATAAGTTTTGGTTTCGGTTTAGGTTATACGTTAACGGTTTAGGTTAAGGTTTAGGTTTAGGTTATAGGTTTTTGGATTTGAGAATGGGTTCGGGTTTAAGCTATAGATTTTAGTTTAGGTTTAGGTTATAGGTTATAGGTTTTAGGATTTGAGAATGGGTTCGGGTTTAGGTTATAGGTTTTGGTTTTGGTTTAGGTTATACGTTATAGGTTTAGGTTAAGGTTTAAGTTTAGGTTTAGGTTATGGGTTTTGGGATTTGAGAATGGGTTTGGGTTTAGGTTATAGGTTTAGGTTATAGGTTTTGGTTTAGGTTAAAGTTTAGGTTTAGGTTATAGGTTTTGGGATTTGAGAATGGGTTCGGGTTTAGGTTATAGGTTTTGGTTTTGGTTTAGGTTATAGGTTTTGGGATTTGAGAATGAGTTCGGGTTTAGGTTATAGGTTTTGGTTTTGGTTTTGATTTAGGTTATAGGTTTTTGGATTTGAGAATGGGTTATGGTTTAGGTTTAGGAAATCGGGTTCAGGTTCGGGATTGGGTTTAAGTTTGGGTTTTCAAGTTTAGGTTTAGGTTTAGGTTAGGGAGTTGAGATTAGGATTAGGTGTAGGTTTAGCTTTAGGGAATTGAGTTTAGGTTATAGGTTTAGGGAAATGTTAGGTTTAGGTTATAGGCTTTGGGATTTGGAAATGGTTTTAGGTTATAAGTTTAGGTTTAGGTTATATTATAGGGTAAGGTTTAGGGATTTGAGTTTAGGTTATAGGTTTTGGTTTAGGTTTAGGGAATTGAGTTTAGGTTATAGGTTTAGGGAAAGGTTAGGTTTAGGTTATAGGTTTTGGGATTTGAGAATAGTTTTAGGTTATAAGTATAGGTTTAGGTTAGGTTATATGTTAATTAGGTTTAGGGATTTGAGTTTAAGTTATAGGATTAGGTTTAGTTTTAGGTTTAGGGATTTGATTTTAGGTTATAGGTTTAGGTTTAGGTTTTAAGTTTAGGTTTAGGTTTAGGTTTGGGTTTTGGGATTTGAGAATGGGTTCGGGTTTAGGTTATAGGTTTTGGTTTCGGTTTAGGTTATAGGTTTTGGGATTTGATAATGGGTTTGGGTTAGGTTATAGGTTTTGGTTTTAGTTTCGGTTTAGGTTATGGGTTAACGGTTTAGGTTTAAGTTATAGGTTTTTGGATTTGAGAATGGGTTCGGGTTTAGGCTATAGGTTTTGGTTATAGGTTTTGGGATTTGAGAATGGGTTCGGGTTTAGGTTATAGGTTTTGGTTTCGGTTTAGGTTATAGTTTTTTAGGATTTGTGAATGGGTTCGGGTTTAGGTTATAGGTTTTGGGATTTGAGAATGGGTTCGGGTTTAGGTTATAGGTTATCGGTTTAGGTTAAGGTTTAGGTTTAGGTTATAAGTTTTGGGATTTGAGAATGGGTTCGGGTTTAGGTTATAGGTTTTTGGATTTGAGAATCGGTTCAGGTTTAGGTTAAGGGTGTGGTCCCTGCAAATACAAATATAAACACGGCTTGTCTAAATGACCAGGCCCTTTCAATGCCGTCCAATGGAAATGAATAGCTTCATCATGGTCATAACAGTGGTTCCCACCTTCCATGGACCCCTGCTCATTCGGATAGCTCCGATGCACATCCGAGTCTATTCCTTTAATTTTGAATAAATACATAAACAAAGCCTATCCAAATGGCTAGGCCCCTCCAATACCGTTCATAGGAAATGGACAGCTTCATCATGGTCATAACAGCGGTTCCCACCTTTTAGGGACCCCTGCTCTTCCGGATAGCTCCGACGCACATTCGGGTGTGCTCCATCAATTTCGAGAAAATACATAAATATGGCCTGTCCAAATGGCCAGGCCACTCTAATCATGTGCATTCTTGAGAAGAGACTTACGAGATCCTTGATCTTAAAAATTATCCACCACTGTACGAACTTATGCCATGCATCATAATAAGCTTTAAGTTTTTTGTTTATGATCTCCAGCTGGAATATGAAGTTTGATATGAGTAAAAACTAAATTGATTAATTAACAATAAATATGCATAAAAGCCAAATTGATTAACTAACAATAAACATGCATTTTGAAAAAATACACTAACCAATCACATGCAATATAAAACAGATGTGAGCGCTGGATCCCTTTTTTAAGGGCTAACCTGTGGGTTAATTGCTTTGATGACTTTGTTTGGTAGAGGTTTGAAACCAAGCATCCAACCTTCGAACAATACGACCTAAAAAACCACAACACAATCAAAATATTGAACATTGATCATCGCATATACCATACACAGAATCAAAAGGTTATTTTGGGTGTGCTTGAGTGCACTGCCAAATTCACGGTTGGCAGGGCTTCTATGGCAGACGTGTAAGTGTTGGATGGGGCGACAGAGAAAATAGAACAACATTATGAGGGACTGTCTGCTCTTTCCATTCAAGTTCACGAATGAGATAGAACATGCTGGGGTAAATGAAATCCCATGCGTTATTCCCCTGCATAGACAAAAAGAAACAAGGTTCAAAAACTGAATCTCCAAACAAACCAATGAAAAGGTGGGAAATCGAATTAAATATGTAGGTAGAAATTACATAGGTACCATTGATTTGGGCGGCAAGTTAGACTTGAATTTTTCCTTAAAAATTCCACTATTTCCATTGATTCTGACATACAAATTCTACCTATAGCTTCAACTGATTGCAATAGAATGCGTAGTGCCCCATTCGCAGTTTGGTAAGGAACTGGTTGAATCACACTCAAAGGTTCATCCTGGACATATATTAGCCCATACTTCTTCCATGAATGACCAGAATCAGCTGAAACTTGTACCATGCAAGTCAAAAGACATGGAACATCGAATATCAGCTACAATGTGACTCAAGTTTATTATTTTCTTCTTCTTCTTCTTCTTCTTTTCTTTTTACAATGAGCAAAATGCTTGTAGTGAGAACCAAAAACTAATCTTTAAGAAGGAATATGAAAAAGAAAAAAAAAAGAGAGATAGAAGAAAATGGAGAAAGTACAAATTAAAGACACAAACATAGTGTACAAATATCTGATGAAGAAAACTAGAATTACAAGTGACTGCAATTCAAATTAGGCATATTAAGCATCATAGTTGTAATAGCATCAGCCCAAGAATAGTCAAAGACAAATTCTCCATACAAGTGACTGCTCTGATTTCTTTATAAAGTATAGATAATCTTCTAGCAACTAGAAGCTAAGGTTATAAATTTGGATGCCTTGCCATCTAATCCTTGGAATATAATAACTGGACAAGAAAATTAATGTTTTCCCTATCCATTTCTAGGTCTCTTAACCTAACCTAAACTTCCTACACTCAGGTTGGTTTTTTTACTCACTTTTTTATTATGTAATTACCATTCAGATTCATGAATGTGTAAATGTAACATTTGACTTGGGATACATGCAGAGAAAATAGCACAGATGTTGGATAACAATAACATAAATAAAGTGATAAAATAAGAAGAGCAAACTGGATAAAAAGAAAACCTTTGGTTGGGAAATTGTGGGCCCACCTTACTACGTTCATGGCCAATTAGTCTGGCAGTCCAATAGATACTAAAGGGCTATAATTGTAACTCCCTTCAAAATTGATTTACATCTAAAATGCAATAGAGGAATGAGAGTAAAAACTTCCAAATGATGCGTTGAATAGCTAATGCCATACATATTATATTCATATATTAACTATGAGAGAAGGCTCAATGCCTATTGATTGATTTTCACAAAAGACCTTAAACTTTTCACAACAAGCCAGACCAAATTACAAAGCTCTGTACCTTAAGCTTGATGAATCTCCAAGGAAAAAAAATCCAATCCCCTCAAGAAACAACTTCTGTGCACGGAGTCTTTGACCAAAATTTCATTTTTTTTACCATTGACTAGTCACCACAAAGATGAGAAAAAGGCATCTATAGCTTAAAAGAAAAAAACCAACATGAAAAATTTGTGGGAATTTTTCAAAAAAAAAAACAAAATAAAAAAAACAAAGACTAGCTTCGAGTAAAAGAGAATCACATAAGTTGAATTGATGAAGATCACCTGTTCTTTTGATGTGGCCATTGTCTTTGGAGCATTGGAAAGGACCTTCTAGCTGCACTTCATTCTTATCCATCTGTTCTCATTGGTTTTTGATGCAGGAGTTTCTAGATTTCATGTATCAAGGCCATCAATAACAAATCATTAAGTGCATCAAAGAATAAACTAAATTGGAAATAAACATAGAAACAATAGATTTTATTTTTTCATCCAATATAACCTACTCCAATCACTCCAACTGTTTGCCCCTTGAGTAAATTACCAGCAAACCTATTGAAAACAAGAACCCAATTAATTAATTTATGTTGGCTACGTTTGGACTGCATTTGGATGCACTAATTAATTGAATTGCAAAAATCCATTAGACGTAATGAAAATGACAAAATTGCAATTAACTTCCTTGGTTCTACAATGAAGGCAACACCAAAAATCCAATTATGTTAGTTTTCAAGTTGAATTTGTAATACAAAGATGTTAGTTTCCAATTAACTTAAGATCACTTAATAGTTCCCAAGTACGAAAATGAGAACTTTAAGGGCATGGAACTTGCCTTTGCAATATACAGTTATCTTTCGGTACGAACACAAAAGCCTGCCATGAATTGTCTTCCTGTTGCCCATGTGAATTTACCCAATTCACAAATTGAGTAATTAGCTATTGCATGAGAAATACATTTCTGGTTCTCTTTTGGTCATTGATTTCTTTTATGAGTGGAGAAATACTTTTCTAGGCCTTTTGGCTAAGATCAAGTATAGCATCTGTTCTTATCAGTTGCATGGGTAGTGGAAGGAGAAACTTACAGTAGATATGTAACATCTCCCATCTCCTTCAAGCTTCAAGAGAAAATAAGGTGCACCGGAACTGCACTAACATAAGGAGATATTGTGGTTTTTGGATGCAAGACATGGATTCCATGATATTTATAATGTGAAAATAATTTTTAGTGATGTTTGGGATCCAGTAAGTTTTGTTATGGTAATATAAACATAAGAAGAAATTCAACCCCCTGGTGTAAAAGGTGTAGGTATGGTGAAACACGTGTATGTATATAGAGTGGGGGCCTACCACTGATTTGTGCCGAGGTCCACCTAAGTTTCAGATTGGCCTAAATTTTTTTTTTTTCTGTGTGTGCCATCATCTGGGGTAGGTGTTTCATATCAATAGATGGGATGACATACACAACATGGTGGGCCCTCTATTAAAATCAAGGGTGGGAATCCCCTCTTAACTGTTCCTACTTGTGTGGCCTGCCTAAGTCATGGATAGGCCCGTGTTTTTTTGGCCCATGGCCAAATGGCGTGCAAGATGGTTGGAATGGTTTAGTCCTTAACTTTCTCTGTTCAACATCCATGGAGTAAAACGAATGCATAAAAAAATCTTCTGTTGCCTTTATTTTTTCAGCAGTTATGCTTGCACTCTGAGAATTGAATCTATCATTTGTTAGGGAGGACCAATATCCAAAAACTTCATCTCAGCCAAAGCTACTAATGAAAACAGGGTCAAGAAAAATGTAGATTGAATCAACGAATCACGCATGAAAATATGAAACATCAAATATACCATCATTAGCATTGTACTAACAAATGAACTCAGAGAAAATTCAGGATTGATCTGATTTCAAATGCATCTGATGCTGAGTAACTAAAGAGATGAGAAAGAAAAGAATCTTGAAGAAATCATGGCCAGAAATGAGAATGTATGTATCACGCATGAAAGATACGAAACATCAAATATACAATCATCAGCAATGTAGTATGACTGATCTGATTTCAAATGGCACTGATGCTGAGTAACTAAAGAGATGAGATGGAAAAGAATCTTGAAGGAAATCATGGCAAAAATGAGAATGTCTCTACAGAATGAGATATCGAGTGAAGAAAATCAAAGAAAAGCAATTAAATCTAAAGACTGCAAAATGGCTAAGATCCCAATGCATACATTTTTTTTTTTTTACAACAAAAACATAATTTCTCATTTTCTGTATGTAAAAGTTCAAACCACGCCTCTGTAAGTGTCTAGACACCACATACAACAAAGCTCCGTCCATTAATGAGAAACTCTTAACAATCAACAGCCATAAACATATGAACAAGGAAAAGAATGCCAAAAAATAGAAAATTCTAATTGTGGAAACATCTATAGCACTTGTCTAGACATGAACAAGCCCATCGCTGATCTGCTTGACTCTCAATGTCAAATATATCAGCACCATTGTTCCCATGCTTGATTGTTAAAACTATAGTGACACAAATGAAGGTGGGATTAGTTCAAGATGGAAGAGAAGAGAACTATTCTCCTCGAATTGAATGAAGCAGACCACTTGTATCTCCGCCATTTGTTATTAGTTGTATCATACCGCCTCTCGTTATTACATTTGTCTCTATAAGTGCACCTCAGTAATGTTGCACTGTGATCCATTAAAAATTGCATCATTTTCCCACCCAATCGTAGACTGCTTTTAATTGACAAAGCACTGTTTAGTGGTGCCTCGCTTCTCATTGGGCTACCAACTGTCTCATCATTGATTTTAGGAGTTTCTAAACATCCATCCTGCATCTCTACACCCACGCAACACAAATGACATTTTTCAGCACTTTCTATCTGCAAATCAATGTGATTGCTGCAATTCCAGTGGACATCCAAGCATGGCTGACTTTTAGATGGATATGGAACTTCCAAGAAACTTAAGAAAGTTAGCTGTGATGGACTCTCTAGACTGATATTGCCTTTCTCAAGCACCCTTGATATTCCATAGAAACCTTAGCCCTGTTGGGAACTGCCATAGGGGTATTTTAAATTCACTGGAATAGAAGCTTCATCAAGAAGAACTGGGAGAACATCTAAACAATAAGAATGGGTGGCAGTATCTACCCCGGGCTTCAATAGTAGAATGCTCGAACAACATCTAAGAGGGAACTCATGGCTTCTGTAAGCAATCCCCTTTTCGTTTAGGCAAACCGCCATTGCAAGAAGAAGCTACGCACAACAGAGAGAGATGGTTGCAGTAGATCCCAGTGCATACATGAATAAAGATGTACACATGAAATCTGATATACATACATAGTACATTGTGAAGTTTCTATTAGAAACGTTATAGCAATAGAGCTTTTCTTTATGCCATGTACAAAAAAACCCAGCTCAGTGGAATATGACAGGGTTCTCCACAATACAACAAGTTTGGGCCGTTTGGGATTTTATCAAGCACGAAAGGTGCCAAAGAATAACATAACCAAATTTAAAAAAGCAAATGACTGATGTAAACTATACGGATTTAATCATTTGCAACTCATTTTATAACCTACAGTAATACATAAAATTTGAAGAAAAAAATCGATTGAATTGATGAACGAAAAATACGTATGGAGAAAGAGGACCTGTAGATCTTTAGGGAGAAATTTGTGCTTTATGGAGAGATCCATTGCACGCTTAAGGTGCTGGTTCGTGGGGTCGATGATCTCATGAGGCAGGTGGGCTAGGGCTTCCGTTCTTTCTTCCTTGTGCAGGAAAGAAAAGAAGAGTAAAGGTTTTCTTACCTAGAGCGGGAGCTCTTTTTGGGGCACGGGAGCTAATTTTTTTGGGGTGCCGATTTGGTAATAAAAGGAATTAGATAGACAGTCCTGTTGGAAGCTCCTTGGGGCCTGCCGTGATGTATGTGGTTCATCCACCCCATCCATTCATTTTAAAATATACTTTTAGGGCGTGATCCCAAAAATAAGGCAAGTCGAAGGCCCAAGTTGACCACACCACATATAACGGTGGGAACTTAATCTCCACTGTTTCCTACCATGTGGTCCATTTAAGATTTCTATCTACCTCACTTTTTGTGCTCATGCCCTAAAATGACCTTTTAAAATGGATAGATGGCTTAGATAAAACACGTGCACTGCGATAGGTCCCCTTATGGTGGTGAGATTGTAGCTTTTAGCTACAATTTGAAGCATTTTATAGCTCCGGATTAAATCTGTAGTAATTTAACTAAGGTTTATATCCGTAGCAAAAGAATCTCATAGTTCGCAACCTTTGCTCATTTTTTTTAGTAGTGGAGACGTGCGATCCTTCTTAGGACACGCCAGCTTTTATAAGAGATTCATAAAGGACTTTAATCATCTCTCTCATCCTTTATGTAATCTACTTCAAAAGGATGCACCATTCGGGTGGACTGAACAATGTCAGGAAATTTTTACTAAGCTTAAGGGCATGCTAACCACTACACCTATCATGCGGCCACCTGATTAGAGCCTTCCTTTTGAACTTATGTGTGAGGCATCTAACTATGCTCTTGGGGAGGTTTTAGGCCAGAGAAAAGAAAAGAAGCCCCACGTTATTCATTATGAAAGTAGAACTCTGAATCATGCCCAACTGAACTACTCAATTACAGAAAAGGAACTCTTAGCCGTAGTGTTCTCTCTTAACAAATTTAGGTCCTACTTAATCGGATCCAAGATCATCATTTACATAGATCATGCGGTGCTTAAGTATCTTCTTTTTAAGAATGATGTTAAGCCCCGCCTGATAAGATGGATCCTCCTACTTCAAGAATTAGATTTAGAAGTAAAAGATAAAAATGGAGTAGAGAACGTAGTAGCTAACCATCTTTCTCACCTTGATCTCCCTAATTCCCTCGAGACGACACATATTAATGACATGTTCCCTGACAAATAAATTTTTAAAGTCTCCCATTCACCTTGGTTTACTAATTTTGCTAACTATCTTGCCACAGGTTTCACACCGACACATTGGACTACGCAAGATAAGAAGAAAATTTTCACTGAGGTGCTCCAATTCTTTTGAGATGATATATATCTGTTCAAATATTTCTCAGACCAGATCTTAAGGAGCTGTGTGCCAGATAATGAACACCAAAGTGTCATTTCCTTCTGTCACTCTCAGGCCTGTGGCGGTCACTTTTTTGCTAAAAAGATCATGACCAAAATTCTACAGTGTGACTTTAACTAGCCCACTATGTTCAGGGACACTCACTAGTTTTGTAATGCTTATGAGCGTTGTCAGAAGTTGGGAGCATTGTCCCGTCAAAATATGTTGCCCTTGAACCGCATTCTTATCATAGAAGCATTTGATTGCTGGGGCATCGATTTCATGAGACCATTCCCCTAATCTTTTGAAAATCTATATATTTTTCTCGCTGTAGAGTATGTCACTAAATGAGTTGAAGCAATTCCATGTCGTAACCATGACCATCAAATAGTCATTAAATTCTTAAAAGAAAACATCCTCTCCTGGTTCGGAACGCCTCAAGCCATCATTAGTGATGGGGATTCACACTTTTATAATAGACCATTTGTGAATTTAATGAAGAAATATGACATTTCTCACAAAGTGATCACTCCATACCACCCACAAACAAGTGGGCAAGATGAGATTTTCAATAAGGAGATTAAACATATCTTGAAAAAGATAGTTAACTCTGACTATAAGGATTGGTCAATCTGATTGACCGATGCCTTATGAGCTTATCGTAACGCATTTAAAACTCCTATTGGAATGTCTCCCATTAGACTTGTCTACTTGTCTATAGGAAGGCTTGCCACTTGCCTGTGGAGTTGGAAGATAGAGCCTACTAGGTAATTAAAAATCTATATTTCAATCTAGACAACGCTGGCTCACTACGCAAACTTCAGTTGAATAAATTTGAAGAAATTTAGAATGATGCGTATGAGAACTCGAGAATTTATAAGGGCAGGATGAAAGCATTTTACGACCAACACATTCTTCAAAAATCATTCACACTAGGTCAGAAAGTCCTCTTATATAATTCTCGGTTACATCTCTTTCCATGTAAGCTTCGATCTCGCTGGATCGGCCCTTTCACTGTTACCAATGTTTGTCCTCATGGGGTTGTCGATATTCAGAATCCAAGTAGTGGCAATGAATTCAAAGTGAATGGACATCGATTAAAGCCGTTTGTTGAAAATTTTAATTCAGAGGACATGTCCATACCTCTGAATGATCCTGTTTATCAGGATTGATCTCCTAGTCTGACGGAGGTGTAGTTAGGGTTTCTATTTTTTGTTCTAGGATAGTTTTCTTTATGCCATTTTAGTATAGTCAGCTTTATGCTACTTAGGATATGTTACTTTCCATTTGTTATAGGATAGTTTGCTTTTTGTTGTTTTAACTCTTGTGTTAACCCACCTTCACACTGAAATCCTTTGGAAAAAGCTTCAAAATTCCTTCATCTCATCAAGTACTATCTCTCCATCACTTTTCTTTCAATTACATTGTCTCTTTTACAAATTGTGCTTATTTCTTTTATATTGAGGACAAAGTAGATTTTAGGTTAGGAATGGGAGATTAGGTTACCTAATCAGTGTTTTCTCAGTTTTGATCAAAATTTATAAAAAAATTTGAAGAATTTTCAATGCTCACCTGTTTTGAAAGTGATAGGTTGTGTGTTTAAGATTGTTTTGAGTATGACAAAAAGATAGAATTCAATTTTTGAATTGTTAAAGTTGGAGCAACTAAGTAACTTATCACTTATAGTTCTTACGTTCACTTAGTTAAGAGGTTGTTCGAATATTATTTTATTCAAATTGTTCTTTGTGAATAGTATTAGATTTTCTAATTGTTAGTATGGTGATCATTGAAAGATATTAAGAATCGAGTCTGGAGAATTTTATCCACCTTAAAAGAAGAAAAGAACCAGTTTAAAAAAAGGAGATTGACAAAAAGGGCATAAATAATGACAAATGACAACAACTTTGAGGGGAATGAAAAAGGTCTTTGAAAAGATGTAGTGTCTATGAAATAAAAAATAAATAAATAAAAAGAGGATGAAAAGAATGAATGAATACAAATGACCATTGATATAAAATCAAAAACTGGAAAAAGAAAAGAATTGGGATAAGTTCGGAATCAGTACTTGGGTTTTTAACTAATCTTAAAGTGATGAGCATGACTAACATTATGAAAAGATAACATTTTTACTAAGCACGTTGAAAAACTTGATATGTGAACTATGCTCTGACCTAATGGATTAAGGATTTATTTGATCGGTTACGTATGTGATTCGTTTCTAGGCTTTCAAAAATTCATGTTTCTCATCTTGAGTCTACTTGTGCATACTTAATGCATGAAATAATATTATCTGAAAAAGGTTAAACATTGCGCATTAAACTTATTTTTCACATACTTTGCTCAGGAGTAGCAAAATGCTGGGTGGGGATTGTGTCGAGGGTTAAATATTGCATATTAGATCCCATTTATTAGCAAAATGCTGGGTGGGGATTGTGTCAAGGGTTAAATATTGCATATTAGATCCCATTTATTACTTGGTTTTGTGAACATGATAATGCTTAATGTTCCATTTTAATCATGTTTGTGTTGTAGGGTGAATTCAAGAGCTTGAATTGTAAAGGATGCTAAAAGCATGAATTTAACGCTCAAGAATTTCCATCTGGGCCACCTGATATCCGGATATGCTTCAATTTTGGTCTAAACTCCTTAAATTAGATGGGAAGACGAATGGGCGGCGTGGATTTTTAAGAAGCATTAAAGTGGGACCCACTTCACGTGGCCGGTGTACATAGCAGGTGTAAGCCCACTGTGCATCAGACTAGCCAAACTGGTCAGAGACCGCTGATCCAACCTCCTTTCGAATCCCGCCGCGTAGAGCTTTTTGCCTGCGAACAGGGGATTGTGGTTGGATCTCTGTGGGCCACCATCTTGGCCCAGACAACTAATCCAGACCGTCCATTAGAATCCCACGATCCTTCTGATTAAGACCTAGGTGATAAAATTCTATGAGACAACGAGGATGGGTTCCCAACCATTCAAACGCAGGATGAACAGCTGTAAGATTAATTAGGTGGGCCGCATCAAAAACAATTCAAAACCATCCATTTTTGACTAAAATTTTGAGGTGCATTGAATGGACAGATTGGATTTCTCCATCGACATTGATCATGTACCCCACCAATCATCAGCATAAGAACAATTGCACAGACTGCACACATCTAAGAAAGCCGGACATATTGACACGATCAACAATTAAAACAGGGACCAAGAAGCTGATCTAGACCATCCAGATGGTAGCCATGCCAATTTCAACCCACCCTGAGTGATCTGATTTTATAGACTAGATGATCCTTCGTCTCAAAATTGGATTAAACACAAGTTGTTTTGCATTACACTGCGCAGATCGGTTCTGCTCCAAACAAAAGTGCTAAACAGGGTTGGTTTTCTGATCCCAGCCGACCTATAGATAGTATATAAAGGAGAGAGAGAGAATGTGAGAAGGGAAGAAAAAGAACGTGCAAAGGAAGAGAGAGAAAGAGCTTGGACCGGTCAAGGCATAAGAGTTTTTCTTTCCCTTTCTTAATTTCTGTTTATTTGTGTTCTTAAGAGATTTTGGTTGAATCATGTCGGTGATTGGTTAAATCTCTTAGCTAGGGCTAAGAGGTGAAGCTTGTAGTGTGATGGGTTGTTTTCTATGCTTAGATTCATGTTAAGTTGAACTCTCTTTGATTTTGATTTGATTATAAGGAATATTCATAGCTTTTAATGGTTTGTTGTGACTTGAATTACAATAGATCTGTGATAGCTTTGAGTATATTCTCTGCATGTATCGAGGTTGTAAACATAGGAATCTCGTTGTTCACCATCGTCTCATGGACATGGTTGGATGATTGAACCCTTCCTAACATTCATAATTCTCTCAGATTGGTTATGGATTGGTTAAATTCTGTTGTTTTCTTTGTCTCATGGGCATGGTTTTGTGATAGAATCACATCTAGTTCTTGAAAAGGCTGAGCTAAGAGTCTGAGAAGGGGGGGGGGGGGGTTGAATAGGACTATGCCAAATTAAACAAATTAAGAGCGGAATAATAAACAAATAAGCAAAGATAACATTAAAAAATCCCATAAAGCATAAATGAACAACATCCTCAAATGTACAAGTATTGAGAGGTTGATACAGATGTTGTTCTAAGGACAACCTTACATAAAAAACCAATGGCTTATGATAGGACAACTTGATTCCTAGAACGGTCTGTGTATCAAAATCTCAAACCGATACAGAGGAATAAAGAAATAAAAATAGTAAAAAAAAAAACTAAGCTATTACAACATTCCCACACTTGCATAAGATGATTACAACATTCTCCACAAATGCTTAAAAAAGGAATTATAACATTCACACAAAGTCACAATCAGTCATCCACCTTAAGACCAGAAATTATAGTGGTTCGCTTGTGTGTACACCAACTGTTTAGAAAAACAGCCACACAACTACTCCACTCTCAATATCCTCACACAGTAGATATTGGCATTCACTACGCAATAGGTTTTTCAAGGTTCACCTAAAACCCTCATAATTGTGTCTTTCAAGTAGGCTTACACAATTCAAAAACCCCACACTTTGAGTTTTCTGGATCACTTCAGATAAACCAAACACAAAAGAGATTTTTCTAGCACAATTTTAAAGTAACCAAAAATAGATTTACAAAAATGTAAATATACTTATCTGGATATTCTCCTTTGACGAAGCCCAGAAGAACTAATTCGAAGTAGATGTTCAATGTTCACACTCACTTATGAAAAGGTTTTAAGTTTTAAACGATTTTTAGATTAAATCACCTCGGGATTGCTTGATTTGATTTTGATTCCAAGAATGGGAAAACATCAATCCCTTCTTCAAATAAGATTGGAATATAGAACTCAAAATCAAATGCAAAAAGCTAATTATAGAGAATATTAAATGAGCACTAAATAGCTTAAGAATATCACTAACTTATCTCTCAGAGCAGTGTCTTGATTTTGCTTGAATTGAATGGAAAAACTCTAAAATTCGTGCTCTATTTATAAGTTCAGAAACTGTTTACTCGACTGGCCCAAAGGTCCGTTCGACTATTCGAAGGACCAATAAACTTTTGAAATTTTGGACATGATAAGATAAAATCATTCCACGACTGGTTGAGTCGCTTGCATGACTGGTCGAGTGGCCTACATGATCGGTCGAGCCATGCTCTCAACTGGTCAAGTGGGACACAATTTGGTTGCTGGACTTTGAGTCGAACCTGCTGGACTGGTCAAGCACTGTGCACTTGAATGGTCGAGGGTCCAACAAAATATTTCAAAATTTCATAACAAACTTAAGACTGGTCAAGAAATTTCTTTGACTGGTCAAGCCAGTGTCTAGACTAGTCGAACATAGGCTAAGACTAGTTGAGAAACAACCTAAACAATTATAAAGTGACCCAATTTAAGTATGTAAATAGTATGACCTAACTTATGGTCAATTTAGGGTCATTCATACCTTATAAGTGATATTTGAATAATGAATCATCATTTACTTCGGTTGATAGTTGATCTTGAAGTACTTGAAGCTTGAACTTTATGTACTTTGAAGCTTGACTTGAAGTACTTTGAAGCTTGATCTTAAAGTACTTGTGACTTGTATTTCACATTGATCTTTGAGTTTTAAAGTAAAACACATTGTCTCGATATAGTTGAAGCTTTAAAACCTTGAACTATCACTTGATGTTGTACTTAAACTTGTATATCTCTTAATCTTACATTTGAAGTTCTTGAAGTAAAGACCTTTGTTCTTGTACATGAATTGCATAATCTTGAGTATGTAGATGAGCTACACAAGACACAGATTCCAAGAGGTTCTGGCACTACAAAATTTAACAATCATAGGAGCTAGAAAACATAGCACTTATAATCTCCCCCTTTGTCAAATTTGTGACAAAACATACTTCATTAAAATATGATAAGCATAATATGCACAATAAAGAATCATGCACCAATTATAACCTGGTCAAAGCAATACTCATCAGTACTCCCCTAAAACTCATCAATACTCATCAATACTCCCCCTTAATATCATACTTCATAGAATCTAAGAGGAGAGAAAAAAAAAGAATTTTTTTTTTTACCACACAGTTTCACATTTATCATAATGAAATACGCATATCAGAATAAATTCTCCCCCTTTTTGTCACAATATGACAAAGGAAAGAACCGATAAATGATGATGGAAGTAAATAAATATGAAAGTAAATAGAAGAGTAATGAGTAATAAAAGAAGGGTAAGATAACCAGTTAAACATGTCCATAATATTAAGAAAACATGTCCAAGCACAAGAGAAATTCAAGTATTTAAAAGTTATTACATATTAGATACTCAAAACTAATCCGAATCAAAAGAAGGAAAAGGTATGGATGGCTCAATTTGATGAAGTCCCTTGTTAATGCGACTAAGATATTTGTGCATATATTTAAATTACATTTATTGGGACACATGCATACCTTCAACCTTTTCCTCAAGTCAGCACAAATGCGCATCAAAGTTAGATGGCTGATAATCAGGATCAACAGCAGAATCAGATTCAATTTCATTAAAAATTTCATCCATATTGACATCATTTGGAGGCAAATCACCCTCCTCTTCATTTACTTCAGCAGCTCCACTAACACCCACATCAACTTGGCCTGGGGCCAACTTCAAATCCATCTTGTTAATGTTAGAGTTTTTGAAGGGTAAATGGTGAATGGGAGCTTCTCCAACAAGCATAGCCACTAAACTATGGGTGGTTAACATAATCATAAGATAAGAAAAGGGTATATCACTATGACCAGGGTGGAGACGGAACTGAATCATGATATAACAAATTAATGAAGGAAGATATACAAAGACTCCAGAAATGATTGAATAAAGAATATAAACCATGAACATAATAAGCTCGGTTTTATTACCAAATCAAGGATAGACATTTGAAATGAAAATCCTATGAAGAATTCTGTATCTGGGTAGCATAAACTTGGAGGCGAGCGCATTTTCAGTACTCCATTTCGCATCCATATTACATAAATCTCTAGTGAGCATTTGCTTCTCATTTGAAGAAGGTTTTGCCACCAGTGAACTAATGGGAATGCCTTCGTCATTGACAGATATATATATTAATCCAGAAATAAGATGACTATCCACCTCAATTGGACCTTCTCTGGTCGTAATAGAAAATGTTAGATTCTTAGTAGAGAAGTCACTAATGTAAGCATACATAGCCTGCGCAATGGAGCAGTATGCCAGTCCACCCTAATGTAATATATTATCCCATCCTATAAACCGAAGGAGAGGAATACATCAAACGATGCCAAATGATCAGGATTAACAGTCCGTTCTACTTCACATTGTGCAAGTGAATATCCCGCACAAACTTGGGATCATCCTCGGGGGACCGAAGGTGGCACACCGTGATAGGAGCCGAACGAGACGAAGAGGAACCACAAGATCCTTTCTTCTTGGTTCTACCCTCCATTTACAATAAAGAAATCAAGGAATAAAGAGATTGCAAAAGAGACAAGAAGGATTTCTACTAGATCATATTTTTTGATAGAAAATCCCCAAAACAATCACAAATCTTCAAATAAATCACATAAATGAAGAAAAGAAAGTGCAAAGGACTTAAATCTAGAAGAAAATAAAAAAATAATGCACTAGCCATGACGGAATCGAAGATGGGTTCGACCGGTCGTGGTAGGGCTCGTTGGAGAAGAAGACCCAAATGAAGAAAAAATAATTTTTTTCCCAAATAAAAGGTCAAACTCATGTTTCACGACGGGTCGGGTACATGCTCGATCGGTCATGCCATGACTGGTCGATTATGTACTCGACTGGTTGTGTATAGCACTAATTTTGTAATTTTTCGTAAAATTTATATTTTTTAATTTTAAAATAAAAATATGTACATTATGATACAAATAAACACAAATCATCAGTTCATATTGCACATACTAAGATCAAATTTTAATTTTGCAAAATTATTTTTGTCGAGTGATTTTATGAATATGTCTGCAAGTTTAGTCTTGGTCGGAATATAATCCAAAGAAATTGTCTTGTTTTCCACTAATTCACGAATATAGTGATATCTAATGTCAATATGCTTGGTTCGTGAATGCTGTATTAGATTTTTAGAGATATTAATTACGCTTGAATAGTCACAATATAAAACCATGGACTCTTACACAATTTCATAATCGCTTAGCATTCTTTTCATCCACACAAGCTGAGTACAAGCATTACCTGTAACAATATATGCAGCCTTAGCTGTGGAGAGTAATACAGGACTTTGTTTCTTACTTAGTCAAGAAACTAAACAGTTCCTGACATAGAAACAACCACCGCTGGTCGATTTACGGTCATTAATGTTACCAGCCCAATCAGCATCCGTGTAACCAGCTAATTGCACACTAGTATCATGTGGATACCAGAGACTAAGATTAGCTGAACTAGCAACATATCGTAAAATGTGCTTAACAGCTATCAAATGTGACTCTTTAGGGTTAGATTGATATCTAACACAAATTCTTATGCTAAATGCAATATCAGGTCGGCTCATAGTTAAATAAAGTAAGCTTCCCATCATATTGCGATACAACTTAGGATCTACACTTTTACCTATTGAATTCTTAGAGTGTTTTAGAGTGGTACTCATTGGAGTATCAAAAATTTTCCCACTCTCAAATCTGAACTTGTTAACTAAGTTTAGAGCATATTTGATTTGAGAGATAAAGAAACAATCAGGAAGTTGTTTAACTTGTAACCCTAAAAAGTAGTTTAGTTTTCCAGCCATGCTCATTTCAAATTTAAATTTCATAAGATCTGTAAGCTCAACACTCATGTTAGTAAAAGTAGATCCATAAATAATATCATCAACATAGATTTACACTATTAGAATGTGATCATTATGTTTCTTTACAAACAATGTCTTATCAACACTTCCCATTATAAAGTTATGACTTAGTAGAAACTTAGTCAACTTTTCATACCATGCCCTGTGAGCTTATTTCAAGCCACAGAGTGCTTTTTTCAGGCGTTAGACATGATTAACATGTTTAGGGTCTTAAAAACTCATTGGTTGTTCAACATACACTTCTTCATATAAATCGCTGTTTAAGAATGTACTCTTTACATCCATTTGATATATTTTGAATTTTCTAAAGCAAACAATGGAAATAAATAATTTGATTGATTCAAGATGAGCTACTGGGGTAAAGGTCTCATCATAATTGATGCCTTCAATTTGAGTGTACCCTTAAACAACCAGCCTAGCCTTGTTTCTAATAATATTACCAAGTTCATTAGACTTATTTTTAAAAATTCATTTTGTTCTGATAATGTGTTTATCTTTTGATATTGGAACTAAGTGCCAAACATCATTTCGAACAAATTGATTAAGCTCTCCTTGCATTGCAACAATCCAGTTTTTATTAGTAAGAGCTTCTTTTACGTTAGTCGATTCCATCTAAGATGGAAAACACATGTAGTTACAAATATCTTCAAGTTGTTTACGAGTTTGCACACTAGTGAGAGGGTTTTCAAGGATTTGATTAGAAGGATGGTCTTTAACTGTCCTCAGTTCAGTGTTATTTTGACATGATGAAGAGTTTGGTTTATCAATTAAAAGAACTTCATCATTTTCTGAACTTGAGATAGGTGTATTTAAATGATCATCAATGACCATATTAATGGACTCTTGAATTACACCAATCCTCTTATTAAGAACCCGATACGCTCGATTATTCAGAGCATACCCTAAAAATATCCCTTCATCACTTTTGGTGTCAAATTTACCCAGACTTTCTCGGTCGTGTAAGATGTAGCACATGCTGCCAAAAAATTGAATGTATTTAACAGTAGGCTTTTTATCAAACCACATTTCATAAGCAGGTTTTACTGTTTGATTTTCTAGTGTAAACACAATTAATTATATAACAAGCAGTATTTACCCCCTCAGCCTAAAGATTTTTAGGAAGCTTCATGCTATTTAACATAACATTCGCTATTTCTTGAAGTACTCTATTTTTTCTTTTCCGCTACCCCATTTTGTTGTGGTATTTTGGGCACAAAATATTCATGTCATATTCCCTGATCATTGCAAAATTTCTCAAAATCGCTATTTTCAAATTTAGAACCATGATCATTACGGATCCTTCTGATTTTTCTCTTAAGAAGACTATTCAAGTATATCTGGTAAAGTCATCTACTATCACCAGAATTTGCTTCTTTCCACCTCGACTCTCCATTTTAGTTGGTCTAATGAGATCCACATGGAGAAGTTCGAGTAGTTTAGATGTGACATTAGAGTTTACCTTTTTGTGAGTACGAGAGAGAGAGAGAGAGAGAGAGAGAGAGAGAGAGAGAGAGAGAGAGAGAGAGAGAGAGAGAGAGAGGTGTCAGTTAGGGGAGGGAGGGAGAGAGTAGAAGAGATTATTAAAAAAATAAATACAAACCCTAATGGGCTAGGCTGGCTGATGAGCTTTCACAAATTGAAGGCCAACCTTGGCCCGATTTAAAAACGCACTTTACTTTTAAGCCCTAGCCTAACTCTCGGGCTTGTACTCCAACCCAAGTCTAGCTTGAGGCAGGCTAAGCTCAGAAGCCTAATGGATTAGTTTTGTTTGCTAATTTGGCATTCGCCAAATATTTTGTCTACTTTCTGTATTTTGGGTAAACCTCTTACTAACTCTCATTTGCTCAATCTGTACAAATTGCGGTAGTGTACATGTCTGAGGTGCTTATGCCATAATTCGGTTTCATCAGTATGGACCATGTAACACGAAAAATTGGATGAGCCTGAATCATAAACAATGTAGTAGTTTTCAGAAGTTCTGCAACTAGTTAATATTACAGAACCATTTTTATTTAAAATCTCACACCCTTGGTTAGTAAATTTTATACTATAATTATTATTGTATACTTAAGAGATACTTAATAAATTATGTTTTTAACCCTTCTACATATAAAATATTCTTAAATATAGGGAGGTTAAAGAGCTGAACCGCACCTTGGCCAATAATTCTGCTATTGCTACCATCACTAAATGTGACTGAACCATCAGTCATATTTTTAAGATTGGTGAATGGAACTTTGTCACCTATCATATATTTGGAGCATCCACTGTCTAGGTACCACTTTGAATAGCTCGAAGCTTTGAAAGCTGTGTGGGCAACCAAACAAGTAACCTTAGGGATCCATTTCATTACAGTTTTGGGTTTTGGGGTGTAGTTGGTCTTCTTATGTTTGTAGTTGTTATAAGTTCGACCCACTGAGTTAGATTTTAAGAGCTCTTTAAGTAAGTCAACAATTTTCTTAGCTAGAGGATTACGACTTTGATTTTTATAGTTAATATGGTTGTTTTTAGGTTTTAAAGTCTGAAAAGTTTTAAAATTTTTAGAACTTTTTTAATTTTGACTTTTTCCTTTTGAGTTAGAAGACTCCCCTTTTACAAATTTGTGTGGAGTATTCTTATGTTTAGAAGGAATACTTTTGTCGTAACCCAATCCAGATCGATCACCACATTTTTTGTATCCTGATAAAAGTTTTTCTAATTTAGAATCACCTTAGGCATACCTCCACGTGTCTTTCAAACTCAAAAGTGAAGAGACTTTTAGTTTTAGCTTTTCATTTTCAGATTTTTAGCTTTCAACTTGAGAGGTTTTGAAATCTAAGTCACACTTAGTTTTTTCCAAAGAAATCTGAAACGTACAATTTTTCTAAGACTAGATTATCAAAATTTTCTTTTAGTTTTAAAAACTTTTCTTTTTGAAGTTTTAGCTTTGCAGCAATTTTACAAGTTTCCTTGTATAGGGCATTATACGCATCTTGAAGATCTTCTTCATTTTCATAATCACTATTCAGATTTTCTTCATTGGTTGAATCATCATTATCTGAAAAAGTGAACTTGGCTAGAGTCATTAGGGCTTTAACCTCATTACTCGACTCAGTTTCAGAATCTTATGACTCAGAAGAAGTTTCAAAGCAGGAAGATTCGTCCCATGTAACCAACATACCTTTCTTTTTAAGTTTGTCCATTTTAGGACATTTGTTTGCTAAATGCACATATTCATGGGAGTTGTAGCATTGACTGTCTTTTAAATATTTCTAAGTTTTAGATCTATATCTTTTCTTTTCATTAGGTTTTTACGAATCAACCCTCTTTTTACTTTTAAAAATCTTATAAAACTTTTTAGCTAAAAGGGCCATATCATCTTCAAAATTTTCTAAATCAGAATTACTATTTTTATGAGAAATACTTTTAGAAGACATAAGGGCGATGAACTTACCTTTAGGAGCTTTAAAGTTTAACTTAATAGGTTTGTAAGGAACCAACCAATTCTTCTACCCTCATATTATCTGAATCACGAAGTTCCTAGATCACGGTCACCTTTAAAGTGAACCGTTCAGGCAGTGAGAGTAGTATCTTTGCACAGACTTTACATTCTGAGATTATATCACCAAGACCCCACATAGAGTTGACATTGTCATTCAATCTTGTATAGAAGTCCATGAAAGTTTCCCTTTCTTCTATACGTATTTCCTCAAATTCAGTTGTGAGGATTTGAACTTTAGATTTCTTGACAATTATTGTTCCCTCGTGTGTCATTTCCAAATATCTCAGGCTTACTTTGCAGTATCAAAGGATATAATTCTCTTGAATTCATTTGATGATAGTGTCAAGTAATCGCATTTAAAGCCTTTGCATTGACACTACTCTCACTTTTTGGAAGAGTGGTCCAAGAGAAGTAAGGTGTAACTTTTACAGTTTTAGATGCATCAGTACCAGTCACTTCAGAGGTAGGAGGGGTCCAATTGGTCACTATGGCTTACCACACGCTCTCATCTATGGATTTTAAGAAAATTCTCATTCTGGCTTTCCAATAGGCATAATTGGAGCCATCAAAAGGTAGAGGCCTAGTGACTAAAAGGCTATCAAAATTCGACATCTTAAAAAAGCTTAGATTGATTAGCTCAGGAAATTAATCCAAAAAATAAAGCGAGCTATTAGGCTCTGATACCACTTGAAAGGGCCGAGCTAAGAGTCCTTTGGGAGGGGGGGGGGGGGGGGGGGGGGGGGTGGGTGAATAGGACTATGCTAAATTAAAAAATTTAAGAGCGGAATAATAAACAAATAAGCAAAGATAGCATTAAACAATCCCACAAAGTAGAAATGAATAACAACCTCAAATGTACAAGTATTGAGAGGTTGATATAGATGTTGTTTTAAGGACAACCTTACACCAATAAGATGATTATAACATTCTCAACAAATGCTTAAAAAAAGAATTACAACATTCACACAAAGTCACAATCAATCATCCACCACTTGACTAGAAATTATAGTAGTTCGCTTGTGTATACACCAACTGTAAGACCCGTATCATAATCCGTACCATTTTGTAGGCTTCCGCAGTCCTCCCAGTCAAATTTTAGCAACCCTCAACCTGTATCCGATGTTTTCATGCAAATCTAAGCTGAGTCCTGCATATCAGAGTCGACACGACTTGAAACTTGTACCCTAGCGACCGCGCCGTCGCCGTGCTTCCAACACCGCAACTCGTGCATCGAACCGATAACCAGGCCAGGAGATGTGGGTCCTCGTTCATTCCAGAGAAATGCCGTATGTTGTGAATTTCGAGGGAATCTCTACAACATGTCCCATCAAATCAAGTCAAGTACACCACCTTGTCTCCATGCCACCTCACCCAATAACAAGTACAAGTGACCTCTCTCTCTTTTCCCACAAGTTAACTATCTCTCTCCCCTCACCACTCCTCGTTTACACATTTTCAAACAAACCCATATCTTTCCTTACAACCATCACATCACCCCATCCCTTTAACCCATTACTTCCCTCTCTCTCTTTCACTCCATCTCCTCACTCTCAAACAACTAAGAATTCCACACGTCCAACCTCTCTTCTCTCCCAAACAACAACAACAAGTGTGGCCCACTTTCCCTACCCTCTCATCTCTCATCCCCACCATCAAAACCCCGTCATCCATCGTCAAAGGTTAAGCATAGGAGCTAAGGAAGCTAAGGGACTAAGGAGAAGGCCTAGAGGTGGGTGATCCACCATTGATTTTAATTTTAGGGCTCATTTATTGTGGGACCCACATTGATGTATGCAATGTAGAAAGGGACCCGAAGTGGCAGGGTCCCTCTATCTCACTATTTCTCTCTCTCTCTCTCTCTCTCTCTCTCTCTCTCTCTCTCTCTCTCTCTCTCTCTCTCTCCCCCTCTCTCTCTCTTGTATGGATAGTGTGTATGTGTGGCACATCATGAAGTAAGTATTTCATCCATACTGTCCACCAATTGGGCCCACCTGGCAGTTCATTTGGACGGGCATGATTGAAGGGAAACACGAGTATCAGTTTGAATTGAGGCCGAAGTGGGCCACACGTGTGGACTCACCATGGTATATGCACTAGATCCACACGTGTGGACCCACCATGACAACGAGTGGGGCCCACCATATCATGCATGTAGATCCAGTGTCCGTCCAGGCCTGGAGAGGGACGCTGGATGCATCGTTTTCTTAAAAAAAAACAAAGTATACATATATATGATGAATATATATAATATAAAATATTATATAATATATTATTATATATATGTACTGGAGGTAGGCTCCACGTGGGACCCACCTTTAATATGATGACTGCATTGTCCAGATGAATTTGGATGGTGAATACGGGCACCTCCTGCCCCTATACATGTATATAATGTATATTATTATATTAGATATAATATTATATTATATATTACATGTTATAGTGGGCCACTACGTGGACCACACCATAATGTATATATCTGCACCGTCTAGTTGCTGGATGGTGCAACTAGCATGATAGTCATGCCATCCATCCATTCTTAGGGTGGCCCACCTTGAAGTAATCCATGCTGTCCATCCATTCTTCGGGTGGCCACTGTGATGTAAGCCATTCCATCCATCCATTTTTCATGGGTGGAGCCCACCGAGATATATGTACTTCATCTGCTACATCAGTAGCCGTGGGACCCACCTTCTTTAGTGCTGGTGATTATATCCCAACCGTCTATCCATCTGACGAGATTTTCTGAGAGAAAAAAAACAACATATATAATATATCATTTAATATTATATAATATAACATAATATATTGTCAGAGAGAGGGAGGTGGGATGGCATACCCACGTGGGACCCACCTTTATTACTGGCTGGCCGACCAACATATTTACAGCAACTATATAGCAGCTGTGGTACCGTCAGCTGCATCCTTATATGGTGGGACCCATTGTTAATGGGTGTATCCTATCCAAATCGTCCACCCATTGTCATGCTCACCATGGTGGGCCGTGCTCGTGGACCTCACACTAATGTACAGGGTTCATCCAAATCGTCCATCCATTTGGTGAGCTAATCATAAGGCTTGAGACTAAAAATAAAAATAAGGCCGATCCAGTTATTAGGTGGACCACACTACAGAAAGCAGTGGATCGAATTCCCACCATTAAAACCCCTTTTGGGATGAGAGAAGTTTTGAACCAATATAATATTTGTTTATTTTCACTAAATTCATGTCTTTGTGACCTCATGAGCAGCCTTGAGGGTAAATAGATGCTATGGTGGGCCCTCTTAATTTAACGGTGAATAATCATTATTACCATTGTTAAGTGTGGAATGGTCCAGATGATCCTTTGGATATAATTCATTTTATTTCTTTTTATACATATGTTCTTTATAATGATCTTTGCAATGGATGAATGGCCTATTTGATTTGGCCCAATTGTATCAGCCCAGTTGATTTGACCCATCTATATTGACCCATTTGTATCGGCCCATTTGTATCGGCCTAGTTGATTTGGCCCATCTATATTGGCCCATTTGATTGATTCGACCCAGTCGATGTAACTGAGGCCATGATGATGTATATTAGGTCCTTGTGTTAGGTTGTGGACCCCTACCTAATTGGCCCTATAAGTGTCATTCCTTGGTAGCAATGTTGGTTAAAGGTCAACATTGATGGGCAATGATGGTTAGACGTCCACATTGTGACCTTACCTTAGGCCTTGTTAGGCCCTTCCTCATCATTCACTAGTGGGTTAACCCAAACACTTGGGCCCCATTGATTTTAATCGGTCCATCATCGGCCATCTATCTATGGAGCCCACCTCACGCTGAGGTTAATTATTTATACCGATTGCCGATACCGGCTACTGTGGCTGATTATGAGATTGTGGCAGCATAACATCATGATACATGCCCATACGCATCATCTGTGTGTTTGTTATGAGATGTGATTGGTCATTACATATGCCATAGTACAGATTGTTTATAGGCCCCCTAATAGGCAGAGTTGTCCTTCATGAGTGTGCGGTACGCGCAGGACTGTTTCATGACTGATAGTGTGATTCATGCACTTCGCATTTGCATGACATGATTACTACACGCCCCAGTGACATCAGGGCTATGACATGCACAGGCACATCGTGGATGACAGGATCGGACACCGAAAATATTGTTACTAAGCATTGGGGTTCCATAAATGTTCCTGGGTGAAAATTCATAAATCTGATGGTAACAGAGGATGAATCCAACGTCGAGACCGAGTGGATATATGAGCGCATGAGGGTCGAATACCAGGAGACCGCATCTCTCACTGTGTCGTGGTCGGTTGGAAAAGGGTGTGGCCTTACTTGCCCGAGGGTAAGGGGTATTATTAGGCTGAGTTTGACTAGCTCGTGAGTCTCCTATCGATGTGCCGGATAGATATTGACAGACTATTGGCCAAGTGGATAGTGAGGTTTCTTACCCTCACTTGGACTGTGCAGCTGGGAGAGCGGCAGTGCCATTTGGAGTGTACTAAACCTCGATAATTTTTCAGAATGAGAAATGTACTGATATTTGATGAGCTGTATGTGGATTTGAATGAGGATTAGTATGCTTGAGTTGCATCATGCATCGCATGGTCTTGATATGGCCGATAGCATTCATATCTTGCACCGCATAGTCTTGGTACGGCTGCTTGCATACATGTACTCATCAGCATGATTTTGCATTACTCTGATCTTGCATTCTGAGCATGCTCATATTCCGCACACACTTACACCGCCCTCTAAGATTTCTTTAAGCTTATGCATGATCGATGCATGCAAATGACGCTAGGACGCAGCCGTAGCATAGTAGCAGCAGGACCGTGCAGTTGAACTTTTGAAGTTTCCATTATTTGCATTATATTGTATTTCTCTTTCATACGCATTATACTTAAAGTTTTTTATCATAGTGGATTTTGTGATGGTGTTCTTGTCGTTATTATTCATGGGTTATGCTTGTGGTTATGCTTATTACAAATTATATTGATGATTACAAATCCTCATTATAACATATCAGGATCGGAACCTGGTGTATGGGTTCCGGGATCCGAGAATGGAGTATTATGGAGGTTGTCGGTGCCTGATTCGGCGATCCAGAATTTTTTGAGCCCAATTTTCAAGTTCGGGGCGTGACACTAACTGTTTAGAAAAGTAGCCACACAACTACTTCACTCCCAATATCCTCACACAGTGGATATTGGCATTCACTATGCAATGGGTTTTTTAAGGTTCACCTAAAACCCTCACAATTGTATCTTTCAAGTGGGCTTACACAATTCAAAAACCCCACACTTTGAGTTTTCTAGATCACCTCAGACAAACCAAACAAAAAAGAAATTTTTCTAGCACAATCTCAAAGAAACTAAATATAGATTTACAGAAATATAAATAAACTTATTTGGATATTTTCCTTTAATAAAGCCTAGAAGAACCAATTTGAAGTACATGTTCAACGTAGAGGTTCAATGTCAACACTCACTTATGAAAAGGTTCTAAGTTCTAAATGATTTTTAGATTAAATCACCTCGGGCTTGCTTGATTTAATTTTGATTTCAAGAAAGGGAAAACTTCAATACCTTCTTCAAATAGGATTGGATTATAAAACTCAAAATCAAATGCAAAAAGCTAATTAAAGAGAATATTAAATGAGTACTAAATAGCTTACGAATATCACTAACTTATCTCTTAGAGCGATGTCTTGATTTTGCTTGAATTGAATTGAAAAACTCTGAAATTCGTCCTCTATTTATAAGTTCAGAAACTGTTCACTCGATTGGCCCAAAGGTCTGTTCGACTGATCAAAGGACCAGCAAACTTTTAAAATTTCGGTCGCAATAAGATAAAATTGTTCCACGACTGGCCGAGTGGCTTACACGATCGGTCGAGTGGCCTGCACGACCGGTCTAGCCATGCTCTCGACTAGTCGGGTGGGACACAATTTGGTTGCTGGACTTTGAGTCGAGCCCGCTGGACTGGTCAAGTAGTCCCCTGGACTGGTCAAGGGTCCAACAAAAAATCTTAAAAATTCTCAACAAACCTAAGACTGGTCGAGGAATTTCTTGGACTGGTCGAGCCAGTGTCTAGACTAGTCGAACGTAGGCTAAGACTGGTCGAGAAACAGCCTAAACAATTATAAAGTGACCCAATTTAAGTATGCAAACAGCATGACCTAACCTATGGTCAATCTAGGGTCATTTATACCTTATAAGTGATATTTGAACAATGAATCATCAGTTGCTTCAGTTGATAGTTGATCTTGAAGTACTTGAAGCTTGAACTTAATGTATTTTGCAGCTTGATCTTGAAGTACTTTGAAGCTAGATCTTGAAGTACTTGTGACTTGTATTTCACCTTGATCTTTGATTTTCAAAGTAAAACACATTGTCTTAACATAGTTGAAGCTTTAAAACCTTGAACTATCACTTGATGTTGTACTTGAACTTGTATATCTCTTAATCTTACATTTGAAGTTCTTGAAGTAAAGACCTTTATTCTTGTACATGAATTGCATGATCATGAATATGTAGATGAGCTACATAAGACACAGATTCCAAGAGGTTTTGGCACTACAAAATTTGACAATCATAGAAGCTAGAAAACATAGCACTTACTGTTCTCATACATATCATTCATTAAGAAATAGATCAAAGGAAGTTCATAATTGAATTTTAATGAAATATCTTCCAATTGGATGAAGATGAGACTCTGAATCCAGTTGTGTTCTTGAATCAAGCATGGATCTCCCTGATCTCTATAAGTGGATCCTTGAAAACCCTAGTTTTCCAACCTTTGAATTTTAGAAGTTTTAGTTTAATAATTCACAATTATTCTCTTAAATTTTCCTGATTTAGATTACATCTTCTTCTAGTTCTAGTTCTGGTTACTTTCAGATTACATACAAGGTTCAGTCCATGTGGATTCGACCTCGGTCTTACCGAGATTATTACGACATTGTGACCCTACACTGGGGGTTATGAACAATTTTCTTATCTTATGACGACACTTGCCCTTCATTGCATTGTTGTCATTCCGTCCACTGAGGCCCCTGAGGCAGTTCTTCCAGTTGACAATTCAAACATTAATAAAATGAATTTGAACTACCTCCCCGGTCAGCAAGACGAGGATGAGGTTGAAGAAGAGGATGCACCGTTGCCAGCAGATACTTCGATGGATGATATCTTTGCTTAGTTAGAGTTTAATGATGAGGCGAATCCTGACTTTCAACTGTCTCAATTCAATGATCGCCTTCACTCTCTAGAGGACAAGGTGGATGCTTTGAAAGTCTCTTAGGACAATCTGGCTGAAAGCCACTGCTCTTCTATGAAATATATGTAAAAATATTTTCATCACATAACGAAGGGCCTTCACCAGATTAACCCATCTATTCCACCACATTCTTCCTCTAGTTCCGACTAGTTTTGATTTGTTTTTATTTTGGGGTTGTACAACTTGGATGATATTTTTGGATATTATTATGCTCTCTTAATGTTATGTTTACTCATGTTTTACTCTTAATCATGATGCTTAACTTGCCATTTTGTTATTCATTTATCTCATATTACTACTTTCCTTCGTCAACTTGTGACAAAAAGGGGGAGAGTTTGTACGGATATGATTGGTATGATGATTAGAATTGATTGAATATATATTATCAGAATGGATATGTATGTTAATATAGGTATTCTACATGAGGCTAAAGTGAAGCACTGATTGAGGGGGGAGTAAATTTTTGCGCTTATATTGAGGGAGAGTAAGTGATTTCAAGCAAAGTAGATATGTTGAACTTGTATGTATGTTTTGTCACGTTTTGTCACGAATTTGACAATGGGGGAGATTGTAACTGCTGTGATATATACAACACATTTATTTGGTAATTTTCGATGGACAAAACAATGTGTGATGTGGTGACTCAAATGATGGAAAGTTCACCTTTAAGTGAAACAAGATGGAAAGTCCACCTTTAAGTGAATCAAGATGGAAAGTTCACCTTTAAGTGCAAGACATGAAGTTGGAGAGTGCAAGTTCAAGACATGAAGATGGTTACTTCAAAGTCCAAAGTACTCAAGCTCTACTTCTCTTCTAGTTCAAGATCAATCTACAGTTACAAGATTACTTCAAGTAGAAGATTGAATGAACGCAACTAAAGATTCAAGTATAAGCTACAAGGTATACACTTCAATGTTCAATGTTTTCAGGTATATTTGACCTTAGAAAGACCTTAGACCTAGGTTTTTTCGAATGCCAAACATAATTGGGTTTCTATACTTTAATTAGGCTTAAGTTCGACTAGTTTAACCCTTAGTTCGACTAGTCTAGGCTGTGATTCGACCAGTCTAGGAAAAAATTCGATCGGTCTAAGTTTTCAGCTAAAAATCAGATAAAATCTGTTGGTCCCTCGACCAGTCGAAGGCACACTCTCAACCAGTAGAAGGGAGCTCGACTCGAAGTCCAGCAATGGATTTTGGACATCCTCGACCAGTTGAAGGCTATGCTCGACAGGTCAAATAAGGTCCTCGACCAGTCGAGCAAGGCCTTCGACCAGTCGAATGACGGTTTAATCCGATCACACCTAAAATTTGAAATTTAGTTATTTTTTAGACCAATTGAAGGATACCTTAGACCAGTTGAAGCAACAACTTTTCAGCCTATAAATAGAGGTCTTTTCTCACTCTGAAATAGATCATTCAAGTCACAAAGAGCCTTTGAGAGCGAAAAGTCCTCATCTTCTTCAAGCTATAGAATGGTATTTTAAATTCTTTTTAATAGCTTATTGTTTTGTAATTTCCAAGGGCCTGTTTGATTTTCCATGATACATGTAAATCACGGTAAACAAGTAATTATTACTTTTTCACCATGTTTGAAAATATGAGAGTAATTCCACCTCAAAAATCGAAACAAAAGTGTTGACTTAACTATGTGGACCCCACTGTAATGTATATGATATATCCACACCGTCCATCTATTTTATTAGAACATTTTGGAACATGAACCAAAAAATGAGGTAGATCCAACACTCAAATGGCCCACACTAAAGGAAACAATGGCCTTAATTCATCCACCATTGAAAGTTATTTTCTTTAGTGGGTCCACATTAAGGTTTTTTCATCATCTAACCTGTTCATAGGGTCACATAGGCATGGATAAGGTGAAAACACAAATATTAGCTCGATCCAAAACTTTTAAGGGCCCTAAGAAGATTTTAATGACAGGCGTTCGATTTCCGTTTTTTCCTATAGTGTGGTCCACTTGACCTTTGGATTTGCCTCATTTTTTTTTGCTCATGCCATAAATTAGATTGGCATAACAAATGAGCAGTGTGGATAAGTAACATGCATCATGATGGGCTCCACATTGATTTTGTAAATTTCTCGATTAAAGTGTTAAAAAAGTAAGTTATCACATTCGCATTGGGAAAGATGTGGTAATTACCTAGGTAAGAAATTATTACCCATTTACATGGTAATTACACTTGAGCCGAAAAATCAAACAAGCCCTAAATTCTTTTTATGAATCATATGTTTTAAAGGGAGTTCTTGTTCTTCCTTTTGAGATCTAAGAAATTCAAACAAGTAGCCCAGGTTTGAATTAAGTTAAAATATATTTAAAACATAGAACCCTTCATTTTGGTTATTAAACATTGAACATTCGTCATCAATCAAACCGGTTCTACGGGCTACATCATCCAGCGTCTTCTTAAGAAGATAAGTATTTACTTTTTATTTTTGGTTTATTTGAGATATCCAGGAAAATCTCATATATTGATTTTGACTGAGATAGCAAGATAATCTCAGTGTGTGGGATTTTGATTGTGATAGCCCTTCTAAAATCACAACAGTTTAGGTTTTAAGGTGAACCTGAGAAAACATTGATTTTTAGTGAATGCCAATATCACGTGGGTTATGATTATTGGGAGTGGAGTAGGTGTGACTGTTTGAGGATAGTTGCTGTACACACTGTTGGAGCATAAAAAAATTAAGAAAAGATTGAAAAGGAGAAGATTAAAAAGGGAATTGGAAGAATGAAGAAGAAATAAGAAGATCAAGTATCATGTTCAGTAGTTGCGCGGGTCGAGTAACCTATAATCAGTTGCGCAAACCGTGTAACCAACTTCACTTATAATGTAGGCCGCACAATGGATTTCCTCCATTACACGGGTCGCACAACCGAGATCATATATAGATTTGTATGAACGAATAGATCTGATGTAAGGTGGGCCCCATGGTACAAAGATCGAGGGTTTGCATGTGTGGAGGCCTATAAATCACTACCCTTCTCATTTGAAAGAAAAAAAAAGAATTTTGGAAGAGGAACAGAGCTTTGAAGGAAGATTGAAGGTGAAAAGAGGAAGTCAGACATTGGTTGCGCGGGCCGTGCAATCAACAACTGGTTGTGCGACATTATATGGCCAGTTGCAAAGTGGGCCGAAGTACTACTAAAATTGTTCGGTTCGATCTTCGTTGCTCCAAGATATCCTTTTGCACAAAGCACAAACTCAAAAAGGGAGAAAATCAAATGATCAAATTAGTACAACATTCCTCCTAAGGAGATGGCCGAAGAAAATGTCAAAATGCTGCCAAATTTAAGATTTGATGTTCCGAACTTTATTAATTTCAATTTATATATTCCAAATGATCTATTTTAGAATCAAGGGATATTAACGGATGTAAATGAACTCAGCATGAATAAGACAATGATTGTTCTTCATATACTTTCTTTGTTATGTTCGAATAAGATAATTTCTCTCAAATCGAATGCATTTGTTTCTTGTTCGAAGAAAAATGGTGACTCCACTAGGGATACAGGATGGACAACGTGCACTCATTAAAATTACAATGACATTGGAGATAGGAGAGCTAATTACTGATGTTGTATGTCACATTATAAACACAGTGACGACATACAATCTTCAGGAAGGTCATGGATCCATCAATATGGCATTGTATCGTCTACTCTATATCAATGCTTCAAATACCATAAAGTTAGAATACAGTATAAAGTAATGGTTGATGCGAAGCCCTATACAGAAGTTGAGGCCTTCTTTGTAGACGTCAGTTATTATAAGGGTTTTGCTGAAGAAGAAAAAAAGAATGATGAAAACAAAGTCCACAAAGACATTCAAGTAAAGGTAATGAAAGAAGAAACAGAAAACACAAAATCATCCAGAGTTAAAGAAATAAAGAGGAAATTGTATTTTGTACCGAAGCATCTAAGACAACCAGGGCAACCACCGTTAACTCTGTTATCACCGAGACAGTTGGAAATTTTACAGTCCAATTACATAGTGTCATTGCCGTATGTTGAAAGAAATAAGCCATTTTCGGCTGTTCCAGGAAGGTTTCAAGTCAGAGTAAGTGCAAAGTACCCGGAACCAATAGAATTTTACGCCCCAGCAGAAGCAAAGACAAAGGAAGAGGCCAAGAATAATGTGTATTGCAGTAAGCTGACACCGCAAGATCTTAAAAAATATAGCCTGACAAGTAAGAAATCATTAAAAACATGGGATTTGATTACGAAGAACCCACCGGCCTGAATCATGGGAGAGGAATTTAGATTCCTATTGGGGTTGGTCAGGAAAAGTAAGGAAAATTTCAAGGATTGGGGGCAAAATCATTGGTGAACATGATTATGATTAAGCAATTACCAGAAGAAGATCTTAAAATAGTTAAGCATCCTAAAGTGTCCCCAAAGAAAATGGAAGACGGGGTGCAGCCAATGATAGACAGTTTATAAGAAGTAAACTTGGGTATGGAGAAAGAGTCGAGGAACACGTTCATCAGCGTCGGTCTTTCCAAACAGGAGGCTGAGAAATATGTTCAACTTCTTAAAGAAAATAGAGACATCTTCGCTTGGACATATGCAGAGATGTTGAGTTTGGAAGCTTCAGTAGTAATGCACCGATTAAATATTTCTAAGGAGAAAAGACCGGTTAAACAGGCATAGAGGCGATTTCACTTGGACTTGGTTCCCTTAATAGAAGAAGAAGTAAACGAGCTGATAAAAGTTGGGTTTATCAGGGAGCTCAAATATCCCAAGTGGATATCAAACATTGTCCTGGTGAAAAAGAAAAATGGACAAGTCAGGGTATGGATTGACTTCAGGGATTTGAATGAAGCTTATCCAAAAGATGATTCTCCTCTCCTAATAACAGAATTGCTGATCGACAGTATGACTCAGTATGCTATCATGTCCTTCATGGATGGTTATACAGGTTATAATCAAATTAGAATGGCACCTGAAGATGAAGAAGCAACAACATTTAGAACTTCGCTAGGAATTTACTACTACAAGGTATGTCGTTCGGTCTTAAGAATGCTAGAGCAACATACCAAAGGGCGATGCAAAATATCTTTCAAGATATAGTGCACAAACATGTTGAGTGTTATGTTGATGACTTGGTAGTCAAGTCAGGTAATCATCAGGAACATCGTGAACATTTGGCATCGGTCTTCCGTCGACTCAGAAAGAAACAACTGAAAATGAATCTAACTAAATGCGCATTTGAAGTGTCCTCAGGAAAATTTCTTTATTTTATTATCAGGCACATGGGCATCGAGATCAACCCAGGGAAAGTCAAATCCATTTAAAATATGTCACCACCTAAGACGTTAAAAGAATTGAAAAGTTTGTAAGGAAAACTGGCATATATTCACCGTTTCATCTCAAATCTATCAGGGAGATGTCAATTGTTTTCTCATTTGATGAAGAAAGACACAGAGTTTGTGTGGGACCAAGCTTGTCAGAATGCATTCGAGTCGATAAAAGAATTGCTGAAAGAACCGCCGATATTGACCGCTCTAATAAAAGGGAAGTCGCTTATTTTGTATATATCTGCAGCCGAGAATCTTTAAGAGCTTTTTTGGCACAGGTGAATCTGGGAAGGAGATCGCTCTCTATTATTTAAGCAGAACTCTGATGGGCGCGGAATCTAACTATTCTCCAATCGAGAAAGAATGTTGGGCACTGATATTCACAGTGCAGAAATTGAGACATTATTGTCTCTCCCATAACATAGTTTTTATTTTAAGAGTAGATCCGATAAAGTTTTTGATGACACTACAAAAAAAGGGCAACACCGACAGCTAAAAGCCATTGGTAATGACCTCCCTCGATGGCTAAAAGTTGTCGGATGGTCCATCGGGAAAGGGGGCGTGGGTGTTGCTCACTGACGGATTTAAACCATCGGCATCTTCGATGACTAAAACCGTCAACGTTTTCGATGGGTAATGGCGACAGCCAAGACCGTCGGCGTTTAACGTTTCCTATGGCCATTCGCCGATGGCTAAAAACCGTCGGCATTTCTCTTTAATTTTTTTTTAATAATAAATGAAAATTAATTTCCTAATCAATACACACATCCAAGAGAAGTCACTTTTCAGATAGACCACAACAATAGTTAATTATTTGGTTATTTATCAAATTAGCTGTTCTATCAAACATATTTGTAGGCTTTGAAACACTTGCAAGTTTTTTAAGTGCTGTAAATTTTACAACCAGCAATTCAATAATATAATGGAAGTTCCTAACTGAAATATAAATTGATCTATCAAAAAAGAAAAGCGAGAAACTGAATGAAGTTGAATAGACAACCTTGTACAAAAAGAAAAATGCAATATTACCTTCTATTGACCAATGATACACTGATATTTGTGTGACCAGCCCCAAAGTAGTGAACTACTAGGAGTCAAAAGGACCAGCAGGGTACAAGAAAAAACTAGAGTTGGACAAAAAAAATTAGTATAGGACATGATTTAGAAATAAAGAGTAAGTTCAGAGAAGAATAACAGCCAAAGCAAAGCAAAGAGGTGTTTGTTTATATTTCTGTTTATTTTCGTTTGTCAAAAGGCAGTGGACAGGTTTTTGTTACTCTAGTGTGAGGAAATTGTACATGTGGCACACATTGTTTCAGACTAAACCGAGTAAAATGTGGAATTCACTTTTTTCTAATCAGTCCTAAAAATTAGATATGGTGAAAAGTCCTAATCTATGATTGGTGGACATTTGTTTGTATAAATAGGACCAATGGATAACCATCCAATCAAATAGGACCAATGGATAACCATCCAATCAGTGTCCACCAATCTGATAGTTGGATTGGCAAATAAGCAGGAGTTTCTAATCATGACACATCTTTCAAAGAGAATTGAAGCTATGGTAACATGAAGAACCACACTACAACCATCCATATTAACCAATTGCTTTCCCAATTCATCTCTACTGTGCAACATAATTCAAATTCAAAGCAATAAGCAATGGATCAATCCACACTAAACATATTCCTTACTGCTTCCTTCAGTTCTTCACCCTGCCCTTTATGCGCGTCAAGCCTCTGCTTTAACCACATGTTTAGAAGAAGAAAATCAATCCAAATATTACATCATTTTGAAGACAGAAATTTGGCATCTTTTAATGACTTGTGGAGAAACTCTAAAGCACATCATTTTCTGAATACCTAGAAAATAGACGATATTTAAGTGAACAACATCAAAGATTGTTAAAATGTTCTAAAATAATTCTTCAAAGAATATTCATAGAACACATTTTGATATTACTTCAGATTTAAACCCCAGGTTCATGTGTATACATAAGAAAGCCTAATTAATCCAAAAGTAAATTGAGATAAATCTTGTTTGAAAAACATGTGTAATGGTGTTTCAGAGGAGAACTCATTATTCCATCTTGACATCTCAAGATTAGCATAAGTTGTGATGATCTGATAAGAAAATTACATTAAACAGATGATTCTGAGAAGAAGGGTAGGAGAACTATAGTGACTGGGAATGTACAATGCATTAGGTAGTGTAATGAGTAGATAAAAGATGTTAACAAAATACAAAAGAAAAATAATCGAATATGATAGGGTGCCACAAAACATAAACATGATAAAATCCAATACAAATCTGCCGAGTAGTGTGTACAGATGATAAGAGAAGCTTCAATCAAAATAAAAATCTCATTTAAAGGCGAAACCATATGGAGTGGTTGCAATCAGAAGCACGAGAACTTTGAATGAGGATGCCAACAATCCACTATGCATTTCATGACGAATCTAGTAAGCCTGCATGGAAAGAAGCCAGAAAATTATAACACATAAGCACACAGAAACAAGCTGGTATATGAATAAACGAATGGCAAACTCCAACTGTAAGCACACCAATAGTTTATTTTGTAAAGAACAAGTATCTCTACGACATATTTGTTCAAGCCCATGGATCAATGAAAAGCACTTTGTGCTTCAACAATGATGCCATGGGTTTGAGACGAGCTTTACCTACAAAATCTAAAACATGTTACTTCTCCTCTACCTGTATGAAGCTGCATTAGAATTTAACCGAGGGAGCTTGAAAGAGTAGTAAAAGGTCCACGTTTTGTGGATTCTTTGTATTTTGCTACTCGCAGAAAAATGGATGAAGGACCATCCAACATAGTAGCTAAAGTTGAGGCAGCTGGAATCCATGTCTGCAGATGTGATGGGGAAGGAACAGTCAGTCACAAGACAACTACTTGACTCTGGAAGATCGTTAGCTGGTAAGAAAAGAACATACAAGGGAGAAAAAAATTATGTAATATGCTTTAAAGCAAGGCTGACTAAAGAAAATATGATTTATGCACAAGGCACAAATGAAAAAAAATAATAAAGAAACAAAATCAAAATAAAAACCTTTAAGATGGGTTCGAAAAGCAAGCATGTCATTAGAGTTGCCTGATACTTCCTATGGAAAGAAAAAGTATATTATGAAAAACTGAAAGTAAGTGATCTAAGAAGGATTTTCTTTTGAATTGATGACAATAAAGGAAATGAGAAAAAAAATTCATACAAAAGATAAGATAGGATCAGGATGGCTCACCTTGGTTGTAGCACATCACTGGTTGGCAAAAGTATCTTCCAATGAGCACTAACTAATTTAGGATCAACTTGACAAAGATCCTTCAAGTTGAAATGCAAACAAAAAAATGTAGTAATGTCAAAATATTTTAAGACCAATTACCCTAGATAATAATAACTTTCCACACGTAGCATTACCTATATGCAAAGAGACAACTTCCTTCTCTTTACAACTAGAATTTTGTAACAGTAAAAGCCCTTTATTAGCTAGGCCATACATAAAGAATATTTACAATAATGCTACAAAACCTGATACCTATAGAAATACATATTTGAAAGACTAAATGAGAAAACAACACTAGAAACCACACATTAACTGAAAATAAATCTCTAAAGACTAATCTGGATAGCAGAAGTTAGGAGATTACATGCTCCGATATGGAACCTTTTGGGTTGGAGAGAACCAAATGGAGACAATGCAGAAGAGAGGTAGAAAACCTACTAAAGAATAGGTTGAATGTTTGTTTATTGTTGATACTAATTCTAGGAACTGTACGAGCAACCAAGCGATTAACGAAGTACCTGGACAAGACATTATCTTCTATAAGCAGGCCCATTGATGCCACGACATCCATCACTTTCCTCAAAACCTTCATCGTACACAAATTTAATATATATTTTTGAGAATTCACATAATATTCAAAAGAATATGCAATTATGCACACCTCAAGTGTAGATCGCCACATATCCCTCGATATTAAGAAGGAAGTTTCATGCGCAAAAACTCAAAAAAAATTGTCAAAGAATTCTGTACGGTTCAATGTATTTGTGGATGTCATGGTGTATAGAGCGGCCCCTCTACATGTTGGCTCAGTTCTACCCCATGAGATGAACCTGACCATCTTGATTGGACCCCATTAAAAGAGGACCATTTGTTGCAATTGTCCATTTTCATTGGATGGCTAGGTTCGTCTTTTATGGGATGGCCTACTAAATAATGGTTTTCACTAGTTGAACAACCTAGGTTAACCCAATGAAGGCCCTGCTGTTATCATTGCTTGGTCAAACAAAAGAATGCGAGTTCTTTTGACATGCATCATGAAATATCTCAGAAGTAATGCAGTAAATGTTCATACACAAAAACAATGCAAAATAAAATGAAATCTGACCTAGAAAACAAACCCATTCATTCAACAGAATATGTAATAGCAGGGAGACAGTATCTTTGATGTAAGCTACGATATGTTTTTTTAATATAAAAAAGGTGTTGTTTTTGTCGATTCTAACATCAGATTCAAGTCTACACACCTTAAACACAAGTTCCAGTTTTGCTCCAGAAGCTTGAAGTTTTTTATCAGCCTAATCAGACTGATTTGACTAGCCAATGTTTGTAGTAGAATAGCATTCGGTTATTGAGGTCTCACTCACAGCTAGTTGTACAATAAGTTACCATCCAACCAATGCACAAATGTTAGTCTGGTTGAAAGTATGTGTGGACCACCTGATGAGTGGATTGGTCTTTGTGTGTGTGTGTGGGGGGGCAGACTGCTTGTGTTTGAGACCTATTATTTATCATCAATGCAATTATTCTTAGTTGCCCAAGGCATAGAGGGGAAGCAGTCTCTGATAATTTATATTTACATACACAAAATGTATGTTCCCTCCATACTCTTGAAAGCCTATTTGGATATGTCATCATGTTTCGTTAATCAGTTGCATTTCTGACATGACACAAATTCCCGCCCACGTCACATATTGGATATATAAATTCCAGTACTAAACTATATTGCCAACTAGACTTCTTCTTTGTCTGGAATCTGGAATCTGGATTGTCTTTGAAAACTGTTGTTTCCTATCATATGTAATTACCAAATGCTTAACTAAACAAACTTAGGGGCTGTTTGATTTTTAAATTCCCCGTGTAAATACACGAAATTACCAGATTATTACTTACTACACCTCTTTGGAAGTCGCCCGGAATTACGTTTCGAAAATTGGCCCATACAAAAGTTTTTATTACTGATTTAAATATGTGGGCCCCACCATGATATATATGAGTTATCCACACCATGGATACTTTTAAAAAATACATTTTAAGGCATGAACCCAAAAAATGAGGAAAATCAAAAGCTTAAGTGGACCACACCTTAGGAAATAAGGATCATTAAAACGTCAATGGTTGAAAGTTGTTTTCTCCCTAGGGCCCACAGTGATGTTTATTTGTCATCCAACCTGTTAATAAGGTCACACGGTCATGGATTAAGTGGAAAAAAAATATCAGTTTGATCCAAAACTTCCAGGGTCTTCAAGAAGCTTTCAATGGTAGGAGTTTAATTGCCATTGTTTCCAGCAGTGTGGTCCACTTGATCTTTGGATCTGCCTTTTTTTTTTGGCTCATGCCCTAAAATGAGTTGGCTAAAGGGATGGACAGTGTGGATAATACACAAACATCAAGGTGGGCCCCACAATTTAACTTTTTTTCTCCTCGAGTTTCGTGAGGAGTGCTATAAATAAGAGGTGGCGGTCAAATCGCCTTGGAAATTCAACCAGAAACACAGAGGTAAATAATTATTACCCATTTACCTGGAATTACCCTTGTAATTAGAAAACCAAAGAGGCCCTTAGTGAAATTCAAGACCAATGAATTATGACAAACAAACAAAATGACAAGTTATTAATCTGATGTTGATTATATGCATGCAATTAAAACAATTTATTTTCATGAAACATTAGGTGTTCTTTGCATCAAATTCATTAAACAACATTAACTACTACTTCGATAGCTTTTTTCTTAAACAGAGGAATACTCATATAAGGGAAATTAGTTTTCTTTTCGAGGTTTTCTCTCCAAACTAATACACTAGCAGAAGTAGGAAATCAGTCTAAGTATACAATATAATCCTGCATCCCTACATTCGCATTTTGAGGAAGGAGGGCGATTTTGGCATATTCCACAAAATGCAGATGGTGGGAGATGGTAAAGGCCCCCTTCCATGAAAGGTTTCCAGAAATAAGGAAAATATGATAAAGGAACATTAAGAACCCGTTCTCATTTTATGCCTTGGCCAGGTTCTCTTATACTCCTATTAATGTTTTCCACTTGCCAGACTAGCCCATAAGCCATAACTAGTAAAAATATAAATAGATTCACAAGAAAGAATGGTCCCTGACCTGCATGGCTTAAAGTCAAATATGTTGGGTAGGCCAACTTCTTTGGGAAATGCGACAACTATGGTAGTTGGGCCCACGACCCATCTGACAGTGCTTGACGCAAGCATCATAGCATTGGTAGCCTTCTCCTACATAAACAACAGAAATCCCAAATTAAAGGGTAAACAATCAATCCTCAGGCAGAGAGGAGGAGTTTTGGTGCAGAGAAGAAATTAAGTGTGTGTGTGTGTGTGTGTGTGTGTGTATATATATATATATATATATATATATATAGAGAGAGAGAGAGAGAGAGAGAGAGAGTTCCTGAATAATTCACGATTTTCTTGATACACATTATTTGTGAACAATGCGCAAATTGTTCACTAATTATTCGTTAGTCTTAAGAAACCCAAAAGAAAAATCTCTACTTCTAAAGTTCTCCTCAGAATTTTTTGAATCTAAACTTGTAGAAATGCAACGAAGTTGGTTACATGCATTTTCTATCTGAATCATACTAACAAATATTTCAGTGAGAGGAGGCTTGATAGCTGGAGACCCAATGTTCCGTTGATCCCTAGTCCATTAATCTTACTGCAAGAAGAGAAAATGGCTTGAGACATAATAAGTGGAAAAGAGGAGTGTGTGCAATCCAAATGGCTCCTTGGATCGAAAAAAAATAGTAGTTACAGTACATAGATTCCTTTCTTCCAGAGATTCATAGGAGGGCATATGGACCAGTAATCCAGGAGGGTCAGAAAGAGAACAAGTACTTTGTATGTCTGCATAAGAAAATCAAATAAACCTGGCACAAAATCTCACTGATGTACAGATAAAGAACAGATCTGCTTGGGGAAAACAATGAACATGAGCAATATTGTCCTTGCACATGAAAAGCAAAAAAGGAAGGATTGAAACATGTGGAGGAGTGGATATTATACACATTCAAATCGGTCACCACCTAATCAGTCATCACATGCTAAGTAGGTTTTGCAGGAAAATTTTGTAACACAAATATAAGCATATGAAATCAACAGATAGTACAAGGTCTACAACAGACCATATTTCAAAAGAAAATTATTCCAGAGCTAGATGTTTTGCTCAAGAAAATAGAGTTCAAACAATCAACTGCAAAGTTCAAAAATTAAGAAAATATGAAAGAAGCTAACTTTGAACTTACAGAGAAGTAACAATCAATTTTAGAGGCCCACTCAATAATTATGAAACTTGCCCTTTGGGAGATCAAATCCGTTGTCTTGCTCTCATTGCGAAAACATCTGGTGCACCTTTCCTCCTAAACTGACCATCTGGTAGAAAGATAAGAACATAATATAGAAAGACAAGTAATTAACTACAAATTTGCTTCTTTTTTAAAAATCTAATTTCTGAGAAGCCCTTGTGTTGACTATCCACTCTTATGTTAGCCTAAAAGGAACAAAAAGAAAACAAACAATATATCTACCTAGATCTCGAATCTCATAATGGTTTTCATAAACCCAAAACTTTCCTCGAGGCCTAAGCAATAATACAAAAATAACCTCCTCACACCACAAGTTCAGAAATTTGACATACCTATATGTGTAGATTTTACAAAAAATTGAAGAGATAAGATGCAATATCGAAAGGTATTAGACATGGACCACCCATTTCCATAGCAGCCCACCTCCTGTCTATACCTCACCTTTTATAATAGACATGGACCACCCCCATTTCCATCCATTGAATGAATACTTACAATCTAATCATAGTGACTTTTGGAAGTGATGGGCAATAAAAAAATAGGGCCATTATGTCCAATGATTAGAGCTTTTCTAGTAAGAAAATATGAATTAACCGTTTCCTATCAATTGATCAGATAGTGAATGCTTAGGATAATAAGACCCAAGTGACTTTTTGGGGGGGATGGGCCATCAAAGGTAGGTCTCACTTAATGGATACCTTAGATGTTCAGACCTAGTATGACAAATATAGACCTGTCTTCCATCTATTGACCGAAAATTAAGGATCATCAAATCAGAGTGATTTGTAAGAGGGTCATGTAATCACAGATGGACCCCACATGTAAACTGAATCAGACCCTTTCTAGAATAAAAATGGAATCAAAGGTGGCCCCTTGTGATTGACAATCTAGATTAACGATCAAACCCTTATCAGTATGATCAGTATAGATTATCCATTTTCATTGCAAGTGGTTTGTTGGTTATGATCATCTAAATAGGGTGACTTTTGAGAGGCATGCCCAATCTAAGGTGGGCCCTACATGATAGACTCAATTAATGATTGGACCTCCGATATAATCCATATGGATCACCAATGGATAAGTTCCCAAGTAACACCAATAGATAAGTTCCCAAAGCAACCAAACAGACCCTTAGGATTTGTTTGCATAAATAAATTATTATTTTTTTAAGGATTAGACTCCCCACTCGCCCTGATTGACACAACTGACTAAACTCCTCATCATTCTGCAGAAAAGAGCCCGAGTTGCTCCAATTCATCCAAATCCATGTCATTCTGCTGAAAAAAGCCCCGATTGCTCCACCTCACCAAAACACGTCATTTTTCAAAAAAGAGCCCCAAATATAAATGCCCATTTTCAACTCATTGAGTTTGACATTTAGATTCTGTCTACAAACAGATATTACAAAACCTTAATTTAGGCCCTTCTTCCAAATGCCTATGAAAGACAAATTCATTTCATCCTCCTACATTGCCAAATCTCGACATTGTTCCAATCAGGGGTTTTGGAATAAGAAAAGAGAGAAGAAAAGAGAAAGCAATGACAAATGGAATGGATTTTGGAATAAAAACAGGAATTTCGAGAGAAACTCACCCACGATAGGAGAGATATGCCTGAAATCCTTCAAAGATTCGGAGCTCACCCGCTGGCGAAAGAAGAAAATGAGAAACCACATAGAGGGAAAGGCAGAGGGCGTCGTTCGAAAAAGGGATTTGAAAGGCAGAGGGCGTTGTTCGGAAGAAGAAATCCCTCTTTGAAATGAGATGTTACTTACAAATTCAAAAATTGTGAGTTTTCCACAATTTAACACATCAACTACATTAATAGCCATACATTTAAAGGACCATTTATTGAATGATTAAAATATTTTTATATAGGAAAAATATAAATATTAACCATTAACAACTAGACCCATTATTTAGATGGTCTAAAAAACTATATATCATTTCCACTATTATTATAAATGAGTCACCACTATTTTACGTCAAACATGAAACTCACATAGTATATCTGTATAAATATAACGTCACTTGCTCTTTGGATCTGGTAGGGCTCAACGGGCCCCACCATGATGTATATGTTTTAATCCCCACTGTCCATCCATTTCTAAATATTATTTTAGGATTGATCCCAAAAATTGAGATCTATATAAATCTCAAGTGGACCACACCACGGGGAAAACAATACAATTGAATGTCCACCATTAAAAACGAGAGCTTTAGCTATGGATTACTGTATTTAGGCTACGGATTTTAGCCATCATAATTTCTGATGGCTAAAGACTGTAGCCCAAACAACTATATGTCCGTCGGCTCTGCTCAATTTTTTGGTAGTGACAAGACCGATGTTATCAGGGAGATTGGCCAAATGAATGTTGTTACTTTCGGACTATACCATTATGTATGAGCCGAAAAAAGCAGTAAAGGGGCAAGCAGTGGCAGATTTCCTAGAAGCACACCCCGTGACAGAGTGTGACACCATTAGTGATGATTTTCCCGATAAACAGGTTATGTTGGCTGAGTCACAAAGCCCATGGTAGATGTATTTTGACAACTCTTCTTGTAAGCGTTAGGGGCAGGGGCAGAGGTGATATTCATTACTCCTCAAGGTGACTTGTTACCTTATTCGTTTACATTGGGAACTGCATGTACAAACAATGAAGTCGAATATAAAGCTCTCATCATCGGAATGGAAATTGCTCAAGAAATGAAGATGAAAACACTACATATTTTTGGGGATTCTAAATTGATCATAAATCAGTTGACGACTGAATTTGAGATAAGAAAGCAAAAACTCTTGCCACACTGCCAAAAAGCACAACAGTTATTGGCGCTGTTTTGTCATGTCGAAATCAAGCATATACCAAGGTCTAAAAATGTAAAAGCAAATGCTTTGGCCAGCCTGGTAGTAGTTCTGTCCTACCCAAATCAAAGCCCTCTCCAGGTGACTATAGAAGAAAGAAGATTTTTACCATCTGTAGAGGTCATTGATGAAATTGTTGAGACACTTCCTATATCGTGTTTGGAGGTAACGACAGATGATGGCGTTAGCCTTTTATATATTACCTCAAATATGATGTCTTACCAGAAGATCCAGCACTGAGACAGCAGATCAAGAAAAGATCGAGTAGAATCATCAGATGTAGTGAAGTACTGTATAAAAAATCTTATAATAGAATACTGCTACGTTGCCTAGATGAACAAGAAGTAGGTCAGATGTTGCGTGAGGCACACTCTGAAGAATGTGGGGCACACTAAGCTGGCCGAAATTTATTTCATCGGATACATCGAATGGGGTATTATTGGCCTGCCATGTTCAAAGATGCTATAGATTATGCGAAGAAATGTCACGAATATTAGATTTACGAGGATGTTATACAAATTCCTCTAGAAGACCTGCATCAATCAGTCACCTCTTGACCTTTCTCTGCCTGGGGATTAGACGTTATTGGTCCTATAAATCTGCCTTCATCCAAAGAAAAATAATATATTTTGGTAGCGACAGATTACTTCTCCAAATGGACAGAAGTGATTGCAGTGCGCAATATCAAAGAGAAAGATGTGGTAAACTTCATTCGGCAAATAATAATATATCGCCATGGTATCCCAAAGAAAATTGTCATAGATAATGACACTCCTTTAAAAAACAGAGGCATGGAAAAGCTATGTTAAAATTTTAGCATTCATCATTCATTTTCAATAACTTACTATCCACCAACTAATGGATTAGTATAAGCATTTAATAAAATGATAGTCAATATACTGAAGAAAACAGTGACAGGAAACAAGCATAATTGGGATGAAAGATTGCAAGAAGCATTGTGGGCATACAGAACTACCTACCGGACAGTAGCAAAAGCAACACCATATTCACTGGTTTATAGTGTAGAAGTGGTAATCCCGATCGAAATACAAGTTGCGCCACTTAGAGTGGCAGTACATCAGTCAATTACAGATGATTAAAATGCAAAAATAAGGCTAAATAAACTGAATTTTCTTGATGAGAAATACTTAGCAGCTCAGTAACGGTTGCAATCGTATCAGACAAGGATATCGGCTACCATCGATAAAAGAGTCAAGTATCGATCTTTTAAAAAAGAGATATGGAACCGATGTTGAAAATATTGATAGTGGGCTGTACATAATAAAAGAAGTATACTCCAATGGAGCATACGGAGTTATAGATCAAGATGGACAAGGTATTATATTGGTCAATTCTCGCTTCATCAAAAGATATCATCCCTGAAGATACTACTAACTTTGATCCAGAATATTAAAAGAATAATGATTCTGGATCAAAAGGGGACAAGAATAGGCAAGGTCATGGTTATGTACTGTCAAGATGAATGAATAAAGAGGAAATTCATGAGCATATTAAGACTATGTGCCAACAAGTGTTGCAAAAGGAAAGTGACCATCGTTATCATCATCGAGCGAGCTCTTACAAAATTTTGTTGAAATTGATATCATTACCAAGATGATATATTATGAGCAACACATATGAATATTGTTGAAGATATTAGCAGAAGTGGTGATGTATCAATCTCAATCAGAGATGTCTATCATTCTCGCAACAACAATGGCCACCTACCATTATCTTTCAAGGTAGCCTAGCCAAGCCCTAAAAAATAGCCAGCTACACATAAGACGTATCATTTTCACCATTCGGGTAGCAATGAGAAACTAGTGGCCCTAAAAAGCCCGTGAAGGCCTTCATATGCATACCCATGCGGGCAGCTGACGGAGCCAGCGACTAAAAGAACTAAATGGATAAAATGTCCTCAACGGCCAGTCACGTGTGAGACCAATGCCATCTGTATAGCTTTCCGACAGTGTCACATGGAACTGATGAAAATGTCCTCCCGTGAATGGGTTCGACCTTGCAGGCGAAGAAAATGCAGGATACAGCGTGAGCTCTTTGGCCATGTCCCTAGATAGGCCAACTATGCATAAGACTCCCAAATCTTCGGCTTGATTTCAATATTAACTCATGAGGAAGGGCTTAAAATTAATCATTGATGAACTGTCGGCCCTAGATTTGGTACCCTAAAGGTCACCTTGTGAGCCTCGTGAACTCTAGAGAGTTACTACGGCCAACCCTGTGCATAAATTCAACTGAGTTCACAACCCCGGTAGCTTCACTGGGCCCCTCTGATGGATCACGATTTGTGAACTCACCATGTTGTAAGAAGTCCAGTGAACTCCTAAAGTTACAGAGACCATCACATGAGACCCGACTCCAGTACTGAAGAGTCTAAAAAACTACGTGGCTCCACTACTCAAGAGGGTAAACTGTGTGTGATTATCTAACTAAACTAAAACGTAGTACCGCCAATTAAGATAGCAATCATGTAGGAAATCCGTTACTAACAAGTTATAAAATGAATAAAAAAATAGAGAAGAAGCATAATACATCGATCAGAACATCGCATCAATAGAATAAGAGCACCATTATCAAGAATATCATGAAATGCTTATATAACTTGCAAATTCCAGGAGTACTTGTAGTGACAAAAGAGAAAATATCAAAGTTTTACATCTCATAGTTCTCCTGTTATGCCTACTGCTGCTACGTATTGTTGTAAATTTTCTTGAAGATTAACTTGAGCAGCTGTATGTTCCCGTCCGACATTTGAAATAATTCTGGTAGGTTCCGGAATACCGGCTAGCTTTTCTTCCAAGGAGGTAATGAACTCTTCATTTTCAGCGAATTCAGATCTTTCAGTGTCCACAAAATGAATGCTACCTTGTATCTTTTCCTGTACTGTCTCAATGTTCAGATCCTCCTCCAGACCTTGCCTCTCCAATTGAGTGATTTCCTGCTTTAAAAAAGTATTACAATTTTATATGTTTGTCTTGTTGTCAGTAAAAGTCTTTAATTGCTCTTGTAAAGATAGACAATGGGAGCAATCTATGAAACCTTTTATTTAGAATATGCAAGTTGTTTCTTGTACTGTAAGATTTTAGGTGGGACAATCACAGTTTCAGCTAATGAGAGAACAATTATTGAATTATGGAATCTTAAGAGAGCATCGCGTATGGTAGAAACATCAACTTTAGCCATCTGTGTTACACTATCCAAAACATCTAAAGCAATAGCCAGATCTGACCATTGATCCAGATGTTTAAACATCTCGACAATATCTAATATGGAATTCCTCATCAACGCCAATTTATATGCATAAATCTTCTCAAGGGATAACACATTTGATGAAGTTACAATAGAACTAGAACTTGCCGTACCACTTTGAGGTAAGTTCCCTATTAAGAAATAAAAAGTGTAAAGTTATAGTAAAATTGTGAGTGCAGGTAATATAGAAAGTGTGAATAAGGAAAAGGATATACCTTCTATTGGTACCAGAACGGTGAAAAGTTGCATCTCTTTAACAAGAGGGGGATTAGGTTCCACCATATCAGCAAAAGATGGAGCCCTAGCTTCAGTGCTTGAATCAATGGTGGTGGGTGTTGACAGATCAGTTGGTTCTACCAAAAAAGCATTTTTAATTGCCACTGCCCGTGGAGGCATCGAGAATCTCGGTGAAACCGATGGTACGACGGGAGGTAAATCTATGAGGGAAGTACTATCTACCTCCATATCAACAACATAATTGCCTAAAATAAAATACGTTAGACAGGAAAAGAGAGAAAAATAAAAGTAAAAAAAATAATATATCTATATATATATAAAGATTTTCTTACATGGTGAATAACCATATTCTCCGTAGTCTAGGGTTTCATCTTCTTCTTCCCCCGCAATGGGTGAAGTTTTTGTAGGAATAGCTTCGAAGGTTAGGATAATATGTCCCTCATTGGTGGGAACATCTTTTGCAGTGACATCCTCCTCGCTGCTAATATCAAATTCCCCTTCCTCATAGTCATTGTCTTAATTCTCTCCTTCTGCCTCATATTCATCAAAAATAGTATTTTTAGACGAAGAAGTTGAACTTTCACCATCCGAATCTTCTTTGCTAGATTCTTCAATAATAACTTGTTTCCCTTTAAAAAGAAGAGATTCATTTTTTTTCGATTGAGGATTTGCATTGGCTAATACCGGAGAAGCAGAGGTAATGACCACTTCTTCAGGAGAAGATTCGGCACGCGTTCAAGATTGTGTCACTGGCGAAGAAGGACTTGGATGGACAGTTCTGGGGGTAGACGAAGAGGTTGACTGATGTTAAAGATGAGTAGAAGAGGTGGGTTGGTCTTTAAGAGTGGAAATGTTCTCAGGCAAGGGGAAAGCAGCTTCTGTGACTTCTTCTCTTCTTGAACGGTGGTGAAGAACTTTTTCAAATTCATGAATAACACCGTAAGCTATCTACCCTTCAAGGGTATTTTCAGGCTTCTTCTTACAGATAGGTTCATCTATAGATATTTTGAGGCAATGACGACCAACAAAAGGAGCATGACTGGTCTCCGCTATGAAGCATACTCCCTCTTCAATTGTGCGACCCCTAAGTCTTGGTGGTGGAAGCCAGATGGGCTTAGTTACTGGAAGACTTTTCCTTACTAGATATGACTGGTGAACCCACCATCTCATGTGGTTATATGAAGCCTAAGGAATACAGTCACAGCCTAGAATGATAAAAGAAGAATTAGTTCTGCCTAACAATTGCTTCTAGACCATCGCCCAATTAAATGGGCCAGTGTCATAACTCCGCATTCATCGAGTTACAAGTCCACAGTCTTCAAGAACTACTTGATCGAAGCTGCATTGACAAGAAAAATGGCTAGGATAGTACGGTTCTCTCCAGAACTCTATTCCCTCCCTCAATAGAAGACCGCTGGATCTAATCGACAGAAAGAATGCCCTTTTTCCTATCGTGAGTGATTCTGTGTCCACCTTCTCTATGTCCATTGTGTAGTGTGGTAGATAGAAATGAAAGTAATTAATCTTGATGTCAGAGGAGATATCATCTTTCATCCAGTCATAGGATCTCTTCGCCATGGCTCTCCTCTGAAAGAACAAGAGAAGAATCTGAGAAGGATGCACGTAAGCTTTTTCTGGCACTTCGAAAGTCCAAGGGAAATAGACGCCGAGCTAGCCGAGGAAGTAATGCCATGGCATATAAGTAGAAGCAGAGCTGATGGAGGGACTTTTTATATGGGAAGTGATCTCTCTGAAACCTCTATAGATTGAGCATAGAGTAGTAGGAGCAAGGGAGTATTTGATTCCTTCAGCCATAGCGCCGGCTACTACAAACAGTGAAGGGCGAATGACATCTGCTGACTTAGAATTGGGAAAGACCACTATGCTCAGCCAGTAAGCAATAAATGTTACAAGCTCCCCATAAATAGAGTATTCATCATGATCTTTTATGCTCCCACGAAGATGTTCCAGCTCTCGCTAGTGGTTACCATTAAACCTACAAGAAAAAGGAGAAGTGAATGAAATCAAGATTATGTACCAAGACGCAATAAAAATGTTAATTTGAAAAGAAATGAAGATTACCGGAGAGCTCTGCTAAAATGAGCCAGCCACTGCATAGGGTGAATCTTTTGTATATTCAGAAACTTGGACATCTCCTTAAAGAGTTCCATGGTTGTTTTTGAGAAGGAGGCGATATGATCTGGTGAAGAGACAAAGGCTAGTTCATCGTTGGTAGGGACAAATTCATCAAAGAATTTTTCGGTTATATGTAGATTGGTGATCTTATGAATATCCCAGAGAGTAATGCTTATTTCGCCTTCGGAGAGGTGGAAAGAATTGGCGGAAGGACACTAATAGTTCAGAAAAGCCTTCAGAATGGAGGACTCCTTATAAAAAGGATGTGATGTTGCTTCGATCACAGTATAGATGTCGATCTTGGACAAGCTATCCACATGCTTTGCAAGAATTGTTGTGGCCCATTCAGAGTAGTAATTGCGGGGAGTCAAAAGACCCCTTGTTCTGAACTCTTTAGGACTCCAAGTAAGGCAGCGGTCACTGAAACGCTGCTGGAGCGTCTCGTAAAAGCAGGTCGGATATAGGCTGTGAGGATTATAGGATGGGGTGAGAAAGATCATAGAGTGAACGTCACCAATTTGCTGTCACGGCTTCGTTGGTTGTAGAATACCTTCCACTAACCTCGATTCTCTGAATGACTAAGACTCTGAATATGCCAGCCTATCTCCATCCAAGTGATCCCTAGGCTCGCAATTCAACATAAAATGGTGATGATGAATGCTGACTGGAATCACCATGATACCTTGCTTATAGGGGTTGTCAAATTTTTCGACACCCTCAATTGTGCGGACTGATTCCCAAGAATTGTGTAGTTTCTTCTGGTTGTGCTCCTTGATTTCTTCTTGAAATTCTTGAGCCTTGTTACGATGATTCTACTTCGGTCGAGAAGGAGGTGGAGTGTCTTCCTAGGCAGGAGGCTTTTGGCTGATGGTTTGATGATGTGTTGTTGACTTAGTCATTACTCCCAATCGTATTCAAGACCATGTTTGGGAGGTCTTTCAAGATCGCTCATGGTAATAGCTCTGTGGATAGGAGATGATAACATATAGATGTTTTATTTAAACCAACCTGATTTAAGTTGATTTTAAACTCATAAGTATACGAATCAGGTGTAGACAATATACATATTATGAGATCGTTCCCACGAGGATTGGTTGTCACAATTTGAGTTTTATTATTCTTCTTAATTAATCCAACAAATAGTTTAGCCAGTTATTAAGTAAAATAACAAAAATCAATGAAAAATAACTGAGAACAAGAAGAAAAATTCACTCAAGGAGAACATTAGGACTTTTGAATCCACCCCTAATTGTCATAACCCTTGTTTTACCTGTTGATTCACCCAAATTTAGATTGATATAAATGTAATAAATAAAGCACAATCTGTCCTTGTTCAGGCATACAGGATGTATAATTCCCTTGAAGTACAAGTGATTTTTCCCTTAACATCAATTGTCCCTAATGTATGCACATCAATTGTCATGTATATACAGACATTAAGAATCAACCAAACCACTTAAATCTGCATCCACCATCTAATATCTTGATTATGAATCACAAAAGATGAAATTGGAAAAACATATCAAGGATCACATCTTTCTATGCATGTTTAGGCATGAATAGATGTAAATTCCTATTTCTTTCTTTGTAGGAAAACATGTTCATGGTCAGACACAAGCACACTTAGAATAAGATTCCAAACAACATCCACTTCTAGACTTTGGGTAAGCTCATAGATTGGAGAGGTATGAAATTTTCATTTAATCATAATAGAGAAAGAAATAAATCAATTAATTCCGGATGAAATCAACAATCAACAAGAATCATTCAAATTAGGGGCTTCATCTCATCCTTAGCTAAGAAATTAAAAATTCATGAGATGTAATAGAGATTCAATTGGAAAGAAGAAAAACATAATTGATAAGAAACACATCCCTTATATAAACCTCTGATTTCTTTCAATCTATGATACATCTATCAACCCCAACACCGTCAAAAGAAATCCCTTTTGGAGCAATCCCTTCTCAAGCAATCTCCTCCCTAAAGGAGATGATTTCACACGGCTTTATAGCTCTTTCAGCTGTCCAAAACTCTCAACTGCGGCTTCCTCTTTCATCCATCTGCAACAACAATGGAAACTCATTTCTATTTCTTCTCTGGTTGAAAACCCAAAAATAGTAACTCCTCTCTCCTATTTCTTTTTTCTTTTTTATTTTCTTTTACATGCGATCGAATAGAGACAGTAGCCTCTTTCTTTCTTTATTTTTTCTTTCCAGTGGCCAACACGTGTGACGTGCTCTCTTCTTTTCTTATATATATATATATATATATATATATATATATATATATATATATATATATATATATATATATATATATATATATATATATATATATATATTTCTTTTCTTTTAAAATATATAATAGTGATTCACAATCTGAACCTTCTGCCGTATTCCAAGCATATTATTTGCCTAAATGGACCGTTGGCATGAGCAATGGATGACCATAATTCTAAAAAAATCACTCAAATGTGCGTCGATTAGATCCTAATCATCTGACATATTGGCATCTCGTATTCCAACCAAAATTGGACCTAAGCCCTAATTTCATGTGCTCTTTAAGGTGAATGGATCAAATGGCCCAAATTGGATCCCTAATTTTAATCTAAAATTTCAAGGAATCAAGATACGTGAGGAGCTCATCAGTTTGTTATTCTTTTTTTTTACAAAAATTGCTACTTTTCATTTTTCTCTTGTAACTTCCTTCACGGTCATCAGATAGAAGTGAAACTTGACACCTTGGCATTTTTTTATGCACTCTTCACACTGGTAAAAAAATTAGCTCAAGATTTCGCTCCAGGAAAAAGTCGATATTTTATCGTTGGGGTACGTAGCATTTATGCTCTCTAATTGTACTTTGGCCCACACACATTGTTGTCATTCAATCTGAACCATCTAGCATACTCGTGATACTATTTTAACTGTACAGTCATAGTATCATCCCAAGATTTCATGTTCAACATACATGTGGCCCCCTGAATTTCCAAATAAATGCAATCTGATATCTCCATTCATTTTCTTCACCCAATAACCTGCCTTGCATGATTTCCTGAGGGTTGGACAATTTCATGGCTCATTTGGGCCATGAATTTAGGAGATGTACATTCATCCGTATCTGTTCCGTTTTTCACATCATCTTCCATTATCTGTAAGTATCATCACAATCACAAAATCAAATGGAATTAGCCTAAAATAAGATACTGAAAGGCATAATTTAAAGAGTATAATTGTCAATATTCCTTACATATCAAATACCCCAAAACTTACATTTTTCTAGTCCTCAAGCAAAACTGAAATAATAAAAACAAAATCCTACCTATACCACTTTCGCAAGTACTCTCGATTGCATTTAGCGTATGCAACAAGCCTTTAAACCCCTAGGTTGCCCCTAGTGGACAAGTTGTAATCTCGTGGCAGTTTGTAGCAATGTTACCCACAAACATTGAACCAAAAAATGAAAATGAGAATTGAATCATAACTTCCTATCTTTCAACGCCATACGACTTCATTACCAATAATGTGCATAGTGTTATGGAAATTACATTCAACTACTCTTTTCTTTTTCAACTATCTCAAAAAAATAGTCAAAAAAAAATCTTATACATTATCCATTTGGTAGAAACATCCTACTCATGTTCATGATCAGAGTGTTTTGTGTGTGTAGCCAATATTAACATAATTTACGATGTTTGAAATATGCATAACTCAATTACCCATTCAAAAATGCGCTTTGACTTCAAATCTCACCAAGTATATTCACTCACAATAAAGTCACTCAGATGTTGGCTAAATTGTCTCTCATTTATATGTGAGTGGAATAAACGAAGCAAATATCTCACATACGACATTCAAAAGATGATAGTATAAAACAAATTAAAATTCGGATCTCATGAAAGGAATATCAAATACTTAAGAATGGTGAATCATACACCATAGTCTCTTCTTCACTATTCTCCACATTATAACCACACTACATCTTAAGATCAAGCAGGACTTCTATATAGGTTGTAACGAGGTTTAGGAAAGGATTTTCAAAGAAAGGTAAGTTAAGAATCAAAATATTTATAAACCCATGCTTTGATACAGAAATTGATATGATTATTCCCGACTACCAATATTCTTTTCTTTTTGTTGTTATTTTTTAAAACTCTTTTCTTGACAAAACTCAGTAATATTTTTTTTTTTACTTTTCACCCTCTCTTCACTTTGAAGACCATTTTTTTCTTCACTTTGGAGCTCCTCCTTCACTTTGAAGACAAATTTTTTTTTTCAATATCGTTGTCTCCTGTCTCTCTCTCTCTCTCTCTCTCTCTCTCTCTCTCTTTTCTTTCTTCAATTCACCTTTTCAACATATTTTCTTTGCCACTCAACATAATCATTCTTGGCATTTCACTATGAAAAGCATGGTAAATTTCATCATAGAAGGTTATAGTTAATGTGTTTAACAAAGAAAGGCAATAATGGCTCGAAAAGGTTGCTATAGAGACATCATTTAGTAAAAGGACATTGTTAAAAGGCTCAAACTTTCTAAAAATGGTCTCTCTCATTTCTTAGATTTCACATGGTTTATCTCATGTCTCAAATAGATCTAGAAAAAATTTAGGTGTAATAATCCAATTTTGAAATGTCATTCTTAGAATTTTGACCAAAACAAAGAATAATGAGATCACAACGAAATTAATTTTGGATTCAAGAAAATATAGAATGGTTCAATGCTCACTAAGGTTATTAGTCTCCACTAGTATTCTTCCGGTTCATTGATTTAAGTATTTTCATCCATTCTAAATCACATTCATATGGTTATGTGAAATTTTTTTGTCAAGCATAAAAATTCTTAAGATCAATCTAGAAAAATGATAGTATATACCATTTAAGTTGATCTTTTCAATAGATAAGCTAAAAGTCCAAAATTTCATCTCATGCATTTCCTTCACACCATACATTGAAGATTAGCTTATTTGCACATCATACATCATTCTAGTAAATTTCATCTCATCATTGTATTGGGAAGTTTACTACTCAATCATCAAAACGATTTTTATTTTTTTTCGAAGATTTATTTAAAAGTCACCAAAATTTTGAAAACCTTACCCCTAAACTTAAAACAAACATTGTCCTTAATGTTTCAAGTGAAAAATCAATAGGCACAAGAAATGATTATAAAAAGAAAGGATGATAGGCAAAAGATTGGAAAATTTATTACCTCGGTGAACTGCTCCTATAAGGATACTCCCAAAAGAAAAGGAAGCAGTAAAGTATTATACTAGCATGCAATAATCAAGTAAAAGGATAAAAGATAGGATATGCAAAGCACCCCCAAACTTGAATTATTATACAATCTAAACAAAATGATTGAACTAACTAACTAGGAAAAAGAAATGAAATGAAAGGTTGGGTTGCCTCCATGGAGCGCTAAGTTTAACGTCTTTAGCCAGCCAAGCAATGCAAGCAACCATGGACCATGAGTTAATCAATCTTGATAACCTGGGTCCTCTAAATAAATTTCCTCAACATCTTTACTAACCAAATCCGCTAAATATGCTTTCAGCCGTTGACCATTTACATTGAAAATATTCCCGTCCGTTAGATTTTGAATCTCAACTGCTCCATGAGGAAATACTTTTACTACTCGATAAGGACCATACCATCGCAAGCGTAGTTTTCCAGGAAAGAGGCGTAATTTGGAATTATACAATAATAATTTCTGGTCTAGTTCAAATGGCATGCAAAGAATTGATTTGTCATGAAAAAATTTTGTCCGTTGTTTATAAATTTTTGCATTCTCACATGCCTCATTTTGAATTTCTTTTAACTCATTGAGTTGAAGTTTATGGTACGATCCAGCCTTATTTAAATCAAAATTAAAGGTTTTGATGGCCTAATAAGCACGATGTTCTAATTCCACAGGCAAGTGACGGGCTTTCGCAAAGACAAGCCTATAGGGAGACATTCCAATCGAGGTTTTGAAAGCCGTATGATATGCCTAAAGAGCATCATTCAAATGTTGCGACCAATCCTTATGATCAAAGCGAACTGTTTTTTCTAAAATTTATTTAATCTCCTGATTCAAAACCTCTACTTGACCACTTGTTTGTGAATGGTATGGCGTTGCAACTTAATGGGTGATGGAATATTTCTTCATTAAAGATTCAAATGGTTTATTACAAAAATGAGTACCCCCACCACTTATAATTGCTCGAGGAGTACCAAGATGGGAAAAGATGTTTTCTTTCAAGAAACGAATCACAACTTTGTGATCATTCGTTTTACATGGCATTACTTCAATCCACTTAGAGATAGAGATATAGTTGACGGCCACAAGGATATACTTATAACCGAATGACGAGGAAAATGGACCCATGAAGTCAATACCCCAAACATCAAATATCTCAACATTGAGAATATTGTTAAGTGGCATCATGTTCTTGCGAGATATATTGCCCGTACGTTGGCATATATCACATGTAGAAAAAAAGGCATGGGTGTCTCGAAAAAGTGTAGGCCAATAAAATCCACTTTTTAAAAACTTTTGCATCTGTTTTCTTTGAACTAAAATGACCACCACATGCATGGTCATGACAAAAGGAGATTATACTATGAAACTTACTCTCAGGCACACATCTCCTAATAACCTGGTCAGGACAAAGTTTGAATAAGTATGGGTCATATCAAAAGAAATGTTTAACCTTATCAAGAAATTTGGATTTATCCTATTTAGTCCAATGAGAAGGAAATTGACTTGTAACAAGATAATTTATAACATTCGCATACTAAGGAAATTGAGAAAAAACTAAAAGTTATTCATCAGGGAAAGACTCATTCATTGGTAAAGGATCCACTGTGGACTCTAAGACAAGTGTAGACAAGTGGTCGGCTACCACATTTTTGTAACCCTTTTTATCCCGAATTTCAATGTCGAATTCTTGTAGCAAGAGAATCCAACCAATTAATCAAGGTTTAACATCTTTTTTAGAAAGAAGATATTTTAATGCTGCATGATCTGAGAACACCATAACCTTTAATACTATGAGATATGACCTGAATTTGTCTAGAGAAAATACCACTGCCAACAATTCTTTTTTAGTGGTAAAGTAGTTAAGTTGAGCATCATTTAGGGTCCTACTAGCATAATAAATGACATGAGGTATTTTGTTCAATCTTTATCCTAAGACGGATCCAACAGCATAATCAGAAGTATCACACATAAGCTCAAAAGGTAAACTCCAATTAGGTGGTTGGATGATTGGATCGGAAGTTAATAAATGCTTTAACTTATCACAAGCTTTCTAACAATCATCATTAAGGACAAATGTAAGATCTTTAGCTAATAAATTGCATAAGGGTCGAGAATTTTTTCTAAAATCCTTAATGAATCTCCGGTAGAATTCCGAACGCCCTAAGAATGATCTAATCTCCTTCACTGTTCTGGGTGGAGGAAGACTATAAATTAAATCAATCTTGACTTTATCAACTTCAATGCCTTTACTTGAAATAACATGCCCGAGTACAATCCCTTTTTAAACCATAAAATGGCACTTTTCGTAATTCAATACTAGGTTCATTTTTTTACACTTTCCAAGACAAGAGATAGATGGTATAAACATTCATCAAATGAAGAGCCCAAAATTGAAAAATTATCCAAGAAAACTTTAAGGAAACACTCAACCATGTTTGAAAAAATACTCATCATCCATCGTTGAAAAGTAGCAGGTGCATTACACAACTCAAATGGCATACACCGATAGGCATATGTACCAAAAGGACATATAAATGTGGTTTTGTCTTGATCCTCGGGAGCAATGGGAATCTGATTATATCCAGAATAACCATCCAAGAAATAATAATAGCTATGCCCTGCCAATCTCTCAAGCATCTGATCTATGAAAGGAATAGGAAAGTGATCCTTCCTTGTGACCACATTCAGTTTACGGTAATTAATACAAACTCGCCAACCTGTAATTATGCGGGTTAGCAGTAACTCATTATCATCATTTTTTTTCACCGTAATCCCAAACTTTTTGGGAACAACTTGAATTGGGTTGACCCATGTGCTATCTGAAATGGGGTAAATGATACCAGCATCTAACAATTTAAGCACCTCACCAGAACGACTTCTTTCACATTAGGGTTAAGCCTCCTTTGCATTTCACGCGACATTTTTGCATTTTCTTCAAGAAAAATATGATGCATACACACAGCGGGACTTATTCCTTTTATGTCCGCTATTATTAACCCAATAGCTGCCTTATATTCTCTAAGAACATTAAGCAACTTACCCTCTTGTTCCTTATCAAGGTTAGAAGCTATTATAATAGGAAAGGTCTCAAAAGGACCTAAAAATGCATACTCGAGAGTTTCTGGTAATTTTTTAAGATCAAGTTTGGGTGGTTTCTCAATAGATGGGACCAGTTTAGACTCAGATGGTGGAAGAAGTTCAACTTTAACTTTCCATTTTGTACTATCTATTACAGGATTAGAGTCAACCAATGCATTGAATTTTTATATGAAATTTTCTATTTCAAAATCTTTACTAAAATGTGTTAAATAAGTCTCAAGAGCGTCTTCAGAAGATTTAAGGAAAGAGTCGTGCACTAGACTCTCAATTATGTTCACTTCGAATATATCATTCAAGTCTGACGGTTGTTGTTTAACATTGAAAATATTGAGTTTAATCTTCATGTTACCAAAAGACAACTTCATAACATAGTTTCTGTAATTTGTGATGCATTGGATGTGGCCAAGAATGGACGTCCCAGGATAACCGGGATTTGACTAGTAGGATTCTAGATAGGCTGAGTATCTAGAACGATGAAATCCACTGAAAAATAAAACTTATCAACCTGGATTAGCATATCCTTAATAACACCACGGGGCACCTTGACAGATCTATCAGCTGGTTGTAGTGTTATTTTAGTTGATTTCAGCTCATCAAGTCTTATTTGCTCGTATACAGAATATGCCAACAAATTAACGCTCACCCCTAAATCAAGCAATGCCTTCTCAATCCTATGATCTCCTATGACGCAAGAAATGGTAAGAGCTCCTGGATCCCTAAATTTAGGAGGGGTGTTGTATTGAATCATAGAGTTGAGTTGCTCCGCAAGGAAGACCTTCTTGTAGACATCCAGCATAGGCTTCTGAGTGCATAAATCTTTAAGAAACTTAGCATAAGCAAGGACTTGCTTGATAGCATCAAGCAACAGAATGTTAATTTACACCTGCTTAAACATGTTTAATATGTCATTAAAGTTGTTTCCTTTCTTAACTGGTGCCAGACATTGAGGAAAAGGTGCTTTAGGCACATAGGATGACACATGAGTGGTTCCTAGAGAGTCAGAGTGCTTTTGGACTTTGGATGCACTAGTATGTCTCTTCGCTTCATTTTGGTCTTTCGATTTAGAATTTGATTCCTCCCTAGGCATCTCTACTTTATTCTCGATCTGTTTTCCGGACCTAAGAGTAATGATTGATTTGGCTTGCTCATGATATTATTCTTGTTTTGAATTAGAGCCAATCTCATACTGTCCTTTTGGATTTACCACAGGTTGGCTAGGGAACTTTCCCTTCTCTCTCTCACTCAATGTGGTATCAAGTTGACCCAACTATACTTCTAGCTTGGCAATGAATTGCGCATTTGCATGTAAGCTTTGCTGGTTAGCTTGTAAAGTTTGTTGGGTGTCTTTTTAAAATTGAAGAGAACTATGCATAAAAAGATTTAGTGTATCTTCAAGAGATGGTTTCCTTGATTGTGAAGGACGTTGTTGATATTGCAGAAACTGTTGAAGTTGTTGACTACCAACTTGGGGGTAAGGTTGCATAGTAGGATTTCCAGATGGTCCTCCTTTTTGTGGTCCTTTTGCCCAAGAAATATTTGGATGTTTAGCCCACTCTGGGTTGTAGCTGTCTGAGTAAGGATCACTCCTAGTTCTTTGAAAAGTGTTCATAGCATGCACTTGTTTAGAGAGAACTTTCGAAAATGCTGCACCAGATGGACAAGACTGCGTAGGATGGGCGGGACTGAAACAAATGGCACATGACTCAATTTGAGTTGTTTTTATAGGTCCATTATTTAACATCAAAGCATCAACTTTCTTTATCAGGCTATCAATCTTGGAATAAAAGATCTGGCGTGACTCCTATCTCATATATACCACCTTTCTTTTGTGGTTGGGGACTTCTTTCACCTCTATTTAAATAGTCCCATTACTGGGAGTTTTCACACAAGGTTTCAAAGAAACTCTAAGCTTTGACATCACTTTTGGTCATGAATGACCCTCCACTGGTGGCATTCATGAAAGTATTGAACTTGTTGCTACTTTTCAAAACCATGGTGTGGACATTTAAGAAGTAAGTCCTTCCATCTTTCCCAACATTCATGAAAGTGCCCACCCTCTTTTTGTATGAAATTAATAATTTCTTTGCGGAGAAATTTAGTTTTGTGAACGGGGAAGAACTTGTTTAATAACTTCTTAGACAGTTGGTCCCATGTAGCAATAGACCCAACTTCTAGAGAATTCAACCATGCTTTCGCCTTATCCTTCAAAGAAAAAGGAAAAAGGTGCAAACGGATCGAATCATCTAAAAGGTTTTGGAACCTAAAGGTAGAGCAAATGTCTAGGAATTCAATCACATGATGATATGGATCCTCCTTATCTAAACCATAGAAGGAGAGCAACAATTGTATGACTCCAGGTTTAAGTTCAAAGTGTGTTGCCGTGGTGGCTGGCAACACTATGCATGAAGGTGCATTAAATTGGACAAGAGCTGAATAATCCCTAAGAGCTTCAACTCCATTCTCGTCCGCCATTTCAAATAGAATGTTTCTCAATCTTCTACGAAATGTTCCTTCTATTTCAGGATCAATAGGTGCTAGTTCTATGTTCAGAGATCTACGTCCTAGCATAAATTGAGTTATTGCAATGTAGGAAAGAAAGCTAAACTAAGATGCAACCTAAGAGAAATAAAACTAGAGCTAAAAATCATGAATTCTTAAAAATAAGATGAAACTATGTAAACAAGAATTGGAAGCAAGAACTCGAAAAGGGAGATGATTGATTTTTGAAGAATTGGGAGCTCCTCCTTCACTTTGAAGATAACTTTTTTTAGCTTCCTTCCTCAATTCCTGTAGAAAATAAAGATAAAAATAAATTAAGTTTCCTAAAATTTGTGAAATGATGCGAGAAAAATCCTAGGGTTATGAATTATGATAAGTGAGAATTCTAAATCCAATTGACCGAAACAGTCCCTGACAACGGCGTCAAAAACTTAATGTTTTATTTAAACCAACCTGATTTAAATTGATTTTAAACTCGCAAGTATACGAATTAGGTGTACACATGGTACATATTATGAGATCGTTCCCACAAGGACTGATTGTCACAATTTGAATTTTATGATTCTTCTTAATTAATCCAACAAATAGTTTAGCTAGTTATTAAGTAAAATAACAAAAATCAATGAAAAATAACTAAGAACAAGAAGAAAAATTCACTCAAGGAGAACACTAGGAGTTTTGAATCCACCCCTAATTATTTTAACCCTTATTTTACCTGTTGATTCACCCTAATTCAGATTGATATAAATTTAATAAATAAAACACAATTTGTGTCCTTGTTCAGGCACACAGGATGTATAATTCCCTTGAAGCACAAGTGATTTTTCCCTTAACATCAATTGTCCCTAATGCATCCACATCAATTGTCACATATATACAAATATTGAGAATCAACCAAACCACTTAAATCCACATCCACCATCTAATATCTTGATTATGAATCATAGAAGATGAAATTGGGAAAAAATCTCAAGGATCACATCTTTCCATCCATGTTTAGGTATGAATAGATGTAAATTCCTATTTCTTTCTCTGTAGAAAAACTTGTTCATGGTCAGGCACAAGTACACCTAGAATAAGATTCCAAACAACATCTACTTTTAGACTTTGGGTAAGTTCATAGATTGGAGAGGTATGGAGTTTTCATTTAATCATAATAGAGAAAGAAATAAATCAATCAATTCCGGATGAAATCAACAATCAACAAGAATCATTCAAATTAGGGGCTTTATCTCAATCCTAACTAAGAAATTAAAAATTCATGGGATGTAACAAAGATTCAATTGGAAAGAAGAAAAATATAATTGATAAGAAGCACATCCCTTAAACAACCCTCTAATTTCTTTCAATCTGTGATGAATCTGTCAACCCCAACACCGTCAAAAGAAATCTCTTTTGGAGCAATCCCTTCTCAAGCAATCTCCTCCCTAGAAGAGATGATTTCACACGGCTTTATAACTATTTCAGCCGTCCAAAACTCTTAATGACAACTTCCTCTTTCATCCATCCGTAGCAATAATGGAAAGTCGTTTCTATTTCTTCTCCGGTTAAAAACCCAAAAACAACAACTCCTCTCTCTTGTTTCCTTTTTTTTTTTTTATTTTCTTTTACATGTGACTGAATAGAGGCAGTAGCCTCTTTCTTTCTTTATTTTTTCTTTCCAGCGGCCAACGCACGTGATGTGCTCTCTTCTTTTCTTTTATATATATATATTTTTTTCTTTTCTTTTAAAATATATTATAGTGATTCACAATCTGAATGGTCTACCATATTTCAGGCATATTATTTGCCTAAATGGACCGTTGGCATGAGCAATGAATGGCCATAACTCTAAAAAAATCACTCAAATGTGCGTTGATTAGATCCTAATCATCTGGCGAATTGACATCTCTTATTCCAACCAAATTTGGACCCGAGCCCTAATTTCATGTGCTCTTTAAGGTGAACGGATTAGATGGCCCAAATTGGATCCCTAATTTCAATCCAAAATTTCAAGGAATCAGGATACGTGAGGAGCTCATCAGTTTGTTATTCTTTTTTTTTTTTCAAAAATTGCTAGTTTTCATTTTTCTCTTGTAACTTCCTTCACGATCATTAGATAGAAGTGAAACTTGATACCTTGGCATTTTTTTAACGCACTCTTCACACTGGTAAAAAAATCAGCTCAAGATTTCGCTCCAGAAAAAAGTCAATTTTTTAACGTTGGTGTACATAGCATTTATGCTCTCTCACTATACTCTGGCCCACACACATTATTGTCATTCAATCTAGACCATTTGGCATACTCGTGATACTATTTTAACTGTACAGTCATAATATCATCCCAGGATTTCATGTTCAACATACATGTGGCCCCCTGAATTTTCAAATAATTGTAATCTAATATCTCTAATTATTTTCTTCACCCAATAAAAATCCATGACCTGCCTTGGATGATTTCCTGAGGGTTGGATGTAAGCCCCATATCTTAGACCGTACTATTCCGTAGACTTCCGCGGTCTTACTGGTTAAATTCCGGCAACCTTCGACCCTTAACCAATATTTGCACGTGACCTTGAGTCACACGTCGTTAACCTGAGTCGACTCAACCCAAGACCTTTACTATAGCGACCGGGTCGTCGCCGCGGTTCCGATGCCGCGACTCGCGCGTCGAGGCGATACCCTGGTCAGGAGATGTGGGCCAGCGTTCGGTGAGAGGAAAGACGCCGCGCGTTGCAAATCCCAAAGAAAAGAATCTCTACCCAACATCACATCAATCACACTAATCAAATCACTCACCCATACCTCTTCCACCAACTAATTAAAGTAACCCATGCTTAGCCTATTCCCCTTATCCTAAAAGTCAAAGAGACCCATACTTCCCATGCCTTATCTCTTACACACCACTCCTCCCTCTCTCCTATCACTCCTCTCCCATCATCTCTCTTATTCTCTCTCTCATTCTCCCAAGCAACCCCAAGAGATGAATCATCCATGGCTTCTATGGAGAAAACCATGTGTGGCCCAACGTCCTATCACCCAATCCTAACCTCTAAAGTCGATCTCAACCGTCGAATCTTGTTCCCTTGAAGCTCTACAACATGTTGGTGGAAGAATGAATAGAAGATCAAAGGTGGGTGCTTCTCTTTCTCTCTTTCTCTTCCTCTCTTTCATTTTTCCTGGTGATGATGAGTGGCCCACCTATAACATATGTATTACATCCATGCCGTTCACCTAGCAGTCTGTTTAGGTGGGCCTAATTGAAAGAAATACTCAAATATCCATTTTTTAACTAAGGCTGGTGGGTCCCATACGTGTGGATCCACCCCAATGTGAAGTAAACAGTGCCAATGTGGGACCTACCTTAATGGAACACGACTCACACCGTCCGTCCAGCGTCCCTGGACGCTGGATGGAATTTTGTGAAGCGTGAACTGGCCGTGGGATGCACTGCAGCGTCTGCCAAACAAAGAAATCAGCTTGATTCCAAACTTTTGAGTGAGACATTTATATAGGCTCCACCTTAATGTATCGATTAAATCCAAGCCGTCCGTCCTCTTACCCATATCATTTTAGGCGTTGAGCTAAAATGTGAAGCTGATCCGAATTTCAGGCGGGCCATACCTTAGAAAACAGTGATCTCCACCATTTAAAGTCCCATAGATTTCTTCTATGCGCCGAAACTGGCCCAAGTTTGGACTCTGTTTGTTGGTACCGAGCCGGTGAATATAATGGACGAGGTAGATTTCCTTGATGCCGGCCCCACATAGGAAAATCCTTGAAGATTCGTGATTTAAAAAAAAAAAAAAAAAACTAACACAGCAGCCAACGCTGCTGTGTCAGCGGTGCCGGCAGCGCCTGCTGCACTACGGCGGGCGGGCGGTCGAGCACATCCCACGGCAGCAGCCGTGGGCCCCACTATGATGTATGTTTAGTATCCACACCGTTCATATGATAGGCCGTTCCCTGAAGTGGACCCCCCCTCCAAAGATCCGCCCCATCTATGGCTCAGGTGGCCCACATCATAGGAGAGAAGGGTGATGGAACGGCTGCCATTGGAGCCCTTTTTGGGCCATCACAGACGTTTTAGATCAATATGCAATTTGTTTTTCCTTTCATCCAGTATGCGTGGCCTCATCAACATGTTAGATGTAAAATAAACGTTACGGTGAGCCCCACGTGGGACCCACACAATGATGTATGTGTTCCATTCCCATCATCCAGGCGGACGGTGGGTCCCAGCAGCACCAAGCTGCTGTATTGACGCAGGGATTTCGGTGGTCCCACCATGACGTGTGACTATATCCGACCGTCCACATGCTTGGACGTGAGACCAACCACATGTGTCACACGTGTGGGATGGGACCCACCAGCCGTAGGTGCTTTATATCATGACGCAGGCCACCATGATGTATGTATTTCTGTCCACGCTGGACGGTGCAGCTCTCCTTAATGATAATAATAATAATAATAATACTAAAATATAATAAATCATATTATGTTATACTGTATCTGGTGGGACCCGCTGGTGGGACAGTTTGGCCAGTGTATTTACTGGTGTGGGGCATCAGCAAGTTCCGTAGGCACCACCATGATACATGTGATATTCCACACCTTCCATTGTTTGACGGTGGACGCCACCTGTGATGTATTTCTTTCATCCACACCGTCCAGACTGTCTAGACAGTGCTGGACAATGTTTGGACGGTGGTGCGTGGGCCACCACGCTGCATGTGTTTCATCCACGTCGTCCAGACCAGGGGATGTGGACCCCACCTTGACTTATGCGTTTAGCCGTCCATCTGAACGATTCATTTGGTGGACCCATCTATGTTGTCTTTTTTGATACAAGCCATCCATCTATTTTGCCAGCATGGGACCACCACAATGTGTTTATTTCATCCACACCGTCCAGATTGTACTGGACGGTACTATACAGTGTTTGGCGGGGCTAATTTACATAGACAATGTTTAGGTGGTGTAGATTTACTGGGGAAATGTTCGGACAGTGCTAATCACATTGGTGAACCATGTACCCTATAATAGTGTACAGTAATTCTCATGATACACCTACAACTATTGAAATGAATTTTTGGTGTAATCTAAATTCACTTGAGGCTCATTGGCGCGGCCTATCTATGAGGCCCATCATGATATATTTATGACTCATGTGTGGGCCCACCTGTTTATATTTTTACCCATGTGACAAGGCCCACTTGCCTTGTATTTCAAGGCCCATGTGATAGGCCCACCTACCTTGTATTTAAGACCCATATGATAGGGCCCACCTGCTTGAATCTGAGGCCCATTAGTGCGGCCCATTGATACAACCCTCCTGTTATGTATATAAGGCCATTGGTGCGGCCCATGTAATGTGATCGACTTAATATATACGAGGCCCATTGGTGCAGCCCATGGACGCAGCCCACTTGCTGTATTTGAGGCCCATTGTGATACATTTGGGGCCCATGAGTTGAGACCTATTGAGATATATTTAAAGCCCAGATATTAGGCCCGATGCGATATATATAGGTCCATGTGAGTGGCCCATCTGTTATGTATTTTCAGCCCAGACGATGAGGCCTATTTTGATGTGTATGAAGCCCATGGGACGTGACCCATTGTGATATATTTACGGCTCGTTGGTGCGGCCCATTGCTACAACCCATCTGAAGTATATGAGGTCCGTTGGTGCGGCCCGTTGATACGGCCCATGGTGATTGTACGAGGCCCTTGTGTGAGGCCATGGGCCCACTATATGTTTGACTCTACGTGGGCCACTCTTTGGTAGCAATGTTGGTTAAATGGCCACATTGATGGGCAATGATGGTTTAATGTCCACATTGTGACCTTCCATTAAGCCTTGTTAGGCCCATCCTTACCGATTCGATTTGTCATGGCCGATTGCCGATTATCGATTGAGGCCGAATACCGATTCTGATTTGTCGTGGCCGATTGCCGATTATTGATCGAGGCTGAATACCGATTCTGATTTGTCGTGGCTGATTGCCGATTATCGTTCGAGGCTGACTACCGATTCTGATTTGTCATGGTCGATTGCCGATTATCGATCGAGGCCGAATACCGATTCTGATTTTTCGTGGCCGATTACCGATTATCGATCGAGGCTGACTACCGATTCTGATTTTTCGTGGCTGATTGCCGATTATCGATCGAGGCCGAATACCGATTCTGATTTTTCGTGGCCGATTGTCGATTATCGATCGAGGCTGATTACCGATTCTGATGGCCGATTACCGATTATCCATCGAGGCTGATTATCGATCAAGGCCGATTACCGATTCTGATTTGTCGTGGCCGATTGCCGACTATCGATCGAGGCTGATTATCGATTTTGAATGGTCGTGGTTGATTGTCGATTCTGATTGCCATGGCCCAATGTAATGAACATACGACCCGTATTTGAGGCCCGACGTGATATGTATTCAGCTCGTGTCTAAGGCCCTATGTAATGTATATTGAGGCCTGAGTGATGAGGCCTATTGTGATGCATTTAAGGGTCAGGCGAAGGAGCCCATTGTGATGTATGTTAGGCCCATGAGCAGGGCCCACCTGTTGTGTACATGTAACCCTTGAGTAAGGCCCATTATGTTGTATATTAGGCCCTTGTGTGAGGCCGTGGACCCATTATATGTTTGGATCTGTGAGGGACACTCCTTGGGACAAATTTGGTTAGATGTCCACATTGTCGAGGCTGATTGTCGATGCCGGTTCTTGATATCGATTATGAGTATGCGACTGTATAGCATCATGATCCATGCCCATACGCATTATCTGCATGTCTGTTATGAGATATGATTGACCAATGCATATGTCATAGTGCTGGTTGTTATGAGACTCCCTGATAGGTGGAGATTGTCTCACATGAGCGCACGGTTTGCATAGGATTGATGCATGACTGGATTGTATGACTCATGCATCTTGCATTGTGTGTTGTGATTACTGTATGCCCTAGCGACATCAGGGTCGTAGCCTCCACAGGCTTATCGTGGATGGCCAGATGGGACACCGAAAATCTATTCTACATGGGGTGCTATAGATATCCCTGGGTGAAAGTCCCTAAACCCTCTTGGTTCCAGAGGTTGCTCCAACGTCTAGACCGAGTGGGTAGATGAGCGCCGAGTGTCGATTACCAGATGGCTGCGCTCTTTACTGTGTCGTGGTCGGTTGGAAGGGGGTGCGGCCTTACCTGCCCAAGAGGAGGGGGCAATGCTTGGCTGAGTCTGACTAGCTCGAGGAATGGGTCCGCTATTGACCAGCCGGGCCCGATATTGGCAGGCAGATAGTGAGGTCTCTTCCACTCACCTTGTTGCGCGCGATGGGGCGATAATCTGGTATGGAGTGTAATAGACCCCAGTGATTTTTCAGAGAGGAACTGTACTGATATGTGGACTTATTGAGTAGGAGTGCATGTTCATTCATTCATTCATTCACTACCCACTCGGGTTGGTGGTGCGTAACTAATTATTGTGTACCTTCGTTATGGCAAAGATTTCGGTTAGGCGCACGACTAACCTGAGATCAGGAGTTTACCACGTTGAGTCTAACAATCCAAATTTAGGTATGGGACTAGTTTGGATAGAAGTCCCTTGTGGTGGACCCCGTAGCCTGCGATACTACGTACTATCATCCCGACTTCACACCCAGCATGGTTCTTTCATTCGATTTGCATATTGCATTGCATCCTCGGCATCTGATATTTGGCTCTTCATGACTCCTTGTTGCATAGTTGTTATATATTACGTATTCTGCTATTGATTTACTTATGGACTTATCCGTACTTCCGCTTATTCTGTTATCATATGATTTATGATCTTATTAGCATTTTTGCTTACTTTGATAATTCATAATCTTATTAGTGTTTTTGCTTATTCAGACATTGTATGGATTATGGATTAAAGGTTCTCCGGTATTATATGATTATGACATTGTATTAAATACTTGACACTTACCTTGTGCACACACTTACACCACCCTCTAAGCTTTCCATAAGCTTATGCACGATAGATGCGTGCAGGTGATGTTAGGTTGCAGCAGTGTTGAGCTTGGAGCGCAGTGGTCTTCTGGAGCTTGATTTTCTATTTATGTATTTCCCTTTCAGTGTTGTACTCAAACGATTATATTAGTGGATATGTGATGATGATGTTGCCTTTGTGAATTGGGTAATCTTGTGGTTATGCTTATTACTAGTTAAATGTACAAAAAAAAAATTTCTCCTTGTAGGATCCCAGGATCGAAATCTAGCAAATGAATGTTGGGAGCTGAGAATGGGGTACTACGGAGGCTGTCGGCACCGAATTCGGTGATCGGGATTCCTGTGAATCCGATTTTTCAGGTGTGGGGCGTGACATTGGACAACTTCACGGCTCATCTGGACCATAAATCTGGGAGATGTACATTCTTCCATATCTGTTCCGCTTTTCACATCATCTTCCATTATTTGTAAGTATCATCACAATCATAAAATCAGATGGAATTAGCCTAAAATAAGATACTGAAAGGCATAATTTAAAGAGTACAATTGTCAATATTTCATGTATATCACCTGAATTTTTTCCAACCTGGAATTAGATGTCCTTAGGCAATGGGTCGACCATAACACCTTGGTAACCTCTCAGAACCCAATTCCAAAGCTAGAGATATCATTTAGAACGAAATTCTTTAGAAATTTAACGTGAATTAACCAGCGCTACACTAGACTTCCTGCAAAATTAGCACCAACCACTTTAAATATGATCTGTAAAACCCAAAACCTCTAGAATTGTTGCCGCTACGTTACCCTAAAATTTAGGATCAAACTCTAAACCCGTTTGCCCTCAGGAACCCTTTGAAACTTTGTATTGGATCTATACCGCGCGTCGAAAGTCCGATAGCGATAATCTTTGACAATTACGACCGCCTTGTTGGACTTGACAGTCGTTTCAAAAATCAAGCCCAACTGATGTTCTGAGGCTATTTCATTGAGCCTGGAGAAAGGAGTGTGAGAAAGAGTGAAATTCATTAAAAATTAAATGTCATTTAAATAAATCTGGCATGTTTCGCTTGCGGGTTAAGTATAAGCATTCAAACCATCAGAATCTGATCCAAATACACCCTCGGATCAGGGAACATTTCTCACCCAGGTCAGTGTACTTGGAATCCTCGATCGAGTCTCCGTGACCGCTGAACTGAAACTGGTCCACCACGTGCGATCTAGGAACTCTACCAGACTGAAAACTTGGTGTGAGCAGGATCCAATATCTATGAGCTTAAGTCCGACCGCATTCGGCCAGGGAACCTCCCGTAATGCTCTTTTGGATCGAAAAAGACCCGATTTGGCTATAACCCAAGTATACCTTGACTTGGAGTCTGTTTTGGTTATGTTTGGGTTATAAAAGGGGCTTAAACCTTTAGCTTTCTAACCCATACGAATTTGGGGAAAACCCTAGGAGAGAGAAGAGAGAAAAGAGAGAGAAGTGAGGGAGAAGCTGGTGATTTCTCCTGAAATTCTTCCCTGCTGCTCTACGTGCCAAATTGACCCTTCTGTATCACTTTTTCGGCGACTCCGGCTTCGTTCTAGGTAAAAAAATCCTAACCTTAACCTGTTTTAGGGATTCTATCAATGCAAGTAGTGACGTAGCTGATGTATCTTATGAATTAGGTCGTCATATCGCCGTTGACGAAGCGTAGACCTCCTGTTCAATTCGTTATACTTATACGACGAAAGGTATGGATCTTAGATGCTTAGATTACTGGTTTTCAAAGCTTTCAATGCCGTTTAATGGTAGATTGTTGACAAGAATGTTATTTGACATGTAAAACATGTTGTCCGTTTTTCATTTCGAATATGTACGAAGAATATGAGATTTAGGGTATTTTGGATATTTGTAGAAAATACTGTATACGTACGTATTTTGCCGATATGATTGCCATGTATATTTTTCGTGTATTTATACTAGTTATGGATGTATGATCTGTTTGGCGAAGAGATTCGCCCTAATGCACATATTGGCCGACATGTGCTATGTAGACTAAAGTGTGTAGACAAAGTGTTTGTTGAAATTCCTAAATCAATATGATTTTTGCCTGCCATATGTTTTGAATGTAAGAACATGATTGTTGTGTATTAGACATCTCCTTGATATAAGGATTTGCCATATTGTATGTTGAAATCAACACACATCAAGTACGTTGGAGTTGTGTAGTCTAAGTGTTTGTATAAATGTATGTATTAGTAAGTATTGAGTAAATGGTGTTGTAGATTAGCGTTGAGATTGGATTCTCAACTAATTTATTGATGTAAATGAATTCCTCCATGTTTTTTGTATTGAATTGATTACCTTATGTGTGAAATACTCGTGTATGGTTAACTGCTTTTGATGTGTGTTATAACATGCTAATAACATGCTGGAATTACTCGTATTTCAACTCTGTCTCTCTCATATGATTATTGATTTAGATTCCAAGTGCTTGGGGCTATACTCTAGTCCAGGCAGTCGGTAACAGTTTAGAGATCGTGGTTGGATTCTATTCTCCACGAAGGATGTGTATGATGAACCCGAGTCATACTAGAGTTGTCGGCAGTGGTTAGGCCACACGAAGTGCTTGTGCACTTCATGTCGGTCGATTCAACGTGCGCTCGTGCTAGTCGGACTCATCAAGTAACCCGATTGACCGTTGTATGTTCACCTTGTATTTGTTATAATGGCTTGAACCTAGGGTACTAAACTTACCATTGGAAAGCCCCTCTAACCTTGGTACCTCGATCCCCTAAGACTCATGAGCCGGGCATGGTGGTATGGGACACCGTGGTCGAGCTATCGGCCTACGCTGGGGCCACAAAACTCCCCATAGTGATTAGTGAGCACCCTACGCTGAGCAGATTATGGTGGTATGGGACACTATATTCTTGCTATCGGCCTGCATTGATAAGGTGATGGGGGAGTGGAGCAACGAGTGTGAGCAACAGCCCTGTCAGCCCTTTGTAGTGACCTTGAGTTTATCCTGACACCGCATGGGGGCGATGAGTCCTGATGCAGTTTTAAGGATATAAACTAGGCCTGTATTGATAAGGTGATGGGGGAGCGGTGTAACGAGTGTGTGCAACAGCCCTGACAGCCCTTGCAGCGACGTAGAAATATATCATCGTATGAGATTACTAAGAGTGACGACCCTAGACAGATCATTGTTTGGGTATTGATATAAGGGAGGTACCTTAGTTTTCCAATCCTACTATATGAAATGGACTAATAACAACTCGATAATCATTATCCATATCGCACTGCATGTGCCTGGAAGATGTGGAGCACTGAGGAAAGAAAGCATGCCGCGGACGCAGATGGTGTCGCATGAGGGAGTATGTCGGTGAGGGCATCCATGATGTCATTTCATCCATGCATTAATCACAATATTTAGGAATGTTTGTTTTGTTTGCTTTATCATTATCGCGTAATGGATTTGATAACATGTTAATCTTTGTTCTATGATCCCACTGAGTTAGATACTCACTCCCACGTTACGGGATGGTATTTCGGACACCCACTAGTCCCTATTTTAGTTTTAGATGATGGTGATGCTCGCGAAGCAGAGCCGAACTTGATAATGATGAGGAGGATCCCTCCTATATGCAGGTTCCTATTGACGGGGTTACAGGGTTACTCATTAGCTGCCAGCACACGTGGTATTTTGCCCCTTTATTTTTGCACCCATGTATATTCTTTTTGCTCATCTTTGGAGTATACATGTATATGTTTAACCTGGTAACATGTTCACACTCTGGAGACTCACAACAGTTCATATATTCTATATATCTATCACATTCTTCCGCTTGCTAAATTAATTGTCTCTGGAGTATGATATGATGTTTTGGCTTGATCCACCTCATGTTTTATGTACTATTACCGCCGACATTCACCCATCATTGAAAGTGTTGCATAAGTGATGTTCTGGAACACGGGAGTTGGGTTTCTACCCGACCCCCGATTTCCAGGGCGATACAATCACGTACTGATACGTTCGGTGAAATTAAAAGTAGGAAGCACCGGCTCCTTGATGTAGGCAGGGCACTTAGCGGTTGTTTTGAAACGCTTACGCTAGGGTCACGTACTGATATGTTTGGTGAAATTAAAAGTAGGCAGCATCGACTCCTTAATGTAGGCAAGGTGCTTAGTAGTTGTTTTAAAACGCTTATGCGAGGGTTGGTTTGGAGATGTGGGAGACTCTCTGGCCTAAGAAGATGATAGATTAGGAAATTCTCGATGGGATGGATGTTCAGTAGGGGGATCGACAACTATGAAAGTTCTTTTTGTGGGGCCATGATGAGAAGGATTAAAGTTTTGAAAAAAGTTAAGTTTGAAAAAATTAGCTAAGTCTAGATAGGGTCAGTTGTGCGGGTCATGCAACCAATATCCCATTGCGTGGACAACGCATTGTGATTCTGGCTTGGGCGAACAGAAAATTGTTACGCAGCTTATGCAACCAATGTTCATTGCATGGGGAAGAAAAAGTGAGACAGGGCTCTACTATAGAAAATGAAAGTGAAGAAATGAGTTGGAGTCGACTATTTATAGAGGACAGGGCTGAGTATGGTACTCGGGCGTCCGTTGCCTGGGTCGCTCAACAGCTTTAAGAAGTCCAGAAATTTGAAGGATTGATCCTAATTCTTTGATTCCAATAAACAAAGAAAGGATAAGAATTAGGATCATGGGGGCATCTGTTGGAGCATAAAAAAATGAAGAAAAGATTGATAAGGAGAAGATCAAAAAGGGAATTAGAAGAATGAAGAAGAAAGAAGAAGATCAAGTATCATGTTCAGTAGTTACGCGGGTCGTGCAACCAGTAATCGGTTATGCAGACCGCGCAATTAACTTCATTTATTATGCGGGCCGTGCAATGGATTTCCTCTATTGTGCGGGCCGTGCAATTAACTTTCCCTTTGCATGCGTTGAGCAACTGAGATCAGATATAGATTTGTATGAATTAACAGATATGATGCAAAGTGGGCCCTATGGCACAAAGATCAAGGGTTCATACGTGTGGAGGCCTATAATACCCCACTCCCCTTCTCATTTGAAAGGAAAAAAGAAGAATTTTGGAAGAGGAGCAAAGCTCTAAAGGGAGATTGAAGGTGAAAAGAGGAAGTCAGATATTGGTTGCGCAGCCCAACAAATTGGTTGTGTGGGCTATGCAATCAGCAACTAGTTACGCGGGTCGTGTAACCAACAAAGTGGGCCAAACGCTGCTAAAATTATCCAGTTCGATCTTCGTTGCTCCAATATCTCCTTTTGCTCTCCTTTTGCACAAAGTACAACCTCGAAAAGGGAGAAAATCAAATGATCAAATCAGCACAACATTCCTCCTAAGGAGATGACCGAAGAAAATGTCGAAATGCTGCCGAATTCGAGATTTGATGTTCCAAACTTTGTTAATTTTAATTTATATATTTCAAATGATCTAGTTTAGAATCAAGGGATATTAAAGGATGTAAATGAACTCAGTATGAATAAGACAATGATTGTTCTTCATATACCTTCTTTGTTATGTACGAATAAGATAATTTCCCCCAAATCGAATGCATCTGTTTCTTGTTCGAAACACACACCGAACCACTATAATTCCTAGTGTTTATGTGGTGAATGTTTGTAAATTTTTATGTACATGTAGTGAATGCTTTTTCCTCATGTTTTAATTTGCGATCTTGATCCTTACTAGTTCATAAAATCAAGTTGTCCTATGAACACAGTTTGAATCAATTTCTCAATACTATTATAATTGAGATCTCTGATTAAGTTTTGATTTATTTATTCTTTTAGTACTTTAATTTTTATTTCTCATAGTCCTATTCCCCCCCCCCCCCCCCCTCGGACTGTAAGCTCGCCTCTTTCAAGTAATATCAGAGCTAAGGGGCTCATTTATTTAGATTAATTTCCTAGAGTTTAAAGATCCTGAGCTTCTAATATGTCAAATTTTGATAGTCTATCTATTACCAAGCTGCCACCATTTGATGGCTCAATTTATGCCCATTGGATATCCATAATGTGGATTTTCTTAAAATCTATAGATGAAAGCGTGTGGCAAGTCACGGTGACCAAATGGAAACCACCAGTGTCTTAGGTTCTAGGCAGTGATGGAGCCAAGTCCATTAAAGAAACACCTTTTTATTTATAGACCACACCTCAGAAAAATGAGAGTACTACAAATGCAAAGGCCTTAAATGCCTTTACTTGTGCTCTATCACCTAATGAATTCAAAAGAATTATATCATGTGATTCAGCTAAGCAAGCCGGGACATCTTTAAAATGACACATGAAGGAACATCTATTGTCAAGAAATCTAAAGTCCAAATCCTCACTACAAGGTTTAAAGAAATTCGTATGGAATAAAATAAAACTTTCACGGACTTCTATATGAAATTAAATGACATAGTGAATTCCATGTGGGGTCTAGGCGATGGAATCCCAGAAAGTAAGGTTTGCGCTAAAATACTGTGATCACTATATGAGAGGTTTAATTCCAAAGTAACTATCATTCAGGAACTTAGAGACACTGATCAAATCAAGGTTGAGGAGTTAGTTGGTTCACTATAAACAAATGAGTTAAGTTTCAAAGCTCCTAAAGGTAAGTCTATAGCCCTTAAGTCATCCAAGTCTATTTGAAAAGAAAATAATGTTAATTCTAATTTAGAAGATTCTGGGGATGATATGGCTTTACTTGTTAAAAATTTTTACAGAATTTTCAAAAATAAGAAGCGATCTGATTATCAAAAACCTTCTGATAAAAGAAAAAGTAAATCAAATACTTGGAAATCTGTAAAAGACGGCCAATGTTTCATATGCCATGAATATGGGCATTTGGAGAATAAATGTCCCAAAAGGTATAAATCAAAAAGAAAGGGCATGATTGCAACATGGGATGAATCATCCGACTCTAAAAGTTCTTCTAATTTAGATGGATCAGAATAAGAAACTTCAAATAAAGTGAAAGCCCTAATGACTATAGCCAAAGTCACCTCCTCATATAGTTGTAACTTATTTGATTATGAGAATCCTAGGAGTGACCCTGAAAATGAGAATGAAGATGATCTTCAAAATGCCTAAAACGCCCCATATAGGGAGAGTTGTAAAATAACTGTCGAGTTAAAGATTCAAAAAGAAAATTTCCTTAAATTAAAAGAAGAAATTTAAAATGTTGTTTTGGAAGAGTCATTTTTCTGATTGCCATGAAAAAAAAAATTTGATTTAATTTTTAAAACTTTTGAATTTGAAAAACTCAGAATGGAAAATGAGAAGTTAAAACTTGAAGTCTCTTCTCTATTGAGTTCTAAGGACACTTGGAGATACGTCCATGGAGACCTTAAGTTGGAAAAATTACTAACCGCATTCAGAAAATGTGGTGATAGATTGGGTCTAGGCTATATTAAAAATGCTCCGCTGAAAAATAAGAATGCATCTCCTATTTTTGTAAAAGGAGAGTCCTCGAACTCATAAGGTAAGAACTTGAGAAATAACACTACCAAAAAACTGGGCAATGGTTATGGATTTAATCTGTAGCCATAGACCTATGGTTACGGTTTTAGTTCGTAGCACGACTGTAGTCGTAGGTGCCGTAACAATAGGTCTAAAACCTATGGATACAGAATTAATCTGTTGCCATAAATTACAATAGCTTCAGATATAATCCGTAACAACTGTTTCTGTAGCCAAAGTGCCCACACCTACAGATAGTATTGGTAACTAAAACCAGTGTTGGATCCGTAGCAATATGTTGAATTTAATAAAAGCTATGGTCAATATCCGTAGCTATTATCTACATTTTAAAAAAATTTATAATCATTCATTCATTCATTCAATTACCACCTGCATGATCATTCATTCATTCAATTAATTGATATAGATAAAGACTTCATGGCTTACAAATCCATCTACCCATCTAAACTAATACAGATAAAGAATCATAGAAGTTTAATACATCACACTTAATTAATTACATGCATAATGAGAGAGTATTATATCTTACAAGCTCTTACAATGGCCATCATGTCTCTCAGATATGGTTACACAATTATGTTGGAAGGGTAGAAAGAATTCAAAAAATAATAATAATAATAATAAAGAAAAAGAAATAAAAAGAAAAGGTAAGGTAGAAACAAAGAAAATTTCATCTCTACACCTTAAAAATCATCCCCGACTACATATGAGCAGAAAGAGCTCCATATAGCCATTTTACTCCTTGCGAAGAATATCATAGAATGATGAAGGGAGCCTTGCAAAATTGAATGCGATTGTGTGTGTCTGTGGCCTGCGACATTGTGCATTGTGATCAGATAGATGTTCTTTGTCTTTAAAGTAATTGCTGAATGCACACCATTAATCATCAGGGGTAAAGACAAAACAGTTCTGCAATAAATAAATAAATAAATAGATCGGAGCATTTGAAACCAATAAAAACTTCAAAAGGCCAAGAGATTGTGCTACCAATCAGTTCAACTTTCCTGTTGAACTATGTACAAAATTCACTTTAGGTAAGAGCTAACCATAAATGATACAAAGTCAACTTGTTCCTTAGATAACAAAAGCATGCAAGGAAAAGTCCAACAAGCACACTAACCAAACAAAGGCAACAAAAATCTAACCAGTTTTCATGAAGAAACGGATTTGATTGTAATTAACTAACCAAATATGGGGTCTTTTTCCATCATCCAAATAATCTATTTGATTTATTTTATAAATGTTGGACATCAAAAAAATAAACATGATTTGTGATTTAGTTGCAAAAATTGATACTTCAAAGTTAGAATCTGAATGGGTTTGGGACAAGTAATATGGTGAGCTAGAAATTTCTAAAAATGCACAAAAGAAAGAGAAGTCTATCCTTTTTTCCATAATCTAGGTTGGGTGGTCTCATAGCTAACTAGATACTCAAGACCAGTACCATATGATATTTTCAATGTTTCCATGACTTACATTGACAAAACTTTACAAATAAATGATGACAAATAGGCATACAATGAGTTAAAAGAATAAGGTAATGGAAAGAAACCAGTAGCCATTCGATCATGCTTTCTAATAACCTGGGTTGTTCATCATTAATGCAACCTGACGATGGAGGTTGAAGTCTTATGATAGTTCAACTTCTCCTACAATTACCTTGACTATATCAGCAGTCTTAGAGCATGGAAAAAGGAATACTACTATAATCTTAGTGTTTTAGTTATCTGCCCAGTTGCCTTCAAGGATTGATGTTGATCACTAGTATAGATAGCGATGCTCATACAACATCTAAAGAGATGAATGGGGATATGAAAAGTATATTAACCAATTAAAGTCTAATCATGCAATGGTAATGTAAAGCAAATGGAAATAAGGAAAAAATAGATAAATTGACATAACGGTCCATTTCTTAGAAATATAACAACTTTGCAATGGCAATTCTGCCTTTTTTGAAGAGTCCCCATCCAAGGTAGGATGCATCAGATCAATGGTCTAAATACTTGGATGAAGACCATCCATCCACTGAACTTGAAAACTCATATGCCAAAAACAGAAACCAATGCTTCTGTACTTAAAAGGATTACCTGGATTGATAATGGGTTCGGTTGTAAAGGTCTACTCTGCTTTCACCACACCAACTGCTACATTTCCTGCTATGGGTCAAGGAAATAGCTACCATAGCTAACAACAGAAGTTGACACGTGAGTGAAGAAGATATTAAGTAAACTACATGACCCACACAATATGATCGTGCCTAAGCTGAATTCGACATTGTTCATGGGTTGATTGGTTAGTATAACATAATGAAATATAAAGTCACGTCTCCAAAAGTTTATTACTATTTTTAGAAATGATACTTACATAATGGGGAATATTTGGAGCACAATGAAATAGCTCCCCAATACCATGACCGCCGTATGATTTGACTTGATCATAAAAGATCACTAGAATAGTGGTGGAAAAAACCTCACTAGGGCACTTGGACTGTCCAACCAATTGATCCATTTTGAAAAATTCTAGACATCTGATCCAAGAAGATAAAATGGATGATCTACATCATTTATTGGAAGATCCATCCAATCAACAATTTGAGCCATTTGTTTGTTGGGATGCATCATGGATCACTAATATTTTCTAGATAAACACTTTTATCAGATGACCTTTACCAGCCCATCCATTGCTTGGAAAATGGATGGCTATAAAAAATAAGGGCACTGTACTAGTGGAACAAATCATCCATCTGTGTGATTCCGCATTGTGCCAGTGGAACAAAACCAATCTGTGTGAATTTTGCATGGTCGCCCGGTGTGTTCTTGATCTAATAAACCAATTTGGTTGGACTGTCCAAGTGTCCCAATAGGTTCATTTACACCATATAAATGACCATCATTTCCCCACACACATAGTAGAGAGAGAAAGAGAACATAGAGAAATGCTCCCATAAAACTATTTTGACTAGTCCAATTTGTTCAACATGAGAATCTCACGTATATACATGTACACACAGCAATGTTACAATTTGGGCTCAGTAACCTAGGCTACTAATCTATTGGGTTCAATCATGGGATGGGCCACACCAGTATCTTCCCTAGCAGATGCTCCTCTTCATCCAATGCAAATGGACAAGTTCCAACCACTGGCTAGAATCTGGGACCATCTGATGGGGATGATCTTTGTGGTAGGCATCTCCCATCCATTGGATCACCAAAAGTTTCCACTGCACAGTTCAACAGCTTGAGCAAATGGTTGATTCTCCTGAATATTGTATAATTTCTACAGAGAAAAAAAAAACTCACCTCGCCATCAATGTAGATAACCTTTGCTGCTTCACAACCAAGGACAACCAAATATAAGATTTATAGGCATGCAGAATTCCTTGTTGTCATTAAGTCGTGGTCATAAGCCATCCTACTACAACGAGTTTGTGTTAAAATTTGAATTTACAGGTACATAATGTTACATAATTTAATATTATGAGAGATCTTCCAAATAAAAAAGACAGAAGATGGCATCGAGTTAAACTTATTACCTTATTGCTTTGAGAAAATGATGGAACATCTTATGAATCAAAGCATCAAATTCGAGGTCCAGCATCACAACACATGACCTAACCTTTGCCACAGTTTCGAGAATAGAAACCCTCTTAGAATATGAAGATAAGAGGACAAAAGGAATTCAAAGATATTATCGAATATCTATAGACGAGAAATGCTCCCGTACTCTTGATTATATGAATAGTGTATTATAGTCAGCATGACAGAGATGCACAAGTGAATTGAATTGCAAACATTCCGTTTAATTAAGAAGAAATGACAAAATGAATGATGTTTCCAAATTATAGTTTCGTTCCTTTCCAATACTTATATCATAGATGGGCTACAAAAAAAATAAATAATAATAATCACTCTGGATTGACATTAGATTGTAGTTTAGTGGCAAGATAGGAGAGTTACAAAAGTCAACCAGTAATATCTTGGGCCCTACTGGAAAATCTCCCAGAAGGAAAATTAGTAAACCTCAAAAAAATAGATGGTTTAAGAAAGAAGATAAAGCAATGGTTCACACTTAAACTCTCATCCCCACTTTTACAATATGAAAACCTGAACATGCTACGTAAATTCTCCACCTAAGCATTCTGAAATACCTCTTCGATTCTAAAGAGTGAAATCTTGATTATGTCCCACCATCCCACAAGACTTGCATGAATAAGCAGCTAGACAAAGACATCAGAATTAAGCTTGTGAAAAACATTTACTATTCTGGTATTAGATATGACTGCATCAACAATACCGAGTGCATTGAAAAATACAGTCTTTGGTAGGAAGACTATTGATCTGATGGACCCTATGCCGATGGGAGGCCTACAAAATGCCCATAGATTGGAAGATCCAACCCATTTGATTGGTGAGCTAGAAACAATGTATAATCATTATAAGGAAACAAGAAGAGTTCCAACAAATCATGTATTAATACTATTCCTAATTAGCATGTATCTCTAAAATGAAATGCCAAAGAACTATAAAAAAAAAAAAAAAAAAAAAGAGAGAGAGAAAAAAATGAATAAAACATACTCCCCACATTTTCAACAAAACCACACAAGGGTGCTCCCAATAAACCTCCTGAATTTCAAGTGAGATTAAAATGCCTCTATAATATGTACGGTTGAGAAGAACAAAAACATTTGCAGGTTAAATAAGCAGGACATAAAAGTATGAAATTCTGTAAAACATAAGTTCCTCATCAGTAGTCAATTGGTGAATCAAGATGGCTCTCTCAGTGGTATATGACTCTTACCTGTATGTGGTGGGACCTGTTTGGTTTAAAAACCACATAGAGGTGAAGTTGATGGCCAATCCGAGTAATCCACTGGCTATTGCCACCACCCAAAATGATACACACAGCTAGCAAATTTTTCTTGAAGGGGCTGATGGTGATACATCAGATTCCATCTGGCTGACATGGGTAGACACCTTGGAGGAATGAGTGTTGTGAGAGTAATTAAGTGGAGGGGCAGATGGATCACCTTCGAGGAATGGCAAATGGATGGGGATAAATTGCCTTGAGAACTCTAAGCTGACGTTAGTTTTTAACCTCCACCTATTCATCAAATTTTCTTAAGAACAAGTAGAATAGAACAAACCAATACACATGCTTTAATTTCACATACCCTTTGAAGTCGATCTTCCAGTTGATCTTTCATTCTTCGTCACTCGATCTCTCGTTGATGACAGACAGACTTGGCCACCCGTCGTACCTGCATCAACTCCATAATATCTTCACATGAGTTGGATATTTTAGTTAATTTTAGATTAACATTTACAAGACATGATTTTTGGGGTTAAATGGTATAAAAATTTTAAGATTTAAGAAATTGAAATTACTTACACTCTCTGGAAATTTTGGGCTTGGAATTCCCTCTGTGAAGGTCTGGAATGGTGGTATCATTTGAAGTGAGGAGCTGAACTCGGTAGTCATTAAGGAAGACATGATTCCATAACCATCTTTTGATTCATCAAAAGATGGAAGGACTACCACTGCAAGCTCCTTAATACATTGTGACTAGCTGAAGCAAAATAAAAAATAAAAAAAAAATGCCAGAAAGAAGCAACTCCTCTAGCCCCATTCTAACTATACTTGAGACCAAAGTCGCTCTCCCGAATCTGGAAGGTGAAATCCCTAATTCTAAAAATGATCAGATTCCCAAAATCCCAAAATCCCCAAATCCCCAATTTGTAAAATCAAGAAAACCCAAATTTAGGGTCAACATTCAAATTTATAAGCCCTAAAATCCCCAAATCCCTAAATGAGTGCCCACATTCGAATTGGAGATCCACAAATTACTAAATCCCCAAATTCATAAATCAACATTGAGATTGAGAGACATTGAGAGAGAGAGAGAGAGAGAGAGAGAGAGAGAGAGAGAGAGAGAGAGAGAATACATCGCGTTCGTGAATCTAATTCATTCGAGCTTCAGAGAGAGAGAGAGAGAGAGAGAGAGAGAGAGAGAGAAATGGAGGTCGTGATTGAGAGAGGAATGAAGGTGGTGCGCGGGTAGGGAGAGCCTTGGACACGCAGTCGAGGATGGGTAGGGACAGAGAGAGAGAAGTGGGGAGAAGATAGAGAGATAGGAGCGAGAGGGAGAACTGTACTTCCACGAGTGGGTGCGAGAATGAAAAGCGAAAGTGGGGTTTTTTTTTTTTGTGGGCGTAGACGCCAAATTGAGATGAACGGTCATGTTAGGGCCTCCATGTAGCCCACTATGATGATGTCATTTATCTATGCCTTCCATTCAATTCAAAGAATTTTTTAGGGATTTATTCTAAAAAAGGAGGCAAATAGAAGACTCGTATGGACCACACCACAAATTAACAAAAGGAACTTAATCTACATTGTTTCCTATGGTGTAGTCCACTTGAGCTTTACATTTACCTAATTTTTCGAGCTAATGCGTTAAAATGATCTGTCAAAATGGATGGGCGGCTTAGATTAAACACAAAAATTGTTGGGGGCCCCATAAAAATTCTAAGGGACCATCAATTCGTACCTTTGAGGTGGTGGGGTCAGAGTATTTAGCTACAGATTAAATCCATAGAAATATAGCTATGGTTTATATCTGTAGCTAAATACTCCAATCATCTGTTGCCTTTGCTCATTTTTTTGGTAGTGTAACCAAAACAATTTCAAAAATTCAAAACCTTTTCAAGCTTCTAAAGTCAAGCCTAATAACATTAGCTTTAGAAATCAAAGTCATAACCCCTTAGTTGAAAAAAATAGTGGACTTACTCAAAGAGCTTCTCAAATCTAACTCGAATGTTATCGAAGTTGACAAACAGAGATATTCCAACTCTTACAAACTGAGAAAAACCAATGGTACTCCTAAACCCACGACTACAATGAAGTGGGTCCCTAAAGTTACTTGTCTTGTTGCCCACACCGCCTTCAAAGCTTCTAGCCATTTAAAACGGTACCTGGACAGTGGATGTTCAAGACCTATGACAGGCGATAAGGAGATATTCACCAACTACAAAGAAATGAACGATGGTTCAATTACTTTTGGTGATGGAAGCTACTGCAAGATTATAGTCCAAGGTACTGTATAGCTCTCTAACCTTCCTCCATTTGAAAATGTTTTATATGTTAAAGGGATTAAAAACAATCTTCTAAGTATATCTCAAATCTACAATAACAAACATAGTGTGAAATTCACTAATCAAAGAAAGGTTGTGTGATTCTAAATGGTCGTACGCCTTCTAAAAAGTGCTCTATTATCAATGAGACATGCTCTTCTAAACTTTCTTATTACATGGTTTAAACAAACAAATTGGAATTGTGGCATAAACATCTTGGACCTGTTAACTACCAAAACCTCTATAGACTAGCAAAGTTGATCTTATTCGAGGTTTACCCAAATTGAAAAAGGTTGATAAAATATGTGGCTCAAGCCAAATTGGCAAGCAAACTAGGAGTATTCACAAGAAGGTGAACTCCTTAGCCACAACCAAACCCCTTCAACTTCTCCATATGGAATTAGTTAGACCAACAAGAACGGAGAGTCGAGGCGGTAAAAAGTACTTTCTAGTTATCATCGATGACTTTACTAGATTTACTTGGGTAGCTTTCATGAGAGAAAAATTTGAAACTCTCGATGAAGTTAAGAAGATAATAAAATGAATTCAGACTGAAAAAGAAATGAATGTTATCAAGATTAGAAGTGATCATGGTACTGAATTTGAAAATAACATTTTTAAGAAATACTGTACCAATCATGGCATATCGCATGAGTTTTCTGCTCCTAAGACACCTCAACAAAATGGGGTTGTTGAAAAGAAAAATAGAGTGCTACAAGAGATGGCCAATGTTATGTTGAACAACATGAATCAACCTAAAAACTTGTGGGCTGAAGCTATAAATACTGCATGTTATATTATAAATCATGTGGATGTAAGAAAATCTAAAGATAAAACAGTTTATGAATTATGGTTCAATCAGAAACCAATTGTTAAGTATTTTCAAATTTTTGGAAGTAAGTTCTTCATTTTACGTGACCATGAAAACTTAGGGAAGTTTGAAGCCACGATTAATGAAGGGATTTTCTTGGGATATGCTCTGAATAAATGTCACCATGGGAATCACTATTCCTATTGCTTCTTGAAGTTTGGTTCTCTTGAGCTTTAGATCTACCTTATTTTTTGGCTTGTGATAACACAATGAATGGATGGCATGAATAAAATTCATATGTCATGATGGAGCGTACCTAGCTTTTCCTATAGCAACTGGAGGGATTACTACCGAATGAGTCCAAGAAAAGCATGTTTGGAAGTTAATCAACTGGCTCATCTCTAACAGTTGGGAGTAGCCAATCAAATCCTGCCACGTGGGTCACCAAGCTATCAATGGAGATTCGGTCACTTCTCTAGCTGAGAAGTGGGATTATCAATGGATTTTGCCAACTTGAGATTGAAATATTTCTTGTCATTGCAGGTCTCACCACTGCCACATGTGATAAGTCCTAGCCATTCATAATATGGGGTCCATCAGGCATGTTGATGCACAAATTTGAATCACCCTCCACTGAGCTTTCAATGCTCGGAGCGAACCCTGGTCTTACACAAATGAACAGACAAAGGAGACCTTGGCTCAAATAGGGGACCCTCCGATGCCTGAGTCAGGCTAAGGATCTGGGTCTAAGTGGAGTAGAATGTAGGCGAGGGTGTGAGAGATTACGTACCTGTTCCTGTAGAAATGACTGGTATTTATACTTGAGGGTTGACTTGAACGCGTCTGATAATCTCGGCATGATCATCGCCATTATGAGAGAACTGCGCACGTTCAACTGTAAGCCATTACACGGAGATCATGCTTAGGGAGTTACTCCAATCATGCGTTATGGATTTGCTTATTAATGTTGTTGTCACCCAAGCTCCTATCCGAGCTGACCTCATGGCTTAGCCCATACCTGAAGGCCCGAGCTAATGAATAAGATTGTTGGACTGCCAAGTAGAAAGACTTGGCTCAGGGGAACATTGGATGAGTGGGTGGTGCTCGGGTCGGAGACTTACCGGTCCGAGGCCTTGCAGATCGGACACTCACCTCAGGTTGCAAACTTACTATTCTAAGGCCTTTGGTGTCGAATTTGATCTAGATGTACCTTGGTTCGGATTTACCCATAACAGAAGCCCCCTACTCTCTAAGTTTGAGCCCGGACTCAGAAAGTAATGAACTTAGTAGGACGAACCGAGGCTTGGGAAGGTAAGAAGTAGCCCTTACGTCAGTTGGGTTTTGCAAGGAGTCATCATGATGAGCATCGAGCCCTGTGTTTTGCACAAAGGTAACCCTTTCGCCTACCTGAAGTGTCAAATGTCGTTCACATGGATATTGATGCAGCGACGGTTCGGTTGGACGGATTAGATTGCACAACGTGGGGCCTTGCAAATGAAGAGATGTTTGGGCATTAAATGCGAATAGCGCATGGGTCGGAGATGTGCGAAGAGGTATCTTGTGCAATGAATGCTGGTGGCATACGAATCTGTCATCACTAAACTGGACCTACTACATGCCGCCACGTGCACTATGAGGCTTAGATCTAAGCCGCTTCAGCTTCGGGCGTCATCATTATCCGTTAGCGGCCTGGGTTATAAAAACCCTGAGGGTCATTTCATTTTTACTCTTTAGCATTCGAGCTCTAGCTTCCTTCTCCTCTGCAATCACCTATCCGAGATTTTTTGCTGTCAAAAAAGGATTTTGTTGATCGAAAAGAGGATTCCTTGGTCTGAAGAGGGATTTTAACAGTCGAAAAAGCTCGTCGAAAAGGGAAATTCCTACCAGAGTAAATCTCCTCACCCACTGTGAGTCTTCCACCATTTAGCTTTTTTCTTCACAATGTCGAGCAATTCAGACAAAGTCCGTAAGGTCCTAAACAGGTCCGAGCCTGAGAGCACGGACTCTGAGCTGTGGAAGCTCAAAGGGTACTCTCGAGGTTGTTCCACTTTACCCCCACCAAAAAAGAGTACTGGAGCAAAATCCATGGGCTAAGCCAAGGGGGTGAAGAGGATCTTCCGAGACCCTGGTAGGAGATCGTTGGCGAGGCCCTCAGGGGGCCGATCTAAGGCTAGAGTCCTCGGGAAATCTATTTTGACTGAGTCTTAAATGACTCGTATCCGTGCCGAGTACCAGATCCCAGACTTGGTAAACATAAGAGCCCCTTATGCCCTGGACGGACCCGAAACCCCCTCTGATGGGGAAGTAATGATCTTCATCTGCGCCCTTCAGTGCGGACTCCAATTTTTGCTTCATCCTTTCGTGCGTGAGCTGCTGGTGATGTTGAAGTTGGCTTCGGGTCAGCTAGTCCCTAATGCATGACACATCCTAGTGTCGTCGTACATCATTTGGCGACAGCCGACGAACCAGGAGCTTTCTTCAGGAAAGTTCTTTCCATTGTAATCGACGAAGCATGATAAGGTCGAGCCATATTGGTATTACTTCTTGACTAGGGCTCATTACACCCCGGGCCTCGTCACTAAACTTCTTTCTTCCAATAAGGACTGGAAGGGGAAATCGTTCTGGGTCTCAGGGGAATAAAAGGCTCCAACGTCTAAGGTCAAACACCTCTGAGTCCGAGTTCCTACCTAGTTTGGCCTCCTAGGTAAACTCACTGAGTACTTGTGAACTTTCTCACCTTTCTACTTGTTCCTCATTATTCTAATGTCTACTCTTACTTGTAGAATATTTAAAGGGTTCACCAGAGCTGTCTTCCCACCTCCGAGCCCTGATAGTACAGGCTCGTCTACTTACCGAGGAGGGTTGCACCTGACATTACAAAGTCAGCCAGAACAATCTCATTTCGTCTGGTTTTTACAAAGTCAGACCCCTCCCCATTGCTTTGGGTAAGCTTTGTAACTTGTTACGAACTCAGGTTTCTTGAGTAGGTCTGACTTGTCTTGCTGATCAGGAATGGCTGAGGTGGTAGGGTCGAAAAGGAAAAGGGGGACAACTACGTGTTCCTCTGGTGTGCATCCCTCCATTGACACAATTCTGGCCTCGGTGCCAGAGACTTAGATTAAGATAACGGCTCAAAAGAAGAAAACTCCAGCACTCGAGTCCGTTGTGGCCGAGCCTTCTGTGGCCGAGCCATCTGTGGCTGAGTTTGACTATTAGGGTCTTAATTTTCAGAGAAAAGGAGGAAGATAAAAATAAAAACTAGAAGATGAAGGTATGTTATTTTATTTATTTGATATTTATATTTTCATTCTCTTTTTTTACCTTTTTTATTTAAAAAGATTAATAATATTTGTTTCTGTTCATTATTTAATTTTCTGATTTATTTGTCATTTTTCAAAAAAATGAGGAAGAAGAAAAAGAAACAGAAGGAAAATAAAAAGGTAACTTGTTTTATTTATTTGATAATATTATTTTCCTTTTCTTTTTATTTTCTAATTATTTTCTAAAGAAGAAGAAGATATTGTAGGTGTATTTTTTGCTGATTTATTTGTCTTTTTTTTTTTGAAAAGTTATTTTATTTATCTGATATTTTTTTTTCTCATTTTTTTTTTCTAAAGAAGAAGAAAAAGAAGAAGAAGAAGAAGAAGAAGAAGAAGAAGAGGAAGAGGAAGAAAATATTGAAGGTTTTTTCAATTTCATTTTTCTTTTCTTTTCATAAAAGGAAGAAGAAAAAAAATAAAAGGAAGAAGAAGAAAAAAAAAAAAAAGAACTCAGAGCAGGGGCATTTAAGTCAGTAAGAAAGGCATATTGTTGGTAGAAGAATAAAATATTGAAGTTTTGTTTATATTCATTTTTCTTTTCTTTTTTCTTTTAAGAAAAGAAAGAAGAGAAGAGGAAGAATGAGGAGCAGGGGCATTTTCGCCCGCAAGAAAGATCTACTACTGTCAGAGGTCTAAATCAAATGTTAAAAAAAAAAAAAAAAAAAAACCCTGCCTAATTACTCAATTAAGATTAAATTTGGGGTCGAGATGGGAAATTTTGATTAATCCCACCACCATATTTACATGAAATCCACCCCCACCATTGGGTGCGTCAGTCCGTAATAGGCCCAAAGCCCAAAAATTAGATCCATCTATGATTCAAGTGGACCACACAATTGAAAACAGTGTATAAGACAACCATTATCCTCCAAACAAATTCCATTGGTGTGGCGCAGTTGAATAATGGATGGGCATGATATTTCCTTCCGAAACATAAATTATTATGTGAAATTTAATAATTGGAGTGGATTTAATATAATTACCATAATGGGCCTTGTAAAAATCAAAGGGTGGACATCTCTCTCATAGTTGTTTCCTTTGGTTTGCCCACCTAATTCATTTGGAGCCTATTTTGGCCGGGCAGATCCCATGGTATTACGAGGGATGGGATCAATTTTAAGGTAATGATGGTGGTGTCAGTGGACTACTGGGAATCCCATGGGATGGACCAATCCCGGGATGGAAATGAAGGGTCTGTTTGGGTCGTCCGTGGGATGTGGGCCATATCCCGCGATCATACACAATTGGCCTATTTGGTTAGCTATGGGATTACAGTAAATTTTCCACATCTATCTGTTCGGCCGAGAAGATCCCATCCCAGGATTGCTTTATAAGTGTTTACGTAGCCAGTACTATTGCAATGGTTTGTTGTGGGCCCTACCAAGATGTTAGGTGGTTTTCTCCCTCCAACAATGGCACATAGATGCGGATTGCGTCCTAGCCCCCCACTACCAAAAAAAGGGGCAAAGCATACAGACTACATTTGTTTTTTACTACAGATATAAACCTTAGCTATAGTTGCTGCAGACTTAATCCGTAGCTAAAACCTAATTATCTGTACCTAAAACCTACCTCCTTACCATGACCTTATTAGATATTGATGGTGATTAAGGGGCTCCATGGGGCCCATTGGAATATATTCATTTGATCTAAACCGCCCATAAATTCTGATTTATAATTTCAGTGGATGAGCCAAAAAATTATGTAGATTAAAGGTCTAAGTGGACCACACCATAAGAAATAATAAAAAATAAATTTCTATCGTTAATATGTTATGTAGTCTTCTTACAGCTTCGATCTGACTCATTTTTTGGATCAACTGTTAAAATGATTCGTTAAAATGAATGGACGGAGTGGATAAATAACATACATCATGGTGGACCCCACGAGTACTAAAACTAGGCACTGAAAGTGCTGTCCGTCACCCCCAAAGTGATTTTACTTATTTCATTTCATTTCCCTCTCTTTACCTCTTTTCTCCCTCGTCGTTCCTCGATCTGTCTGCGCACCCTTCATTTCCCTCTTCTCTCACTCTCTCTTCCTCGATCTCTGTGCATGCCCTTCATTTCCCTCTCTTTCCCTCTCTTCTCGCTCTTCCTTCCTCAATCTCTCTCCGTCTTACTTCTCCATCTCTCTCTCTCTCTCTCTCTCTCTCTCTCTCTCTCCCACGCTTCTCCCTCTCCCTTCCTCGATCTCCTTGATTTCCCTCCCTCTCTCTCGATGTCTCTCTCCCTCGTTCTCTTCAACACACAGTTTCATCAATCTCTCTCCAACAGTTGAAGATAATAAAAGAAATCAAAGGAGGAAGTCAAAGGTACTCTCTCTTTCTCTCTCATTTCCTCTTTTGATGGCCAGCTATTGGGTAATAGCCATATCCACTGCTGTCCACGACCCCCTACATTTATATATCAATTGTTTGAAGAAATGCTTCGGCCATATTAGTTTGTTGCTGAATAGGATCCAGTTCTTTCATGTCCCTTGGGCAAGCCCCAAGTGTCGGAATCCCTTGAGTAATGAGAATATTCTTGAAAATCTAATTTTTGTGTTTGCATATTGGGAGGAAAAAAATATCTAAGAATCTAATATTTTTAGATTTGGATCTGTGTCACTCATAATGGCTTTTTATTGTGGTTTCAAATGCATTGAGCTTCTGCATCTTTCTTTCTTTCACTTTGTTGGTCATGTGGATTACTGGTATTGTGTTTAGTGTTCAATAGGGGACTGCATCATGTTTTTTGATATTTGGAAGTTTTGGATGGCAGGGTTTGGGACCCAACTCTACCAACAGAAAGAAAGTGGAGAAGGAAATCAAGGAAATGACCAAGAAGGTCAATGACTCTGTGGTATGTTTCTTGGTTTTATTTTTGGCACTTTTAAAAAATAAAAATAAATTATTAATGGCATTAGAAAAATTAGGGAACATGGAAGATCACCGCATAGTTAGTTTGTGATTGAGGCATTTCATTGTCTCAAAAGATGGCCACTAATACAAGTCTTCCTTTGGGATGTTCTAGACAAGATTTTAACATATAGGAATTAAGATGCTATTGTTACACAAAATCTTGTCATTCTTAAGAAAAGAGAAAATAATAAACTTTTAAGTAATCGAGAGTAATCTCATGCATAAATGATTGATGTGGACGATTTTACATGAAGATTACTGAAAAAGTATAGTTCTCAAACTATGTTGCTCAATCAACCTAAATCTCACCATAGTTTTCCATGTCCATACTACTTGGTCATTGACTAGCTGGGTCGGGTAACCAGCGATTCCTGGTTCAAGGAAAATTTCACCCTAGTTTTCCATGTCCATGCCTGGTTTAGGATCAGAATCACTCCAGATTCTTGAATCCTGGGGAAGAAGAAGAATTGCAGTTTTGTTTAATGTTCAAAGTTAGTGCTATAGTTTGATAGCAAGATATGAGCTTCTGTTTGTTTACATATTGAGGCAGAAACAGTGAGCTCCTAGTGAGTTAAGGGGTGCATTGGTCATCACTCCCCAATGTAGAGAAGGAATGATTTTTTGCTAATTTTTTCCTCACCATGGTTTTGTTGCTAGACGACATAAAAATTTCAGTATGGTTGTCTTTATCAGGGTATATTTTCCTTGCAATTATCAAGCAGCCAGTATTTTTTTATAGATACCACTCCAAGCGTACTTTTCCAACTCCAATTAGTTGGGATAAGGCTTAGACGATGATGATGAATCCAGGTACACTTTCTTGCATGTATGTTTCCTTCTTATTGTGATGTTGTCTTTATTTATTTATTTATTTATTTATTATTTTAAATAAAGGTATTGGAACTCCCCATGCTCCATCCAGAGAAATTTGTGAAGCTTGGCATTGATCCTCTGAAGGGGGGTGCTCTGCTATGGTCTTCCAGGAACAGGCAAAACTTTACTAGCTAGAGATGTAGCCAAAAGAATTGATGCCTGCTTTATTTGTGTTATTGGAAGTGAGCTTGTTCAAAAATATGTTGGAGAGGGGGCCTGGATGGTTTGTGAGCTTTTCTAGGTTGCTACTATGGCATGTAATGAATTTATTGAATAGAGATTAGAAGGTTTTCTTATAGTTACTTCTATTTAGATTCTCTGCTAGTTCATTTTGCAGGAGTTTTGGTGATTTTGGTTGAGTGTAGATCAATTAATTTGTTTCAGGTTCATCATATCCAATGTATAGCACATATCGAACTTGAAAGGAGTGAGAATGTTAGGAAAAATTCTTAGACTTGAACTTTGTTTTTTGCATCTACTTTTCACCCAGTAATGTCTCTATTTTTATATGTGACACTGATATAGACATTACTTAGGACTTGAAATGTTTTGGAGCTTCAAATCTAGTACAAATGCCATAGTTGTTGTTGTTGTCTTTCTTGGTAAGCATAAAATTCCATCCGGTCATTTAAAATGTTTTAAAGGCTTTAAATCTAGTTCAAATTCCATATTTGACAAAACTATTCTAGTGAAGTTTCTTATAATATATTTTCATTCACTTTTGCTTGATTTTTTGGTGTTTCTCAGTTTTTCCTCATTTTGATATAACCTTTCATACTGTTAGAGGTGCAATTGTTAAGGTCCCTTGTCAGATGTTTGGTATTGGGCAAATTTTGAGTAATTTTCAGTTTAACCTTCTATTGTTTCAATCTGAGCATTAGGATTTCTATGTCAGTTCTAATGACCTTTGCATCTTGTGTGGAAATCACAAACAAGGAGTATTAACTTACTTTCTTATTTATTTTTATTTTTTCAAAACATAGCTTAAGTAAAAAGGAACTCCACTCCATGTGAAGTTTCTGTTGTACTAATGAACATTCGAACTCTAGAAAAATCAAATTATTATATCCCCTTCATTTTTTTTCTTCCGTCTCTAACGTTCAAAATACACTCTAATGTTCAAAATGCATGGAAGAGTTTAAAAATTATGCTTCAAGTAAAAAGACTGCAATAACTATACTATCTTGAAGTTAATATAATTGTAAACAACTATCAACACAGATGATAACTTGAACAACTAATTGATAGTGTTTGTGTGAGTAGGGCTGGTAATGGATATCAGTTTACCCAATTACCTGACATAAATGGGGCTGGTTGTAAATGATTTACTTGTTGCGTTTGAATGCTAATTTAAGCTCGTAAAGGTCTTCTGATCTAGATGATTCATCCTAACAGAATATTTAATTATTTCTTTTCTTTTCTTTTACATTGTTAGGCATTGACCGATATTCACAGAGGTCTTGATTACATACCTTGTTCAGAATTTTAATTTTCAATTTCATAAGGTTTTCTGCAGAATTTTAATTTTCAATTTATAGCTAATTTTGTTTCTTTGATAGAGGTGTTGATAACATAAATTCAGGTGTGATCTCTCTATCTAGCCAACAACCTCCTTTCCTTTCTTTTCAACAGCTTGGTGGAATGAATTCCTTGTATTTGAACACTCACCTTCCATTCCCCTGATTTCTGGAGTTCCCACAATCATCCTAGGGATGGATGTATCACATGGTTCCCCAGGCCAGTCCAACTTGCCATCAATCGTGGCTGTAAGATAAGATGCATGATTTTCCTTTTCAACTGTTAGTCATAGAGTGACAGTACTTGTTTCAATTTTCTTAGATGGATGATGAATGTATTTACGAATGTAAATGAAAATAAAGAACTTATAATATATATATATATGTTATCAGTGGAGGATACCTTGTTTAGGGGGACATGAAATTCTTGTAGCTTATGGTATGGTGCCCCAATGTTGGTTGTATATTACTAGTATGTACTAGATAATACTAGGTTCCATAGTATATAATACTAGAGAATAACTAAACCCGATCTGAACCTGAAACCGAACTTGATTCCCTAAACCTAAACTTAAACCTATAACTTAAACCTAAACCTAAACCTATAACCTAAACCTATAACCTAAACCTATGACCTAAACCTATAACCTAAACCTAAACCTATGACCTAAACTAAAACCTATAATCTAAACCTAAACCTATGACTTAAACTTATAACCTATAACTTAAACCTAAACCTATAACCTAGACCTAAACCTATAGCCTAAACCTAAACCTATGACCTAAACCTATAACCTAAACCTAAACCTATGACTTATAACCTAAAACTAAACCTAAACCTATAACCTAAACCTAAACTTAAAACCAAAATGTATTCTCAAATCCCTAAACCTATAACCTATAACCTAAACCCAAACCTAAACTTATAACCTTAACCTAAACCTAAACCTAAACCTAAACCTTAACTTATAACCTAAACCTATAACCTATAACCTAAAACCTAAACCCGATCCCGAACCCGAACCCGATTTCCTAAACCTAAACCTTAACTTGTTCTCAATTCCCTAAAGCTATAACCTATAACCTAAACATAAACCTAAACCTAAACCTATAACCTAAACTTATAACCTAAACATAAACCTAAAACCTAAACCTAAACCTAAAACCTAAATGTATTCTCAAATCCCTAAACCTAAACCTACACCTATACCTAATCCTAATCTCAACTTCTTAACCTAAACCTAAACTTGAAAACCCAAACCTAAACCCGAACTTAAACCTGAACCTAATTTCCTAAACGTAAACCTTTACCTATTCTCAATTCCCTAAACCTTAACCTATAACCTAACCTAAACCTAAACTTATAAATTACACTTCTAACCTAAACCTAAACCTAAACCTAAAACCTAAATGTATTCTCAAATTATAAGACCCGACCCGAGTTCTTGTGTGTGCATATATGTGTGTAGGTATGCATTTCATTTCTCATGGTCCCGCGGTCTTACCGGTCGAACCCCGGAGACCCGCGACCCTTGGCTAGTGTTTACGGTCATCCTTGAGTCTAGTCACGTTGACCTGACTCGGATCGGCCTGAGACCTATGCCATCTTGTTTGCATCATCGTTGTGGTTCCAATGACGCTTCTTATATATCCATCCGATATATAGATCAAAAGTTGTGTACATTTCATTATATGACCATTGATCATGTGGCCCACTTAGGTGGAATGCATGTAGATCACCATCACCCTTGGCACAAGTTTGAAGGTACACTACCCACACACTACACAAAGATCCATAACTAACACCACCAAGAGACTTAGTCTAACCTACAACTTTGTAAACTCCTCCATATGGTAATGATGGATTCTCTTACAAAACCATCATGGTCTCTCTCTCTCTCTCTCTCTCTCTCTCTCTCTCTCCTTATCTCTCCCTCCTCATTTCTTCCCTCCATAGCTAGCAACCTTCTTCCAAAATTTTCTAAATTTTCCAGCCCCCAAAACCCCTTAAATCCAACCCTTGAAAACACATCTCAACCATCAAAATCTTATCCTTGCTCCAAGATCTTCATGATATAGAAGTTTGAGAGATGGATTCTTGTGGGTGACTATCCTTTTTTCTAATCTCCTTTCTATTCTTTAATTTCTTCATTTCTTCATAGTTGGATCATATTGGACCCACCAATCCATAGTGGGGATCCCATGGATGTGGCCCTTTGGCCCATCCTACATGCATGTCATGATCCATGATGGGGCCATTCTCCATGGACCCCATCATGATGTATTAAATAATCCACTCCATCTCTAGTTCATCTGGACCTTAAATATCATATTGGAATGACATCTCAACTATCCATAACAACTATAGATCATGCATGTAGTGATTTTATATTGCATGTACAACCAATGTAGTTGTATGAGTATGATTCATTCTTGGGAGGGCCCATTAGTGGCGGGGCCCTACCCTATGGCCGGAATTTATTTCTTCTCCATATTTTCTTTCTTGTCTTTATATTAAATCTGATGTATGTATGGCTCACCTGATGTGTCATGCAACCAGGCCCAAGTGGTTGGACATCCAGGCCCACCTTGTTGCCCCATATTGTTGGCATGTTTTGGACAACCTTTGGGCTTGATTTTATGTATGATCTTGGCGGGCCCTTAGGTCTGAGAGTTATGTGACCCATCTAGGTGGACCCCACATTGAGGAAATGATGATTTATTTTCATTTTATTTATCTTTTGGGGTGGTTTGGACAGCAACATGTTGTTGTCGAAATCTGTCAGGATAGATTTTTGAGCCACCTTGGGGCTTGATTTTTGGTAATTTGGTGGGAAGAATGATGAATATTAATATATGATTCTTGTAGCTGCATGAACCACCTACAATTATACCAAATTTCAGCCCCAATGGATCCCATTTGGGCATCCAAAATGGTGGGCCAACATAGTGGACTGCTAGAAAGTTTTGTTGTGCAGTCTAGCAGTATAGTCCCAAAAAATAAAATTTTAAAAATACTTTCTAAGAAGGTGGGGCCATATTTATGGACCCCAACTTGTTTTATGCTTGATGAGAGACCTTAGGTCCAAAATTTAGGAATTTTGGAGGCCCAGAACCCACCCATTTGGATGATCTAAATTCAGGATAGTTACATTTCCAGCAACATTCCACCCTGGATAGGTTGGAATTCTGAAATTTATTAAAATACTTTCGGGTGTCTAAAAAATTTAAAAATTTATAAGAAGATATCCCACACATGGTGGGACCTACCTATAAAATTTTAGGGCCAATGGACACCTATACACACTGTGGTAGCGGCTAGACTGGCCCATTATAATATGGTGTCCAGATCAGTCTAATTTTTAGGACAGATTTATTTATTTAAATAAATTAAAATATTTCTAAATATCTAAAATTTTGTGGGGATATTTTTCACCCATTTTAGGACTCACCTACCAAATTTTAGGTCCAATGGACTCCTGTGCACAATATGGCAAGGGCCTGACTGGCCTGTCACGTTGGGACGTCCAGGTCAGTCCAATTTTATAGACAGAATATTTTATTTAAATTAATTAAAATACTTAAGAATATTTAAAAATTATAAAATTTTGTGGGGCTATGGCCCACCCATGAAAGTATTACCCTACAAAATTTTAGACCCAACAGACATTTGAGCTGACCGTGGTACAACCTAGAGTGGCCCATCAGGCTGGGACGCCCAGGCTAGGGCGTCCAGCCTTGGCTGACCCACCTAAATGTGTTGTATATCCCACCATATTGTGAGGATTTTGTAGGGATAATTTATTCCTTTACACCCTTAATTTTGGGTTTAATTAATACATCATTGAGGCCCACCTTGGTTGGGCTATATGGGTACTTATATGTAACCAAATTCTGGACTCTTTATAAGCCCAAATGGGCTGGGGGCTTTTAGTTAGGCCCAATGGATTCTTGGGTTGTGTTCTCCATGGTATTCTGTTGGGATAGTGGGATGGAATGTATGAGGCGTTTGGTTGCCCACTAAAATAACTAAATTCTTTGGCTACGTTGTAAGGCCCGACTTGCTTATCTTGAATATGAATCTCGCCCATGTGTTGGAGTAATGGGTTGCCCACTATACCCACCATAATGTATGGACTTGGTGACCCCTATGTTTGAGCCCTAACCTTCCTTATGGACCCATATTATTGCATGTGGATTTGGTTATATATTGCCCCTATTGGACCTATAAATTATGTGTAGCCATAGGCTACTTTATTGAGGCCCAACATGTGATGCATCTATATGTATATAGCTGCCCATATCTTTATTATGGTGATGCTCAGGCCACGGGCCTTGATCCTTGACAGATTATTATTAGACCGCCTTCAGGAGACAATGGTGGTTGAATGCCCCCCTTGATATGCCCCTCTAGGCCCTTGTTAGGCCTATTCTTACTTCTATAGGTGGTTAAAGGTCCACCATAGACCATTGCTAGGCTCATTCTTATTATTTAGGCCCATGCCATTATCTATCTAGTCTCGTGGGTTACCCCTGGCTATTGGGCCTCCACTCAAGGTTGTATTTCTTTTGAAAAATTATCTAAGTACCTAGACCCTACTGGTTAAGAGGGGAGAACATCTTCACTACATTGGAATTTTTGTTCATCTTCATAGTTCACTCCCATGCACATCATATGCATGCTTGGCTAAGATGTGATTGGTCATAGTATGCCATTGGGCAAGATATTGTGAGGTATGGAGTTTTCCCCTCTTGAGCACGTTGGATGATGCATGGTTGTTTGTGTGATTCATGCATCTGACATTGCATAGTATGATCGACATTCGCCCTCGCTTCATTTGGGCCTTGCCTCCACAGGGATATTCGTGGATGGCTAGATGTTTGGACACCGAAAATTCTAAGTGCTATGATTTTAGGCTCCTTTGGTTGTCAAATTTTGGTGTGTCAAAACCTCTATCTGTGTCTTGTGTTTGTGTGTATATATATATATATATATATATATATATATATATATATATATATATATATATATATATATATATATATGTTCAAGACACTGCATCACAATGCTTCAAGTCAAGTATGGTGATCGACTTCAAGAAAAAAATGTAAGGTCATGAATTTTGTTATCTTCTATATGCATCAATGTTCAGAGCTACATCGATAAGAAGAGTGTTTGTTCAAGACTCAAGTGTAACTCAAGATGAAGTTTAATTTTAAGCTGTAGAAGATCTCAAGATCAAGTTACGTCAAGTAGAGATCTTAAGCTTCATAAAGTTCAAAGGTTAACCTTCATCTGAAATGAAGTTTCAATGTTCATACTTTATGTCCCAGGTATGAATGACCTTAGATTGACCTTAGGGTAGGTCATTTTGTATACATAATTCAAACTGAATCTTTTTATATGGATTTGGACTGTTCTAAGACTAGTCCTGGACCTCGTTCAACTAGTCCTAGCACTGGTTCGACCAGTCCAAGAAATTTCAAGACCAGTCTTAAGATTGTTGCAATTTTTTAAAAAATTTTATTCGTCCACGACCAGTCCTGGACTCTGCTCGACCGATCGTGTGAACGGTGTCGACTCATCCTACGACCAGTCCTAATTCTATGATTCAAAGTCCAGCAACTAAATTTGTGGTCCTACGACCAACCGTGAGAACCCTACGACTAGTCGTAGAGGGCCTACGACTAGTCATAGACTCCCTATGACCAGTCGTGAGTTGGTTTTATCCAATCGCGCTAAAAATTTCAAAACTCCATTCTCCTATGACCAGTCGTAGTGTCCACTAGACCAGTCGAAGGTGCAATGTCTGCAGCTATCAATGTCTGCAGCTATAAATAGATGTGAATTTCAGAGTTTGAGATAGAAAATCAAGTAAAATCAAGGGATCACTTTGAGATAAGTTTGTGTTTATTTTAAGCTAATTGTGCTCATCTAATATTCTCTTTTTTAGCTTTTGCATTAGATTTTATTTTTATATTCCAATCTTATTTGAAAAGAGGAATTACTGTATTCCTTTTTCATGGAATCAAAATCAAATAGAGCTAAGCCTAATTTGATTTAATTTAAAATCAATTAGAACCTATAAACATTTTAAAGTGAGTATTGGACAATGAACTTCTATATTCGAACTTCTACTCCAATTGGTTCTTCCGGGTTGCTTCAAAAAGGAGAAATCCAGGTATTTTAGATTATTGTAATTTACATTCTTTTTGGTTTCTTTTGAAATTCGCCAGAAAAATCTCATTATGGTGGTTATCTGAGGAGAGCCAGAAAACTCAGAAAAAGGGTTTTTGAATTGTGTAAGCCCAAGTTAAAAAGACACAATTGTGAAGGTTTTGGGTGAACCTAGAAAACCTATTTTGATAGTGAACGTTAATATCCCCTGTGTGAGGATATTAGGAGTGAAGTAGCAATCTGTGTGGCTGTTTTATAACAGTTGGTGTACACACAGGCGAACCACTATAATTCTTTGTGTTTTGTGGTTGTGTGATATTTATTTCCTATCTTTTATTATTCAAGATTGTGGGATGTATGTGTGGACGTGAATGTTGTAATATTTTCATTTCAAGCACAGTGAGGAATGTTGTAATTGTTTAGAATTTACTTTATGCTATTTTCCTTTATTATTCCTCTTCAGTTTGGGGTATTGATACTTATCGTTCTAGTAAGGTTGTCCTGCCATAAACACTTGATTTTTATGGTGCAAGGTTGTCCTGCCATAAACACTTGATTTTTATGGTGCAAGGTTGTCCTTAGAACTACATTCGTATCAGCCTCTCAAGACTTGAATTTGAGGTTGCTTTACATTCTTTTATAGTGGTTTGTTTCCTTCCTTTTGTTAGCTATCTTATTTCTTAAATTCTGCTGTTATTTTTTAAATTTGGCATAGTCCTATCAACCCACCCCCCCCCCCTCTAAGATATATACCTTGCCCATTTCAAGTGGTATCAGAGCCTAATAGCTCGTTTTAATTCTTTATTCTTAGATTTATTTCCTGAGCTAACAATATAAGCTATGTATAAGATGTCAAATTTTGATAGCGTATAAGTCACTAGGCCTCCACCCTTTGATGGCTCCAATTATGCTTGTTGGAAAGCCAGGATGAGAATCTTCTTAAAATCCATGGATGAAAGTGTGTGGCTAGCCACGGTGATTGAATGGACCCCTCCTACCACTGAAGTGAATGGAATCAATGGTTCAAAAAATAATGAGAGTAGCTCCTTATTTTTCATGAACCACACTTTAGAAAAGTGAGAGTAGTGCAAATCCTAAAGCACTAAATGCAATCACTTGCTCATTATCACTGGATTAATTTAAAAGAATTATATCCTGTGATTCTACAAAGAAAGCTTGGGATATTTTAGAAATGACACATGAGGGTACATCGATTGTAAGAAAATCTAAAGTCCAACTCCTCACAATCAACTTTAAAGAAATTCATATGGAGGAAAATGAAATGTTTATGGACTTTTATCCTAGATTACATGACATTGTAAACTCTATGTGGGGTCTTGGCAATAAAATCCCAGAAAGTAAAGTGTGTGTAAAGATACTACGTTCACTTACTGAATGGTTCAACTCTAAGGTAACCGCGATCCAGGAACTTCGTGATACGGATACTATGAGGGTATAAGAATTAGTTGGATCTTTACAAACGTATGAGTTAAATTTTAAAGCTCCTAAAGGAAAATCTATTGCCCTTAAGTCTTTTAAAGATGTTTCTCAAGAAAACCATTCTGATTTAGAAAATTCTGAAGACGATATGACTCTTTTAGCAAAAAAGTTTTATAAAATTTTCAAAAGCAAAAAAAGGGTGAGTTTTCAAAAGGCTAATGAAAAGAAAAGATCAAAATCTAAATCTAAGGCTTGAAAATCTTTAAAAGAGAGTCAATGCTACAAATGTCAAGAATATGGGCATTTAACAAACAAGTGTCCTAAAAAGGATAAACCTAAAAAGAAGAATATTTTGGCTACTTGGGATGATTCTTCTGATTCTGAAGCCTTTTCTGATTCAAAATATTCTGAAACCGAGTCGGGTAATGAAGTGAAAGCCCTTATGACTCTAGCCAAATTCATGTTTTCAGATAATGATTCAATAAGTAAAGAAAATATGAACAATGAATGTGAAAATGAAGATGATCTTTAAGATGCTTAAAATGCCTTATATAAGGAAAGTTATAAAATTGTTGTTAAACTTAAGCTTCAAAAAGAAAGATTTTTAAAACTTAGAGAAAATTTTGAATCTCTTGTTTTAGAAAAATCCCATATTTCAGACTGTTTTGAAAAATGTAAATGTGATTTGGATTTAAAAAACTCTCAGATCGAAAGTCTGAAAATCTGAGAATGAAACTCTTAAAGTTGAAGTCTCTTCTCTTTTAAGTTTAAAGGATACATGGAAGTATGCCCAAGGAAATCTAAAGTTAGAAAAACTTTTATCTGAATCAAGGAAATGTGGCGATCGATCCGGTTTGGGCTACGAGAAGAACGTTCCTCTTAAACATAAGAATACGTCTCCTAAGTTTGTAAAAGGAGGGACCTTGAACTCAAAAGGGAAAAGTATAAATCAAGTTTCATCTAAAATTACTTTTCAAAAATTGAAAAACATTTATAAATATCAGATCCGAAACCCTTTAGTCGAGAAAATAGTTGATCTTCTTAAGGAGCTCTTAAAATCTAACTCAGTGGGTCACTCTAACTATAACTACAATCAAAAGAAGACTTATTATACTCCTAAACCCAAAGCTGTTATGAAATGGTTTCTTAAGGTTACCTGCTTGGTTGCCCATGCTGCTTTCAAAGCTACAAGTCATTCAAAGTGGTACCTAGATAGTGGATGCTCCAGATATGACAGGCGACAAGGCTTTATTCACCGATCTCAAATATATGACTGATAGGTCAATCACATTTGGTGATGGTAGCAACTGCAAGATTATTGGCCAAGGTACGGTTCAACTCTACAACCTTCCCTTATTCAAGAATGTTTTATATGTTGAGGGACTAAAACACAACCTTTTAGGCATATCTTAAATATGCGATAACAATCATAGTGTGAAATCTTCCAATCAAGATTGTGAAATCATAAACAAAAAGGGATCTGTAATATTAATTGGATGCGGAACTTCTGAAAACTGCTATATTGTAAGCGATGGCAGCTCTTCTAGTCAAACGTGCTACATGGTCCATACGAATGGCATAAACGCCTTCGACATGTATACTATCGTAATTTATACAGATTGAGCAAAAAGAGAACTTATAAGAGGTCTACCTAAATTACAAAAGATAGATAAAATATGTGGTGAATGCTAAATAGCAAACAAACAAGGAGCTCTCACAAGAAGGTGAACTCCAATGCCACATCAAGACTACTCGAGCTTCTCCATATGGATCTTATTTGACCTACCAGGATGGAGAGTTGAGGTGGTAAAAAATACATCTTGGTAATCGTAGATGATTTTTTCAGATTCACTTGGGTAGCTTTTTTAATGGATAAAACAGAAACCCTTGATGAAGTGAAAAAGATTATGAGACGTATTCAAACTGAAAAAGGTTCTCAAGTCAGTAAGATCCATAGTGATCATAGATCTGATTTTGAGAATAGCAGTTTTGAGAAATTCTATAGTGATCAGGGAATATCACATGAATTCTCTGCGCCCAAAACACCAGAACAAAATGAAATTGTGGAAAGAAAAAATAGAGTGCTTCAAGAAATGGCTAACGTCATGTTGAATAGCATGAAGCTCCTTAAGAATCTTTGGGCTGAAACAATGAATACCGCCTGCAATATTATTAACCGACTTTATACTTGTAAATCTAATAATAAAACAGCTTATGAACTATGGTTTGATAAGAAGCCTACTGTGAAATACTTTCAAGTTTTTGGTAGCAAGTGCTATATTTTACGTGACCGTGAAAATTTGGGAAAGTTTGACACCAAAAGTGATGAAGGGATCTTTTTATAATACTCTTTAAACAGTCGTGCATATTGCGTACTGAACAAAAGGACCGGTGTTATTCAAGAATTAATTAATGTGGTCATAGATGATCACTTGAATACACCTGCCCTGAGTTCAGACCATGATGAAGTTTTTTTAATTGACAAACCAGATAATTAAATCAAGTAAACTCTGAATTGAGGACTGTTAAGATCATCCAACAACTCAGATTCTTGGAAACCCTCTCACAGGTGTGCGCACTTGTAGATAATTAGAAGACATGTAATTACGTGTGCTTTACATCCCAAATAGAATCGATAAACATAAAAGAAGCTCTTTCTGACGAAAACTGGATAGTTGTTATGCAGGAAGAACTTAATCAATTTGTTCAAAATTATGTCTGGTATCTTATTCTTAGACCTAAAGACAAACATATTATTGGAACAAAGTGGATATTCAAAAATAAGTCTGATGAACTTGGTAATATAATTCGAAAAAGGCAAGACTGATTGTACAAGATACACTCAAATTGAAGGTATTGACTATGATGAAACCTTTGCACCAGTTGCTCGCCTTGAATCAATCAGACTATTTATATCCATTGCATGCTTTAGAAAATTTAAAATTTATCAAATGGATGTAAAGAGTGTCTTATTAAATGGCGATTTACATGAAGAAGTATATGTTGAACAACCTACAGGGTTTGAAGACCCTAAATTTACTGATTATGTATATTGTCTTAAAAAGGCTCTCTACGGTCTTAAACAAGCTCCCAGGGTATGGTACGAGAAATTGACTAAGGTTTTACTCAGTCATAATTTTCAAATGGAAAGTGTCGAGAAGATGATCTTTGTTAAGAAACATAACGATGATATCTTAATGGTTCAGATCTATGTTGATGATATTATTTATGGATCAACTTGTACTAACATGACTATTGAGTTTGCATATTTAATGAAATCTATGTTCGAAATGAGCATGGTTGGGGAATTAAATTATTTCCTAGGGTTGCAAGTAAAATAATAACCTGATGAAATTTTCATTTCTCAAACCAAATATGCTCTGAACTTGATTAAAAGATTTAGATTTGAGAATGGTAAGAATTTTGATACTCCCATGAGTTCAACTTTAAGACTCTCAAAGGATTCAACAGGTAAAGATGTGGATCTTAAATTGTATCATATCATGATTTGTAGATTGCTTTATTTAACTGCTAGTAGACCTAATATTGCTTTCAGTGTTGGTATTTGTGTAAGATATCAGTCTAATCCTAAAGAATCTCATTTAACTGCTGTTAAGCGAATTATGCGACATGTCGTAAGTTCAGTTAATTTGGGTCTTTGGTATCCATATGATACTAGTGTTCAGTTGGCAGGGTATACTGATGCTGATTGGGCTGCAAATATCGATGATAGAAAATCAACCAGTGGTGGTTGTTTTTATATTGGAAATTGCTTGGTTTCTTGGTTCAGCAAGAAACAAACTTCTATATCACTCTCTACTGCTGAGGCTGAATACATTGCAGCTGAAAATGTATGTACTCAACTTGTTTGGATGAAACGTATGTTAAGTGATTATGGAATTACACAAGATTCAATGGCTTTACATTGTGATAATTTCAGTGCTATAAATATTTCTAAAAATCCAATCCAGCATTCATGTACCAAGCATATTGACATTAGGTATCATTATATTCGTGAATTAGTAGAAGAAAAAAAAATATCTTTAGAATACATTCCGACAGAGACTCAACTTGCTGACATTTTTACTAAACCGCTCAACAAAAGTAGGTTTAATAAATTAAATTTTGATCTTGGTATGTGCATTCAAAATTGATTATTCATGCATTTGTGTATCATAGAGTAAATATTTTTGTGTTTAAATTTCAATTTTATACGATAATTGTATTTTTTTTATCGGTACTCGATTAGTCGTGAGTGTACATGATCGGTCGAGGATAACTCAAGACCGGTCGTGGAGCGCGTTGGGTGTTTTAAAATTGGGAGAAAATCTCATCTTCCTCATTTCTAACCTCCTCTCCAACGAGCTAACGTCCGAGCAGTCGAACCCACCGACCCGATCTTCAAGGTTAGTGCATTTTATTAGTCAATCTATTAGATTTAAGTTCTATTTTATGCTTTATTTGCATTGGAGTGTTTGATTTCAAGCTTTTTGGAGATTTTGGGGTTTTTCTTCTACATTTGCTAATCTAAGAAAACCCATCTCTACTTTGAGTTTTCTTGTTCCTTTATATTTCTTTGTGAAAATGGATGTTAGAGGGAAAAAGAAAACAGCCCATGCTCTATCATCCTCTAGACTAGCTCCAATAACTCAGTGTCATCTTCGTTCATCCGAAGATGATCCTTCATATGTACAGGATTTGCATTTGCACAATGTTATTGTTGAAAAAGCTATTGATCTTAACCACATTGCTCCATTTGGTATCTTTCCTCTTATCTAAGCTATAGGATGGGATAACATCTTACCACTACCAAAAAATAGGGTAAGGACGACGGCTTAAAACTGTCGGCATTGACCTTCCTCGAAGGCTTCAAGCCGTCGGATGGGCCGTTAGGAAAAGGGGTGTGGGCGTTGCACGCCGACAGATTATAGCCGTCGGTGTCTCCGATGGCTGTTGACGACGATTTTAGCCGTCGACGACGGTTTTAGCCGTCGACGTCTACAACGGCTAAAACCGTCGGTGTTTCTGACGGCTAAGGACAACAGTTTTAGCCGTCGGTGTTTTCGACGGCTAAAACCGTCGGTATTTCTGATTGCTGTGGAGGACAGGAAAAACTGTCGACATTTTTGACGGTGAAAAGCCGTTGGCGTTTCTCATAAATTAAAATAATAATAATAATAATTAATTGCCTAATCAACACACATCAAAAACTAGATGATCCTAACCATTCTAAAGGCATTCCAAACGTATTCATAAAAACATTATACTAATAACAACAAAATATAAACTAAAACACAACAGAAAAATGATCCTAACCTTTCCAAATGCATTTCATTGGATAAATACATATGTTACTAATTGCAGACAAGATAAACATCACCTTCTTTTATGTTGTTCAGGGACTAATCTTCAATTATCTTTCAATGACTACTCAAATCACCGAAGAAAACAAGCCTAAAAGAATAAAGCATTCCATTAGAATAGATCTTACTCATTTTAAATAATCCAGACTTAAAAAAAGGGGTAGGCTATAACCAAACAAGAATATTGCAATAATGCAACATGGACACAGATATGTATACCTATTTTGGACATGGGCAACAGTATTTTCTCTAATAAGGAAATATGGAATTAGACAAGGTCGTGAAAATGCCACCTTGCCCACATGTCTGTGCAAGTTTGATATTGTCATAAAATGGAAAAATTAGATAGCACTTTCAATGAAATTTTGTTATCCTTTCCAAGAAAAAAAAGAAGAAGAAGAAAGAAGAAGCATGAGCTCACCACACTCCCCAAAAATGTCACTCTTGTACTCTTGCTCCAATGTAGTGGCCAATGCAAAAGGAGAACCAAGAGCAACCTACCATCCAAGGGCCATGTCTGTAACTCTACCATCAACATCCTGCACAACAAAGATACAAGATGTCAGACACCATGCTACTAAAATAATACCCAAGATAACACCATGGTACAGTTGATTGGCTGTGACAAAACATCAGGAATGCACATGGAGAAACTGACCTGATGGACGGCTTGGAGCTAGAGCATGTGGTGATATGTGCAGATTGGTCGTGATCCACGTGTGGAAATGGCATACCTAACATATCAAAATGACCCTGTACAATAGGACCACCCACATAACATCAATTTGTTTGGCTTACTTATGGGAGAGTCCCACTATGTGGGGCCAATCATAGGCACCTGCAGCACTTTTCTTTTAACAATCAAAGACACTTCCCCATGTCATCTCTCAACCTAGAAGTGTTGATTTAAGAATTGCTAAGACAATAATCGATTTTTCTTTCCTTTGTTCTTTGTCACTATGAACATAACAAAGGCCAATGCATGGTTGTAAGATTAGGAAAACAAACATCCAACTGAGCACTACCAATTCAAATTTATTGTGGCCCATACCAAAAAATTGAACTGTAAGATGAACCAGGGTACATATGATGGATACTTTTAGTATAGCATTTGGTGTAAAGTACTTATGTTTTGCATACCTTAGCCAATGATACTTAAATACTTACATATGCTCAGCCTATCATGTCTAGTACAATAGGATACTAATACTGGTAATGGATACTCCAAGATATTAGTACAAAATGTTTCATTGAACCCTATTGTATTTAATTTGTTATATCTAAAAATTTGTCAATTTTCTTAAGGATGCAGATTCTAGCTACGCTTCCATGGTAATAATGGAAATTTTACAGAAAACTAGATAACCACAGACATTTCCAAAAACTTGCAATGAAATATAAGAATAGAATAATTACCTGTCCATGTGTACAAGCTGATAGCAAATTAAATACATGCATATGAGGTTCTCCCATCCATATAGAAAAGATGCCCAAAATGAACCAGTAAACCTGCATTTTCAAATTTTTGCAAAATGACAAATCTTCTTAATGTAAAATGGATATACCTCGCTAAATAGATTCTTTAATTGGACTACACTTCGTGCAAAGTTCAAAAAAAATAAAAAGAAGTTCATTATAGAACTTGGAAGATGTTATCATGGGAATGGTTGGTAGAGATCCATGTATAAATGAAGTCCATTGGATCTTTACTCTAGCAAGTAATCATTCTGACTAGTTTGAAGTGCCAAGGTGAAGCAGTAAGGAGAGTCTGCTTCATGGTATAACGGCTCCTTTAGTACCTAATGATTTGGAGTATTTCAATATTGGAGTTTTTTTTTTCAATAAATAAAAGATATCAACGAGGGAATCACTCTAACATGAGAGAGAGAGAGAGAGATAGACCAAATGTCAATGATATCATGGCAAAATACTGCAGGATATTTGTGAAATATTGTAAATATCATGATGTATCGGAATGATACATGGGATCTTTCGAGGTGTTGTTCATATGATGAGTTTAGCTGAAATGAGTTGACATGGATAGAATTAGAAATGAATACATTTAGGGGAATTTAGGAGTAGCACCAATAGCACTAATAGGAATCTACACATGGGATTTCTAAGAAGCTAGAGCACAACATTAATTCATTCAAGATAGGGTTCGGCTTCAAAGAAGGAATGCACCTTCAAACATCCAAGCAACTGAAAATGAAAATGGGTGCTAACCTTGAGTTACAAGTCCATACATTTGGTTCAAAGAAAATCCCTTATTTCCTCGATGGGTTTGCCATCTTCATAGAAGAGTGAAACCTACTTGCCATGGAAAATAGATAAAAGAATTTTAAGGGGGAAATGGGAACATGCTCTCAAAATATCAGTTTAAAGGTGATATGAGAAATGAACAAATTTAAACAGAAAATGATTCCCTCATTGAAGAAGCATTTGAAATTAAGACAACTCTAACACATTGCATTATTAAATGGTATTATTTATGTAATTTCATCTCGTTGCTTTTTATAAAAAAATAAAAAAAATAATAATTGTGTATTGTAATCCAAAGAGTGCCTTTATTTGTATCAAATCCTAAATGACGATAACTCGGTAAATCTCCACTTACCAGTGTCAATGTTCGGTCCATGTCAAAACTGACAAGATGGACAGATTCACAAAAATTACAGTCATCTAGTATAGCAGCCCTTGCTCTAGCTAAACTACGATAATCTATAGCCAAAACAAAAACTCCATAAGATAACCATCTATAAATTGAAACATTGATTTAATTATCTATGCAGTCATCATAACTTACATCAGTAAATAAAAAAAGAAAGACTAGACAACTCATTTTTGAGATGTTAGATATGAATATCAAGATGAAAAAATGACCAAAGGAATCAGACCAGTAACAACTAGTATATCCACCTAAAGCACTTTTGTTTTTTGGAAAATCATGCTCTCTCCTTCAGTTTCCTGGTAAAAATGGAGCCATCGCTGCCATTTATGGTGGGAGTGTGAAAATCTCCTCCACATTAAAATAAACTACATAGGTATTTGTCAACCTTAAGTCTGTTTAGAAGCACTATTGAATTAAATTGCGATAACAAGTTCCAATGCTAGATTGTAAGTCTTGATGAGACAGTTCATGTACATGCTGCATGTGTGTGCAGTCATGGAATATAGAGGTTTGAGATCCAGTCCATCCATCAGATGGGCATCACTGGAAGTCATGGCCTAAGAATCAGGTCTGGTCTGATAGCTGAGAAAAGAAATGGTTAAGACCCACCTGATGGATAACTTGGATATTGCACCTGTTTGCCACATTGGAATATGTGGTGGCATGTAGATGGTATGCTTAGAAATCCCAGAAACTAAAACAAATTATCACTTAATGATCAAATTAAAGAACATAACACATACAACCACAGTACAATAAAGAACACAAATTCTGATTATAAAGGTGATATTTAGAGTTAAGCTTACCGTCATTGTCATGTTGTCCTTGAATACAAGGACACCCCTTGTTGATCTAAAACAGTCAACGATAATTACAATTAAAAGAAAGAAAGAAAGTTTTTTTTTTTTTTTTTTCAAAAAAAAGGGAGGTAAGCAGGTAATTATCTCTCAAGTTAGCAAAGTTTTACTAAGCCTGCTCACACCTTTACCTGCAGCAATACATGCCAGGTTGGAAAATTCTGAGTTGTGCATTAGTGGGCTACACTTTGTAGATGATGTGGCTCTAAAACTAAAGCTGATCAGCTCATATAAGTGATTAGTTGGTCAATCTCTGACAGGTATGTCCCTGATTGGGTTATGGCTGTTTGATGCTCGGTCACCAATCACCAGAGTTATGACTTACAACCCATTTGGTTTGCTGCAACTTCTATGACAGGACCTACATTACTTCCAAACCAACAAGCATTGGCATCAGACAGACAGGAGTGTTAGGAACTGCCTCGAAACAGTACATGATAACATTTTCCTGTAGTTACTTGATAAATAATATTGAAAGGGGGAATCACTATCTGTTTCCAACCCTAATTGGTTGTGGCACCCACACTTTCTAGTTTTGTACCATGATATTACCCAAAGTAAAAAAGAATGGATGCTAGGTGCTACTATCAGTGGAGATTGGTGTGGGCATAGGCTCCCTATTGAAAAGCATATATGTTTTACAAATGAAACATCATAGAAACTTCTTCATCAATAATCTACACTATTAATTCCCCATTTACACTCCTATTGTTACTAAAATTGCATTCCATATACTCTGTTTTAGTCCGACCAATTTTAAATCCTTTATATTCTAAAACACCTCTATAAATCTAGCTTTGTGTTTACGCCCTCCATCCTCTTGTCAATCAAAATTATGTCATCTGCAAATAAAATACATCATGGGATCTCTTCCTGCAAATGCCTCATTAACTCACCATCAAGGTAAATATGTAAGAAAAAGTACCTTATCTATAATCCATTAAAACCACATAAATAGTACAAAATGTTATACTACGTTTCATACATATTTTAGAACATGAAGTTTCCTCACACAGTCCTCTGATTAACCAATGTCAGATTTGGATACTAACATGGATGTGGATAACTGGAATTTAACTCTGCATTTTCTATAATAAAGCACAGATATAGATATTTGACTCAGCTAATGATATACTAAGGTACCGTGAAAAATTACTAGTTGTTTGGGAAATAGTAAACAACAGCTAATGTATCAGTATCAGGGTCGACTAACTTACCAGGGCAGGGTAAGGATATGGACATCATTTGGCACAGGTATGGGTGGTGGCAAAAGTTTTATGAATGGCCACCTACCAGACAAACTTTCCTCTTTTACCTGGGAATTTGGAAACAGCCCTGCTAGAGGTTCTCATCTTTCTAATATTTTATTATTAAAACAATTACAGCATTTTGTAATATTAATCTTAACTAATTTGTAATATAAAATATTTGGCTAGAATTGAACCATATCTGAAATGAAACCTTACCCATACCCTGTGAGGCTGAACGAACCAACACTCTACACCTATGCAGCACTCCCTCACATTTCAGAACTTCAGGAAGATAGTCTTGAGCTTGCTGGAAACTCTATACCTATGACATTACAAAAGATATCTGTGAGTGCAATAAACATCGTTTCTTAAAGTAAAAAAAAAAAACATGTAAAACATGAAAGAAGTTGTAGAGTTCAGCGAGAACGTATCATGGGTTTATTGACCCTTCCCTAGCCATTGGATTTACTGTCATAGATTCCAATCCAACCCCAATCCCTGTATTGAGAAGATTTAGAAAGAAAAAATAACAATAAGAACAACAATAATAAAGATATGCTGGCTCTCATCTGAGCAAGTGAATGCAGGATGGCTGCATTTTATGCCGGTTTCTCTGGAATGCTTACTTTTACATGGTCTATTTGGGAATAGTCGGTTTCTTTTTTTAACTCTATCATTTGTATTTACTATCTATCTGTGTCAAACAGAAACTATGCCTATAAGAACTCTAAACTAGCAATACTCATCTAGACTCCAGGCAGTTGTTGATGTTGCTGCTGCCATTAAAGCTGGATTTTATGACATAGGTATGCATGCATCCTATTGAGAGGCAGCCTATCCAGCGACTCAGCAATCTCCATTTGCTTCATCACCGTTGCCTCCAATACCAGAGATTCTGACAATCTCCATATGAAATTATCCAACAGTATATCTTTGTACAACAAGCTGTGTGCATCTGAAACTTTCTTTATCCTCTCAAGGTCAAACTCGATGGATTTGATAGCCTTAGAAATCTGCACTATCTGCACATTCAATCTATGTATGGTAGCCTTAGAAATCTATTACAGGCTTAAAGGATAGTTCAGATCATTCGATTGATCTGTCTAACTGAAATAATGTAATTAGGAACAAAAAACACATTTGATTTTCCTTACCAAAGTATGATGGAACCACCAACCGCGCACAAGGTTAGGATGCTCGTAAATGTGAAACCGACCTCTTCATTCAAAGAAAAAGCTAAAGATGCCAAAATCATAGTTGAATAAATCATGAGAGTTTTTTACACTCTGCAAAAAACACATCCAAATTATGAGATATCCTAATCAAAATCTAAACTTCCAAAATATTAATGAACCAAAATATTTACACATATTTTTTTTTGGTGTAATTTTTGTAGACATGCAGAACCAACAGCAGCCATGGAATAACGATGAAGGAACTTCTCGTCGGGGCTGATCGTATTCTCTATAACAGCTGCCACAGATGATGATAATTCCCTACTGCTCTCTCTCTCTCTCTCTCCACCCCCCCCCCCCCCCCCCCCCCCCCCCCCCCCAAAGTGCAAATAACACTAAAAGTGAAAATTATTACAAATCTTTCAATTCCTCAAAGGGAGGTTAAAATGCCAACCAAATATATCAAAGCATAAACGTGGGTGCTAAATCCATTCCATTCCATATATGTGGGTGTAATCTGATGTGAGTGATAAATGCATTCCATATCATTCCATAAATGTGTATGTAATCTGATGTGAGAGTTAAATCCATTCCATTCCATAATATTCAGATAAGTGTCTATGTTACCGTATAGTTTGTAAATAAAAGTAAATTGTCTCAGTTTTTGTAATGTCTAATTATAAACATCATGGATAGATCGTTAGAAATAGCTTGGGCCAAAGAACAAATCCTCCTACGCCGACCTCTCCAAGTTTATGATGATAACCATCTTCCTTTCACAACTCTGCATGTGAAGCTTTAATCTCAATTAGGACAACTCTAAAATTTCCTTCACCCAGATCTGCTCCATGGACATGGGCAGTTGGATCAACTTCATACACCTCGCCAGAAGCAACTACCCATTTCTTCCAATCGCAAAGATCGCATCTCTTGCCAATATGTATCAAATCAGGCTACATGTACAAGTATAACATGTCATTAGTATTTTTAAATGGAGGTGCTTATAATCATAAACATAGCTTTATAATAGAGAAACACATACATACCAACAAGACACGACTAGATTTAAATGGAGGTATTGCCGTTGGATCCACAACCCCCTGTTCCCCTTTCTTTTCTACAATACAATTAACCTTCATATGGAGGTCTACTAGGCTTTTCTTCATTTCACTTACTTCCTCCTTCAAATTATCTCGATCCTGCATCATCATATTGAGCTTATCTATAATAGGGATTGTCTTCCTCAATGCAATCTTGCCTACATTTCCACCTATACCCCACATGCACCCTCTACTATCAGTCCCTATTGACTGTAATCAGAATTGCAAGTCGATTTATCAGAGAATGCGTAAGTATATAAATAAACTCAAGTACTTGAAGGACAAGCATATATACCTGTGTAAGGGCGTCATCTACATTGGTCATCCGAGATATTGGATTCCTACTCTGAATCGACTTTATTTTTTCCTATGGCAACATCCAAAAGTAAAATTAGCAACTGAAAGACTCATTTAAAATTCATATGGATAATGACAGAATGTATGAGGGTTGCACTTACAAAGGCTTCAGGAAACTGTAATTTTTCATCCTTTGTTGTATGGGCTCTGATGTACACATCAGCCCTACCAACCTCGGCATCACTACTAACATTCCTCTCAATTGCCTTTTCCACATTACATATATGCCAAAACACATTAGTAATGGGATTAAATGACTAATAATTTCAAATGATCATCATAAATATAGTAAGATATATATTTTAAGACATGTACCATTTGATGGCGTATGACAGCCATGCTACGCCGCCCAAGTGTAGAAGGGCCAACTTGTTTGGCTTGATTGGATGCATTTCTTGCACTTAATTCCTTAAATTCATTTGTATTATGTTGATCCACAAAGAGTATCCAATCCTCTATAGGTACACCAATAGGGGCTGGAGATGACTTCACAACTGCAGGATCCTTGTCCTTAACATACTTTAAATGCAACTGGTTCTTGTAATTTCTCTAAGAGGTATTCATGCATTCACGAACGTAATTTGTCATCGCATGTTGGTTATTCTGAAAATCATAACTACACTCCAAGCTTTCAATGACCCTCTGAAGGTGCTCCGGAGGCACCTGGCGAAAGTCTGTGTAGGTGATCGGGATGTGGGTGTAGGTGAGAACACCAATGCATGAATTAAATGTGACCTAATTTATATCCCCTGCATTCGGTTGCCCGAATTCATTAGTCGTAATGACCCTCTTCAATGAAGTCTTCTCATTTAATTCTCGACCTCACGTAGGACCTCGCTTCGTAGACGATGAAGATGACAACCCGTCCGCATAAAATGGAAAATTAGCTGCACACATGTTTAATCACCGCCAATATAAAAGAAAATAAAATGCTGAGGTATAAAAGAAGAAAAATATAGAAATTATCTTATTACCTATGGCATCTTCATGGGCTGCATCCCCTAGCGGCTCTGTGTCGAATGACGATGCCTCTAGATCCATATGACTATTTCATTGGCAATATAAATCAAACCCAAGCATAAAAAGAAGATTTGAGACTAGACTATCCAATACATCTTCAAGGGCTGCATTGCTTAATGCTAAAAACCAAATAAGGAAAACAAATGATTGTAGTTGAGTCCAGTACACACACTATGTATGCTGGCTATATTTTATTATTTTTTTAATTACTTTTTCCTTAGAAATTGTAAGAGCAAAATTTGGATTTTTTGGGCAGCGGATATTATTTTCTTTGGTCCAAGCCAACTATTTGGTTGGATCCAACAAAATTTTCATTCATCTGATCTTCGAATAGGATTCAGCAATGGGACAGGTTGGATGTCATATACATACAACATGTGCCCCACTGCAACAAAATAATAATAATCAAAGTTTTAGCAATATGATTTCCCATTGAATTTGGTCTTCTCACAATTTTACTTTTAATCATTTATTTAATAGAAGATTGCTCAATCATGGTCTTTATAGTAGAATTATATTCAGTAATCATCAGAAAATGCCTGTTGCAGACATAAATTAACTTGAACTAAACATTAGAGCAGCGTACTCATCTGGGTGATAATTTTGGATTGTTTTTTTTTTTTTTTTTTTTTTTTTTTTTTTTTTTTCTATTTTGACCCACCAATGGTTCTCATACATGTTTGGACAGTTTAATTTCAACACGCATGTATGGATCATTATTGATGTGTATGATATTTAGTCCAAGACAGAGTATGTACTCGTCACCATAGCATCCTGATCGTTTGAATGTATTCTATCACTGTTTGAATCTATCACCATTAATTCCTAACAATGAATGATAACTTCCTACATTATTGATCGAGAATAATATGACATTGAACTCTAGAAAATCATAATAGGATCAGTAGGACCTGTTGAGAAAATTTTCAAGAAAATGAAGAGTGTTGATTAGACAATTCTGACAGTGATAACAATTCCCTGCAGGAAATATTCAGATCAAATCCATCAGATAGAGAAATAACATAATGTTAAAGGTAAGATAAATTCCTACATATAGAAAAATAACATTTTAATGCTAAAGTAATATTTAGACAATGTTGGAAACTTAAAGAACCATGACTTCCAATGGTTTTAACAAACAAGCATCAACGAATCAGGGGCTAGGACTGCTCAACTAATGTGATAAATTACCAGCCCAACAAGAGGCAAACCCACATTAAAAACAGTAAAAAAATAAAATTAGACAAATAATGCAACAAAGATAGACACCATTGAGTTTCATTGTAAGTATAATAAAGAGACGAGTAAAAAAAACAGTAAATATTTTCCATTACATTAATAAAATAATGGGAAAATAAAAAAGGTCCTAAATCAAAATCGTTTCGTTACATACATAAAAGTACCAACAAATCAACTTTTTCTCCCTACTCGCTTTCTTTTCTTTTCCTTTTCAACAACCACACTAATATCTTCATTGTCATTGAATAACAAATAGCTACCCATCTTTACTTTAGTGAGATTAGGTCCTACTTCAACATCAGTTACAACTCGTGTTTCTGATAAAAGGCTCGTTTCATCTTCGACGAAAATCTTTCTTGGAACCTCCAAGACCACATGCCAATCAGGATTTTTTGGATCTCTAGAATAGAAAACCTGTACGGCATGCTCTGCAAGAATAAACGGCTCACACCCACTTGGTCTGAATTGAGAATATTAGACAAATTCACCAATCTCAAATTCCCTTCAGCATCAAAAGAAACACCTTGATGCGTCACCTTCACGCAATCACACTTTAGTAGGACTAGCTTGTACCCTTCTTGGTACTCCAGTTGGATGATTTTGCAGAGGACCCCATAATAAGGTACAGATTCATCCACTGTATTCTTGTCCTTAGCACTAGATCGGAAGGTGGTCATACTCTCTGTGCTAACCCCACCGTTCTGGTTCATTTTATTCTCTTCATAATCCTTGGTAACGAAGAGGAAACCATTGATATAATATTTATTGTACTGCAATGCAAAAGCCTTTGGTCCCCTAGCTATATCTTTGAAGACTTCATTACTTGATTCATCCAAGTCTAGTTATTTCTTCAACCAAGGTATGAACTCTTCATCACTCGCCACCTTAGTCCTCTTCCCGGCAACTACGGTTCTTTGCTTTAAGAAATTAGCATATTTCCTGCAAATTAAGAAGGTTGTAACAAAATTGACAAATTTTTTATCTCATAAATTTTGTTACAATTATGTTGAATCATATTTGAAATAAATGAAGAAGACATATACATACAAGCTAAGTCTAGTGAATACCCTTGCCATGTATCATAGTTGGGTTGACTCTTCAGTACCCAGGTGCGAGCCTGTTCGTATTCAATACCTTCTAAAATGACGCTTTGACTAGGCCCAACTGGACCAACCTCATCAACATCGAAGTCATCAATAATATCTTGCAACTTCGGAAGGAGTGAAATTGACTCGTCAAACTGCTTTTCCAATTTCTCCAAGAGGCTTGTATTATTTTTGCCTCTATATTGGTTGTAGTATATAAGTGTCTCCTCTTGAATGTATCGTTCTTCTATACAACCTTTAGGTCGTGTCCTATTGCAGACGTACACCTTAAACGTCTTCATGAACCTAAAAGAGTTAACAACATATAAGAAATGTAATTGTCGATGTTAGGTGAGTTTATTCACATTAAAATCATATCATACCTTTCGAATGGATACATCCATCGATAGTAGACAGGACCACATACGCGAGCCTCGTAAGCTAAGTGGATAGGCAAATGCATCATCACAACAAAAATTTGAGGGCATGTAATCTCAAGCTCACATAATGTCCTTGTTATACCCTTCTCGAGAGCCATTAACATTTCAATATCTATGGTTTGCGAGCATAGGGCATTGAAAAAGGTACAGAAGCTTCTAATTATAGTGCGCATATGTTTACGATCTCTGAATGCATGTTGGATCAAAATTGGAAGCAGATGTTACATCAACACATGGTAATCATGGGACTTCATACCCTTTAAATCCACACCATCTTCATTTACGATGTTCTTCCAATTCCCACTAAAACCAATCGGAACACGAAGCTCACTAAAGTCTGGATGAAAATTTTTTTCTCTTCTTTTCAAAGCAAAAAAAGGACCTCGTTTCGGATCACCTTGCCATTAGTATTTTCTAGCCATAGATGCTTCTTTATTCCTAGCCGCTTCAAGTCTCTGCGTGCATTGGCGTCATCCTTGGTTTTTCCAGTTGTGTTCAACATCAGTGTAATAAGAATTTCACATACATTCATCTCAATGTGCATAACATCAAGGTTATGACGTACAGGAATATCCTTCCAGTACTCCAGATCATATAATATCGACCGCTTCAAGAAGCATGCTGATTCAGTATCATCGGCTTGTTCCCGTCCTCCTTTTATACCCATTTATTTCCTCTTTCTGATCTTCCCCCGTTGCACATTTAGTTTCCTAGTGATGCTTTCGACCTCAATCCCAGTCAGACGAATCGGTTGTGGTCGGGGCTTCGCCTTCTTATTGAAGGTGACCGCACTGGTGTCCTTTCTGGCCTCATCATTTAGTGGCAACCACCTTCTATGACCCATATAAACGTGTTTCTTTCCATGGTGTAGTCGCAAGGAATCTGTGTGAGGACCACATGGAGGACAACCATACTTACCCTTAGTCCTACAACCAGAAACATTACCATATGCGGGAAAGTTATGAATTGTCCACAACAAGATGGCACGCATGTTGAACCTATTTTCATGGTATGCGTCGAATGTCGTCATCCCCTGCCACCATAAGTCTTGTAACTCAGCAATCAACGGCTACAAATTCACATCGATATCCTTCCTAGGCTGTCGTGGTCCCTCAATGAGGAAAGTGAGCATAGTAAATTGCGGTTTCATACATAAATGTGGTGGAAGGTTATACGTCACACACATAACAGGCCAAGAACTGTACGACGTGTTGAAAGTGCCATAGGGGTTAAACCCATCTGTGGCTAGACCTAATTGAACATTGCGAGTTTCTACTGAAAAATCCTTATACTTGTTGTCAACAAACTTCCATGTGCTGGAGTCCACCGGATGCCCCATCTTTCCACTTTGCATTTTTCCGGTTGAGTGTCAGGTCATCTCCTTTGCCACCCATGGCACACTGTACATTCTTTGTAGCCTTGGTGTTAATGGAAAAACCTTAACACCTTCTCAGGTACTTGAGCTCGTCTCGACTTCAAATTAACTTATGTCTTGTACCTAGAAGCACCACAGTTTGGACAACTCGTCTTCATCGTATGCTCTCTACAGTATAACATGCAGTCATTTGGACATGCATGGATCTTCTGGTAATCAAGATCCAACTTTATAATGATCTTTTTTGCTTGGTAGGTATTAATTGGAGTCTTATTACCGGATGGCAAGACACTCTAGAGTAGTTGAAGAAGAGCTGTAAAGCTTTGTTCACTCCATCCATGGTTCACCTTTAATTTAAAGAGTTGCACTATGAAGGTTAGGACAGTGAATTTGTGACAACCAGGATATATCTCAGTCATTGCATCTCCTAGATTTGCTTCAAACTCATTGGTTGAAGTATCTCCAACAATGTCTTCAGCTTCGGGGGCTATATTGGGTTCGTCTTGAATAACTTTATCCAAGTTATTACCATCGAGGTCTTCAACAACCGCATTAACAATATTGTTTAAGTCTATAACACTAGGGTACTAGTGAGAAGTTGATGCACGTTTAGTACACTTGGGTGATGCATTCTCACCATGCATGTTCCACACCTTATATGTTGGATTAAATCCATATTTAATCAGATCTATCACCACATCATCGACTGGGCAGGGTAAACGTAGACATCTGTATCTGGTACATGGATAAAGAATGGATTCTCTACCAGGAAGATGTTCTTTTACGAACTTCATAAAGCTCATTATACCATCTATAAATTGTGGGTCTGGGTAATGTAGAGTTATCCACTCCCTAGAGTCCATTGGATACAACCTGTAGGTAGGCACACAATTATTCCTATTTCATCATGCAACTAACTATTGACAACATTAATAAAAATAAAAGATATTCAACCAATTTTATATAACAACTTGCAACTTAACCTACTGGGAACCGTCATACACTATAGTATCTTACGGCAGAGCGGGTTCTGAGGAGTTACAAGTTGGATTTCTACAAATTATACCTGAATCAGGAGGTTCTTAACTGCAGCAAGAGAAGTGAGCTTCTAACAAATAGGATTATATTCCTAAAACAAAACAAGCATCATATTTCAATTCAAGCTATATCAAAACATCACAGATATATGGTTCATTTAAATTAAAGAGGCATTTGGCATTCTATAGAAGCGCTTGATGCACCACATATTTGAATCCATTGCATTGTTAGAATCCATATTATATATTTGAATCAGGTTGACCGCTTTGGTTAAAAAGAGAAGAAAATTAGGGATGATTTAAGAATCCATAAAGAATAAGCATTTTCAGTAGAATGAATGTACTTGTTCAATATAAATTTCTAATTGGGGGGGGGGTACATTGCATAAATACTAATTAACAACATCATTTAACAAAGGATCATGAGTATAAACATTTAAAGAACAAATATCGAAATGAATAAAGAAAAAGAATGAGATAATGGGAAATAACTCCCAAAAGTCATAAAGATATGATATGTTGTTATGACATGTAAACTACAAGCATTCAATAATAAGTTCATTATACCAAAAACAAAATAATCAAAGTATGCTTTGATACACTAGGACTCATTGCATACAAATACAAAACAAGATGGAAAATGATAAAAAGAAGTTAAAAAAAAAATTAAAAGAAAGAAAGAAAAAAAGAAGTGAAAGTCTACCTCTTTCTTACAAAATCTCCCAAAATGGTACATTGCAATTTGGTTCATCAACATTTGATTTATGAACACTGTTTCTTAAATTTGTATCCTTGACATGGTTATGTTATAAACATCATTGATAATTATAAACATTTTTTCTTTTATGTTTGTGTTGAAGGGAATGTTTATCTTTGTATGGTTCAAAAGATCGTGCCTTCTGTATTATGGTTCTTAATTTCAAAGGAAGCTTTGGTCCTTTGAAGTATGCATACTTCAACCTAGCTATTTTGTAGGAAAATATATAGGGCGCATGCATAATTCACTGTTGCCCCCATTTGTATCCACATTGTCTTTTGAAACCCTTTAATGAACTAATCATGATGATATGATTTGTTTGACATTGCAAAACAGAGTTCATGATTCCTTTTTGCCTGCCTTAGGTTGAAGTATTAAAGTTGTAAGAGCCTAGATAATCTTGCATGCAGACTCACACACTTTGGCTATTAACCGGTGCAAAACATGGAAACTATATATGGTTGCATGTACCTAATGTGGAGTCCAAAGTTCTTGAGAAGAGCACCAAACGTACGTAGGCCAAATGACAATTTAAATGGTCATGATGGGCCCCAACAGTCCCATTCCCACTTACATTGGATCAGTATATGTATGCCAAATGTGTTGGAATGATATGGAGGGTTAGCTACCTAACCCTTATTTTTATTTTTATTTTAAGGAGATCTTCAACCAAGTACTGCACTTGCTGAAATACATTCTCATTAAACAAAAATATATATAGAACAAGATAGGATGTAGTGCTGAAATGGTCATCAAAGAACTAATAACAAAAAATACAAGATGAAAGCCATTCCTAGGCCAGGCAATACAATTTAGCATAAAATCCTACATCTGTTTCACAACAGAAGTTACCTATACAAGGTCAGAGTATAGACAACCTAACCTAACCGTGGCAAAACGATTCCCTGACTTATCACTTAATAGATAGTGTGCAGCAACAAAGTACTTTTTTTTTTTTTTTTTTTTTTTTTAAAAGGAAGCACTTTGGCTATTGCTATACATGAGAGATGCAGCAAGATTAGACAAAGAGGGACGCTACCACATATATTGACCTGTGTATCTCACCTATGACATCGACACCTTAATACTTCTACAGTAGCTTTTACTACAACCAAATGAATAAAAATCCATACTTTCTATCAACCTTTGACAGTATTATAAGATGGCATGGATCCATTTTCGCTTTCTTCCACCCAATAGATCCTGTGAAAGCCAACACCCATTCAATCCACATACGACCCCCAAAATGCACGTCTTTCTTCCTTTCCGACCCATATCTTTATTCTACCCACCCTACTGAAAGATGCTCTCCCAGCACACCCACCATTCAACCTGACCTGTGACTGGACCAAACAACACGACATGACTCCTAGACTGACTGACATAGCCCATCGTGCCCTTTGTAGGGCATCATACAACTGCAACTCAGACCCAAACTCCTCAAGTTGAAGTTGAATCCATCGGATGGAACAGAAGGATCACTTCCTCCTCTAGCTGAAGTTGCATTTGAGATAGCCCAAGCTGCCTCTTTCTTGATATTAAACTTCGCAGTTTGAAGCAGATTGACTAAAGGACCAATAATATCAGCAGCAATTATCGCCTGTATCTGATCCTTATTTCCAGCTGTGATGTTTGAGATGGTCCAACATGCTTCCTTCTTAATGCTTTTCTTGTGATTATGTGTCAAAAGATTCAGGAGGCAAGGAAGTGCTTGATGGTTGATGATATACTGTGTTTGCATGTCATCCCCATTGACAATGTTTCCAACCGTCTGAAGGGCAGGAATGAACACCGAAGGAGAAGGGTGAAGAAGTAACTCCACAAGCTGAGGACAGACACCTGCTTCTATGACAGCTTGAATTTTGTCATTTGTGCCATCAGAGAGATAAGAAAGCGCCCAGCATGCATCCGTGAGGACTTCCTCGTCATTCGAATGAATGAGACGCTCAAGTGCTGGAAGTGCAGGTCTTGTCTACTCAAAAAGTGGTTGTGGATTACCCCTGCAAAAATTTGACAGAGTCCAGTTGGCATTTCTAAGCATTGAAAGCTTAGCATGCTCATTCAACTGTGCCAGAAGTGGAACCGAGGGCCCATGGCTAAGAGTAAGATCCCAGCATCTAGGAGAGTCGCCAGCAACATTTCCCAGTGCCCACACTGCCTGTTCTCGAACATCATCACTAGGAGAAGCAAGAAGCTTCGCAAAGATTGGCACAGCCCCATGATCAATCACGACCTTGGTGTTCTCAAAGGTTCCAGAGGCAATATTCATAAGAGCCCAAGCAACAGAGTACTCAATATGCTATTCCAGGACCTGAAGCTTGCACTTACCATTGTTCTGTATTTAAAAACTACCTATTGCATTTAATCAATGAATGATATCACCTATGATTCTGTTTCACTGGTTGATCCAATAGATCAAGAACTGAATCTTGAACTTGGAAACCTCTATAATATTATTTTACAATTAATCCAGTTCAATTTAAAAATAAAAGTCAATCCCAAATTGTAACATTACATAAGATAATTATCAATATAAACCATCTACAAAAAGATCCATTATTTGGATGGTCTGGATAGACATATATCAAATCCACATTTTCTATGAACGAGTCACCACTATTTAACAAAAAATGCAAATCTAACAAGTTTTTACCATATGTGGGGCTAGCAGCAGTGTCTGTGAGAAATCCACTCTATCCATTGATCTCTCATGAGCTAAGAAATGCAACAGATCCAAATCTCAATTAGACCACGAGACAGAAACAGTGGGGAAATCGAGAGGGAAATGCCCATCATTTGAAACCTTCCTGGGGGCCGCCATCATGTTTATATGTCAACCATACTGTTTATATTGTTAGTCCCACTTAGATTGATGGAAAACACAAATACTATCCTGATGTAAACTTAAGTGACCCCACAAAATTTTTAATGATGGACTTCCAATCCCCAACACTTCCTATGGTATGCCCCACTTGAGTCTTGGATTTGCCTCATTTTTAAGTTCATGTCCAAACATGAACTGGTGAAACCAATGGACACTATTTCTCATGGACATTGCTGTGGGCCCACAAAGATTATGATTCCAGGAACTTGTAGGCAGGGCACATGTAATGATGATGTAGAACAATGGGCCATGAATCGACAATAGCTTGTTGGGATTAGAAATCCAAATGGGTTTCATTGTGAAAACATGGAACTTGATGGAGATATAATGAACTGATGAAATCTTCATGATTGAGTCATTTACATAAATCAAAGGCAGAGATGGCAGAGAAATGTCATCCCATGTTATATGTAAGGATGCATTTGAGTGAACTAGTAAGTTGCAGGGATATGATCAAATCTACATGGTTGCACTGCAAAATTCCAACACAAACAATCTACAAAACTCACCTTAGCATGAAATCTGTATACGAGCTTCTAGATGAACGGTCTAAATCGTAACGCCACCGCTAGGCAAAAAGGCGATCAATGACGATGAAGATGGCGCTCAAAAGAGGGAAGGGAGAGGAAGAAAAGGGCGGTCGAAAGAGGGAAGGGAGAGGAAGAAAAGGGCGGTCGAAAGAGGGAAAATGAAAATTCCATGGAAGGGAGAGGAAGAAGTGGGTGGTCGAGAGAGGGAAAATGAAAAATCCCTTCTGAAATCGCATAAGAATTGAAATCCGTAAACAATGAGTTTTACATATTTTATATAATAAACTGTAGTTACAGCCGTACATTTAAGGGTCCATTTAGTGGATTTTTAGAATATTATTTCATACGATATTACAAATATAAATCATCTACAACAATACCCATTATTTGGATGGTCTGGAATGCTATATATCAAACCCACATTTTCTATGGATGAGTTTCCACTGTTTAACATAAAATGCAAACCTAACATGACTTCACCGTACTAACGAAGACGTTAGCTTAGACTTTGGATCTGGTAGGGCTCTATGGCCCCACCATGATGCTTTTGTTTAATCCACACCGTAAATCCATTAGTAAAAAATATTTTAATATACTTAACAAAAAATCAGATCGAAATAAATCTCGAGTGAACAACACAACAACGAAAACAGTAGCAATTGAACATCCACCATTAAAACTCTGCCTTTTAGCTACGGACTAGGCTATTTTTGCTATGAATTTTAGCTGTCGGAATTACCTACGGCTAAAATTCGTAACTAAAACATCCACACATCCGTCGGCGTTGCCCTATTTTTTGGTAGTGTACATTGGGGAGGGCCTGCATACCAATCTATTGCACAATCCATGTTTACATGCATCTCTAATTTTTTTTACTAAAAATTCAACATTTCAAATGGATGCTAGAGAAGGCCCTTTTGATGTAGACTGTCATTTAATATTTAGCCTTATGGAAATACTTGTTAATGATGAGGGTATCCTAATTCATATTCTAACTGAAAAACCCTCAGAAACATAAAAATGACAACTTACCAGAACATTGTGTAACATGAATGTGCAATGGACTCATAAAGGGAATGCACTCCCCTCAAAGTATTTGTTACCCAGATACAGAGTCCTCCATAAAAATTTTTACTTCAAATCTGTATCCGTGGTCTGGTAATAAAACAGAGTTGACTTCATTTATGGTCCGTGTTTTGCACTCAGTTGTTTCTGGTACTAAAGTTTGTCTTCCATCTTTAATTTATCATTCCATCATTCAGTTTCGTCTCCATTCAGGTCATAGTGATATACCGTTTGCTTATCTCATGACTGTGTTGGCTTCACATATGTTGGTCACTATGCCTGTTGGAGAGGCTCTTATCCATAATTTGATTTTTAACAACTCAAATATAAACAAAATGAAATTGAAATTGGCTCCTGGCCAAGTAGATGGTGGTGATGGAGCTGGAGTTAGGAATGAAGAAGAAGTTGATGATCTTCCTCCTGACGACATAAACATGGATGATATTTTTGATGAAATTGAGTCTGATTCTACTAATGATCCTGATTATGAACCATTTAAGTTTGATGCTCGTTTACGTGCACTTAAGGAGAAGGTAAAAAATATTAATGTTAAGGTAGAAAACATGAATGTTGCACATGATTTACAGTTCAAATATATGCGTAAGTATCTTCAGCGCTTAAACAAGGGCATGCATCAACTTGATCCTACAATACCTGCTCCATCCTCAAGTTTTGATTGAGAAGTTTTCTCTTTGGTTTGTAATAACTTTAAGTTTACTTATGTTGGATTGTGAACTTGATTTGGTTTGCTAGTTGTGGTTTCTTAACTTTGGTTTGAATTAGTGAAATCTTAATGCTTTACTGAACTTTTATTTATCTTGACTCCTTGATTACTCCTATTTATTTTCTATTGTTTTTTCCTTCATTTGTCATATTGTACCAAAAAGGAGGAGAATTTATTGATCAGTTTGGATTTGTGAGTAGAATGTGACTATGAGTAGTTTTTTTTTTTTGGATTTATGTGCTACTCAGGGGGAGTAATTCCAGTGGGAGTAGGTGGAATGTAAATGTTTTGGCTATTTCATCTTGATGTGTGTTTGTTGTTGCATCTAGTGCATGACAAACTGGTGCATGATTCTTTAACCAGGTTGTTACTTTATAACCTATGCATAATTCTTTGTATTCATAGTGGTTATATTATTATTGAGTGTTTTGTCACAAAATTGACAAAGGGGGAGATTGTAAGTGCTATGATTTTAGGCTCCTTTGGTTATCAAATTTTGTGTGCCAAAACCTCTATCTGTGTCTTGTATTTGTATGCTGATATATATATATATATATATATATATATATATATATATATATATATATATATATATATATATATATATATATATATATATATATATATATATATATATATATGTTCAAGACACTGTATCACAATGCTTCAAGTTAAGTACGGTGATCGACTTCAAGAAAGAAATGTAAGGCCATGAATTTTGTCCTCTTCTGTACGCATCAATGTTCAGAACTTCATCGATAAGAACAGTGCTTGTTCAAGACTCAAGTGTAACTCAAGACGAAGTTTAATTTCAAGTTGTAGAAGATCTCAAGATCAAGCTACATTAAGTAGAGATCTTAAGCTTCATAAAGTTCAAAGGTCAACCTTCATCTGAAATGAAGTTTCAATGTTCATACTTCATGTCCCAGGTATGAATGACCTTAGATTGACCTTAAGGTAGGTCATTTTGTATACATAATTCAAACTGAATCTTTTTATATGGATTTGGACTATTTTAAGACTAGTCCTGGACCTTGTTCAACTAGTCCTAGCACTGGTTCGACCAGTCCAAGAAATTTCAAGGCTAGTCCTAAGATTGTTGTAATTTTTTAGAAATTTCTGTTTGTCCATGACCAGTCTTGGACTCTACTTAACCGGTCGTGTGAACAGTGTCAACTCATCCTACGACCACTCCTGGTTCTACGATTCAAAGTGCAGTAACTAAACTGGTGGTCCTACGACCAGTCGTGAGAACCCTACGACCAGTCGTAAAGGGCCTATGACTAGTCGTAGACACCTTACGACTAGTCGTGAGTCGATTTTATCCGATCGTGCAAAAAATTTCAAAAATCCATTCTCCTACAACCAGTCTTAGTGTCCACTATACCAGTCGAAGGTGTGATTTCTACAGCTATAAATAAACGATGAATTTCAGAGTTTGAGATAGAAAATCAAGTAAAATCAAGGGACGAATCTGAGATAAGTTTGTGTTTATTTTAAGCTAATTATGCTCATCTAATATTCTCTTTTTTAGCTTTTGCATTTGATTTTGTTTCCATATTCTAATCTTATTTGAAAAGAGGAATTGTTGTATTCTTTCTTCTTAGAATCAAAATCAAATAGAGCTAAGCCTAATTTGGTTTAATTTAAAATCAATCAGAACTTAGAACCATTTTAAAGTCAGTATTGGACATTGAACTTCTATATTTGAACTTCTACTCTGATTGGTTCTTCCGGGCTACTTCAAAAAGGAGAAATCCAAGTATTTTATATTATTGTAATTTACATTCTTTTTGGTTTCTTTTGAGATTCGCCAGAAAAATCTCACTGTGGTGGTTATCTAAGGAGAGCCAGAAAACTTAGAAAGAGGGTTTTTGAATTGTGTAAGCCCAAGTTAAAAAGGCACAATTATGAAGGTTTGAGTGAACCTGGAAAACTTATTTTGATAGTGAATGCTAATATCCCTTGTGTGAGGATATTAGGAGTGGAGTAGCAATCTATGTAGCTGTTTTATAACAGTTGGTGTACACACAGGTGAACCACTATAATTCTTTGTGTTTTTTGATTATGTGATATTTATTTCCTATATTTTATTATTTAAGATTGTGGGATGTATGTGTGGATGTGAATGTTGTAATATTTTCATTTCAAGCACAGTGAGGAATGTTATAATAGTTTAGAATTTACTTTATGCTATATCCTTTTATTATTCATCTTCAGTTTAGGATATTGATACTTATCATTCTAGTAAGGTTGTCTTGCCATAAACGCTTGGTTTTTATGGTGCAAGGTTATCCTTAGAACTACATTCATATCAGTCTCTCAAGACTTGAATTTGAGGTTGCTTTACATTCCTTTATTGTCGTTTGTTTCCTTCCTTTTGTTGGCTATTTTATTTCTTAAATTCCGCTATTATTATTTTTTTAAATTTGGCATAGTCCTATTCACCCCCCCCCCCCCCCCCCCCCTACTAGGACATATAGCTTGGCCATTTCAAAAATGATGTTTAAGCATACCGGGTGCATAAGATGCTCATGGGTAAAATTTTTAAAACTTCCATGGTACCAAGGATCTGCTCCAATGCTGTGACCGAGTGGAAAAATGAGCGCACAAGAGCCTTACACCTATAGGCCGAGACTCTCGCTGTCGTGTAGTCGGTTGGATGGGGATGTGGCCTTATCCACCTATGAGGGAGAGCATTACTAGGCTGAGTCTGACCAGCTCATGAAATGGGTCCGCTACCGTCAGGTCTTGTTGGTGATTGGCTATCCACAGGCAGGTAGTGAGGTCTCTTATGCTTGTTTGACTATGCGGGTCTGTAGAGCGGCAATCATTCATCAGTGTAATGGACCTCAGTGATTTTCTTATGACTAGAAATGTAATTGATATGTGGTTTGGATATGATCACTGACATTACCGGCATCACATTAGCATTGGCTATGTAAGCCCCTTCATGCATTACCTTGTCATACCTTGGTATGACATCTAGTACTCATTGTATGGTATTCATGATAAGTATTAATTAGGCTAGTGATATTTTCATGAAGCATGTTTCTCTCCTTGTACCTCATACTATTCTTTTGTGCACCATTATCATGCACTTACACCACCCTCTAAGCTTTTATAAGCTTATATATGATTGAAGCATGCAGGATACTCTAGGAAGGTGATGTAGCAGCTGAGCATGGAGTGGAGTTGAGCTTGAAGACTCCAGTGTTGCTAACCCTTTTCTTTCTTTTCCCATTATCTTATGTATGTCCTTTCGGACCTGATGTAAGCTTGTAAAACTTTAAATTCTTAGTGGATTTTGTGATGTGTATCCTTTTTTATTTCTAGATGTACTTCTTGTGATCTTAGGTATGCTCGTATTTAAATGATTATACTATTTTAGAAATTCTCCTTATATAATCCCAGGATCGGAACCTACCTCAGGAGCCAATAATGGGGTACTACGGAGGCTATTGCAGTTAGAACCGGCCATCGGGTTCCTCGTGAGTCTGGTGTCCGAGTATGGGGCGTGACACAAATTCTTAAATCTAAACCTACACCTAATCCTAATCCCCACTCCTTAACCTAAACCTAAACCTGAAAACCGAAACCTAAACCAGATCTCGAACCAGAACCCGATTTCCTAAACCTAAACCTTAACCTATTCTCAATTTCCTAAAGCTATAACCTATAACCTAATCTTGAACCTAAACCTAAACCTAAACCTATAACCTTAACCTATAACCTTAATCTAAACCTAAAACCTAAACCTAAACATAAAACCTAAATGTATTCTCAAATCCATAAACCTAATCCTAATCTCAACTCCTTAATCTAAACCTAAACTTGAAAACCCAAACCTAAACCCGAACCCGAACCCGATTTCTTAAACCTATACCTTAACATATTCTCAATTCCATAAACCTTAACCTATAACCTAACCTAACCTAAACGTAAACCTATAACCTAAACCTATAACCTAAACCTAAACCTAAAACCTAGTTTAGAAGATTAGCAAGTACATTTTGGATTTCTTCCTATATAAGTGTTTTTTTTTTTTAAATCTTTCTTTCTTTTAAGATGTGTACAAAGGCATGCTTGTTTGATTATGTATACAAATGCTATTTTATACAGGAAGACTGACAAGCTAAAGAAGTCATTGGAGGATGAAATTTATTTTCTTAAGGGAAGGGTTTCAGAGGTTGAAAGTGATCTTGTGTTAAAGTTCATAGAAGTTACATCTGCAGTTTCAAGGAAAGAAGAAGCTCTATCTTCTGCATTTGTTGAAATTGACTGTTTGAAGGAAGAAAATTCTTTAAAAACGTGAGCATTATTACATTACATGGAGGGTGTTTACTGTGTTGGAGTGTATTTGTTTCTCGCACTTGAGGGAACACCTTAGTTGTAATTCTTATGATAGGTTGAGCAAAGTGAAGTATTACTTATTTAGAAATGTGAATGTGGGATGCATTGTATGATTTGATTGCTATTTGTAATAAATGCATCATTTTTTTCTTAATTGCATTTTATGCACTATTCCTATTAGCATTAAGCAGATGAGTTAATAATCACAGCAGGTTCTTACAATGAAAACTGACACTATTATTACATTTTTATATAAAAAAAATAGCTACAAATTTTGGCCGTAGCTATTGTTCTGAAAATTGTAGCTTTTGCTAGCTATATTTCGCTACAGAAATTTTAGCTATGGCTTTTTTTTGTAGCTACTAATATGCATTGTTAAAGATATATTCCGTAACAGTAGGTTTTTTGGCCTTTAGCTAACCCACCAATAACAACGGACGTACTACGGACTATATCCGTAGCAAAGGTCTTTAGCTATGGTTTTTGGTTGTAGCCTTTGCCCTTTTTTGGCCGTAGCATTTACACGTCCGTCGCTATAAAAATTTTAGCTACGTCTTTTATTTGTAGCTACTAATATCTATTACTACGGATATAATCCGTAGCAATAGGTTTTTTGGCCTTTGGTTACCCCACCAATTGCGACGGATGTGCTATGGACTATATCCGTGGCAAAAACTCTTTAGCTACGGTTTTTTACCATAGCCTTTGGCCATTTTTCTTTTAGTGCCAGCATGGACGATAATCTGTCAGGGATGGGATCTTGGGGCCCACTGTAAATGGTAGACATTCAATCCCCACTTTTTAGTCCACATAAGCCCTGAAACTGAATCATTTTTTGGATCAGACCTTAAAATAATTATATAACAACAATTAACAGTGCGGATAAATTACTGACATCATGGTGGCCCCCATAGCCCCTACGCGGACGGATTACCATTTGGGCGGGAATAGGATGCAATCTCATCCTCACAAACATGTACTCCACAGTATTGTGGGCCCATTTGACCATTTCGACAGTGATTGTCAAATCCATACCAACAAAGATATAAACCATAGAATCGGATGATTAATCTAATTTAAAAAAGGGATCAAAATCTAACATAGATTTACAATCAAAGATAGATAAAAAAAATCATACAATCTGCAGATATAGCTACATATAGCAAAAGCATACAATCATAATCCCAAAAAAAAAGGTAAAAAATAATATTCGTTCAGTTACAGAACCTCTACAGCTAGAATTTAATAATGATAAGCAGCGCGAAGAAAATAACGACAATGCCAATCAAAAGTCCACAGAAACTCTCCCCACAAGATGGGACAAGATCATTAATTGTCGTGGACTTGAAGACCATGGCCTGGGTTGACTAATGGATAGACGAAGTCGATGAACGATGGATGTTGACCTCGTCTAACTATGCGGTGACATGAACTGCATGAGTTTTTATAGCAGGCTGCAATTGTGGACTAGTCCCACCGAAGTAACTCTCCCAGCAGGAAACCGCTTCCCTCCAATTCTTGAATGCCCAGTGTCTCCCTCTGCTGAATCATTCAACCTCTAGCCTAGCATCGTCCCACGTCAGATAAATGCCTGGTCGACAGCCCATGAGAATAACATAGTACTTCTCTTTTGCCATCTGCATTGACATGTGTGTTATTGGCATGTTCAAGGTGCAGCAGGTCTGAATGTGCGTATACTAAATACAGAAAATTGTCCCATGACAAATAAATCAAAAATACGATCAGAGGATTCGAATTTCAAATAACTGATAGTACGTACCATTCATCCATATGATGTGTGTGGCTCTATCTGTCTTAATGTGCTGAGCAACAAGCATGTGATGGAACATATATAAACTATATTAAACCAGAAAGTTAGAGTATTACCACACCATTCAAATTGGTATACACCATATACCAATTGTATCAATCCAAAAAATCCAGAAGAAAAAAATAAGCAGTCACCAGCGTATAAAACAGATCAACATAACGACGGGTAAGAGCATGTCAAACCTACCCAACTCCTGCATTGAGATCGTTCTCACGGAGTGTTCTCCTCAGCCACTCAAAGCGCCTCTCAGGTCGGAGACTGATAAAGAACTATGCCAGCTTCTCATCCCTGCTCAAAAGCTGACCAACTTCAATAAATTCTGAGTTGGTCAACTCTTGCACCTCTTCAAGAACATCAAGTACCTTACTAGTACGGTTTACCTCCTTACTTAGGCCAAAATCATGCATAGCCGCTGCACCGGTATTAAGGGAGATGTTGAGTACATCGCAGGGATGAGGAGGCCGCATACATTTCTTTGATGCACCCCCATCTCGATTACAGTCAGGATCTGGAGTCTGACTAGAAGTGCCACAGGTTCCACGCCTTTCCATCGATGGAGTATCTGAGGAAAAATTTCTGCCTGATGAGTTCGCTACGTGGTCCTAAGAGAGGTCAATGGTATCCTCCAGATCATCTTCAACGTCTCTCCAAGACTCATTGAGATCTCTCTGAATTCAAGGATGACTGGCCATAGTCTTACTTCCCTACACATATCGTCCAGTTGCCTGATCGGATCCGACGATGACCGCATGGTCATCGATTCTCTCAATTCTTTTCCTGCATAGATGTGTAGCACGCGGGTGAGACTGCAACCGTAAAATATAGTTGTAAGTTAGGAAAAATACATTCGAGAGATGGGTTTGTGAATGTGTTATGGAAGATGCACTTATATAAATCATACCTTAAGGTAATCCTCCCAGACCTCATCAGGGGCCGCAACGACCATGCGCTCATTATTCCATCCAAACCCGCTAGCCACCAACATGTCCTTGACGACAATATATTCGTGCTTGTAATACCTTAGACGGTTCTGCATATTCTGCCAGTTGATGGGTATGTCTGTATGCTTCATGACCTCTTCTGTCATTGCTTATTAGGCTTCCCTCTTGAAACCATTATCTACCTTACGTCCCAAAGCAACCTCTTGTAGCGGCACATCGAAAAGCACTTGATCCATTTCTACAATCCATTTTATTTTAGCCGCTCGAGACAGAGGCTCAGCGAGCGATTTAACCATCTTCCCACGTGGTGAACTTCGAGTCGGCATCACAAGTGTCCTAACTGGTGATTGTGTTGGTGTTGAACTATCATTAGACGTTGGGTCTGCAATGTCACCAACGCATGCAGCACATGTCAAATACATATTAATTACATTCAATGTCAACCTTCTTCGCGTGAGAAATGGAACATTATTGATAAAAAATATGGTGCATCCATGTGCAACATAGCTAAATTTCCATAGTTAAGAAATAAATATTACGAGGACTTAAGTATTGTTCAGTCAACAGGTAAAATTGCAAAAGGGAGAAGTAAAAGTAAATTGACTATCTACTCCTATTGTTCTGTTATGCATCTGCCCACATTCGAGCAACAATATCATCTCGCACTCAAATCTAAGCATCCTTTTCTTGTTGAGTGACGCGTAGCAACCATTACCTTTCATCGTTTGTTGACACCTCATACGGTGTTGGGTTACTCTCCTCTACAGGAAAAGATCCATCATCACGAAACTGAAGTACAGATAGTATGAACTTGTGTAGCACACAGCATGCTACAATAATTTTTAGTTGTGTGTGAAACTCATACTAAATGGCCATTCTTAATATGGGAAATCTATTTTTTATTACACCAAAACAACGCTCGATTGTATTGCGTAATTGTGCATGTTAGTAATTAAACGGATCCTTCATATTTGTAGACGCTCTCCCCGTTCGATACTCTTATAAGTGGTATCGCACGCCTCGGTATGGAGCCATAAAACCGGGTGAATGCGCATATCCAGTGTCGAAAGCATAATATTTCCCTACACATTTAAATGAATGTTCCATCAAATGAACTCTCAAATATTTCACAAGTATTAAATGGAGGATTAATCTAGGAGGGATGTAACCAGTACCATGCGGGACATGTAATGGATCATCTGATCAGGTCAGAGCATTGTGTAACACCCTCGGATCCAAAGCTGAACCTTCCCAACCGGCTAATATGTAAAGGAAATTCATTTCAAATGAACATACCGCGAGTACATTTTGTGAGAGGAATCCTTTTCGATTGCAGAAGCTCGCATGGTCTGCAGACTAGACCTGATCAGGTATGTGTGTCCTGTCAATTGCACCAACACAGTCTTATATGCATTTCATTAAACTTCTTTTAGGGTCGGATTTGTTATTAGGGGTATGAGTATAACAATGTATATATACATTGATTGTCAATGAAATTAATACCTGAAAGTATGGAGCACAACTGATATTCATCTAAATCTCGGCTAGTGTTTCTAAACTTGGTTGCTTAACAAACTTCGGGTATAATGATGCAATCGCATCCAAAACATGGTTAAAGTGATGGCTAATGGTTTCACCGGATCGAATAAATGTGTGCCCTATAACCCTATTGCGAAAATTATGGCCAACGGTATGAAGGAACATAACCACCTGTTCTTCGAGACTCACGTGACGAGTGTCATGCAAATGTGTCTTCTCACAAAGTGTAGTATACAACTCAAAGAAAGCATCTCGACTCATCCTGAGTTGAGCCAAACAATCCATGTTTATCGTTTGAATGATAGAGTTGGTGAACCTTGTCCGCTCATCATCTCCATGTCGTGCCGGCCGTCTGAACAAGTATACGCGACAGTATTCCCCTACATCTGCTATACAAGTTGCCATCGCTTGCATGATAATAGCCCTTTCCCTCTCTTTTTCCTCATCACTGTCCATTCCAGATCTAACTGTGCACCTATCCTGATGGATTTTGTAAGTTTTAAAACACTTACATCACGACAGGCCCACGAAGTGCTGCCTGGACGGATTTCTATGTCAATGAAATGACAACAATTATCACTCCCCAAACTCAAAAATCGGATTCACAGGAATCCCGATCGTTAAATTCGGTACAGAAAGCCTCCGTAATACCCCATTCTCGGCTCCCAATGCCCATATGCCAGGTTCTGATCCTGGGATCTTACAAGGAGGATTTTCCAACGTATAGTTATCTCGTAAGAAGTATAACCACAAGTTTATCCAAATCACAAAGGCAACATGCTATAAGCTAAAAGGCAACATCCAAATCATCATATATCCACTAATATAAACATTTGAATACAATACTAAAAGGGAAAAACATATGTCAAAATCAAAGCTCCAGAAGTCAGCCACATGCTATAAGCTCCACGCTGCTGCAACCTAACATCACCTTCATGCATCTATAGTGCATAAGCTTCTAGAAAGCTTAGAGGGTGGTGTAAGTGTGTACACAAGGTAAGTGCCTAGTATTCAATACAATATCATAACCATACAACATCGAAAATACTAGTAAGATCATGAATCATACGATATCAGAGTATGCAATATAGATCAGTTATACAAGAGAGGAGTCATAAAGAGCCAAATACTAAATACCAAGGTTGCAATGCAATATACAATTTCTGATGAGTTCACGAATACCGTCAGTCGTATTCAAACCATATAAATGCAAAAACACAGTAACTTAAAATTTCATATGCCGCGGATGTAATGCAATATACAGTGTGAATGGAATGACTATGCAGGAGTGTGAAGTTGGAATGATGATACGTAGTATCGTAAGCTATGGGGTCCATCACAAGGGACTTCTATCGAAACCAGTCCCATACCTAATTTAGATAGTTCGACTCAATGTGATAAACTCCTGATTTCAAGTTAGTCGCACGCCCTAACTGAAATCCTGGTCATTGCGAAGGTACACGTAACAAATAGTTACGCACCACCAGTATGAGTGGATAGTGAATGAAGGAATGAGTATGCGACTCCTACTTCACAAATTAGTACTGTACATCTCTGAAATCATCACCAGAGTCTAGTATACTCTACATGTAAATAGCCACCCAATGATGTGCGACCATGCAAGTGGAAGAGACCTCATTATCCGCTTGGCTAGTAGTCAGCTAATATCTACTCGGCACATTGATAGCGGATCCATTCACGAGCTAGTCAAACTCAGCCTAGCTATGCCCCCTACTCTCGGGTGTGTAAGGCTACACCCCCTACCAACCAACCACGACACAGTGGAAGACACGACCTCCTGGTATTCGGCATTCGGGCGCTCATGTATCCACTCAGTCTCGACGTTGGGGCATCTTCTGTCCTAGAGGTTTAAGTACTTTCACCCATGGACATCCAAAGTGCCCAGATGCTTGAACAAAATACTTTTGATGTCCCATATAGTCATCCACAACATGTCTGTGGAGATCACAACCCTGATGTTGCTAGGGCGTATAGTAATCACTATCACACAATGCAAGATGCGTGAGTCATGTAATCTAATCATGCATCAATCATGTGCATATCGTACGCTCATGTTGGATAACTCCACCTATCAGGAAGTCCTATAAATCATCTATACTATGACATATACGACGATCAATCATATCTCACAATAAACATGCAGATGATGCGTATGGGCATGTATCATGATGCTATGCTATCATATACTCATAATCGGTATCAACAATCAGCCTCAACAATGTGGACATTTAACCAACATTGCCTCCAAATAATGGCCCGCATAGAGCCTAACATATAGTGGACCCATAACCTCACACAAGGGTCTAATATACGACGTCATGGGCCTCACTCAAGAGTTTAATATACATCACGATGGGCTACTCACATAGGCCTAATATACAACACAATGGGCTCCATCGCCTAGCCCTCAAATGCACCACAATGGGCCTCATCACATAGGCCTCACATACATTACATAGGCCTCAAATGCATCAAGCCAAGGTCGAATTGTCACACCCCAAACCCAGAAATCGGATTCATAGGAATCCCGCGAATCCGGTGCCGACAGCCTCTGTAGTATCCCATTCTCGGATCCCAGCATTCATATGCCAGATTCCAATCCTGGGATCCTATAAGGAGGATTTATTTATTTTTTCAATGTACATTTAACTAGTAATAAACATAACCACAAAGATTACCTAATTTACAAAGATAACATCATCATCACATATCCACTAATATAATCATTTGATTACAACACTGAAAGGGAAATATATAAATAGGAAATCAAGCTCTAGAAGACCACTGCACGCTCTAAGCTCAACACTGCTGCAACCTAACATCACCTGCACGCATCTATCATGCATAAGCTTATAGAAAGCTTAGAGGGTGGTGTAAGTATGTGCACAAGGTAAGTGCCAAGTATTCAATACAATGCCATATTTATACAATATCGGAACACTAGTAATCCATAAACCATTCAATGTCTGAGTAAGAAGAAACACTGACAAGAGCAGGAATTATCAGAGTAAGCAGAAATACTAACAAGACCATAAATCATACAATAATAGAGTAAACGGAAGTATGAAAAAGTCTAAGTCAATCAATATCAAAATACACAATATAGAACAGCTATGCGATAAAGAGTCATAAAGAGCCAAATATCAGATGTCGATGATACAATGTAATATACAAATCCTGCTAAGTCTGTCTAGGCCATATAAGTGCATAAACATAGCAATCCAATATGTCATATGCTTGCGGATGTAATGTAATATGCGATGTGAATGAAATAACCATGCTGGAGTGTGAAGTCGAGATGATAGTACGTAGTATCGCAGGCTACGGGGTCCACCACAAGGGACTTCTATCCAAACCAATCCCATACCTAAATTTGGATAGTCAGACTCAACGTGGTAAACTCCTGATCTCAGGTTAGTCGCGTGCCCAACCGAAATCTTTGCCATAACGATGGTACACAACAATTAGTTACGCACTACCAGCCCGAGTGGATAGTGAATGAATGAATGAATGAGCATGCAACTCCTACTCAATAAGTCCACATATCAGTACGGTTCCTCTCTGGAAAGATTACCGGGGTCTATTACACTCCAAACCAGATTGCCGCCCCATCGCACCCAATAAGGTGAGTGAAAGAGACCTCACTATTCGCCTGCCAATATCTGGCCCGGTTCGTCGATAACGGACCTATTCCTCGAGCTGGTCAAACTCAGCCTAGCTTTGCCCCCTCCTCTCGAGAAGGTAAGGTCGCACCCCCTTCCAACCGACCACGACATAGTGGGAGACGCGGTCTAACGGTATACGGCCCTCATACGCTCATACATCCACTCGGTCTAGACGTTGGAGCAGCCTCTGGAACCAAGAGGGTTTAAGAATTTTCACCCAGGGATATCTATAGCACTCCATGTAGAACAGATTTTCGGTATCCCATCTGGCCATCCACGAAATGCCTGTGGAGGCTACAACCCTGATGTCGCTAGGGCGTACAGTACAACACAATGCAATGCAAGATGCATGAGTCATGTAATCCAATCATGCATCAATCATGCACATATCGTGCGCTCATGTGAGATAATCTTCACCTATCAAGGAGTCTCTTAATAACCAGAACTATAATATATGCAATGGTCAATCATATCTTATAATAGACATGCAGATGATGCGTATGGGCATGTATCATGATACTATGCAGTCAGATACTCATAACCGGTATCAATAACAGGCATTGACATCGACATCGACAACGTGGACATTTAACCAACATTGTCCCCCAAAGAACGGCCCACATAAAGCCTAACATATATTGGACTCATGACCTCATACAAGGGCCAAATATACAACACCATGGGCCTCACTCAAGAGTTTAATACACATCACGATGTGCCTTTCACATGGGCCTAACATACATTACAATGGGTTCCATCGCCTAGCCCTCAAATGCATCACAGTGGGCCTCATCACATAAGCCTTATATACATCACATTGGGCCTTAAACACGGGCTGGATACACATCACAACGGGCCTTAAATATGGGCTGCATATACATCACATTGGGCCTCGACAATAGGAAATCGGAGATCAGCCACGACAATCAGAATCGACAATCGGCTACGATAATTGGCCTCGATCAATAATCGGCCTCAATAATCAGAATCGGTCAATCAGCCATGACAAGTAGAATCGGCAATCGGTCACGTCAATCGACAATCGGCCACGATCGGTAATCGGCCTCGATCGGTACTCGGTCAATCAGCCACAACACGTAGAGTCGAAAATTGGCCATGTCAATCGATAATCGGTCAATCGGCCACGACAAACAGAATCGGCAATCGGGCACATTAATCGACAATCGGCCACGATCGGTAATTGGTCACGATGATCAGCCTCGATAATCGGTAATCGGTCAATCGACCATGACAAACAGAATTGGCAATCGGCCACATCAATCAACAATCGGCCACGATTGGTAATCAGCAATTGGAATCGACCTCGACCCTGATAATCGAAATCGATAATCGATAATCAGAATTAGCCGAACAAGGCCTAAGAGGAGGTCACAATGTGGACATTAAACCATCATTGCCCAATAAGGTGGCCATTTAACCAACATTGCTCCCAATGAGTGGCCCATACTAGGGATTCATAAACAACTTAACGAGTCATACATATATCGCACTGGGCCTTAACTATGGACCTTGAATACATCATAACGACCTCGCCCATGGGCCTCGAATACATCACAACGGCCTCGCCCATGGGCTTCAAACACACAATAGGTGGGCACTACACATGGACCTAATACATATCATAATAGGCCTTGCCCATAGGCCAAGAATACATCACAATGGGTCTTGCTCATGGGCCTCATATTTAAGTCGTTGGGCCCCATCATATGGGCTTAAATACAAGGTAGGTGGGCCCTATCACATGGACCTCAATATACATTACAGGTGGGCCTTAAATGGGATTGGACCACACCAAAAAAAATATATCATTTCGCTAATTGTAGGTGTAGCATGTGTATCACTGTACACTATCATTCCATGGGGCACATGGCCCACTAATGGGGATCAGCACTGTCCAAACATTGTCCAGGTAAATCAGCACCATCTAAACATGGCCTATGTAAATAAACACCATCCAAACTTTGGACAGCATCGTCTGAACATTGTCTAGCACCGTCCAGCATGAACTAGATGGTGTGGATGATATAATTACATTAAGGTGGGGTACGACAACACCATCCAAATGATCCAGCACCGTCCAAACATTCTGGATGGTGAGGATCAAAATATACATCATGGCTGGGCCCACAACACTTGTTATTGTTGATCAGCAGTGGAACTTATTGTCCCAACTCCAATGGACAGCGTGGATATAAATGGATGAATGGTTGGATATCACACATACCACATGTGGGTCCCACAGACCCTGTTGACGTCTCTCCACATGGCTGGAGGTGGATGGCCAGGATACAACACTACATCACGGTAGTATCCCACCGTCCAGATGATGGACGGCTGGGATAAAATATCACATTAGGGTGGGGGTTTCCACCGTCCGGAAACTGGACAGTGAGAATGAAATACATACATACAAGGTGGTCCACTATCCAGCACATCTAGACGGTGCAGACCAAATAATAATTATCAAGGTGGGTCCCATATACACGTGGCAGGTGAATGCCACACGTGCATCACAGCAGGCCTCATACATGAATGGACGGTTTGGGTCATCTGCAACGAGATGGTGGGCCATGTGGATGGGACCCATGGATGGATGAAACATATATAGTAAAGGTGGGTCCCATGTGGGGCCACCATAATATTATATATAATATATTATTATTATATTTATACTACACTGCCCATACTCATCGTCCAGATACATCTGGACGGTGCAAATATCATATTAAAAGTGGGTTCCACGTAGGAGTGGCCCACCACAGAATACTAATATATTATACATATTAAAATATTATATTATTATCATCATTATTTTTTTATATATGCTGAAAGGTGGGTGGATGGTGTGATAAACACACATGTTGTACGGGTCCCACCGTTCGTATCTGGATGGTGGACTGCATGGATGTAACGCATACATTTAGTGGGCCCCACCTCCACATGTGCAGCACGTGTGGAGTGGGTCCCACACGGACGGTGTTGGATACATAACACATACCTCATACAAACCCACGCAACTGGATGACGTTGCACAACAGCTACTGCTGCTGCTCGTCCAAAAGATGGACGGTCGGATGCAACACCTACCACGTGGGCCATGTGGACGGCAAGGATGCAGAATACATTCATCAAGGTGGAGTCCACGCACGTGCCCTAGCACAATCAAATGGATGAACGGTTCGAATATAAAATCCATACATCAAGTGAGTAGGCCCACCGTTCAGCCCATTTAGACGGTGGGATCGAAGCATGTATATTATAAGGGGGCCCACGGGTGTATGGTTAATATGAAACATGTCTCACGTGAACCCCACACGTGCTGGACATAATGCAGCAATATGCTGCTGGTGTGAGACGCGCACACCACCAGCCCTTTTCAACAGGGTGGGTCCCACGTAGGGCCCACCATATATACATTCGTTATATATATTGATATAATATAATATATTATATTATCATTAAAGTAATGTATTCTATATTTTATTTATTATTATTATTTTTTATTTTCTTTTTAAAAGGATCTAATGTCCAGTGCCTGAACGGCCTGGCTACATATCACTAATTCGGGGTGATCCCCACCGTCCAAACCATCGGACGGTATGGATATGCAGTACGTGTGGGCCCCACATGGATGATTGGTTTGGGTATGCATCATACCTCATGATCAGGGCCCACCAAAACTCGCTGGCGTCGCCTTCAAATAGCATGGACGGTGTGTGTATGTAACACATGCATAGGAGTTTTGGATCAAACTGAGGCTGTGTCCAGCAGCGCCTGCTGTTGGACGGGATACCTCCCTCCTGTAAAATATGGTGGGGTCCACATCAGTGTGATCCACCCATTTGGATCAATGCTGATATTTGTTTCCCTTACGTCCAACCCTGCCCGAAAATGGGCACCAAGTTAGACAGCGATTTGGTCCATTTGGGTGGAAGGCATGGATAAAATACATCAAGATGGGCCATGGAATGGAATATGGGGAAGAGAGAGAGAGAGAGAGAGAAGCACCCACCTTTGATCTTCTTGGATTTCTTCTTCCATGAATGCCTTTTAAAGCTCCAATGGTTGAGATTTAACGGTCGAGATGGATCATGGATGGTGGAGATGAGAGTTAGGAAGTGGACCACACAAGGCCTCTCATGGAGGCTTAGACGATTCTTGCATGGAGAATGAGAGAGAGAGATGAGAGAGAGGTGTAAGAGAAGTGATGGGAGAGAGGATGGTGAGGTGATGAGAAAGTTGACTTTTGGGATTACTTTTTGTACTTGGGAATGGGGAGAGTAATGAGTGTACTTTTGACAAATGAGGTGATTGATATGATGGATTCTCTCAGGATTTACAATGTGCAGCGTTTTTATCGAATTGAATGCGGGCCCACATCTCCTGGTCCTGGTATGGCCTCGGCTCGCGAGACGCGGCATCGGAACCGTGGTGACGGGGCGGTCGCTAGGGTACAAGTCTCAATTTGAGTTGACTCAGATTGATAGGACTCAGCTTAGGATCGCGCGCAAACATCAGATAAGGGTGAAATGTTGCCAAAATTTGATCGAAAAGACTGCGAAAGTATACAAAACGGTATGGCCTAGGATACGGGTCTTACACGAATGCTCATCAAAATGGGCCTCAAATATGGGCCGCATATACATCACAATGGGCCTCGACAATCAACCTTGATATCTGGCCTCGACAATCAGAGTTGGCCTCGATAATCAAAATTGACCTTAATAATCAAAATCGGCCATGACAATCAAAATCAGCCTTTACCATCAGAATCAGCCTCAATAATCGGGATCGGTCTCGACAATCAGAATCGGCCTTGACAATCGATACCAATGATCAACATTAACAATCGACACCAAGAATCAGCATCGATAATCGACACCGACAATCAACATCGATAATTGACACCGACAACTAGCACATAAACAAGGCGGGGTCCATAGAAGAACAGCGGATCAACCATAATATAAAGATCGACCCTCAGTCGTGTTTATATCAAATTCAATAGCACGAAACCATCTGTTTATGGAAAATGGGGTCCACTAATTAGGGTTAACCCATAAAAGAATGATGAGAATGGGACTATCCAGGCCTACGGGAAGGTCACAATGAGGACTTTCAACCATCATTGCCCATCAATGTGGACATTTAATCAACATTGCTCCCAAGGAGCGGCCCATACAAGGGATTCATACACAACGTAACGGGCCATACATACATCGCATTGGGCCTCGACCATGGGCCTCGAATACATCACAATGGGTCACATCACATGGGTCTAATATGCATCGCAATGGGACACTCACACGGGCCTAATACACATCATTATGGGCCGCATCACATGGGTCAGAATATATGACAATGGGCCTCGAATACATCGCAATGGGCCTCAGCACATGGGTCATAAATACATCACACTAGGCCTCATATATGGGCCTCAAATATACATTAAGTGGGTGCACCAATGGGCCACATCATGTGCCCCATACATTAACTGGACCACACCAATGGGCTGCATCATGTGTCCCATACATCAAGTGGGCTGCATTAATGGACTGCACCAATGGGCCGTATCATGTACCCCATACATCAAGTGGGCCGCATCAATGGGCCGCACAATGGGCTCCATATACATCAAGTAGGCCGCATCAATGGGCCACACCAATGGGCCCCATATACATTAAGTGGACCAAGTCCACGGGCTGCACTAATGGGCTTGATACATATCAAGTGGGCCATATCACATGGGCCGCACCAGTGGGCCTCATATACATCAAGTGGATTGCATTCACGAGCCGCACGAATGGGCCTTATATACATCAAGTTGGACCCACCGTTATGTATTTTTGAGATCGGACCTATTTATAAGTTAACATAGAGATAGATGAAGTGAAAACAAAATATTACCTTGATTGGAAACTACTGTAGCCCTTAGAAGTTTGAATGGTGGATGTCTCTGTGCCCCACTATTTATTGCAAATGGTGGGATCCACTTGAACTTTGGATCTGACTCACTTATTTTACCCATGCCATAAAATAACATTTCGAAATGGTTGGACAGTTTGGATACAACACATGCATCATGGTGGGTCTCATAGATAGATGGCATGGATGAAATAGGTGGGACCCACGAAACTCACTGTCGTCTGCACAACAGCTAGTGGTGGGGTCCACATAGCTGAAGCAGGTCCCATAGAACTGCTGACACTCAATAGAGCAGCTGTATAGCTATGGTACGTGCAACTTTGCTGCTTTTAAAGAGGGCAGAGGTGAGTCCTATGTACGGCCCACCATAACATGTATTTATTATATAATATATAGTATACATAATATAATATAATATATTTATATATGTAATTATCCAAGCCCTGGACAGCCTGGAAAGTGCATACATCAAGTGTAGCCCCACACCAGGGGTGGGTCCCACCGTCCTTGGATAGTGGACATGCCACATGCATCATGGCGTGGCCCAGCTGATGGATGGACGATGAGGATGGGTCCCGTGGACCCTCATGATGTTGTCAGGGCAGCTGCCTAGCTGCTGCACGTTGCAACTCAAGGAGTAGAGGTGGGTCTCATGTATAGGCCACCCTCCCCATAATGCATATTATATTAATGTATTAAAAGTAATATTTTATCTTTTTTCCTGATGCAGCTGGCAAGTACACCTCACTGGCAGTTTACACTTCATCACTAGCTACCCCATTGCTAGTTAACACTTCACTATTAGCCACCTCCACTGATGGATAGTGTGGCATATACCTCATCAAGGTGGGTCCCACATGGCCCACCTGTTTTGGATCAGCTTGATATATGTGTTTTCTCATCATCCAGGCCTGCTAGATGGCCTGGATAAAACAGATGGATGACGTTAAAAAGAAACATAAATCATGGTGGGCCATACTTCTTTGGATGGATGAACGGGTGGATTAGGATAAATACATCAAGGAGGGCCTCACCCACACGTGTGGGATGGGCCATGTCCTAGATGGACGGTTGGGATGACATAGAAACATCATGGTGTGTCCCACATGGATGGAGTCCACCAGTAGATTGCTTGGATGCAAACATCATGGTGGGTCACACACCTCATCATCATCATTACAAAAAAAAAAAAAAAGAAATGAGAGAGAAAGAGAAAAACAAAGGAGAGATTGGATAGTGGTGGAGGGACCCTGCCACCATGGGCCCTCCATGATCACAATACATACATAAAAATGTGTCCCATCATAAGTGAGCCTTTTAATAGAAAATCAACAGTGGATCACCCACCTATCGGCCTCCTCCTTTAGCTCCTTGGACTCGTAGACACCTTAGTTTCTATCTCAATAGAAGATGATGAGCTTTAATGGTTGAGATGTGAGATGAGAGGGTGGGAAAGTGGGCCACACTTAGTTTTTTTTTTTTTTTTTTGGAAGAGAGAGCTTGGATGTTGGAGCTCTCATGGAAGTTGGGAATTGTTAGATAATGAGAGAGAGAGAGAGAGAGAGAGAGAGAGAGAGAGAGAGAGAGAGAGAGAGAGAGAGATAGAGAGAGAGAGAGAGAGAGAAGAATGATGGATTGATATGGGATGGGTGTTATAAGGAAGGGGAATGATAAAGCATGGGTTTGTTTGAATTTTTTATAAAAGAGGGATGGGTAGGGAGAGAGAGAGAGTTGACTTGTGGAAAAAGAGTGATGGTTGCTTGTACTTGTGATGGGGTGAGGTGGTATTGAGGTATGGTGGTGTACTTGATTTGATGTGAAGGGTCATAGAGATTCTCTCAGAATTTACAACGCATGACATTTCTTCAGAATGAACTCGAGCTCACATCTCCTGGACCGGGTATCAGATCGGTATGCAAGTCACGGCATTAGAATCGCGGAGATGGCGCAGTCACTAAGGTATAAGTTTCAGGTCGAGCCAAATGTCGGATATAGGTCGAGGGTTGATGAAATTCGACTGGAAGGACTGCAGAAGCCTATGAAATGGTACGATCTAGGATACGGGTCTTAAATAATTATACTGATTAGATCTTTATTTTATTTTAAAAGCGATCCAACTTATCCTATAAGGTATATTAGATTCAAAGCTCCAGGCGACCCCCAACAAATGCTACAAGTTGGATGTCAAATGAACACCAGCCGTAACATCCTCCATTTAGTTTATAAGTGGTCATGAATCCCAAAATTATCCTTAAATGACACCACAATCGGATGAATTACACAAGAAAATTTTTGTGATCAAACAATCTTGACCGTCTATCTGGAGGAATTTGTGAAGCGGAAATGAACGACCATAAAACACCAAGTCATATTCCCACACCTTCTGATTTTTATTGTTTTTCAATGTAACGTATAGTGGTGGGGCTCATTTAAATTGTGCACCTTTTATATTAGGATATAAGCCATATAAAATCTGGGGATCATGGAATGGTGATGAGTAGCCTGCTTGGTGGGCCCCACACATCATACACGAGTCCATATCAGCTGCCATTTTCTGATCCATTGTGTGTCATATGGTGGGCGCAACACACATCTTGCAAAGGTGAATGTGGTGATGTTTAATCTGCTTGGTCTTGGTCCTTGTCAGGTCGTTTTAGGGGAGCGTTTACTAAATTTAAGAAGATCTAAAGTTCAACTGGACCACAATCTAGGAAACAGTGCAATCATGCAATGCCCGACACTTGTTACGTCTACTACTGAAAAGAATACCAGCCTTAAACGATGCGGTACATGCTTGGATATCAACTGAAAGTAGGCCATGTGCAATGAATTTCATCTGTTAATCAAAGTAGTAGATCCCATAACCTGAACTTACTGAAAGATAACAGAAAATTAGGAGTAAACAGTTTAAGCTGGGCCAAAATATTTAATCTTCTAGCTGTGAGGAAGTTGGGCCAAAATATATAACATACCCTACATCACTAAAACTAAACATATATACCAGTTAAAGCTGGATCTCTAATATGAAATTGACTGTGAAACTGAAATAGATTAACTAAATAGCCATAGTGATTCATCTATACCAATTCTCAAATATGAAGTTCAAACTGAAACTGCAATCTAAAATCCGAAAGTCATTCATCTATATACCAGTTATAGCAGAAAGTTGTATCTGAAACCGAAACCGAAGGTGAAACTGAATGTAAACATCTATAGCAGTTCAAACTGATTCTGAAACTGAAACTAGATGTAAACATGTATAGCAGTTCAAATTAATTCTGAAATTTGAATCTAAAATTGAAAGTGAAACCGAATGTAAACATCTATAATAGTCTAATCTGATTCTACAATATAAGAAATCTTATTCACTAAATCTGAAAGTGATTAGATAACTGAGGAATAGTAGTTCCTAACAAGGCTTTTGTATATAGAGGCTTATAAATAATCTCTAGGTCCAAACGTATGAAAGAGATTATTTGTTTAGAAAAATAGATAGCTAATTTTTTTTCCCCTATCATTATCCCTAGATGGGATTCTACCGTATATTGGTTCAATGCCTTCAAAACCTTAGAGGATGCGATGCTCTAGCTCTAGGCTTGTGCAGAGCAATTATGCATGCTATTCTCTCCTTTATGACCCTCCATACTACAAAGTTCTGTGTAATGCCTGGGAACTAATTTTTATCTTGTTTCTAGATTCATCTGGTACTGTGGAAAATAGGCATTGTAGGTCTGTTCATATATAAAAATAACCTTTCGGTACGAAAAAAAAAAAAACAGAGAGGCATTGCAGCCTACCTTCCAAACATGGTCTAAAATTAGAAGTTAGAGGGTGATTGGCCACAATGTGAGAGCTTTCAAATTGGAGCTTCTTGTTCCATGGAGAATATAGCTTTGAATTTAAGGGCTATTTGGTTTATTGGGGAATATGTTTCCTTGGTTTTTGGGTAACCCAAGGAAACTTAAAACATTATGGTGTTTGTAGAAATAACTAATTATGTTTGGTTGACAATTTATGTTTTCTTAGGAAACGTTTAAATTCTATTTGGTTCATATGGATCAACACCGTGCATTTTCTTAGCCCTCATCCCTCATCGTCACCATCATTATCAATATAGAATAAAAGAAAGCAAGGTTGTACCTGTAAATTTGAGATGAAGTGCAAGCAACATAAATGATTGAGATGATTGAAAATAATTTGTTGGAATGCACACGATTAAAGTAAATAGAACTTCCTTTAAACAAATCCACTACATTGCTTGATTGAATAATAGACCCTGGCAATATCTTCTTACCTAAAGGGATATGAATACTTCAAAGTTTCTCGATGCGACCTTTTGAGCCATCAATCATGTGCACAGGAGGTTACTCTTTCGAATATCGATACTAGATGGTGATGAAAATGCATTTTAAAAAATACCTGTTCTAACAATTTGCTATCTTGGAAATAAGATAACACATGTATATATACACACTTCAACATCAACATATTCTAAGAAACAGAGTAAGCTAGGTCATGATTCAGGTTGGCAAGTACATTTGGACCAAATATACAATAAGAACCTAACTACCCAGTTATATATGTTTTGAGATCCAATAGCTGACACAATGTAGTTGTGTGGAAATGCTCGGGAATCTAAAAGTGAATCTGAATGTACACATCTAAAGCAATTCAATCTAATTCTGCAATATGAGAAATCTGAAACTAAAATTGGATGTGAACATCTATACCAGTTCCAATGGAATCTGAAAGCTGAAATGTGAGAGTGAGTCTAAACATATATACCAGTTCACATTGGATCTCAAATCTCAGATGGAATCTGAATCTGAAACTTGACAGTGAACATATATACCAGTGCAAACTAAATCCAAAACATGAGAAGTGAAACCGATCCCTTAACCAATTCTCAAACATTTACGCAAGTGGATCTGAAATATATAACTGAAAATGAAACTAAAACATGAAACTAAACAGCCATACCACTTGAAAAAGTCCACAGAAACTAGGACTATACATATTTACTAATGCAAGATGGATCTCAAATCTGAATCTGAGGCTGATCTGAAACTAAACATACATACCTGTGCAAACTATATCTAAATCTGTTTCCATTTTGAAACTGAATGCAAACATCTATAGCAACAGAAATTGTTATAGCTGTGAATCCTATATGTGTCGCTGCATGTACAATGGAAGAGTTTCTGATTTGTCAAGAAATAGCAAAGTTGTTGTGATTCACATCTATAACAGTCTCCCCACTAATTCTGACATCTGAAATTTGAAACTGATTCAGTGTTTTGTAAATGGTACTAACATTTACTTTTGATTTTTTAGGTGCTCTAAATCATACATTCGTTCATAGCATGCACAAGGGCAGAGGGTTGCTGCATGTACATTGACAGAGTTCCTAATTTCTCTAGAAAAAACAAAGTTGCTGTGATTCATAACCTCTCTCACAATATAAACAGGTAGATTCATTCCGAGTAGTGTTACCACAACTCATATTTTAGCTACTTGAGATCCCCATCCTTTTCATGTATGAAATGAATGTTACTCAAGAATTTTGGAGAGCATAGCTACCCATGACATATTAATAGGAACTTTGATAAAACAAAACATAACAACAACAAAAAAACACATGCATCATACTTGTGTGGCCCACAAAATCTAGACGGTTAATTCATCAGGTATCTATACATTTGTTAAAACAATACACAGCTTCAAAATATAGCTTGTTGATATACAATAGAAGAAAAGAATGGACAAACAGTTCATTTACTTTTAGGTTTGTAGAGAATTATAGATCATAGATCTACATAGAGCACCACATTTATATTTGGATGGATTAATGATAGCAAGCAAAACAATAGGTTTTAATCGAAAAGAACGCCTCCAACAACACCACATTTACATTGATGTTATAAAATAGAGAGGGAGAGTTCAATGGAAAAAAAAAAAACTGAATCAGTATCGATGGTGGGAATCCATAAGCACTTAATGGCCTAATGGATTACTGCAATGACATTAGAAACACAAAAATCATATCAAAAATGAACCAAGATGCCAAAGAATCATAACAAACATTGCCCGATTTCATCTCTATCATCACCCACCTTAGGGCATGAAACCTTAGCCAGACGCCCAAAAAAACCTCAACAAAAATAGTCCAGCAGAGATTATTTTGGACGGAAAAGGATAATGACAACATCCAGATGGCAAAAGCCCCAAATTATAGCATTGAAATCATTCTTGGAATGAACTTGCAGGGATCAAAATCCCCTAGAGGAAGGCGTCAACATTGAAATCTACAAAATAAAACACGCAAATAGGAAAAGCCCTAAATGGAAAGTATAAAACCATAATTGAATTAACAAGCAGGTATCAAAATAGATAGATTAATGCATCAACACTAAAATCCGGCAGAACAACATGCAAGTAGCAAATCCCCTAAATGGGAAGCTTCAATCCATATTCGAATGAACATGCAGGGACTAAAACCCCCTAAAGGAAGGCATCAATAGTGAAATCCTCCAATATCCTCATCTAGAAGACATATTAATTTCCGAAACCGGAGATGACAACATGTACGAGGCAGAAGCCCTAATTTCTAGCAGAAATTGATAGTTGGACCATATATGTAGGAAGAAATCCCCAATCAAGAAAGCCAAAATCATGAAGTTAACACATGAAATACAAATGCAATTACCAAAGAAGAGTAGATAGAGGCTTCCCTTCAGAAGGAGATGAACACGTACCTTCCATAAGCAATCCCTTAGATCAAACTCACAGGGAAGAAGACTCACATGGACGCCCGAGTATTTATACACTTACTAGATTCACACCAGAATGATGATCTCCCGCCATCTCCAGCGACTTCCTGACCGTGCTTACAGCTCCATCCTGTTGGTCCATACACTGGATGGTAGAGGTTTCCATGGGATGAGCTCGAGGTTGCAGCACGGGATGGTAGAGCATCCCGAAAGTGATTTCACAATCCCTTGGAAATCTAGTGAAAAATGCATTCGTCGCGGGATGAATTCATAGGAATCCGGAATTTGATTTCACAAGAATCCCGATCGCCGAATCCGGTGCCGACAGCCTCCGTAGTACCCCATTCTCGGCTCCTAACATTCATATGTCAGATTCTGATCCTGGAATCCTATAAGGAGAATTTTTTTTGTACATTTAACTAGTAATAAGTATAACCACAAGATTACCCAATTCACAAAGGCAACATCATCATCATATATCCACTAATACAATCATTTGAGTACAACACTGAAAGGGAAATACATAAATAGAAAATCAAACCCAGAAGGCTGCTGCACGCTTCAAGCTCAACACGGCTGCAACCTAACATCACCTACACGCATCTATCGTGCATAAGCTTATAGAAAGCTTAGAGGGTGGTGTAAGTGTGTGCACAAAGTAAGTATCAAGTATTCAATACAATACCATCATCATACAATACCGAAATTACTGGTAATTCATAAATCGTACATTATCGGAATAAACAGAAATACTGACAAGATCATAAATCATACAATGACAGAGTAAGCGAAAGTATGGACAGGTTCATAAGTCAATCAATATTAGAATACGTAATATAAAACAGCTATGCACTAAGGAGTCATAACGAGTCAAATATCAGATGCCGAGGATGTAATACAATATACAAATCCTGCTAAGTCTGTCTAGGCCATATAAGTGCAGAAACATAGCAACCCAAAATGTCATATGCCTACGAATGTAATGAAATATGCGATGCGAATGAAATGACCATGCTTGGAGTATGAAGTCGGGGTGATACTACGTAGTATCACAGGCTACGGGATCCACCACAATGGACTTCTATCCAAACCAGTCTCATACCTAAATTTGGATAGTCAGACTCAACGTGGTAAACTCCTGATCTCAGGTTGGTCGGCACCCAACCGAAATTCTTACTATAACGAAGGTACACAACAATTAGTTACGCACCACCAGCCCGAGTGGATAATGAATGAATGAATGAATGAGCATGCAACTCCTACTCGATAAGTCCACATATCAGTACGGTTTCTCTCTGGAAAATCACCGGGGTCTATTACACTCCATACCAGATTGTCGCCCCATCGCACGCAATAAGGTGAGTGGAAGAGACCTCACTATCCGCCTGCCAATATCGGGCCCGGCTCATCAATAGAGGACCCATTCCCTGAGCTGGTCAGACTCAGCCTAGCATTGCCCCATCCTCTCGGGCAGGTAAGGCTACACCCCCTTCCAACCGACCACAACACAGTGGAGAACGCAGCCATCTAGTAATCAGCACTCGACTCTCATCTACCAACTCGGTCTAGACGTTAGAGCAACCTCTGGAAGCAAGAGGGTTCTAGGACTTTTACTCAAGGATATCTATAGCACCCCATGTAGAACAGATCTCCGGTGTCCCATCTGACCATCCACGATATGCCTGTGGAGGCTAGGGCCCTAATGTCTCTAGGGCATATAGTAATCACAACACACAATACAAGATGCATGAGTCATACAATCTAATCATGCATCAATCCTGCGCATATCTGCGCTCATGTGAGACAATCTCCGCCTATCAGGGAGTCTGATAACACCGGCACTATGACATGTGCAATGGTCAATCATATCTCATAACAGACATGCAGATGATACGTATGGGCATGTATCATGATGCTATGCAGGCACATACTCATAATCGGTATCAATCACAGGTATTAACAGTCGACATCGACAACGTGGACATTTAACCAACATTATCCTCCAAGGGACGACCCACACAAAGCCTAACATGTGGTGGACTCGTGGTCTCACACAAGGGCCAAATATATAACACCATGGGCCTCACTCAAGAGTTTAATACACATCACGATGGGCCTTTCACATGGCCCAATATACATTACAATAGGTCTCATCGCCTAGCCCTCAAATGCATCCCAGTGGGCCTCATCACATAAGCCTCATATACATCACATTGGGCCTCGACAATCGGAATCGACAATCAGCCACGACAATCGGAATCGACAATCGGCCACGATCATTAGCCTCGATCGGTAATTGGCCTCGATAATCAGAATCGGTCAATGACAAGCAGAATCGACAATCGGCCATGTCAATCGACAATCAGCCACGATCGGTAATCGGTCAATCGACCACGACAAACAGAGTCGGCAATCGGTCACGTCAATCGATAATCGGCCACGATCGGTAATCAGTCAATCGACCACGACAAACAGAATCAGCAATCGTCCACGTCAATCGACAATCGACCACGATCGATAATCAGTCATTCGGCCACGTTAATCGATAATCGGCATCGATAATTAGCATTTAAACAAGGCGGAGATCCATTAATGAACAACCGATCAACTATAATATAAAGATCGACCATCGGCAGTGGTTATATCAAATCCGATAGCGCGAAACCATCCGTCTATGGCGAATGGGGCCCACTTATCTGGGTTAACCCACAAGAGGATTATGAAATTAGGTCTAACAAGGCCTAAGGGAAGGTCACAATGTGGACATCCAACCATCATCGTCCATCAATCTGGACATCTAACAAACATTGCTCCTAAGGAGTGGCCTACATATAGGGCCAAAACATATAACGAACTCATGGCCTCACATAAGGGTCATATACACATCAAGCGGGCTGCATCGCATGGGCCTCAAATATACCACAATGGGCCTCTCTCATGGGCCTCGAATACATCACATTGGGCCTCGCCCACGGGCCTCGAATGCATCACATTGGGCTTTGCCCATGGGCCCCGAATACATTACAGTCGGCCCACACAAAGGCCTCATATACGTCTCTTTGGACCTCATATAACTCAAATGGGCCGAAACAAATGGGCAAGTACAAATGGGTCAAATCAATTGGGCCGATACACATCACTATGGGCCTCAACCCATGGGCTCCAAATACATTACAATGGGCCTCAACCGTGGGCCCTAAATACGTCATTTTTTGCCTCTCAAATACAACAAGTGGGCCGCACTACTTGGGCCGCACCAATGGACCACCTATACATAAAAGGTAGGCCCTGCTCATGGGCCTCAAATACAAACAGATGGGCCCCGAAAAATGGGCCATGAATACATCACATTAGGCCACATATATGGACATCGAATGTATCTCATTGGGCCCAAAACATGGCCGCATATACATCATGATGGGCCTCACACAAAGGGGCTAGTATACATCGTAATGGGCCGCCCACACGGGCCTCGTACACAATAAGTGGGGGTTGCAACATACATTGCGATGGCCGCACAAGTGGATGGCATAGGTGAAACACACATAGCCTGGTGGGTCTGTACAGAGTAGGCGGACCCAGCACATGCAGCAAGTAGACCCTACACCATCAAAATGGGTAGACATTGTGGGTATAAAATACATACATCGGGGTGAGCCCCACTATCTAGTGCAGATATACAATACATTCATCATGGTGGGGCCACATCAATCATGTGACGGTCGATGTGAACATACAACACGTCTTCAAAGTGGGCCCCACCCAATCAAATGGATAGTATGCATGGATGAAACGCGTACATCATGGAGAAATCCCACATGGCAGTGGACAGTGTGGATCTACACATATATCATGTGGGCCATGTCAATCATGGATGGACAGTTAGATATTGCAGTACCTCATGATCGGGCCACACTTACTGACGTCTGAGAGCTGCATGGGCCCATAGCAATTGTTGACGTCAATACCACAGCAGCTACATGCTGCTGTGTAGCCGTGGGACCCACAGAACTTGCTGACCGTCAGTACCGTTGTTAACAACTAGACGGTGAAGATTTAAAACATATACATCATGCGTGTCTCAAGGTGGGCCCCACCCTCACATGTGTAGCACGTGTGAGGTGGGTCCTACACCCAGAAAACGGATGGGCAAAGGGGATAAAGTACGTGAGCCATGGTGGATTCACCCACCACTGTCCAATCAGATGGACGGCTAGGATAAAACACGTACAACATGATGGCCTTACGTCATCAAGTGGTCCCCATGTCCCCTGCATGGACGGAGTGGATGGCATAAAAACATCAAGGTGCGTCCCACAAGAATGGGACCCACCACCAGATGGACGATGTGTGCAAAACACATACATCATTATGGCCCACAGTAAGCACGTCAATCTGCATCTCAAGCTACTGGAGCCCACCGTCCTTTGCACGATTTGGATACAACCCTTCATCAAGGTGGGCCCCACAGGACTTGCTGACATCAGTCAGCAGTGGGATCCACCGTCCTTAAAGTCAGATGGACAGGAAGGATATAATAAATACATTAACGTGGGCCCCGCCCGTCTAAAGTGGACGGATGGCAAGGATATGATAAATACATATATTAGGGTGGACCTCACCTCACATGTGTGAGGTGGATCCACGTGCATGTACAACACATTTATCATGGTGCTTCCACAGAACTTGGTGACGTCAACGCACCTATTTGCTGGTATGGGTCCACACGTGAGGCCCACCATAACTTTTATTTTACATCCCATCCGTTCATAAGGTCACAGAGTTCTGAATAAAGAGGAACAACAAATTTCATTTTGATCCAAAACTTCTATGGCCACAAAAAAGAGTTTCAATGGTAGTTGCTCAATCCCACTATTTCCTACCGTGTGGGCCACCTGAGTTCCGGATGATTTTGATTTTTAGAGGGGGCCCACTTCAGGAAGTGGACCACCCAACGAACAGTGTGGATAATCAACATACATCATGGTGGGGCCCACGGCTGGGCCTGTGGGTCCACCCGTCCATCCGCTCGCCAGTGCAGCAGCACCTGCGGTTACTGCATCTCTTCCCTTTTTTTAAAAAAAAAAAAAATATAGATTTTCTGTAGTTTTTCACAGGTGGGGCCCGTTTCTTGAGAATCCAGTCCGTCCAATGGACTCTAGGGCTCAAAACACTCCAAACAAGTCCAATATCCGGCATGTTTGGCATGTAGAAACGGCAAGGTGGGTCCTAATAGCCTTGAATGATGGAAAAACACAGTTTTCTGTGGTTTGGCCCGCTTTATTATCGAATTGATCTCAAATTCTGGCTCAACACCTAAAATGATTTAGGGAGAAGGATAGACGGATTGGATTAAATTTATACATCAAGGTGGAGCCTACATTAGTGGCCCACTCAAAAGTTTGGAATCAAGTTGATATCTTTGATTATGCACGGCATCGTACAGACGCTGCAGTGCATCCAACGGACTGTTTACCCTTCACAAAATCCTATCCAGCGTCCAGGGACGCTAGATGGATGGTGAAAAATCATATTTCCTCAAGGTGGGTCCCCCATTGGCACTGTGTACTTAACATTGGGGTGGGTCCACACGTATGGGACCCACCAACCTAGGATAAAAATAGATATTTGTGTATTTCTTCCAATTAGGCCCACCTAAATAGACTGTTAGGTGGGCCCACTAGGTGAACGGCATGTATGCAATACATATGTTATAGGTGGGCCACTCATCATCACCAAGGAAAAATGAAAGAGGGAGAGAAAGAGAGAAAGAGAAGCACCCACTTTTGATCTTCTTCCTCCCTAGCCTTCCAATGCTCCAAAAGTGCTCCTTCAATGGTTGAGATGATGATCCAAGGGTGGAGATGGGAGATAGGGTGGTATGGAGTGGGCCATACATGGCTCTTCTCATGGGGAGCTTGGACGTTTCCTCTCCTTGGGAGTTTCTTGGGAGAGTGAGAAATGAGAGAGAGAGAGAGAGAGAGAGAGAGAGAGAGAGAGAGAGAGAGAGAGAGAGAGAGAGAGAGGAGTGGTGATGGAGTAGAAAGGGATGGGTTCTTTTGACTTTTGTAAGAAAAGAATGGGCTAAGCATGAGTTGCATTGACTTTGGGTAAGGAGAGGTAAGGGTAAGTGATGGCTTGTGATGGGATGTACTTGATTTATGATTGATGTGATTGATGGGACATATCGTAGAGATTTTATCGAAATGCGTAAAGCGCGGCAGTTTTCTCGAATTAAATGCGGGCCCACATATCCTGGCACGGGTATCACCTCGACGAGCGAGATGCGGCGACGGCGCGGTCGCAAAGGTACAAGTCTCTGGTTGAGCTGAATCTGAAATGCGAGACACGATACCGGATTGCGCGCTAATGACGATAACAGATCACAGGTCACCGGAATTCGACCGGGAGGACTGCGGAGGCCTATGAAACGGTACGGGTTGGGATACGGGTCTTACAGGCATCAACATTGAAATCTACAAAATAAAACATGCAAATAGGAAAAGCCCTAAATGGAAAGTATAAAACCATAATTAAATTAACATGCAGGTATCAAAATAGATAGATTAATGCATCAACACTGAAATCCGGCAGAACAACTTGCAAGTAGCAAATCCCCTAAATGGGAAGCTTCAATCCATATTCGAATGAACATGCAGGGACTAAAACCCCCTAAAGGAAGGCATCAATAGTGAAATCCTCCAATATCCTCGTCTAGAAGACATACTAATTTCTGAAACCGGAGATGACAACATGTACGAGGCAGAAGCCCTAATTTCTAGCAGAAATTGATAGTTGGACCATATATGCAGGAAGAAATCCCCAATCAGGAAAGCCAAAATCATGAAGTTAACACATGAAATACAAATGCAATTACCAAAGAAGAGTAGATAGAGGCTTCCCTTCAGAAGGAGATAAACACGTACTTTCCATAAGCAATCCCTCAGATCAAACTCACAGGGAAGAAGACTCACATGGAGGCCCGAGTATTTATACGCTTACTAGATTCGCGCCAGAATGATGATCTCCCGCCATCTCCAGCGACTTCCTGACCGTGCTTATAGCTCCATCCTGTTGGTCCGTACACTGGATGGGAGAGGTTTCCATGGGATGGGCTCGAGGTTGCAGCGCGGGATGGTAGAGCATCCCGAAAGTGATTTCACAATCCCTTGGAAATCTAGTGAAAAATGCATTCGTCGCGGGATATATGCCCCCCAAAACAGACGCGCAGGATCAACGAACGGGATATGGACGATCCCATGCCTCCTAATATCATGGGATCTGTCCGGCCAAACAGGCCCTTGTAGTCTTATTTTTTAGACTCGGGCCTAACGTGGGATTACACATCTAATAGTTGGAGTGGATTTCACATGTACATATCATGGTGGGCTTGAAAAAAAAATCATGGGTGGCCTCCCATTCAACTAGTGTTTTAAAATATAGAATTTTAATACTGGACTCCCACCTTTGGTTTTTAATGGGTCCACTATGAAGTGAATGTGAGATCTACTCTGACCGTTAGATATATAATCCCGTGTTCGATCTAGGGTAAAAAAAAAAAATCAAACTTGATTCAGGTAGGTCACACCAAAGAGATTTATTAGAAGAGAAACATCTACTCGTCTGTTCTGGATTTTTATAGGGCCCACTACAATGATTATATGAAATCTACTCTAACCCTTAGTTGCCATGTCAAAATATAGGCTTGGGGCCAAACGTTAGGCTCATTTGTGATTCAAGGGAGGGAGGCCTACAAATGAAAACAATTTGGACGGTAAGAGTTGCCTGATACATTGTTTCAAATGCTACGTTCACTTGGATCACAAATGAGGCTGATTTTGGGCTCGGCCCAACATGTAGTGACGCACTTTGCTGTCAAGGATGATTTCATATAAACATCACAGTGGGGCAAACATGAGCATCCAACCCCTCGGCTTGCACTATGGACCCCAATTCCTAGCAGAAGCTATTACTTAAATTAATTGGGTAGCTTATTGATTTTATTATTATTATTATTATTTTATACTTAATGTATGATAAATTTTATATTAAGTTGGCAAATTTTTGTAAAATTTTCTGTAAAAATGCTTCGCATGTGCAGGGAAGTAATACTGTGGAACTAGAATATCACAGTTGAGCGAGAAATATCACAGAGCCATCTCTCTACAGGAAACGTGGCAGGGTGATGTGCAAACAGGGTCCACCAACATGCATGGTGATAGCATGGGTAGTATCTCAAAAGTGTAATTACAAAATCATCCTTTTGATTTGTGCTAATTAAAGCGAAAGCCAAAAGGTAAAATAATAATAATAATAATAATAATAAATAAAAAATAAAAAATAAAAAAATAAATTGTGAACCTTGAAACTAGCAGTTGGATTAACCATACAAAATGCAATAGATGGGATTGTAATAAGGCTTTTATTTTTAAAATGGAACCTATCTTTCTTGCTGCTAGGGTGGACCCAATGGAAAAAATCCTACCACATGTATTGTAGAGAAACGCTCTCTATATCTTTACATAAGATTGGCTACGAGGCTACAGTAATTCTCCTGTGTTATTGATGTGGGCTAATGAATTAAAAAGCACCTTGCCTCTGCCAAATTTTTTTTTTTTAAAATAATAATAAAAAAAACCTCAAAAGCATTATCTTAAGTAGGAAAGGCTTTGCATTTTACTGCATGTCTGGTGTCTGACAGAGGGGCCTCACACATAACATTTTTCATTTCGCTGCCATCTGGATTGCAAGCAGTTTGTATCCGTCTGCAACAACCGTTTCAAACACAAAAGTATGCGGGGCCACCGTATTGTGTATTTATAATCCACTCTGTACATCCGTTTCTATCATCGGTTTTAGGCTGGTGGACAAAAAATCAGCTAGATCTACAATTCAGATGTGCTAAACCACATAGAACACTGAGAATGGGATGCCAATCACAGGTTTGTCTGTGGGGTTAACCATGGAGTTTATCTTCCATCAAACCCGTTGATCAACACCCGGATGAAGATAGTATACAAAATGTCATTCTGACAAAAATCTTGGGAGGGTCACACCTTGGAATTTATCAGTTGTGGAAGCAATTTTGCATTGTTCGATGACTTGGCTCATGTGAGGTAATCTGGCTGATATTCTGCATGTATGGTGGAAATATTGCTTATCACTGAATGAACTAAGAGAGTTTTACATATACATCATCGTGGCTTTGGCTTAGTGTTCTACGCAGTGATGTAGATTTATCAAGTGGGCATGACTATGGATGCCTTATATAGATGATCATAGCAATCACTTATCTTAAAATTCTGCGGTAAATATCCTGGCCCTTCTTCTTACGGCCACTGTTCAGTGGCTAAAATACGTGTATCATGAGCTATTTTCCATCCACTGTCCAAACCGCTAGATGAATGGTCCTATTAACACATGACCACACTATGTGGACCGTGGAATGATTATGACCTATGGCCATATCATTTTTCGGTTCTCACACTACCACCACACGTCACCCTCTGTGTGTCTGTGTAATCTTCTCCCCTTTAAAAGAGGAGCAATGAGTAAGGGCCTTTTGTATGAGAATTCCCACCATCCAACTAGTGGGCTTGAATATTATCAGGTCTAAAGTTGACAGTCCTAGCTTGTCCATTAAGGGACTGTTTATACTTGATTTGATATCACCAAATCAGATGGCTAGAAAGCTAACATGCGGCAAAACCATCACAGGAAAGATCATGATGAGATCCTTATAGCCGATACGATCGGCATATGAAGATGGTGAGAATTAAGATGCTCGTCACTATGAGACGCTCAACACAATCAAATGAATTAAAATGAGCAGTTGCTATAGAAACATATGGAAGAACGTGAAATTTCATAGTTTTCATAATGGCTTGAAAGAGTGCACAAGATAGCATGGCTAGCTAATGATAATATTTGATAGTACTCATGGCAAAATATAATTGGTCACAACCACTAATGGCTATAAATTGCACAAAGATTGTGAAGAACAATCTATTGTAGAATGTAATCGACTACGTCTGCTAGTTGATTGATTGGTGAGAAAAATATAGAAAGGAATTCCTAAAGTTATCCCTCAAATGTCTATAAATAAAATTAAGAGAGAAAAGCTTCATGCTGTTAGTGCACTTATTTGTGTACCTTGTCGGTCGATCACATGCGTCTATGTGTCAGGGAGTCGGTTGAGCCCTTAAAAGCTGAAGACCGAGGACACATAAAGACTTGGATCATCAAAGAGTAACGAACATATATATGAGATGCCTTGGTAACTTTAACCTTTACCCAAAATAACATTTTACCTCTAGATGATCATGATTTAATAGGTAAACATTGTTTGATTATCCATTGGCCTTAGAAGTCCGATTTGAACATGCTTAGATTTACTATAGATATCCCGAGCTACTGTTAAACCAAGCTGTTAAAAAACAAGAGACTCATAGGTGTCATCAAGTGATCCTCGATCGATCTGGCTCAAGCTCAAGCAACAAATTTACTTAAATACTAGAATTTCTCGACCCATTGAAGGATCCTTTGATGCTATTGAAGGGGAGTTCGATCGATCGATAAACTGGCCAATTCCTGGTTTTTTTTTTTAATTTTATTTTTTTATTTTAAAATTTTAATAATAGTTGGAACTTTACGAGCATTGGGAAATAAGATATTTTTTGAGTGGGTTTAAGGTCCTAGTGTATCTTAATACTTTCCAATACTTTTAGGATCTCACTCAAAGAGATTCGAGTCATCTTGCATGTGGTTAATCATTCTAATGAGCATTCCAAGCTCCTTATAAAGATGATATTATTTTCCTACATTCTTTAGAGGATAGACACTAAACCAATAAGAAAACATTTTTCTTTTAAATCTCTAAAATACCCATATAGGTGAATCCCTATTTGAAAACCAACTATGCCGTTAGTTGTGGGAGATTCAACTAAACCCCTCCCATCACCTTGGTCACCTTAAATGAAGCATCACGTATAAGGTATTTGCTTGCGGAGCTGAACTATCAACATCAACGGATGTGAGAGAAATTAAGGAGTGAATTCAAGCATGAGAGATCTTTGAAGAGGTGACTCAAGCAACGCTTGTCAAAGGGGGTCAATTCGAGATTTGGAGTAGGAAAACTGAATCCACGACATGCTTGTATTTACGATTACAAATTTTAAACACTTTTATTTGTGCTCATGTGTTTGATTAGTTAAATCATATGAATGCCTAAATTGAATTGTATGTTAAACACTTAACTTGTAAAGAACACACAAGAACATCATCGATTATAGACTAATTTTAGTTGGTATAACATTTATTGTTTATGTGATTGAACCCACTTTGGCTTGGAAGACTTAGTGTTAGATTACTTTACTTAGTTTAATTTGATATATTAGTTTAAGTAGGCAATTTTATTCTGAATTGGCATAATTTTTATTGGTCTTATTCATTCCCCTCTAAGACATAACCACCATTCTATAGCTCTACCAAGCTTTTGCATTCCATGGTAAACAATCCACACAATTTCTCATGTCACGCCAACCCAACACAACTCTTATTTTATAATCCAACACTATTATCCTTCATCCATCTTGGATATCCTTAGTTTAGTTTTTCTACAACTCCACTACTAGTTAGTGTAATGCCATAAAAAGCATGGACCGATTAGATTACTTATTCCTCGAACACACTTTTGGATTGCTATGAAGATCGCTCAATCTCAAATAGAAGGCCACTAAGCTTTCTTACTACATGCCAAGTAATTTCTTCAATCGTCTCGCTATAAAACCTAAGTTTCTTGACCAAAGCAATGAACAAGCAATTGAATCACCGACCATTGATCGACAATCCCAAGTATAGGACCGAGGTGTAGTATGGTAACTTGGGAGTCCAGGGTTGATCCACCGGGACTATAATGTGACTAAGAGCCCATAGGATTAATTTGCTTATAAACTTAAGAATCCAACAATTAAAATGGAAAAAAAAAAAAAAAAAACAATAATAATTAAACATTAAGGATCTAGGGATTCATTCTAGCAATTACAATGTATAATTCATCGATTCATCTTCTGTAACTCAACTAGAATCGAATTCCAATCCATTATAATCAGAAGATTAAACAATTAAATCAATTATAAGTGCCCAACAATATATGATTTCAATTGAATAATTTTCTCATGAAGTACTCAGACATCAATCGTAGGGAATTCAATCATCTATTATGCTCAAAGTATATAATATATTAATAAATTTTTATAGATTGATTCATTCTCTAATCAAGCTAAGTAATTGCTAAATCAAATCATCCATTGTAATCCAAGTTCATAATGAATCTAAAAATAAAAAACTCAAAGACTTTTAAGGCAAAATCCAAATAAACTTTAATTAAATAATTATCAATCAATTCAATGTATGAATCAAAATGAATTAAAACATCATAATTAACTAGAACGCTTCACTTCTTAGCCTTAGCTAAGAGATTAGCTAGACATACCTAACTCTAAAGAAACAGAAAAGAAAAACAAACTAAGAAAAGAAGACGAATTTAGAGAAGGATTGCTCCGAACTTTCCCTAACTTCCCCTCCAACTTAGGATGATGATTGGACATGTAAAGAACCCCTCTTTATATACAAAATTCACCCACCAACCTTGGAATTACTCACTTACGTAATAGACTTACGTAGTTATGTGGTCGACAGTGGTACGATTGACCATTTATGATCAACTATGCAACATTGTCTTGCACATGGCCATTTTTCCATTAAGTTGCATTCGACCGAGGCTATTTACGGTTGACTATAAATCTTAGGGGTTATTTTATATAGTTTCAGGACTTTGTATTTATGGCCCTAGATTTTCAGGTTTTGAATTCTTGTCATTTTCTGCTATTTTAACTTTATTTCTTCCAAGTTCTTTAAAGATGGCTTGACAATCTTTTATTCTCTTTTGATCCACATGCTCGAATATAATTGATCATCATCCCTTGAGCTTTTATTCTTCAAATGCTCCATCTTCCTCTCCTTTGGGCTTCAAATCCCCACCTTTAGATCAAATTTGATCTTTGACTTTAAATCACTCATTACAAATAAATCACACATAATTAAATCATTTTACCACGAATTTACATAGGAAAGCATTACAAAATACCATCTTGCTACGTGATTGGTTCTCACCAAGTCCTTGAACAAATTGTTAATCCCATCATCTTTCTCACTACGTGCTTGGTTCCTCAGCCTGGTCCTCAATATATTATAAAAGATTAGCCTGCTATTGGGAGTATGTGGATGTAGGATTGTGGGTGGATTGTGCTCACTTATCCCATTTTTAGGAGGCGTGTGTGATTTGTTGAAAGTGTGGATAGTATTATGTTTGATTGGAGTCACCACTAGAAATGTTAGGAGAAAGAATCCAAAGGTTCTATGCCCTAAAATGACTCATTGATCCGCGACCAAAGATTCAGAGTAAGGGACCTCAATTATAAAGAGGGAAGGTGTTAGGTACCCTCTTTATCCATATAAGTGTACAATCTCTACTTCACAGAATTATATGAGCTAATAAGGATTGGGAGTAGTTCTTGTGCATGAGTGATGTAAAGTGTGTGAGTGCATGCTTACGTGCGTGCATGTGTGCGTGCGTGCGTGTGTGTGTGTGTGTGTGTGTGTGTGTGTGTGTGTGTGTGTGTGTGTGTGTGTGTAATGTAGTGTCAATGTACCATCGTTGTTAAGCGGTATCCTGAGTAAGATAAATATCTACCTTGACTCACTTACTTGTCGAAGCTATAAAGTAACGAATCAACCGAGTTTTTGAAGGACAAGATCTCCATAGAGCATACACTCAAGTCGACTAGGTGTGGAAATGCTATGTATTGAATGCGATGCTGATGATGTGACAAGCAAGGGGGTTAAGAAGGGAATGAATATTGCTTAATGCAAATGCAGTTTGAATAAAGCTTAATTGTGGTTGGGCAAACAAGTGAACGATTTTTTTTTTTTTTTGGGATGAATGCTTATGTAGATACAGATGCATGTAGAAGCACATGTGTGAGAATTGGTATTCCTCATGTATTTACAAGATCTTATTTTTCAAGTTAGGTCGTGAATAGTATGACCAGTTCTTCCTAAATAGAGTCATCATTTTGTGGACATTTGAGAAATTTTTTGAGTGGGGTATTGGCTTGCTTTTCTTTAGGTTGCCTTGTTCGAGGGCTTTCGTTTGGGGGTAAGAGGGTGTTATATTTGACCAGAGTCACCACTAATCGATTATTTTGATAATATAGCCGGTTAGATCTTGTAGAAACATAGAGTAAGAGACTATAGTTACAGAGACGGAAGGTGTCATTCACCCACGTTACCCGTACCGAAGAACGTTATTTACTTCACAAGATCTGATTAATTTCTAAAGAAGATAATTAGTTCTCGCATGTAGGAGATGTGATGTAATGCAATGATGGTAGTGAGTAATTAGTCCAAATTTCTAATGGGAAGGATCTGATTATATTGGCAAGTTACAGGACATACGTTTGAACCAGCCAATGCAGGGTGCAAAAATATATAGAAATGTGATGTATGTGATGCTCGCTATTATATTTGTACTTAGGATAAAATGACGACTAACTAACTAAAGTTTATGGTAGGCGAGCTTCAATTATATCGAAAGCCATAGAGCATACACGCCAGTTAGATGTGAGAAAACGATGGAATACGATATATATGAAAAAAATGACGGCCAATTGGATAAGGTTTTTAGTGGGCCAGCTTCGATTATATCCGCAAGCCACAGAGCATACGCTCATCAGTTCGATACAAGAAAATGATTAAATACAATATAATGATGGTGTATATGAGAAGAAAGGGGGTTGAGAGGGGAATGAGCATTGTATAGTGCTAATGCTTAGAATTGATGAAAATAATTAAAAATTAAATGGTTAGATAGACGATAGTATCACAAGGCTAGATCGAGTGGCTTGGATCAGGACTTAAATAGCTCAGGAGACTCAGGTTCTTGCTAGGCTAACCTAGACCAAGGCTGGACTCTCTCTCACTCGCACTCTCACTCTCCTTGGTGGACAAATGGAAGGGGATTCTTTAGGTGAGAAGGGATAATTGAAAATGAGAGTAGATGCTTCCTTGAATGCTTTTAGATGCTTGAAATAAGGAGGGAAGGGGGTTATTTATAGTCTCCAAACTCAATTTTCTGGTAATTCTTGGTAATTCTAGGGATAAAGGTGTTTAAAGGGCTAGGATTGTAGATTGCCACATGATATCATCTCATGGGTTCGATGAGGTGGTAAAAAGATAATTTTGGGTAGATGGGCATCAAAATAAATGTACATCATGTACACACTTAGGGCCTGAAAAAAGTAGATTCCACATGCTTGAGGGATGTCATACTGAAGAGGGGGAGAGCCACGTGGCTAGCGGTAAGCTGACTGCCGCCGGTACCTACTTGGACTTCCTGCTTCAACAAGCAGCCTCCTATAAAGCATGTGGAAGCTCTTCTATGTAGGAGGTTGTGTTGAGGTTTTACATGGTATTCCGTTTAGGCTTGCTTTGGGCTTTGGTTCGAACTTAGTTTTGGACTTTGGTTTAGGCTTAGCTTTGGGCTTAACTAGGTGAATTGACTGGGTTGTTGGATTCGGTAGGCTAACCGTGTAATTTGACTCAGTGAGTTGATTGGGTGAGTTGACTCGTTGAACTAACTCAAGGCTCTATGGTTCTAGGTTCCTAGAGTTGAGGATTAAGCTGACTGAGTTGTTTGGGTTGAATTTAAGGTTTGGGATTAGGGTTCATAAGGTTTAAGCATTTAAGGTTAGGGTGTAGGATTGGAGTTTTGGTTGACCATTAATTAATTAAAACTCAATCAGCCTATTAGCCTGGGGTGGGGTGTCTATAGAGACACATTCTTGCAGTTACTTTTATCGACTGATTGTGAGTTTTTTCTTTTGTTTGATTTGCACTATTATGAAAGTCTTTTCTTGTGGAAGGCATAAAGTAACCCATTTTCGGAAGAAGAACCCCATCCTCCGGTTATCGCCTCATTGCTATTAAATTCTACAAATGATTCAAGCAACTGATCTTCTCATAATCTGGTCATATACTCTTTATGTTAGACATATGTGCTTATTTTGGCGCATGGGGTCAAAGTTAATGACTTTGGATCGAGGCACACTCGCATAATTGAAAACAAGCTGAACAGCCAACATTCTGGTCCAACAAATAAGTGGACCGGCTTGAATTTTAAGCCAGCGCAAGATGAGCCGCTTGGATCTTACACACGTGTGCTTGTTGTCCCTTAGCTAGCTCAATTTTCAAATTATACATTGAGAGAGACACATGACACGCAGAAGCAATTTGTATCTGCAAGAGCAATGGCATCCAAATCTGCCCAGCACCACCTTACATGTAGCATGACAATCTGATGATCTGTACCGCTCTTTGGATCCCATCATCGATGGTCTATGGTTAAAAATCATTCCAATCAGATATATGATCGGAATCATTTTGGTTTTTTGGATTGCGAACCCAAACAGATACACGATAACATGAGACTGCTACTTTCAAATTAACAATCCGCTAGAAAGTTTTTCTGTGCAATATGAACTCTCACCTTATGCCGTTCCAAATTTCTCTATGCGACTCAGGATGGCCCACCTACGATCGTATTGAACCGTTGGATAGGAAGGTTCCACCATGGATGGTATACGTCCCCAAAATCATCCGGATGGGATTATCATGTACGTCCCCTTTAACGGTCCAGAAAATGGACAACAATACCAACTTTAGTCCATTTCTTCATACTCTCGGTGGAATATCTTTCATCATCTGATCATGGTGAATTTAAGGCCATGTGCAACCCATAATCAACGGTTGTTAGTGATTAAAGGCGGGCTCACCTGAGCCTCGCAGAAGAATTTGGACGGGAATAAGGTAAGAAGAATCCCAAGAGGATCAATGCTCCTATTTTTAAACATTATCTTAATTTTTAAAAATGGTGACTTTAAGACATGCCAAGATAGTCAACAAACAACCACTTTTAAAATTAAAAGAAAAAAAAAAAAAATCAAAATTTTGCAGTTTAAAAATAGAAAAAGAAAAAAGCAAGGGCCTAGGTAGGAAGAATAGATTTGATTACCATGATTTATATAATTAGGAATATGATTCCTGACAGAGTGCAACAACAAATATGGAGGACACCGACATGGCTGCTGGTTGGTGCTCTGTGGCCCCCACCATGATGTATTTGTTTTATCCATGCTCTCCATCCATTTTTCCAAGATCATTTAGGGTTTGATTCTAAAAATGAAGCATATCTAAATCTCAGGTTGACCACACCACAAAAAGCACTAGTGATTTAATATCCACCATTAAAAACCTCCTAGGAACCATGGTAATGTTTATTTGATACACAACCAGTTGATTAGGTCATACAGACTTGGAAGATGAGAAAAGACAAATAGCAGCTTGATCCAAAACTATTGTGGCCCTGAAGAAAATTTTAATGATTAGCATTCAATCAACGATCTTTCCTATAGTGTGGTCCAGTTAAGATTTGGATCTATCTTATTTTTGAGGTCATACCATAAAATTATCTGAAAAATTGGATGGATGACATGGATGAAATACATACATCATGATGGGCCTGCAGATCACTGACTAGTAGCCATCGACTACTACAGTATTGGTAGTAAGACCGCGTCCAAATGCTGATTGTGTTAAGTAGGGCATTGGACACGCTTCTTCTATCACCAATGAAAAAGTATCACACTCGCATATATATTGCGTGGCATCCATGGTAGCAAAGCAAAAATTTTCCTAAAATATAAAAATTGTCATCTGGTGTTGGATTTGACTTGCCTGACTCAATCTGCGTCATGCAATGTCATAGTAGCATTTATGTACTCAGACACACTTACGATAAGGATTGGGCGACGAGTCCTGCAATTTCATGGTAGCATTCATGTACTCAGACACACTTATGATAAGGATTGGGCGACGATGACGAAGAAAATAGAAATTTAGATATTTTGGAGTCATAGACCAGTTCATGTTGAATAGTCCATTTGGGTAAGTTTGAACAATTAAATATATTGAATAATCTATTTGTGCAAGTTTGAACAATTAAACACGTTAAGTTACGTTCCAGAGTATAGTGGGAAATGGGGCCAGTGAAATGCTCTTTTGCTAAAGGAATATTCCACTCATTTGAAATATTAACTGGAATGAATAAAATATTTTTTAGTGGGAAAAAGCATAAAAGAATATACCCATTTGGGTATTATTACCCTGCCATTCAAGTACTAAATTGGTTAAAAAGGAAGTGACTGTTATTCAATATAAAGCCAATTCAGAGAATGCAATTTGAAGCATCAAGTTAAAGAAATCAAACTGTGGAAGTGGGACCGGAACATGGTGTCAGTTACATATAAAGAAATGCGAAGTCACTTGAATGTGTGAAAGGAAACAGGGGTCTCTACCTTGCTATGTCCTATTAGATTTTTGGACCGGGCCAAAAGTTCGCACAGAGAGTTTCATGAGGTGACTCATCTATTTGACCCTTTGAATTTTGTGCCCACATCACGTGTCTAAAGTTCTCGTAAAGTTCTCATGAGAACTTGTTACCGTGAGACTTAAGAGTTCTGATATATATTAAAGAATCTAAGTATGAGCAAGCTGTCCATGTTTGGGTAAGAGGAATCCGAAATGTTGATACGGAAAACCTAGTGAAATAGTGGGGGCAAGGAAAACTATGGAAATGAATTTTCATTATTATTGTTATGATTTTTTTTGGCGCAGTTATTTCCATGGGCATGTTGAAATTTCAATGGTCAACAATGAGAAACGTGGTTGATCATCATGAAAGTGCTAATTGGATTAATTTTTTGGGAAGAAATAAGATCATTCATTCTTTGAGGAAAAAACATAATAATGACAATGAATTTTGATAATTATTTTTAGAATAAACAAAAAAAAAAAAAAGCTCCGTCTGTGAATATCAATTTCATCACAAACCATTTCCAACTTACTAAACAACCCTCTCATAGAACTAGGTTCCAATTTGTGTCCAAGATTAGCTTTACTAGGTCTTGTTATTAGTGATCCACATAATAATCTATATTAAAGAGTAAGACATTATGCTACTATTAAATACTATAATTATGTGCTTCTTTATCGGGTAAAGTCTGTCTTTTATGTTAGTGTTTTGAAAAATGTGTTCTCTATTGTCGACACTTTTAAAATATCTTAAAAGAATAAATCTCCTCACTAGCACTTAAAGAAAATTGATCGCTTGCTTACTAGATTCTAGCTTATAATGTAGCATTGTTTTTCCACTTAAGGATCGCTTGCATGTAACATCCAAGCACCGTAAATGATGATCTTGAATGTAAAATGCCAAAAAATAAAAATAAAAATTTCAAGGATGAAATTATGTTGAATGTGTCTTCTTAAGTTTACAAAACTGAGCACGGAGACAAAAGAAAGCCCACAAGAGATGTTGATTCTAAACTATAGGAGGCAGAAAGCGATGCAAACACTATAGAAACTCTAGATTTTGTGGCTAAATTTTCTAGGACTTAAGGAGAGAGTGAAGTGTCTTAACCAACAGACACCTATATTTATGGGCCTCCATCCTGAAGTAATTCTAATTAGAGACTAACTCTAAGATTTCTTATATTATGGTAGTAATGAGGCTTATCATACTCTTTCTTAATAAGAAAACTTAATCTACACACTCCATTTAAGGAGATCTGGTGCGAGACCTTTGAGACTAAAATCCTCCATATAGGATAGAGTTGGTCATTGGATCGAGTCAGATCGGATTGGGTCCAACTCGACTTAGTCCGAAATTTACATGGCTTGACCTGAACTTGATCTGATCCGGGACCAAGTCCAAGTCATCTAACTCAATCCGATCCGGACCACTGTTGGCCTAATTTGATCCAAGTCGATCCAAGTCCGACTCAATTAGGAAAATCGAGTTGGATCAGATTGGGTATGGTTCGGATTGGTCTTAATTTTATTTTTTATTTTAAAAAAAATTTTAAATAAAAATGGTGGGTCATTGCTCCAAAATAGTCGAAAATACAGGATAAAATTAAAAATATATATAAATAAAAATGAAACCTACGTACCTACCTGATGAATGGAGATGATGAACGGTTATGATGAGTGGGCCGGGTTGCTAAGTAGTCAGATCAAGATGGCTGGATGTGGCGCTCGTTGGGGTAGATATAAATGAAAGTAGCTGGATCGAGATGGCTGCTCGTTTGGGTAGAGAAAGAGAGAGGGACAGATTTGAGGGAGAGATTTTAGGGATTTTGGGGATTTTTTTTTTTTGGGGGGGGGGGGGCGATTTTAGGGATTTAGGGTTCGGCCATTCGGGTACGGGTGTTCCTGGGTAAGGTATGTAAAAAGTGAAAGAAATAAAATAAAACTATATATATATACACTTGCGTAAAAAGAGTAAAAGTATTTAAAAATATATATACTTGATAATAGATCCGGATCGGGTCGGATTGGATCCATTCGGATCGAATTTCGGATCAGATTGGTCCCGATTGACCATGATCTGAACTCGATCTGATGAACGATCAGATCTGATTGATCCTACTTGAACTGCATCGATCTAGGTCTTCGGTTCGGTTCAGATTGGGTCGATTTTTGCCCAGCTCTAATATGGGATGACATTTCGCCAACTCTACAGGTGAACCAAAAAATGAATTTCCATATCTCTTACCGCTTGTCTTAGATTATTGATCTAATTACACTTAATCGAGCACATTTGATTCCATATGTGTACATGTATAGATCCCAATGCTCTGATCATAACACATACTTATATACTTTTAAGATTGAAATGAATTTATTTGTGTAAACTTGACTTATTAAAACTATTGAAAATATTAATATAATAATAAATAAATAATTTTTTTAAAAGTAATTTGTAGTAAAATTTAATCTTTCATTTGATTTGACATCTTAGATAAGTCTCCCGTGCATCATCACCACAATGTGACTATTTATGATATTTTGTCTTCTCATTTTTATGGCATGAATTTCATTTGGCCACTTTCTTAGCCTGCTTCTGACCAAGTTGCATTTGTGTATGTCCTTGAGAATGCCCATTAGAGTATCGTTACAACATCATGATGATATTCATCACTAGAGTAGTCTCACGATACACGTCCTCAAGTCTAAGGATAAATTAATATCATGCAATGTTAAGTCATAATCATGATGATCATTTGATCCAAGCCAATAGGCCACCAGACCAATGACTAGAACTCAATCCTACCAATGTAAGTGGCCTAATTAAAGATGCAAACTTAAATCTAATATCCATGGTAAACTCACACTCCTGTGTCGGTTAAGCAAAGTCACACTAACACCAAGTTGAATCTCTGATATAGGATGACCTTGTTAGTGCACTTATTTGTGTACCTAATTTTGCAATCACATGCGTTGGTGTGTCAAGAAGTCTGTTGAAACCTTGGAAGTTGCAGACCAAAGACACATGAAGATTGGAGCATCAAGGAGTAAAGAACATGTATATGAGGTACCTCTAACTTAGCTCAAAACAACATAAACCTATAAATGACCATGCCTTAATAGGTAAACTTTTGATTGGTCATCCCATAGCCTTAGGAGCCACTATTGAACATGTTTAGAAAGGCTTTAGAGGTCTTGGGCTATTGTGAAACAATTTGTCCAAACAGTAACCATCGAGTGATCTCCGATTAATTGAACAGGGCCAAAACTGTCCAACAACATATCTAACAAAATTTGATTAAAGTTCGATTGATCGACAACTCAATTGATCGATCGACAAAATCTATTTCTGCCTATTTTTTACCATTAGAGATTGAGCTCTTTATAAAAGGTATTCGATTCTTAGCTATTCTGATGGGTTTTTAGTGCAACAGAGGCTTAGGAGATTCCAAGTTCATATCCTTCATTCATATCCTCGAATCTCATGAGTTTCAAGTCATCTTTATGTGCTTTAAACTCTAATGAGGATTGCAACCTCTTTTCGAGAAGATGAACTTGAACTCCACCATGTTCTAGAAATTAGACTTGAACCAATAGTCAAATCATTTGTCTAAACCCTCTAAAACATCTATCTATGTGAATCACTTAGGATTATAATCTTTCCCAGTATTATAGGAGATTCCACCACCCTCTCATCACCTTGCTCACCTCAAATGGAGCATCACATGTAAGGTGTTTATTCGTGAAGCTAAACCATCGGCATTAATGGATGTGTGAGCAATCGAGGAGCGAATTCAAGTAAGGATAATCTTTAAATAAGTAACTCAAGAACGACACTACAAATGGACTTAATCTGGTAAGTAAGTTGTCAAGTATGAGTCCATACTCTCTTTTCTTGTGTATGATTGATGGTAAGAGTTTGTGATTTGAATTGGAATAAGTTCTTGTGTATAATATAGGCTTTTGTGTAGGGTCGAATTCACCAGACTTGGGTGCATACGTGTTAATCTCTATAGGAGCCTCTAGCAGAAGTAAACGTAGGTCATTGGACTAGGACCGAAGTTATTGGTTAATTGATAGAAAACCAACTAAGTCTCCAATGGAGCCTCTAGTAAGAGTGTACATTAGGTTCTTGTGTAGGGTTGTAAAGGTTAGAGGTGAACCTGTTGAAAACTTTCGATCGTGAATACCGGTACACTTAAGGAGAGTGCATCCATTGGGAGTAGAGTAGAGAAATCGAACCGCTGTATATGCTTGTGTTTGTGATTGTGAATTGTGCATTTCTAATTATACTTATGTGATGATTAGTTAAATTATTTAAATACATGAGTCAGATTGTATACTAAGCACTTAACTTATTAAGCATACACAAGTTCACTATCAATTATAGACTAGTTACTTGAATTGACATATCTATTGTAGTTTATGTGATTGGAACCACTATTGGCATGGAAGTCTTAGTCTTAATTGTCTTAATTAGTTTAATTGGTAAATTGAAATAATTGGGCAATTGAATTTATGTTGGGGCACAAAAAATATTCTGTCTTTCTTTCTCTGAAAATCTCATTATATGTCCATTGCATTAGCAGGGGAATTCCATTTGCGCAGATCTTCCTAGGGTTGTACACCCAGCGTTAAGAGATTCTTGCATAAAGTCCTGAAGAACCTTTGTTATGTGTCACCCTGATTTGAGATGAGTTGTATGCCCACTCTATTGGAGGATAGGTAGTGCACCCATTCTGTAGAAGACCTCTGTTGTGCGCCACATGGAATGGAGAAGTGAGCGTGTGGCTTTGTCTTAAGGAAAGGAGGAGTGTTGTGCGCTACCCACTTTAAAGGGAGTGGTGCATGTTTGAAGGGAGAAATCTTATGTGCCACTATTAAGAGTGTTGTGCACTCCTCCCTGGAAATCAAGTTGTGCGCCATCTTGTAGGAAGAAGCCTTGTGCATTCCAAGCTTGTGCGCCACTTTGAGTGGCTTCTTGTCTGAAGATAAGGCTTTTGTTCAACTTTTGAAGGAGAGAAAGAGGTTGTGCGTCTCCACTTTTGAAGGAGAGAAGGAGTTGTGCACATCTGTCTGAAAGAGAAAGTGGTTGTGCGTCACTTTATAAGGGAAGAGTGGTTCTGTGCCTGAAGCTTTGTTTGAAGAGAGGTTGTCCACAAATAGCCCTCCCACACGTGTCGGAGGTCTATAAATACATCTTCCCTCTCCTCATTTGGGAGAGGACATAAGTTAGGAGGGTTATTGTCCGCCCCTCCTCTTAGAATACCGCTGTGTACATTTTTAGTGGAGAAGGAAATGCTCGTGTGCGCCACTTCAAGTGGGCTCTTGTCCTAAGAGTAGGCCTTGTGCGCCACATCAAGTGGGCTTTTATCCTAAGAGTTGTCCTTGTGCACCACATTGAGTAGGCTCTTGTCCTGAGAGAGGGCTTTGTGCGCCACTTTCCATGCTTCTCTTGTCCTGAGAGAGGGTTTAGTGCACCACTTTTCATGCCTCACTTGTCCTAAAAGCAGGCTTTGTGCACCACTTTCCATGCTTCACTTGTCCTGAGAGAGGGTTTTGTGCACTCCTGTCTGAAGGAGAGCTCCTGCACCACCTATGAAGGAGGTTTGTGCGTCCTTGTCTTAAGGAGAAGCCTGAGCGCCACTTTGTATGCATTCTTGTCCTGAAGGATGGCTTTGTGTGCCACTTTGTATGCGCCTTTATCTTGAATGAGTGTTGTGTGCCACTCCCTATCTGAAGGAGCTTGTGTTGTGCACTCCCACCTTTGCTTGTGTTGTGCGGACCCGCGCGAATGGTGTGAGGTATTGCGTGGACAGGCTCAAGTGACAATTTGAGCATGCTAATGTGGACGGATGAGATTTGATGAAAGGTGGGCCCACGACATAGACTTTGAGGGTTCGCATGTGTGGAGGCCTATAAATACCTCACTCCCTCTCTCATTTACACAAGTCAAAGATTTTTGAAGAAGATCAGAGCTCCGGAGAAGAAGGGAAGATTGAAGGTGTCAGAGGAGGAAGGAAGGAGAAAGGGAGGGCTTCCCTTCAGGCCATGCAACAACATGTTGTTGTGTGGCCATCAATACTAGAGAAGTCGAAATGCTATCAAAATATCTGGTCTAGCCTTTGTCGTCTGTGGTTTTCCCTTTTGTGCAAGGATTTGAGCTCAAGAAGGAGAGATCAGATTATCGAATCCACACAACATTCCTCTAGATCAGATGATCAAATCGCAAGCCGAAATGCTGCTGAATTTGATATACAGATTCGATATTCAAACTCTTCATTTTTTGTATCTTTAGATAACCTATCTTAGAATCAAGGGAAATCAAATGATGTAAATGAGCTCAGTATAAATAAATATGATAATTGTTCTCTACACACTCTCTTTATTATGATTGAATAAGATAGTTTCCCAAATCAAATGCTTTTGTTTATTGTCAAAACAAAATGGCGACTCTGCTGGGGAATCTTATCCTATTTAAGATTAACATTGAGAAGGTTACAAGAACTTTTGTCATAGTTTGTCGTTGAAAGACGCCAAAATAACGATTCTCAATGGGAACATCCTCCCCTTCATCTCTAAGATAGAATGTTTTATCACTTGGATACTAATTTCGATTTTATATCGTCCAAAGGTAAGAAGATAAAACCACGAGGTACGATTGATGACAAACCTAAACATAGAAGAAAGTACCAGAGAAAGCAAAATTCGTTGTGATCAGGAGTAGGGAATTTCATGTGATGGACGGAATGATCTCTGTTTCATTAGTAGCTCAACAAGACGAGGGAAGATGGAGGATAGTAACATCCAAAAGATGGAAAATTAGATCTACCTCTACAAGAAGCATCATCTCGCTAAGTACAGGATCGATTATGCGAAGTGCCGTGAGACACAGTCCTGCCTCGATCATGCAATCATCTCATTCAAGAAAAACAAAAAGGCCCGTCACTCCAAAAGGTCTTCCGATACCGTTAACTACAACCATAAAGACATCTTCCACAGAATCATTACGAGTTCATAAAAATAAAGGGAAAGCCATCGCGACTAGCTAATGTTCACTCACAACACCTCATAATAATTTTAAGCAAACTCATACATTAAGAATTCCACGATCTGCGTTAGCTAGTCCTTCGAAGCGATAGTACACTAGTTTCAAACCAAACAATAGTTCATCTTCTTCCCCAGCATCAGTAGTGCAGCACTCGCTTCCTCCTTCAATATCAAGACGATCGAGGGAATAAGAAAATAGAAGTTTTATTAGTAGACATCAATCAGCCTAACCAACTTTCACCAGATAAACACGTAGTCGAAGAAGTTTTTATTTTTCCAATAGTGACTGTTGTGAACAACATTGAACCATAAGTAGAAAAGCTATAACCGCAAGTGGTTAGATTACAAGAATCGATGCCTAATATTACTCAAAACATAACACGGGAAGAAATCTGACAGATGGTCATCGAAACCATTCATCTAGAGAAGAAGCAAGGTCAGAATAAAAAATTTCAATACCAGACACCGTATCCTTGTGAAATAGAATAAATGCCATTTTTTGTTGATTTCAAACACCCAGACTTTCAAAATTTTAATGAGAACGGATCATCAGAAGAGCATAAGATGCATTTCATAACAAAGATGAGAAATTTCTCTAAAGTTCCTCAATATTTTTTGTGATTATTTAGATCTTCTTTAATAGGAAGAGCTTTCAGATGGTATTCAGGTTTAATCCCAGGATCTATTCATACTTGGGATCAGATGCAAGATGCTTTTATGTTGGAACTTTTTCTCTTCTGACAGAAAAGTTAGTTTGACCGAATTGGCCTCTATTTGCCAAGAAGAAAGTTAGTTTGATCTTTCTACGAAGGCTTATGCTCTTGAAAAGATGATTGGAAGAGTGTTTGCTTTTCAACCAACATCAGCCAACATCACTCGAAAAAAAGAAAATAAAGAAGATTATCAGGATGTTAAAAGAGACAGCGATGAAGAAGATAGAAATGGTCGTACAGTTATAAAGACATATAAAAGGTTCAGGAAAAATAAAGACCATATAAAGTATTTGTTCGCAAGAAAAAACATACTTCCTATGTTGAAACAATTGTTGGCTATGAAGAGTATTGAATTACCTCAGCTAAGACACTTGAAAGAAATTGAAAATAAAAGAGGAATGGATTGTTGTCATTATCACTGTACATTTGGGCATCATACAGAAACTTGTAATGCCCTCAGGAAAAAGCTACAAAAGACTATCAATAGGGGAGAAATTGTGATGGAAGAATATGACAAAAAGAGAAGAATAGCAATTCCAAAACATTGATAATCTCTCGATAAAGGGAATGAGTTTTTTTTAAGCGTTAGTATGGTTCATCATGCTTATGCGCAAGAAGAAAAGAGGAAAAGTTATGTAATAGAATAATAGATACAAAATCCTGATATAGAGTAATCTTCAGTCATATGTCTTCATTAGTTCTCATCCCTCAACAAAGTAATGATAAAGGGTGTTGATTGCGCAGGTCAGCGTAGACGCCCCTTGCAGTTGTGCACACTTGCACAGAAAATGATTGATAATGACGAAATTGCCAAAAGAAAAGTATATGATATAAAAAAAGAAATAAGGGTCACAGGCCTGATTAGTTCAAGACTGGGGGCAATACTAATCTCGGATGATCGGTATGAGGCGATGTGGCATCAGCATACTAGTTAAAGATCGCAGCATCGTGATTTTGATTACGAAGATTATCAAAATAATACTTCCTAATCAAAAGGGGGCATGACAAGTAAAAAAAATGAAGTGACTACAAAAGATAAGTCATGTATTCCTTTTCATGTGAATGAATAAAAGGGCGCAAATTTTCAAGAATATCCGGCATATTAAGATTGAGCACAACATTGATGATTATTGTTAAGAATCGATGATTGCTGTCGAACATCGATGATTGCCACTGACGTCAATGATTGTCGTCATTAAATTTGTCAAACGTCGATGATTTTCGTCAAATATCGCCACACGCCGATGATTTTCGTCAAATTCGTCAAGTATTGATGGTTATCGCCAGAATTAGTAACTATCGCTATCGTCATCAATCGCCCATATAAGATTATCTTATCAAAATTTCCATATCTACTACGCTGATACACTATTTTAAGTATAATATGAATGTTCTCTGAATATTATCAGTAGCGGTAAAATATCAATTATTGATTCACCATTTTTGGCAATGGAATTAAACTTTATGGCCAACCACATATAAAGTTAACGACAACGATGGTAGCTTATCATTTAAGGTAGCCTAGCCAAGCCCTATACGACCAACTATGTATAAGACCTATCATCATCTTCTATATATAATAGTAGTGAGTGCTTGAGTGGGTCTATATACAAAGCTTCAATGACTTAAAGAGCCTGAAGTCGGCGGTAATCTATAATTACTCTTTGAATCCAACCTGAAATCAGCGGTAATCTCTAATTGCTCTTTGAGCCTAGACCAAAATTAGCAGTAATTTATAATTGTTGTGAGGCCTGTATCATAGCTCGTACCGTTTCGTATGCCTCCCTGGTCCTTCCGGTTGAATTTCAGCTACCCGTGATCTGTTATTGGCATTTGCGTGCGATCTTGAGTCGTGTCTTGTATATCAGAGTCAGCTTGACTCGAAACTTGTACCCTTACAACTGCGCCGTCGCAGCGGTTCCGACGCCGCCTATTACACGCCGAAGCGATACTCGGTCTAAGAGATGAGGGGCCGCGTTCAGTTCGATAAAAACTCTGCGTGTTGCAAATACTGAGAGAATCTCTATGACACATCACATCATCCATCAATTAAATGTTAAGTACAACACCGATCCCCAAGTACAACCACCCTCCCTAAAGTCAACTCTCTCTTCCAACCAAGTACACATCCATCACCCATCTCTCACCCATCACTCACCCATCCCTCACTCTCCCTTACAACCTCTCTCTCTCTCTCTCTCTCTCTCTCTCTCTCTCTCTCATTCTCCCAAGCAACCCAAGCACCCAATGTCCATGGCTTCCATGGATAAGGTAGTGTGGCCTAACTTCTTACCTCCCATCTCCACCATCTAAGCTTCATATCGACCATTGAAATGTATTCCATGGAGCTCTGGTATGCATCGGTGGAAGAAGTCCAAGAAGATGATCGGTGGGTGTTTTCTAGAGTCGATTTGTGTGATTTTGATCGATTGAGGCGCACATATGGTGGGACCCACTTGATGTATGCATTGTATAAGAGACTACTCCATCTATTCTCTTTTTTCTCTCTCTTTCCCCTCTTTCTTCACCCTATTTTGATGGCCCACCGTGATGTACGCCATCTGTCCATCCAATTAGGATGTGGGACCCACTTGTGATGCACGTGTTTCAGCCGTCCATCCATCTGGATAGGGACCCACCCTAAAATATGTTCTTTATCTGCATCGTCCAGTTGGGACGGTGCTGCTTATGAAGTGGTGGGAACCACCAAACCATTCAGCATCTGGACGTGACCCCACTTTGATGTTTGTGTTATATCCCTATCGTCTTACCTCCACACGTGTGGTATCCTGTAACACCCTGAAAATCGGGAGTCGTGTATAAACCCAACTCCCGAGTTCCAGACCGTCACTTATGCAACAAAAATGATTATGATTCAATGTTGTCTAAGTTAAAACATTCACATGAGTAAAAGTATACTAAAACTGCAATTCATACTCCAGATTCAGTGATAAAAGTAAGCGGAAGACTAAAGGATATACATATCACTGTATGGAAAACAAAATAGATCTCAACTGTCTCCAAAGTATGAATACATCTCTGAGTCTCATATACATGTAAATAGACAGAAATCAAATATCCAAAAAAGAGTCCCACTGAGAAGTCCCGCCAATCCAGGCCCCCTAAGCAAAGCCGTCGTGGTACTACATATATGAGAACTCGTCCTGGTCCTCATCATAGTCCGGCTCTGCCTCCTGAATCGCTGCCTCACCTGCATCTAAGATAGGGTCTGGTGGGTGTTACAAACACCATCCCGTAACGTGGGAGTGAGTAGCTAACTCAGTGGAATAATAGAGCAAAGATTAGCATGTTCTCAAATCAATCATGCGATAATAGTAAAGCAGTAAATCAAACATTCATAATACTGTTGTTAATGCAATATGACATGACATGATGGATGCCCTCACCGACATTCTTCCTCATACGGCATCATCTGTGTCTGCAGCATGCTTGCATACCGCTCAGTGCTCCACATCTTCCAAGCACATGCAATGTGATGGTGATATGATTACCGAATTATTATTAGTCCATTCAAACAATAGGATTGGAAAACTAAGGTACTTCCCTTATATCAATCCCAACACAGATCCTATCTAGGGTCGTCACTCCTAGTAATCTCATACGATGTATATTTCGTAGGTCGCTGCAAGGCCTGCCAGGGCTGTTGCTCGCACTCATTACACCGCTCCCCCATCACCTTATCAATACAGGCCTACTGTACTCTCATTGCTACGGAAGGGTCGTCGCCTCCCGTAGACTCAGAATACGCTCGCGGTCACTACAAAGGACTCGTCGCCTGATCAGTGTAGGCCGACAGCAAGAATATAGTGTCCCATACCACCATAATCTGCTCACGAGTCATAGGTGCTCACTGGTCACTACGGGGAGGTTTGTGGCCCCACCGTAGGTCGACAGCTCAACCACGATGTCCCATACCACCATGCCCGACTCATGAGTCTTTATGGATCAAGGTACCATGGTTAATAGGGTTTACAGTGGTAAGTTCAGTACCCTAGGTTCAAGCAGTTATGACTTATATAGGGTGAACATACAATGGCCAGTTGGGTTACTTGACGGGCGCGACTAGCATGAACGCATCTCAAGTCGAACGACATGAAGTGCATAAAACACCTCGTGTGGCCTAACCACTGCCGCCAACTCCAAAACACGACTCGCGTTCATCGACGCGTCGTTCGTGGCAAAGATAAGCCAACCACGAATTTACTCAGTTACCGACTGCCTGGACTAGGTATAGTCCCAAACAATTATGAATCTACATCAACAATCATATAAGAGTAATGAAAATACAATACAACAACGTGAGCATGTTAACACATGTTATAACATACAACTTAAGTAAAACATCTAACACATGCATTTCATACATATAATGAAATCATGCATATAGTTAACATGTAGGAAATCATTTACATCAGCATATTAATTGAGAATTCAATCTCAAACTAATTCATAACACCATTTAATTCAATACATACTAATACAAGCATTTATACAAACACTTAAACTACACACTTAAGTCTACATATAGTATGTCGACTCAAAGTGCGCATTTAGGCGAATCTCTTCGCCAAACTAATTATGCACGCATTCCTAGTATCCTAATGCGATAAGAAGCCATGTCAATCACATCAGCAAAATATGCATGAAAACAGTATTTCCTACAAATGACTAAAATGCCCTAAATCTCATATTTTTTGTCTACTTACGAAACAGGAAACGGACAGCATGTTGTACATGTCAAACGGTATTGCCGTCGATAATCTACTATTAAACGACATTGAAAGCGTTGAAAACAGTCAATCAAAGCGTCTAAAATCCACACCTTATTTCCTAGAAGCGTATTGATTCGAACGGAGCGTATACGCTTCGTCTACGGCGAACCGGGAACCTATTTTACAAGATGTATCAGCTACCATGCTAAGGAACCAAAGGAACCTTAAATCAGCAAGTATTTTGGGTATTTGCTTACCTAGAATCGCGGTGAAATCGTCGAGAAAGTGATTGAGGCGCGTTGCTTAAGCACGTGCAACACGTAGTGCAAGCAGCAGGAAATTCTCTCCCACTGTCTCTCACAATCTCTCACTTTTTCTCTCACACCAGCTAGGGTTTCTAGCAAATTCGGATGGGTGAGAGAAGTGAGGGTTTAAGCCCCTTTTATAACCTAAAACTTGCCCAAAACAGGCTTGGGAACAATGTTTACTTGATGCCTAACCAAATCGGGGCTGTTTCGGTCCAAAAAGACATTTCTGGTAGTCCCCTGGCCGAATGCGATCGGACTTAAGTTCATGCACGTCGGATGTCGCTCACATCCCATTTCTGGTCATCGCACGTAGATCAGGTCTACAAGTCTCGTGATATGAAATAGAACTTTTTCCTGATCTAAGGGTGTAATTTGGCTGAATTCTAACGGTCAGAACGCTTAATAATAACGCGTCAAGTCGTGTGCCAGATTTGAATTTCAAATTTCAAATCTAACCCTATTCTCACTCTCTTCACTCCAGGCTCAATGAAATAGCCTCTGAATGTCAGTTGGACTTGATTTTCAAAATGATTGTCAAGTCCAGCTAGGCGGTTATAACGGTTTAAGATTGTAGGTATCGGACTTTCGACGCGCGGTCTAGATCCAATACAAAGTTTCAAAGAGGTCCTGAGAACAAACCGGTTTAGAATTTGATCCGAGGTTTTAGAATATTATAGCGTCATTGGTTCTACTCACTTTAGGTCTTGTAGAATGTATTTAAAGTGATCAGGGACTATTTTCTAGCTACTCTAGCGTTGCGCTAGCTAACTTACACATATTTTCCAAAGGAATTAATCCTACGCAATTTCTGGTTGAGTTGGTACTCGAGTCCAAGTACGGATTTTTCCAGGGCGTTACATATCCTCACCGTCCAGCAAAGATGGTGGGATCCACCATGATGTAAGCATTTTATCTATGCTGCCCAGTAGCGTGGGCCCCACACGTGGGACCATGTGATGTATTAGTTTTATTCCAGTCATCCCTGCATTTGGATGGTGGTGGGTGAAGCCATCATGATGAATGTGTTTCATCTGACCGTCTGTCCAGGACGTGGTCCACCCCACACATGTGGGTGGGACCCACCTTGATGAACATATCCTATATCCTTGCCGTCTAAATGGCCCACGTGGCATGTGTTTTATTTGACCGTTCATCTATTGAATGGTGAGGGCCATCACATTAGCCCATAGCTGCTGTATACGTCAGCAGCTCTTAGAGTCTGACCATAGGTATGTGTTTGATCCAGACCATTCATCTGTGGCCCACCATGACATGTGTTATATCTCATCATCCATCTATTTGACGAGCTCATCCTAATGGTGGGCCACGTATGTGGACCACACCCTGATGTTTGTGATTCATCCAAACCATCCATCCTTTTTGACAAGTCTGTCTTAAGGCTTGGGGATAAAAATAAGAAAGATCCAGTTATCAGGTGGACCACCCCACATCAAACGGTGGGTTTGAACGCCTACCATTGAAACCCCCATTTAGCATTACAGAAGTTTTGAATCAATATAATATTTTTTCCCTCCTTATCCAGGTCTTTGTGACCTCATGAATAGACTAGATGGGAAATAATACTATGGTGGGGCCCACTGGGATTTTAACAGTAGGAACCCTTATCACCATTGTTAGGTGTGGCATGGTCCAGATGATCCTTTGGATATGATTCATTTTTTATGATAATGCTTTAAAATGATCTCTAACTATAGATGGATGAATGGTGTAGTTGTTGTGGCCCATTTGATACGGCCCATTAGATGTATTTGGAGCCCATTTGATGAGGCCTGATGTGATGTATTTGGGGCCCATTTGGAAGGGCCCTATGTGATGTACATGAGGCCCTTATATGAGGCCCAATATAATGTATTTGCAGCTCATTTGTTAAGGCCTAATATGATGTATTTAGGACTCATGGGTTAAGGCCCATTGTGATATATTTAACGCCCATGGGTTGTGGCCCCATTGTGATGTATTTGGGTCCCATGTGATATGACCCATCTAATGTATATAGGCCCATGTGACGTAGCCCATTGTGATGTATAAGACCCTTGTGTAAGGCCCATTATGATTGTATGAGGCCCATTGAGATTGTAAGTGGCCCATTGTATTGTGTACGAGGCCTTTGTGTGAGGCCGTAGGCCCACTATATGTTCAGTCGTATGTAGGCCACTCCTTGGGAGCAATGTTACTTGAATGTCCACATTGATGGGCAGTGATGGTTAAATATCCATATTGTGACCTTCCCTTAATCTTAGTTAGGCTCATTCTCATCATTCTCTAGTGGGTTAACCCAAACGAACGAGCCTCATTGATATTGCTTAAACCATCAGCGGCCGTCCATCTATGGACCCCACCTTGCATTGAGATCAATTACCGATTTTGATTTATCGAGGCCAATTATCAAGTCCAATTATCGACGTTGATCCCGATTGTCGAGGCCGATTATCGACACTGATTTCGATTTTGACACCAATTCCTATTGTTGAGGCCAATTCCGATCGTCATGGTCGATTCCAATTGTCGAGGACGATTCCGATTGTCAAGGCCGATTATCGAGGAGAATTTCGATTGTCGAGGCCGATTTCGATTCTGATTGTTGAGGCTGATTCAGATTGCCAATTCTGATTTTGATTGTCGATATCGATTCCTCTTGTCGAGGCCGATTCCAATTGTCAAGGCCGATTGTTGAGGCCGATTCCTACTGTCGAGGCGGATTATTAAGTCCAATTCTGATTATCGAGGCCGATTCTGATTGTTGATACCAATTTTGATTGTCGAGGCCGATTCTGATTCCGATTGTCAAGGTCGATTCTGATTCCAATTGTCGAGGGTAATTGTTGAAGCCGATTCCGATTCCGATTGTCGAGGTCGATTATCGAGGCCGAGTCCAATTGTTAATACTAATTCCGATTGTCGAGGTCGATTCCGATTATTAAAGTTGATTCTGATTTCAATTTTCGAGGCCAATTCTGATTATCGAGGCTGATTATGAAGGTCAATTCTGATTCTGATGGTCGAGGCCGATTTCGATACCGATTGTCGAGGCTGATTTTGATTGTCGATACCGATTCCGATTGTTGAGGCCGATTTCGATTCCAATTATCAAGGCCGATTCCAATTGTTGAGGCCGATTGTATAGGCTAATTGTCGAGGTCAATTATCGTGGCTGATTTTGATTTTTGATTGTCGAGGCCAGATATCAAAGCCGATTGACAAGGTCCAATGTGATGTATATGTGAGGCCCATTGTGATGTGCATTTGGCCCATGTTTGAGGCCCAATATGATATATATGTGGCTCGTATTTGAGGTCTGTTGTGATGTGTATTCAGCCCGTGTTTAAGGCCCAATGTGATGTATATGAGGCCCATGTGATGAGGCCTATTGTGATGCATTTGAGGGCTAGGCGATGGAGCCCATTATGATGTATGTTAGGTCCATGCAAAAGGCTCATCGTGATGTGTATTAAGCTCTTGAGTGAGGCCCATGGTGTTATATATTTGGCCCTTGTGTGAGGCTATAGGTCCATTATATGTTAGGCTCTATGTGGGCCATTCTACAGGGGCAATGTTGGTTAAATGTCTACATTGTCCAGGTCAATTATCGGTACCGGTTATCGATACCAATTATGAATATATCATCTAATACTAATTATGAGTATGTGACAGCATAACATCATGATACATGCCTATTGTAAGACCCGTATCCTACACCGTACTATTTCATAGACTTTCGCGGTCTTACCGATCGAATTCTGGCAACCTTCGACCCTTAACCGATATTTACGCGCGATCCTAATTCATATGCCGTCAACCTGTATCGACTCAACCCAAGACCATTACCATAGCGACCGCGCCATCGCTGCGGTTCTGATGTTGTGACTTGCAAGCAGAGGCAATACTCTGGTCAGGAGATGTGGGCCAACGTTCGGTGTGAGAAAAACGCCGCGCGTTGCGAAACCCAAGAGAATCTCTATGAGGTGTCACATCAATCCCATCAATCAATCAATCTCATCACATCACATGTCAAGTACATGTCAAGTACACATCACCTTTCACCCATACCCAAGCAACCACAAAAGTCAAAAAGGTCTTACAAAGTCATGCCTTTCTTACACAAAAGGCCACCAAAGTCAAAAAGGTGTCTTACACACCCATCACCACCACATCAAACATCCATCACTCATCTATCTCTCTCTCTCCCTTTTATAACTCTCTCTCTCATTTTCAAACTTAAAAAAAATCCAAGCAAGACTTCATACATATGAACTCTCCAAGCCTCTCCCTCTCTTTCAAAACTTCAAGTGTGGCCCACCTTTCCATCCTAAGATCTCACATCCTAGCCATCCATTTCTCATCTCCTCCATTGAAATCAAAGCTAAGGAGCTAAGGAAGCCTTTGGTGCAAGAAGAAGCCGGTGGGTGATCTTAGGTCTTTGTTTTCATTCATTTTATTTGATTAAGGGTCCATGTATGTGGGACCCACCTTGATGTATATTTTGTATCAAAGAGGGGCCCATAGTGGCGGGGCCCCTCCATCACCTCCGTTGTCTCTTTTTCTCTCTTTATCTCTCTCCTTTCATTTGCTATGATGATGATGAGTTGTGTGGCCCACCATAATGTTTGCATCCAAGCCATCTATCGGTGGTCCCCATCCATATGGGACACACCATGATGTTTACATGACATCCACACCGCCCATCCTTTTGGCGTGACCCACATCACCTTGCACGTGTGGTGTCCACCATCCTTGGATGGTGGGACCCACCCCCACGTGTGGGGCCCTCCCTGGCACCTAGATCCATAGCCCAACCGGCAATTGAGTGAAAGATACCTCGTTACAACACAAAGGTCTTGGCATCGACTCCCTGTGAAGGTGGCTAACTGTGCAGTGTACAGTGGGTCCATGGGACCCACCTACACCGTCCATCCTGGTGGGCAGGCCACACCATGATGAACGTGTTTTATCTTGATCGTCCATTACACTTGGACGGTGGGACCCACCGTCCGTGTGTGGCCCATTTTCACTCTCAGGTCCATAGCCCAGTTGGCAGACTGAGTGGAGGTACCTCATTTCAACACTTGAGGTCGTGGTATCGATCCCTTGGGGTGGCTAACATGAGTGTGTGTACTGACATGGGTGTGTAATTGACGGTGGGGTCCAGGGGACCCATCCACGTCGTCCACTCGTTTGCAATGACCCCACCGTGATACATGTATTGGGTCCACCGTCCATCTGACGGTGGGACACACCCCATGTGTGGGGCCCAACTCTGATGTACTTGACCGTCCAGGCCACGGCCTGGACGTTTTTCTTATGTAATATATATATATATATATATATATATATATATATATATATATATATATATATATATATATATATTATATGCTATGGTGGTGGGCCGTATGTGGGACCCACTTCTGCTGTGTCAGGAAGGAATGAAAAAAAGAAAAGAAAAGAAAAGAAAAAGTAAAGGAAAAGAGTAGAGGAGAGGCAACCACGTGCTGCTCTCTCTCTCTCTCTCTATCTCTCTCTTTCTGTTCTTGTAACGCCCTGAAAATCGGGGGTCGGGTAGAAACCCAACTTCCGAGTTTCAGAACATCACTTATGCAACATAGATAATGATAAATGCATGTTGTCTATAGAATAGCATTAAACAAGATTGAGTCTAAGCCAAAACAGCATATCACACTCCAGAGATAGTTAAATTAGCAAGCGGAAGAATGTGATAGATATATAAAATATATAAATGATTGTAAGTCTCTAGAGTGTGAACATGTTACCAGGTTAACTAAATACATGTATACTTCAAAATAGAAAGAAAAGAATATACATGAGTGCTCTAAAGATATAAAATGACAAGTGTCATGGCATCTAATCAACCTCCCTGTAATCCCGTCGATCAAAACACGGAGGAGAAGTCCCCCTTAGCATCATACAAGTCCAGCTCCGCTCCACAAGCAGTGCCCTCATCTGAAACTAAAATAGGGACTGGTGGATGTCCGGAACACCATCCCGTAACGTGGGAGTGAGTAGCTAACTCAGTGGAATCATAGAACAAAGATTAACATGTTATCAAATCCATCACGCGATAATGATAAAACAAGAAAAATAAACATTCCTAAATACTGTGATTAATGCATGGATGAAATGACAAGATGGATGCCCTCACCGACATACTCCCTCATGTGGCACCATCTGCGTCCGCGGCATGCTTGCGTTCCTCAGTACTCCACATCTTCTAGGCACATATAGTGCGATATGGATAATGATTACCGAGTTGTCATTAGTCCTTTTCATACAACAGGATTAGAAAATTAAGGTACTTCCCTTATATCAATACCCAAATAATGATCCTGTCTAGGGTCGTCACTCCTAGTAATCTCATACGATGATATATTTCTAGGTCGCTGCAAGGGCTGTTGTACGCACTCGTTACACCGCTCCCCCATCACCTTATCAATACAGCCCTAGTTTATATCCTTAAGACTGTATCAGGACTCGTCGCCCCCATGCGGTGTTAGGATAAACTCAAGGTCACTACAAAGGGCTGTCAGGGCTATTGCTCGCACTCGTTGCTCCACTCCCCCATCACCTTATCAATGTATGCCGACAACAAGAATATAGTGTCCCATACCACCATAATCTGCTCAGAGTAGGGTGCTTACTGGTCACTACAGGGAGGTTTGTGGCCCCAGCATAGGCTGACAGCTCGACCACAGTGTCCCATACCACCATGCCCGGCTCATGAGTCTTTATGGATCAAGGTACCATGGTTAATAGAGTTTTCAATGGTAAGTTCAGTACCCTAGGTTCAAGTAATTATGAATCATACCAGGTGAACATATAATGTCCAGTCGGGTTACTTGACGGGCTCGACTAGTACGAGCGCATCTCAAGCTAAGCGACATGAAGTGCATGAAACACTTCGTGTGGCCTAACCACTGCCGCTTGCCCAAAACACAACTCGCGTTCATCGATGCGTCCTTCGTGGTAAATAGAAGCCAACCACGAATTCGATCCATTATCGACTTCCTGGACTAGGATATAGCCCCAAGCATTTGTAAATCAACATCAGCTATCATATGAGAGTAACAGAAATGAAATAAAACCAATACAAGCATGTTGTCACATGTTATAACATACAACGTAAGCGAATCAACCAACACATGCATTCCATGTATATAATGAAATCAATTCATATAACCAACATGGTGAAAATCATATACATCAGCATAGTAATTGAGAATTCAATCTCAAAACTAATTCACAACACCATTTACTCAATACATACTAATACAAACATTTATACAAACACTTAGTCTACACACTTTAGTCTACATAGCGTATGTCGACCCAAAGTAGGCATTAGGGCGAATCTTTTCGCCAAACAGATCATGCACGCATTTCTAATATCATAACACGACAAATACCCATGGCAATCATTCCAGCAAAATACGGACATATACAGTATTTCCTATAAATGACTAAAATACCCTAAATCTCATATTCACCGTACGTATGCGAAATGGAAAACGGACAGCATGTTGTACATGTCAAATAGAATTCTTGTCAGCAATCTACCATTAAACGACATTAAAAGCTTTGAAAACAGGTAATCTAAGCCTCTAAGATCCGCACCTTTAGTCGTAGAAGTGTAATGAATCAAACAGGAAGTCTACGCTTCGTCAACGGTGATATGACGACCTAATTCACAAGATACATCAGCTAATTCGCTACTTGCATTGATAGAATCCCTAAAATAGGTTAAGGTTAGAGTTTTCTTACCTAGAACGAAGCCGGAGTCGCCGAAAAAGTGATACAGAAGGGTGAATTTGGCACGTAGAGCAGCAGGGAAGAATCCCAAGAGAAAGCCCCAACTTCTCCCTCACTTTCCCTCTCTTTTCTCTCTTCTCTCTCCAAATTCGTATGGAATGAAAGAGCAAGGGTTTAAGCCCTTTTTATAAGTCCAAAAGCGATGAAAATAGACTTGGGGCAAAGGTATACTTATTTTATAACCAAAGTGGGCTTGTTCTGATCCAACGGAGCACTTTTGGAGGTCCTGTTACTAAGTGCGGTCAGACTTAAGCTCTCTGACATTGGATCTAGGTCAGGCAGAGCTTTCGGTCCGGTCGGATTTCTAGATCGACTGTGGCGGACCAGTTTCAGTTCGACGGCTACCGGTACTCGATCAGGGCCACAAGTGCGTTGACATGTAAGGGCCACCTATCCTAATCCGAGGGTAAAATTTAATTGAATTCTAACGGTCAGAACGCTTAGAAAATGTCGCACAAGCGACACGTGACAGATTTCATAAATTATATTAATTTCTAACATTTCTCACACTCTTCACTCTGGACTCGAGGAAATCATCATGGGACATCATCTGGACTTGATTTTCGAGGTGATTGTCAAGTCCAACTAGGCGGTCAGGATTGTCTAAGTTCGGGGTAATCGGACTTTCGATGTACAGTCCAGAGCTGATACAAAGTTTCAAGGTGCTCCCGAGAGTAATCAGGAATAGGGTTTGATCCTAGGTTTTATGGTATTGTAGCGTCACCTATCCTATACGTTTTGACTCTAGTAGATGCATTGAAAGTGATTGGTGAGAATTTCACAGGTCATCTAGTGCAGCGCTAGTTGATTCTCGTTAGATTTCTAAAGGAAGTATCCTTTATTGATTTTTGTTTGAGATGAGATTTGAAAGGTGGAGTGAGGGTGCTTGGAAGCGGAAGAAGGAAGAGTTTGGAGGGGTGATTTTTGCCAAAAATCGGACGTTTGGGAGAGAAGGGAGAGCTTGGAGGGTCACTTTGTGAAGGAAGTACTAGATTGGAGGGGTTTTAATGGACGACCCACATAACAGGGGGCTACCCTAACACCCAAACACCTTCAGCCCGAAGGCCCGACCAAATGGGGCCCATTGTACCGCTAGGCCTCGCCGAACCGGCGAGGTCCTCGCAGACCAAAGTCACATCCGGCGAGGCCCGGCCTATGGGGCGTGGTCCCCCCTTTCCCTAGGTCCCAAATGTATGTGGGACCCACCTTAGATCATTGTGGATTAGCGTGGGTAGGCCCACGACTCTGTTTCGCACTATTTCGGGTCAATTTGCAAAACAAAATTAGTTTATACATCATGTAGCATATGATTTTGGGGTAGGAGAAGCTAATCCATCCAACTAACCCATTTATTCCATGAGATTCCATGATTGGAATGATCGGAAGTCTAATTTATACATATATTTACTATTTGTAGTAAATTTTTTCTTAAACATGATTCTTTATCATTTACACACTGGGATTTATATCTAGTGTGAAAGGACTTAGAAAAAGTTAAAGAATGGGGTGGTGAAAGGAGAGATTCTGAAGGAATTGGATGAAAAGGGGTTTTAGGCCTTGAGACTAAGTGTAAGGATTGTGGTTGACCTACCACCTAAGGACATTCATTTCTAGGTTTGGAATGAAATGAAACATGGCCTAAACCCTTCGATTGACAGTCTAGAGGTGATTTGGGGTCGTTGGGTGTGATCAAGAATGTGCACGGACTCGATCTCGGCGACCGTTTACAGTGAGTTTTAGTTTAAGTATAGTTCCTCACTATTTAAACTTGAGGATTCGTGTCTAATATGAAAGTACTCAGAGAAGTTGAAGAATGAGGTGGTGAAAGGTGAGAGTTTGAAGGAAATGGGTTGAAAAGTGATTTCTTTGGCTTTGGGATTGAGCTTTGAGAGTGTTATGGTTGACCCATTGCCTAAGGACGTCTAACTCCAGGTTGACAAAAATCTGGGGTGTTACAGTTCTTTATCAGGCAGTGCTGGCCCACATGATGTATGTGGTTTATGCCAGCCGTACATCCAAGTTGGTGATGGCCATGCACGATGTATGTGTTTTACTTAATGCTGTTATACGTCTATTTTGATGGTGGGGCCCACTATCATATGATGACATCAGGTTCTGTGGGTCCCACTCCTTAGGAGTTTGGTATATTATATATGTATATATATTATATATTATACTATAATATATATATATTATATCGTATATACATAATGAAGGGCCCTACGTGTGACCCACCATGGTGCATGTGTTGCATCCAAATCGTCCAACCACCGGTGAGATCATTTTAGGACGTGGGGTAAATGAGTTAGATCCATAGTTCAAGTGGACCCCACCTTGGTATGTGGATGAGGCCCATCTTGATTTATATGTGGTAGTCCGTTGGGACCCACTTGGATGTGGATGCAAGGCCCATGTTATGAGGCCCATTCAATGTACTTGTAGCCCATGGTGGAGGCCCACTTTGATGTGAATCTAAGGCCCATGAAATTAGGCCATTTAATGTATTCTAAGGCCCATGGGTCGAGGTCCACAGGATTAGGCCCATCTATTATTTTAGAGGCCCATGGGTTAAGGCCCATTGAGATGTACTAGGGCCTATAGGTTGAGGCCCATTCGATGTACATATGGGGGCCAATTGGCGTGGCCCATTTGGCACATATAAGACCCATGAGATTAGGCCCATTTGATGTAATCTAAGGCCCACGGGTTATGACCCATTGCAATGCGCATAAGGCCCATTGGTGCGGCCCATTGATGTTGCCCTCTTGATGAATGAAAGGCCCATATGATATGGCCCATTTGATGTATTTAAGGCTCAATGGGATATACCTAAGGCCCATTGCAATGTGTGATCCCTACCTGGTTCATGTAATGATATCCACTACGGGCTACGCCTTGGGGGCAATGTTGGTTTGACGTCCACATTGCGAGTGTAATGTTGGTTGGATGTCCACATTACGACTCTCCTTAGGACCCATTGTTTGGCTCGTACTTGTTGTGTATAGACTGTCTAGGCCCATCTACTTTTTAAGGACAATGCATTACTTTATCACATGTTTAGTATAATTTCATGACTCACGATCATACGCATCATATGTATGCTTGATATGAGAAGTGACTGATCATAGCATATGCCTTCGGGCAAGTCATTTAGGGGCTCCCGGTTAGACGGTGTTGCCCTACATGAGCGCACGATACGCGCAGGAATTGCTGCATGATTGGATAGTGTGATTCATGCATTTTGCATTGTGTGATATGGTTACTGTACGCCCTAGCGACATCGGGGTCATAGCCTCCACAAACATATCGTGGTTGGCAGGATTGGATATCTAAAATTTTATTCTACATGGGGTGCTATAGATATCCCCAGGTGAAAGTCCCTAAACCCTTATGGTACCAAGAGGTTGCTCCAACATCTAGACCGAGTGGGTAGATGAGCGTTGAGTGTCGATTACCAGATGGTTGCGCTCTCCACTGTGTCGTGCTCGGTTGGAAGGGGGTGCGGCCTTACCCACCCGAGTATAGGGAGCAATGCTAGGCTGAGTTTGTGTCACGCCCCAAACCTGAAAATCGGATTCACATGAATCCCGATTGCCGAATCCGGTGCCGACAGCCTCCATAGTGCCCCTTTCTCTGCTCCTGACAATCAAATGCCAGATTTCGATCCTGGGATCTTAAAAGGAGGATTTTCAGAATGAATTTTTTTTTGTAATGGAGCATAACCACAAGCATAACCAAGTCACAAAACAACAACACCACATATCCACTATATCAAAAGTTTTAAATACAATACGGAAAGGGAAAATATAAGGTGATCAAAAAGCTCCAAAAAGTCCTGATATGCACTCCTGCCTCAGCGCTGCTACTGTCTAACGCTACTTACACGCAACGGTCGTGCATAAGCTTACAAAAGCTTAGAGGGTGGTGTAAGTGTGTGTGCAAGGCAAACGCCAAGTGTACAATATCAGAGTAGTGCGAAAGTATGCGGTAAGTCCATGAATACAATCAACCATATCAAGGCTATGTAATGCAAGGCATGATGCGAGATATGAATGTCATCGGCTATACCGATGCAATGTAAGGCATACATAGCTGAATGTCATATGCGAAGTGCAATCCAAGTAAGTCGGTATTCATCAAGTACATATATCAGTACAATTCCTCTCTGGATATCACCGGGGTCTAATACACTTCACATTGACTGCCACCTCCCTAGCTGTACAGTCAAGAAAGCGGAATAGACCTCACTATCCGCCTGACCAGTAGTCTGTCAATACCTACCCGGCTCGTCGATAGCGGACTCATTTGCGAGCTAGTCAAACTCAGCCTAGCTTATAGCCCCCTCACTCAGGCGGATTAGGCCACACCCCCTTCCAACCGACCACGACACAGTGGGAGACGCGGCTTACTGGTATTCGGCACTCGGGCGCTCATGTATCCACTCTGTCTAAACGTTGGAGCATCTCCTGGTACCAAAAAGGTTCTGGGACTCTCACCCAAGGACATTCTAAGTGCCCACAGTGCTAGAACAAGTATTTTCGGTATCCAATATGGCCTTCCACGATGTACCTGTGGAGCCACGACCCTGATGTCGCTAGGGCGTGCAGTGATCAAGTCAAACGTTTGCGAGATGCATGAATCACACGTCAAATCATGCAGAAATTCAGCGCGTACTGCGCGATCATGTAGGTCACTCCTCATAACGGGTCCCATAAGTGGTCTGCCCAATGGCATATGCTATGATCAGTCGCTACTCAAATCAAGCATACATATGATGCATATGAGCATGAGTCATGAGATTATACTAAGCATGTTATAAGGCGATGGGTAGCAACGAGCATGGGCCTAACAATGGACCCTAAGGAGAGTTACAATGCGGACATTTAACCAACATTGTACACACAATGTGGACGTCAAACCAACATTATTTCCTAGGCATGGCCCGCCATACATATCATTACATGAACCATGGGAAGTCACACATTGCAATGGACCCTAAGGTCATCCCGTTGGGCCTCAACCCATGGGCCTTAGATACATCAAATGGGTTGCGTTAATGGGCCTCACCAATGAGCCTTATGTACATTGCAATGGTCCATGATCCATGGGCCTTAAAATACATCAAAGTGGGCCTCACAACTTGGGCCTTAAATATATCAGATGGGCCTACACACATGAGCTCTGAATATATCAAATGGGCCACTCCATTTGCGCCCCATGCACATCAAATGGGCTTGATCCCATGGGCTTTAATATATATCAAACGGGCTTGAATCCCGTGGGCCTTATATAGAATAAGTGGGCTGGATCCCATGGGCATTGCATATGTCAAATGGGCCCAAACCCATGGGCCTTATATATGCCAAATGGGCTTATTCCCATAGGCCTTATGTGTGCACCAAGGTGGGCCTTAACAAATGGTTACAAACAGGCCAACATGGGCCCTATACACATACCAAGGTGGGCCCTACTTGAATCATAGATCCGACTCATTTTAGCTCTTAAAATGGATGGACGGTTAGGATACAACTCATGCATCATGGTGGGGGGTCCACTAACCTTACAGCAGCAAGCCCAATGGCTGGACGGTGTTGATAAAATACATACATCAATGGGGTCCCACCGTCAGCGGGTGTGGACGGTGCAGATGAAACACACGTACCATGGTGGGGCTCCCACTGACCGTCTGCTGGATGGCGTGGAAATACAAACATTAACATGGTCTCCACCATCCGTACGGACAGTGGTAATAAAATACATATATCAGTGTGGGTCTCATGTGGGGCCCACCATAATGTTTATATGACATCCAATCCATCCATTAGGTCACGCAGACCTGAATGAAGGGTACGCACAAATTTCATCTCGATTCAAAACTTCTGTGGACCCCAAAAAGGGTTTCAATGATAGAATTCAATTCACACTATTTCTTATGGTGTGGGCCACCTGAGCGTTAGATCACCCTGATTTTTGGAGGAGGGCCACGTCAGTGGGTAGCCCACCTAATGAACGGTGTGGATACCCAGTATACATCATGGTGGGGCCCACGGCCAGGCCGTGGTCTGCTGCCCTATCCGTCTGCCAACAGCAGGCAATGCCTACGTCACTGACACAGCAGCGAATGCTGCTGTGTATGTTTTTTTTATTTTTTTGAAAATTGGGTTTTTCTAAGGTTTCTTGGCGTGGGGCCCGCATCAACCAAATCTGACCCGTCCATTAGATTCTACGACCCCTGATTGATTAAATGAGACCAATATGTGATGTATCTTTGGCGAATAGAAGAATCAAGGTGTGTTTTTAATGGTAATAGCGCTATTTCATACGGTATGGCCCGCTAGAAAGTTGGATTGATCTCATTTTTCATATTAACGCCTAAAATAAGCTTGAGAATAGAATGGATGGCGTGGATTAGACTCATACATCGAGGTGGGGCCTATACAAGCAGCCCTCTCCAAAGGCTTTGAAACAAGCCCATTTCGTGTTTTCCTTCCAGCATCCAGACGCTGGGCGTTTTCACCCCCCCTCTTTTTTTTTTTTTAAATTTTGGGCTAATCAAATACATTTAAAGTGGGCCTTGTTTAGGTGGGCCACCACAAATGGATGATACATTTAAGATGGGCCCCACTCGTGGATGGCTTGGATAAAATACATATATCATGGTGGGGCTCATTCAAGTGGGCCACATAGCCACATCAACATATAAGAAAAATGAATAAAAAATGAGAGGGAAAGAGAGAGAGAGAGAGAGAGCAAAAGAGTGGGACACGCGTGATGGAGGGCGCCGCCACTATGAGCCCTCCCTTGCATTCAATCGTACATCGAGTGGGCCCTAATACAAGTGGGCCCACTAATTCAAAGATCAACGGTGGAGATCTTTCTCCACTATAAATGGACGGTCTAGATGACCTCTTAATGCAAGAAAAGTAAACATCATGATGGGGTCCATAGAGAATGGCCCCATCATGGAATGATTTGATGATCAAGATGGGCCATCGGTCACATCTTAGGGTCCCAAGTGAGATCCACACCATTGATCGGTGGGCCTCACTTAGCCCATCGTAAAAATAAGTAAACTACCCTATAGAAGCACCCACCTTATGATCTACTCGGTCCGTTGGAATGCCTATTTTCTAGAGCTTCACTTTGATGGTGGAGATGGGAGATGGATGGCTAGGATAGATGTTTTGGGATGGGAAGTGGGCCTCACACTTTCATTTTCTCTCCATGGGAAGGCTTAGATGTGGGAGCCTCTTTCTCTTGCTTGGCGTTGTGTTGGAAAAAGAGGGAGAGAGGTGAGATGTAAGAGGGATGTGAGTGATGTGAAGTGAGTGATGGGTGAGGTGAGTGATGGGTGAAGTGAAAGGTTAGTTGACGTTGGTGGTTGCTTGACTTGTGGAGAAAGAAAGTATGGTTGCTTATACTTGACATAAAGTGATTGATGGGTGATTGATTGATGTGATTGATGGGACACATTGTAGAGATTCTCTTAGAATTTACAACATGCAGTGTTTTTCCTCAAACTGAACGTGGGTCCGCATCTCATCGTCTGAGTATCGGATCGGTGCGTGAGTTGCGGCGTTGGAACCGCGGCGATGGTGCGGTCGCAATGATATAGGTCTTGGATTAAGTCGGCTCAAGTGTATAGGATATAACTTACGATCGTGCGCAATGTCAACTACAGGTCACGGATTGCCAAAATTTGACGAGAAGGATCGCGGGAAGCAACTGAACAGTACGGATTAGGATACGGGTCTTACAGTTTGACCAGCTCGAGGAATGAGTCCGCTATCGACGAGTCGAGCCGGATATTGGTAAACAGATTGTGAGGTCTCTTCCACTTACCTTATTGTGCGCGATGAGGCGGTGATCTGGTTTAGAGTATACTAGACCCCGGTGATATCCCAAATTTGAGCTGTATGATGTGTGGACATAGATGAGGATTTATGTGCTTGAGTTGCATTTCACATCGCATGGCCTTGGGATGGTTGATATCATTCATGTCTTACATCGCATAGATTTGGTACGGTTGATGGTTTTCATGGATCCATCTGCATATTCCGCATTAATCTGATATTGTATGTTCATATTACTACCTTGCGCACACACTTTCACCACCCTCTAAGTTTTCTATAAGCTTATGCACGATCTTTGCATGCAAGTGACGTGGGATCGCAGCAGCACTGAGGCAGGAGCACCTTGCAAATTACTTTGGAGATTTTGTTCATCATCATTGTATTTCCCTTTATGCTCATTGTACTTGTAAAGTTTTTTATCATAGTGAAAATGTAATGGAGTTCTTGATTATTGTTTGTGGGTTATGCCTTTGGTTATGCTTATTACGAATCAAAATGATATTAAAAATTGTCCTTGTAGCATCTCAGGATCGGAACCTGGAGAATGGGCGCTAGGAGCGGAGAATGGGGTTCTACGGAGGCTGTCGACGCTGGATTCGGTGATCGAGAATTTTGTGAGCCCGATTTTCAAGTTTGGGGCGTGACACCCATACACATCATTTGCATGTTTGTTATGACATGTGATTGACCACTACATATGTCATTGAGCAGGTTGATATGAGATTCCCTGATAGGCGGAGGTTATCTCACATGAGCGCACGACATTTGTAGGATTGATGCATGATTAGATTATATGATTCATGCATCTTGCATTGTGTGTTGTGATTACTGTACACCCTAGTGACATCAGGGTCGTACCCTCCACAGACATATCGTGGATGGCCAGATAGGACACCAGAAATATGTTATTAATATCGGGCCACCATAAATGGCCCTGGGTGAAAAATCCTAAACCCTCTTAATACCAGAGGACACCCCAGACTGAGTGGATGTATATGAGCGCATAAGGGCTGTATACCAGTAGGCCGCGTCTCTCACTGTGTCGTTGTCGGTTGGGAGAGGGTGTGACCTTACCCACTTGAGTGAAGGGGCAATATCTAGTTTGAATCTAACCATCTTGAGGAATGGGTCCACTATTGAAGAGCCGGACCCGATATTTACAGGCAGATAGTGAGGTCTCTTCCACTTACCCAGGTGTGCACCGAATAAGGGCAACAAGCTGGCATAGAGTGTAATAGACCCCGGTGATGATCCTAGAGATGAACAGTATTGATATGTGAACTTATTAAGTAGGTGTTGTATACTCATTCATTCACTATCTACTCAAGCTGGTGGTGTGTAACTATTTGTTATGTGTACCTTCGTAATGGCCAAGATTTCGGTTGGAGTACGCGACTAACTTGAGATAAGGAGTTTACCACATTGAGTCTGACTATCTAAATTAGGTATGGGACTGGTTTAGATAGAAGTCCCTTATGATGGACTCCATGGCCTGCGATACTACGTACTATCATCCCGACTTCACACTCCAGCATAGTCATTTCATTCGCATTACATATTGCATTACATCCATGGCATATGGTATTTTGGGTTACTGTGTTTATGCATTTATATAGTTTAGATACAACTGACGGTATTTGTGAAGTCATTAGGAATTGTATATTACATTGCATCCTCGACATCTGATATTTAGCTCTTTATAACTCCTCATTTGCATAGGTAATCTGTATTGTGTACTCTAATATTGTTCGACTCATGGACTTGTCAGTATTTCCACTTACTCTGATATCATATGATTTATGATCTTACCAATATTTTCGACATTGTATAATTATGACGTTGTATTTTTGTGCTTGACACTTATCTTATGCACACACTTTCACCACCATCTAAGCTTTCTATAAGCTTATGCACGATAAATACGTGCAGGTGACGTTGGTTGCAGCGGCGTTGAGATTGGAGCGTGCAGCTATCTTCTGGAGCTTGATTTTATTTTGACATATGTATTTTTCTTTCAGCATTGTATTCAAAGTTTATATTAGTGGATATGTGATGATGATGTTGCTTTTGTGATTTGGGCAAACTTGTGGTTATGCTTGTTACGAGATAAATGTACGTTGAAAAATCCTCCTTGTAGGATTGTAGGATCGAAACCTGACATATGGGTACTCGGAGCCGAGAATGGGGTACTACGGAAGTTGTCGGCACTAGATTCGGCGATCGAGACTCCTGTGAATCTGATTTTCAGGTTTTGGGTATGACAATTGCTCTTTAAGCCCAAGCCTTATCCTTTTTAGTCCAGTCTAGTCAAGACAAGTTCAGTCTTGTCCAGTCAAGGTGTAGTCAGTTAAAGTGCACTAACTCCATTATTCAAAAGCTTAAACTATGCACAACATTAAAATACTGTAAAAATACATGATCATTTATCTACTTGAAATATGCTTGAAAATGCAAACCGACTGATATGATAACGAAAATCATGAAAATTTCATACTTAGCATAAGTGGATATATAATATACAAAATATGTTTCTTTTGAAACAGGTACGGGCTGCAATTACATCAAATTTGATCAAAATATTCAATATTCTCTATTCTAAAGTTAAGTGCTTCAAAATATGGTTATTCTTATGAAGAAGATGTGTATTCAATGATAATATTTTTATCCTTCTGAAGAGGACAACGATATCTCTCTGTTTCTTGCCTTTCTGATGTTGGAGGAATATTATCTCTTAAAATCTTTAAAGGAGGAGGAGGAGGATAGTATTGCAAAGAGTCATCATTTTTAGCAAGAAATTCATGGGTATTCTTCAAAGGCATGCAAAGGCTATCCATCCCTCGAGAGTATCAGTAGGCTTTATTTCTTGAATATTATCTTTCAAAAAATTCTTTATACAAAGTTGACCTGGAAATGAGGCATGATCTATTTCTTTAAAGTAATATATGCCTTGGTCTTTCTAATAATTTCTTTTGTGTGGTGGAGGAATCCATATGGTATAATCTGCCGAGCAATGATTGCGCTCTAAGTAATATTGATGATCCCATCCACGCATCCAACTATAAGAAATATGAGCTGGATAATTATAGCCAAGGAGTATGAAGCATGATCCGGTGTGAACGTTCAAGAGTTGCTTCTATATCAAGGCCTAGTTATATGGTCCAATGTTGTAACTTCTTACTATTCTAGTAATGACATTGCAAGTCTCCGGGTACTGGATTTGATGAAGAGAAGGAATATATATTTGTCAAAAGAGATAGAACCATCATCAATAACTTCTATATCTTTCGGAAAACTATTAAATGGGAATTGAAAGAAGTCTTATCTATTTTTTCTGAATCACCCAAAGGTCCAATGAAAATACATTCTTAGCCAGCCTATGAAGAAATGCTAAGGAGTATAGAGTAGAAAAGACTCAATGATTGAACCTCTAAAGTTGGAAATGATATCTTCGAAAACACGATATAACGAGCAAAGAATGTAACAAAAGTAATCCAAAGCACGATGACAAGAACAAAGAGGAGACAACTAAATCATTATCATATTATAAATATTACGATCATTCTAAAAAATTTCAAAATATACTTCATGAAACTAAATTAAAAAATTATAATATCTTTAGATACTAATTTCAATTAATTTGGCTGGAAAGATTACCATTCAAAAGCTTGGGTCATGCAGATTATGAATAAAAGAGAATCGAAAAGGTTGTTACAGCAAGAGCAACATTAAAGAACAACTCCATAGACACATAGTTCAAAGAAAGAGTTGCAGGAGTTAATCAAAGAAACCATTGTAGCCATAGTAGCATTGAAAGATAGTTCTCTAGCTAAGTTACTTTAACATCTCGAAAAAATATGTACAAAGACCCGAGTACTGGCTCAGGTAGAAATACCTAAGGACCGTATCCTGTTGTAATTTAGGTGAAAATTGGTTAAGTGTTAAACTAAATAATTGGTGGATTTAGCTCGAACCACCATTTTCACAAATGGTAAGACCTAAAACCATTAATACCACTGACTCAACGTCCCTTAAAAAACGTAGGATAAATCCCAGGAGCTTTTCGCTCTCGGGAGTACATCGAAACTCCGTATCGGACCTAGACCACACATTGAGATTTTGATGATGGCAAAGCTATAGGATTATGTCCGTCTTACTGGGCTTGACAACCATCGTGGGAATCGAGCCCAGATAGTATCTAAAAATGCATAACTTGAGCCCTGAGTGAAGTGTGTGAGAAACGCGAATATCTTTAGAAAATGTATTGAAACTTAAGTGAATTGGGTCATCCGCTCACACGCAAAATTAAGGATTTCAAACTGTCAATTTCTGACTAAACTTCACCCATGGGAAAAGGAAATTTCTCTGCACGTATTTGTATACTTGTGGCCCCGATCGAGTAAGTATGACCATTGATTTGACACGGGTCCTCCACGGTCGATCAAGTTATCCGACCACGCCGAAATCACTTCCTAGCATAGATTCATTGTCGGGGAACTTACCCTATGACGTTGGTGAGTAGTGGGCCTCCCTGTGAGCCCTGTTTGTCAAAAATAGCTACCCAAAGGGTATAACCCATGTATATAGTGGCCCTGGGACCATTTGCATCACTTCTGGGCTTATATATAGCCTGTGTACCACTCCACCTCTTTCATATACGAATTTTCTAAAAACCCTAAGGGAGAGAGAGAAAAAGAAGAAAGAGAGAAGAAGGTTTTTGGGACATTGTTGCAATGATTTTCTTCCACGATTCCACGCACTGAATCACCTTCCTATTACGCTATACACACAGTTTTGGCTACGATTTTGGATAAGAAAGCCTAACCCTAATATTGTTATAGAGATCCAGACTGATTACTTATCGAACTAGCTAACCGTTTATGTTATTTAGGTGCCCGACATTCCATTTTCAAGAGAGTAGAATTCGAACGGAGTCCGAATCTAGTATTCCAACGAAAGGTACGAACTATAAATGTTTAGGTTGTGGTTGTCAATGCTTTCAGTGTCAGTAAAAGATTTATGTCTGAATTGATTGTTGGCATATTGTCTTAGATATGCCGTTTTTGATATTGTATACATGTATGAACTATGTTGAACGAAAAATGCATCCCATGTGTTTGTTGAAATGTTTGAATGAACATGTAAACATGATTTATGCTTGTCATGACTACTAACCTAGGATTCATTGTTGTCATATGCATGCTGACCTCTCTGTGTAAGGATCTGCTTAAATATATGTTGTAATTAACCTAGTCTACTTATTTGGTGAAGTGTAGTCTAAGTGTTTGATGAATTGTCTGAATGAGAAATTGTTGATATTTTGTATGTATTAAGAGTGTTAAGATAGGATTCTTTCTTGCCTTATACATATGTATAGTTTCTTTCATGAAATCATACTCACCTCTATGTAAATGATTGATAAAATGCTAGTATTTGGTAACATGATCAAGATATTTGATGAAATGCTCAAATGAGGATTTCACTTGGATTGTTTGTTAAATACTGAATTGATTATCATGTGCATTTAATTGCTGCATCTGAGTAAGATTGGAGCTACAACCTAGCCAAGGCAATCGGTAACAGTTCCTGTTCGGGTGGCCGGATTAGTCTCACCACATTGTGTATACTTGATGAATCTGAGTCGCATGACGATTGTCAACAGTGGTTAGGCCACTAGGGGAGCTTATACGCTCCATGTCGATTAAGTCAGCATGTGCCCATATCAATTGAACTTGCCTAATAATTCGATTGGCCTATTGTGTGTTTACCATGTATGGACACTACTGCTTGAATCTAAGGTACCTCTCTCCGATGTAAAGGCCCACTTTAACCATGGTACCGTGATCTGCTAAGACTCATGAGCCGGGCATGGTGGTATGGGACACCATGTTCGAGTTATCGGTGTACGCTGGGGTGACGAGCGTCCCCATAGTGACTAGTGAGTAACTCAGACTCTTGAGCCTGGCATGGTGGTATGAGACACCGTGTTCGAGTTGTCGACCTATGTCGTGGTGATTAGCCACCCCATAGTGACCACGAGTATAAAATTTTAAATTTTCCTATCGACTGCTTTTCATTGGGAGTGATGCCCCTACAACTTGTGTATCATATGTGCTTGACTAAGAGTGATGAACCTAGATGAATCCTTTAGTTTGGGTCAATGATAAAAATGGAGGTACCCTAGCTTCCCAAATCTATTGTATGAATAAGCTTAATTAACTATTGGGCTAACATGACCTTGCATTGTACTGCATTAGTTAGGATGTGCTTTAAAGGCATGAAAGTCGCATAGGAGGCAGTGATGTCATATGCAAAATTGGGTGTCGGAGTCGCTTGTTGAGGGAGCTTTGATGCGAGGGTATGCATCATTACTTGCACTCCATTCCTACAGCATTAATAAGAGTAGTTAGGAAGTGATTGTTATGTTGCTTTATCATTACCACTTGATTGACTTGATAACATGTTAATATTTACCTTATATTACCACTGAGTTGATCACTCACTCCCACTCTAGGGTGGTGTTTTAAAACAGCAACTAGACTCTGGTTTAGATGCAGGTGATGATGAAGTTTATACGACGGAGCAGGACTTTAGGGATAAGGAGGAATTCTCCTACTTTCAGCTCTCGAGCGGGTCTATGTGGACATCGTGCTGATATGCGGGGAGCACTGGGACATTTGGTTTAGTTGGACATCTTACATTCCAACATTTTGTATATTTTGAAACAATACATGTATATAAATTTAGCTCGGTTACATACTCATACTCTGGAGGTTGTGAAACACTTACATGCTTATATATATATATATGCTTCAGACTTTCGCTTGGTTAGTTTAATTATATCCGGAGTATGATATGTTGTTTTAGTATAATCTCACTCATGTTTAACTCATTAATATAAACAAAATTTGAACATCATTATCCATGTTACATAAGTACTGTGCTGGATGTCGAGAGTAGAGCTTTGCTCGACCCTCGAAATTGAGGGCGTTACAAGTGGGTATCAGAGCATGATTTGGATTTAATTGGACCTGAGTTATAGGTAACACGATGCACTCTGACGCACTCTGACTTAGGAATGGGGCGATGAAATTTAGAGACCGCATTAGGATCCCAAGTTTTCACCAACGGGTGAAACTGAAAGTAGGTGCATGGTCCACCACGTATTTTACATCACGTGAATTGACCTTAGTCACCTTTAGGTTGTTAGTCGACAAGTTGGAGTTGTACTTGATAATTTTGAACTCAAAATGTGTCCAAATGACATGAATACCCACTCATTGAACCGAGAAAATGGACCATACGGGCCTAGGGACTCTAATCATGAGACTTGGTACGACCTAGGGGGCCCCATGCATCAAAACAGTACCTCGAGAGGGGGTAGCTACTGGCCCATGGTGGAGCCACTGCCGGACACCCCAGAGGGGCGTGGCGGCACTGCGGGGGAAGTGGCGCACCGTCATCCGGCCGGCCCAAGTGGGTCCCTCCCACGTGTGGGGGGCCCCTTTTAGTCCTCCAAACTTCCTCTTTGCTCATTTTACCCTATTTTTACCCCATAAACACCCCCAAACCCACCAACAACTCTCTTTCCCTCTCAAATCCTCTTTCCCATACATTCAAATCTCTCATTTCCCTTACATCCTATACCCTTCCACCACTATTCCTCTAAAACTACTCATTACATCTTCTCATTTCTCTTATCCTCACTTATTTGGGCATAAAAAGCTTCTTTTTGTGTCTCATAACTTCCATACCTTCCAACCCACTTCATTCTCAAAGTCCTTTCATCTCAATGGTTCTCTTTAAGCTCGTCGCCGCCGTTTTCTCCATCTTAACACTCCTTTCCCTTATGGGAAAGAAGAGAGCGGCTTCGGATGAAGATTCCAAGATAGCCTAAACGTTGTCGCAACTCACTCGAAAAGATCTTAAGTTTGCATGGAATGAGAAAGTAGAAGCAGCATTTCTGGAATTAAAGGACAAGCTGACATCTGCACCTGTGTTAGTACTGCCAGAGCAAGGGGTCAAATATACTATATACACTGACACCTCTCGTGTCAATTTGGGATGTGTACTTATATAGAAAGATAGGGGGATCACCTATGCCTCACGACAGTTGGTGAAACATGAAGAAAACTACCCCACTCACGGCCTAGAATTGGTAGCAGTCATCTTCGCATTAAAGCTCTGGAGACATTACCTCTACGGAGAGGAGTTCGAGCTCTTTTGCGACCACAAGAGCCTCAAGTACATCTTTACATAGAGAGACCTGAATATGAGGCAATGATGTTGGATGAAGATCTTGAAAGACTTCAAGTTTGAGGTCTCTTACCATCCCGACAAGGCCAACCTTGTGGTCGATGCATTGAACCGCAAGAAAACAATAGAATTTGCACCCCCACTGATGATAAAAGAGTGGAATATGGTAGAATTCATGTGAGATTTCAAACAGAAGCTAACAGTGGAGGATCCATTCGAAAGCATCGCACACATCCACATGCATCCGCTTATTGACAACCAAATCATTGTGGCTCAGAAAGAAGATGAACTATTGGTGAATATGAGAGAGTGTACAAGCGACAACGCAGAGTCCAAATGGAGGGTTGGCTCAGATGGAGATTTGTGATATCGTGGCCGCCTATGCATCTTGAATCTCCATGACTTGAGGAGAGAAGTTTTAGAGGTCGCACACAATTCAAAATTACCAATGCATCTGGGCAGTATGAAGATGGATAGAGACATGAAGCATTCGTACTAGTAGGACAACATGAAGGCCCAAATAGTTGACTCACGTACTAGCAAGTTAAGGCCGAACATCGCCAAACCCCTGGTTTACTTTAGCCCATGCCCATCACCGAGTGGAAGTGGGATTTCATATCTATGGATTTCATTTCTAGGTTACTTAAGACGAGAAAGGAGCATGACTCCATTTGGGTGGTTGCGGACTAATTGATGAAATCGGCTCATTTCCTCCCGATTAGAGTTTCTAATTCGGCAAATAACCTGGTCAAGCTGTACATTAAAGAAATATTACGACTGTATGGAATTTCTATAGAAATTGTGTCAGACCGAGACACACAATTCACATCTATTTTTTGGACTCGAATCCAAGAAGCAATGAGAGTGAAACTGAAGTTCAGTACTGCAAACCACCCTTAGACCGATAGGCAAACAGAACGGGTAAATTAGATACTCGAAGACATGTTGCTACCGTGTGTACTTAACTTGAAGGACAGTTGGGATGACTATCTCCCATATGTCGAGTTTGCTTATAACAATAGCTTCCAAGAAAGTATTGGCATGACTCCCTACGAAGCTTTATATGGGTGCCTATGTCGAGCTCTGCATTGTTGGATGGAAGTTGGTGAGAAGAGCTTGATTAGCCCAGATTTAGTTTAGGCGACCTCAAAGAAGGTCGATATTATCGGGCATCGACTTCTTACGACCCAGAGTAGATAGAAGAATTATGCTGATATGAGATGGAGACAACTGGAATTTGATGTTGGGGACCATGTATTCCTTAAGGTTTTCCCAATGAAGGGAGTCCTTCGTTTTGGCAAGAAGGGAAAACTTATACGGAGATTCATTGGCCCGCTCTAGATTTTAGACCGAGTGGGTGTGGTGGCATACCGTCTCGCCCTGCCCACACCACTCGCAAGCGTGCACAACGTATTTCACGTATCGATGTTGAAGAAATATGTTCCTACTGCCCATATCATCAAATGGGAGCAAGTGCCGCTAAGTGAAGATACTACCTATGTACTGCACCCAACGTGTATTCTAGATAGGAAGGAACAAATGCTACGCAGTAAAGTTTCCTGCTCATGAAAATATTATGGACACACCACACTGAGAAAGAGGCTACTTGAGAAATGAAAGCTAAGGTCTATAAGCACTACCCTCAGATCTTCGAGGAGTGTGAAAAGGTACTAATTTCATGGATGAAATTTTTCTTTAAGGGGGATAGATTGTAATATCTCGAAAAAATTCGTACAAAGACCTGAGTATCACTTCAGGCAGAAATACCTAAGGACCGTATCCTGTTATAATTTAGGAAAAAATTAGTTAAGTGCTAAACTAAATAATCGGTGAATTTAGCTCAAACCACCATTTTTATAAATGGCAAGGCCCAAAACCATTAATACCATTGACTCAACGTCCCTTAAAAAACCTAGGAGAAATCCCAAGAGCCTGTCGCTCTCGGGAGTACATTAAAACTCTGTATCGGACCTATATCGCACATCGAGATTTTGATGACCGTGAAACTATAAGATTATGTCCATCCTACTGGGGTTGAAAACCATCGCGAGAATTAAGCCCAAATAGTATCCAGAAATGCACAACTTGAGCCTTGAGTGAAGTGTGTGAAAAACGTGAATATCTTTAGAAAATGTATTAAAACTTAAGTGAAATGAGTCATTCGCTCACACATGAAATTGAAGATTTTGAACCATCAATTTTTGACCAAACCTCACTCATAGGAAAAGGAAATTTTCCCGTACATATCCATATACTTGTGGCCCCGATCGAGTTGTGGCCCCGATCAAGTAAGTATGACCGTTGATCTGACACGGGTCCTCCACGGTCGATCAGCTTATCCGACCGCACCGAAATCACATCCTGGAATAGATCCATTGTCAGGGAACTTACCTTATGATGTTGGTGAGTAATGGGCCTCCCTGTGAACCCTGTTTGTTAAAAACAGCTGCCCAAAGGGTATAACCCATGTATATAGTGGCACTGGGGCCATTTGCATCACTTCTGGGCTTATATATAGACCTTATACCACCCCACCTCTCTCATATACGAATTTTTTAAAAACCCTAAGGGAGAGAGAGAAAAGGAGAGAAAATAAGAAAGAGAGAAGAAGGTTTTTGGGAGATTGTTGCAGTGATTCTCTCCTACGACTCCATGCACTGAATTACCTTCCCATTACGCTACACACTCAATTTTGGCTATGATTTTGGGTAAGAAACCCTAACCCTAATCTTGTTATAGAGATCCAGGATAATTACTTGTTGAACTAGCTAATCGTTTACATTATTTAGGTGCCTGACATTCCATTTTCGGGAGAGTAGAATTCAAACTGAGTCCGAATCGAGTATTTCGACGAAAGGTGTGGACTATAAATGTTTAGGTAATGGTTGTCAATGCTTATAAAGTAAATGATTTATGCCTAACTTGATTACTGTCATATTGTCTTAGATATGCCATTTTTTATATTGTATACATGTATGAACTATGTTAAATGAAAGATGCATCCCTTGTGTCTGTTGAAATGTTTGAATGAACATATAAATATGATTTATGCTTGTCATGACTACTAAACTAGGATTCATCGTTGTCATATGCATGTTGACCTCTTTGTGTAAGGATCTGCTAAAATATATGTTGTAACTAACCTAGTCTACGTATTTGGTGAAGTGTAGGCTAAGTTTTTGATGAATTGTCTGAATGAGAAATTGTTGATTATTTGTATGTATTACGAGTGTTGTGATAGGATTCTTTCTTGCCTTATACATATGTATAGTTTCTTTCATGAAATCATATTCGCCTCTATGCAAATGATTGATAAAATGCTAGTATTTGGTAACATGATCAAGGTATGTGATGAAATGCTCAAATGAGGATTTCACTTGGATTGTTTGTTAAATATTGAATTGATTATCACATGTATTTAATTATTGCATCTGAGTAAGATTGGGGCTACCACTTAGCCCAGGCAATCGATAACAATTCCTGTTCAGGTGACCGAATTAGTCTCGCCTCATTAGGTATACTTGATGAATTTGGGTCGCACGACGATTGTCGATAGTGGTTAGGCCACGGGGGGTGCTTATACGCTCCATGTCGATTAAGTCAGCGTGTGCCCGTTCCAATCGAACTTGCCTAACAACCTGATTGGCCTATTGTGTGTTTACCATGTATGGACAATACTGCTTGAATCTGAGGTACCCTTCTCCGGTGTAAAGGCCCACTTTAACCATGGTACCACGATCTGCTAGGACGCATAAGCTGGACATGGTGATATGGGATACCGTGTTTGAGCTGTCGGCCTATGCAAGGGTGATGAGCCTCCCCATAGTGACCAGTGAGCAACTTAGACTCATGAGTTGGGCATGGTGGTATGGGACATCGTGTTTAAACTATCAGCCTACGCCAAGGTGATTAGCCACCCCGTAGTAACCACGAGTATAAGCTTTTGAATTTTCCTATCGACTGCTTTTCATTAGGAGTGATGACCCTACAACTTTCCTATCGTATGTGCTTGATTAGGAGTGACGAATCTAGATGGATCCTTTTGTTCGGGTCAATGATATAAAAGGAGGTACCCTACCTTCCCAAATCTACTGTATGAATAAGCTTAATTAACTACTAGGCTAACATGACCATGCATTGCACTGCATTAGTTAGGACGTGCTTTAAAGGCATGGAAGTTGCACAGGAGGCAGCGATGTCATATGCGAAATTGGGTGTCAGAGTCGCTTGTTGAGGGACCTTTGATGCAAGGGCATGCATCATTACTTGCACTCCATTCCTACATTAATAAGAGTAGCTATGAAGTGATTTCTTTATCATTACTGCTTGATTGACTTGATAACATGTTAACCTTTACCTTATAGTACCATTGAGTTGATCACTCACTCCCACTTTGGGATGGTGTTTTAAAACACCAACCAGACTCTAGTTTAGATGTAGGTGATAATGAAGTCTATGCGACAAGGCAGGACTTTATGGATGAGGAGTTCTCATGCTTCCAGCTCTCGGGTGGGTCTATGTAGACTTCATGTTAATACGCGAGGAACATTGGGACATTTGGTTTAGTTTGACATCTTACATTCTCACATTTTGTATATTATGAAACAATACATGTATATAAATTCAGCCCGATTACATACTCATACTCTGGAGGTTGTCAAACACTTACATACTTATATATATATATATATATATATATATATATATATATATATATATATATATATATATATATATATATATATATATATATATATATATATATATGCTTCAAACTTCCGCTTGCTTAGTTTAATTATATCCTGAGTATGATATGTTGTTTTAGTATAATCCCACTCATGTTTAACTCATTAATATGGATGAAGTTTGAATATCATTATTCATGTTACATAAGCGATGTGTTGGATCTCGGGAGTAGAGCTTTGCTCAACCCTCGAAATTCAGTCGCAATTCATTCAAGGTCGATTCCTTCGACCATGATTCGTTTGATAAGTAATCTATTAAAACATGCTCTCCGAGCTTGATTCTTTGGTTCTTCAGTTCTTCGGTCAAACAATTCTTCTCCGTTATGCAACTACATTTCATGAAGAATCCTTTTCTGAAGTGAAAGAATTTTTGTGCAGAAGAAGATCGATCCTCCAATTGATTTCATGAATTAATCAAAGAAGGATCGAGGGGGCATCTGTTGGGGCACAAAAATATTCTATCTTTCTTTCTCTAAAAATCTCATTACATGTCCATTGCATTAGCAGGGGAATTCCATTCGCACAAATCCTTCTTAGGGTTGTACACCCAGAATTAAGAGCTTCTTGCATAAAGTCCTGAAGAACCTCTATTGTGCGCCGCCCTGATTGGAGATGAGTTGTACGCCCACTCTATTGGAGGATGGGTTGTGCACCCATTCTGTAAAAGACCTTTGTTGTGCGCCACATGGAATGGAGAAGGGGGTGCGTGGCTTTATCTTAAGGAAAGGAAGAGTGTTGTGCGCTCCCCACTTTGAAGGGAGTGTGGTGCGTGTTCGAAGGGAGAAGCCTGTGCGCTACTATCAAGAGTGTTGTGCGCTCCTCCCTGAAAATCAAGTTGTGCGCCATCTTGTAGGAAGAAGCCTTGTGCGTTCCAAGCTCGTGCGCCACTTTGAGTGGCTTCCTGTCTGAAGATAAGGCTTTTATTCGACTTTTGAAGGAGAGAAAGAGGTTGTGTGTCTCCACTTTTAAAGGAGAGAAGGAGTTGTGCGCATCTGTCTGAAAGAGAAAGTGGTTGTGCACCACCTTATAAGGGAAGAGTGATTATGCGCCTGACATTTTTTCTGAGGAGAGGTTGTGTGCAAATAGCCCTCTCACACATGTGGGAGATCCATAAATACCTCTCCCCTCTCCTCATTTGGGAGAGGATGGAAGTTAGGAGGGCTGTTGTCTGCTCCTCCTCTTGGAATACTGTTGTGTGCATTTTGAGTAGAGAAGGGAATACTATTGTGTGCATTTTGAGTGGAGAACGAAATACCGTTATGTGCATTTTAAGTGGAGAAGGAAATGCTCTTGTCTTCCACTTGAAGTGGGCTCTTGTCCTAAGAGTAGGTGTTGTGCGCCACTTTAAGTGGGCTCTTGTCCTAAGAGTAGGCCTTGTGTGCCACTTCAAGTGGGCTCTTGTCCAAAGAGTAGGTCTTCTGCGCCACTTTGAGTGGGCGCTTGTCCTGAGAGAGGGCTTTGTGTGCCACTTTCCATGCTTCTCTTATCCTGAGAGAGGGCTTTGTGTGCCACTTTCCATGCCTCACTTGTCCTAAGAGCAGACTTTGTGCACCACTTTCCATGCTTCACTTGTCCTGAGAGAGGGCTTTGTGCGTTCCTGTCTGAAGGAGAGCTCCTGCGCCACCTATGAAGGAGGTTTGTGTGTCTGTGACTTAAGAAGCTTGGGCACCACTTTGTATGCATTCTTGTCCTGAAGGATGGCTTTATGTGCCACTTTGTATGCGCCTTTGTCTTGAAGGAGTGTTGTGCGCCACTCCCTATCTGAAGGAGCTTGTGTTGTGCACTCTCACCTTTGCTTGTGTTGTGCGGACATGCGCAAATGGTGTGAGGTATTGCGAGGACAGGCTCAAGTGACAATTCGAGCATGCTGACGTGGAAGGCTGAGATTTGATGAAAGGTGGGCCCATGGCACAAACTTCGAGGGTTCACATGTGTGAAGGTCTATAAATACCCCACTCCCCCTCTCATTTGCACAGGTCGAAGATTTTTAAAGAAGATCAGAGCTCCAAAGAAGAAGAGAAGACTGAAGGTATCAGAGGAGGAAGGAAGGAGAAAGGGAGGGCTTCCCTCCAGGCTGCGCAACACCATGCTGTTGTGCGGGTCCTCACGATAGCATGCTGTTGCGTGGCCATCAATGCTTGAGAAGCTAAAATGCTACCGAAATTTCTAGTCTAGCCTTTGTCGTCTGCAGTCTTTTCCTTTTGTGCAAGGATATGAGCTCAAGAAGAAGTAATTAAATGATCGAATCCGCACAACATTTCTCTAGATGAGATGGTCAAATTGCAAGCCGAAATGTTCTCGAATTTGATATCCAGATTCGATATTCAAAGTCTTCATTTTCTGTATCTTTAGATAATCTATCTTAGAATCAAGAAAAATCAAAGGATGTAAATGAACTCAGTATAAATAAATATAATGATTATTCTCAACACACTCTCTTTGTTATGATTGAATAAGATAGTTTCCCAAATCGAATGCTTTTATTTCTTGTCGAAACAATTTAATTGGTAAAATTTTAAGTCCCTCTAGGATTTAGGTTATATATGCTGTAACACCCTGAAAATCGAGGGTCGTGTATAAACTCAACTCCCGAGTTCCAGACCGTCACTTATGCAAAAAAAATGGTTATGATTCAATGTTGTCTGATTTAAAGCATTCACATGAGTAAAAGTATACCAAAACTGCAATTCATACTTCAGATCCAGTGATAAAAGCAAGCGGAAGACTAAACAATATATCACTGTATGGAAAAACAAAGTAATCTCATCTATCTCTAAAGTATGACTACATCTCTGAGTCTCATTTACATATACATAACAAAAGAATAATGTTCAAAAGAAAGTCCCACTGATATCCCCTCGATCCAGGTCACCTACGGGAAGCCGTCGTGATACTGCATATACGAGAACTCATCCTGGTCCTCGTCAATCTCTGGCTCCACCTCCTGGATCTCGTCCTCACCTGCAACTACAACAGGGTCTGGTGGGTGTTGCAAACACCATCCCGTAACGTGGGAATGAGTGATCAACTCAGTAGAATCTTAGAGCAAAGATTAGCATGTTCACAATTCAATCACGCGATAATAGTAAAGCAGTAAATCAGACAATCCTAATACTGTTGTTAATGCAAGATGATATGACGTGATGTATGCCCTCACCGACGATCACCCTCATGCGGCAACATCTTATGACCGCGGCATGCCACACTCCCTAGAGTGCTCCACATCTTCCAGGCACATGCAATGCTATGGTGATATGATTTCCAAGTTGTTATTAGTCCATTCAAACAACAGGATTGGGAAACTAAGGTACTTCCCTTGTATCAATCCCAACACAGATCCTGTCTAGGGTCGTCACTCCTAGTAATCTTATACGATGTGTATTTCGTAGGTCACTGCAAGGGCTGTCAGGGCTGTTGCTCGCACTCGTTGCACCGCTCCCCCATCACCTTATCAATACAGGCCTACCGTACTCTACTGCAACAGAAGGGTCGTCGCCTCCCGTGGACTCAGAATACGCTCGCGGTCACTACAAAGGGCTCGTCGCCTGATCAGTGTAGGCCGACAGCTAGAATATAGTGTCCCATACCACCATAATCTGCTCACGAGTCAAGGTGCTCACTGGTCACTACGGGGAGGTTTGTGGCCCCAGCGTAGGCCGACAGCTCGACCACGGTGTCCCATACCACCATGCCCGGCTCATGAGTCTTCATGGATCAAGGTACCATGGTTAACAGGGTTTACAGTGGTAAGTTCAGTACCCTAGGTTCAAGCAGTTATGACACATACAAGGTGAACATACATCGGCCAGTCGGGTTACTTGACGGGCTCGACTAGCGCGATCGCATCTCAAGTTGAACGACATGAAGTGCGTATAACATTTCGCGTGGCCTAACCACTGCCGCCAACTCTAAACACGAATCACGTTCATCGACGCGTCGTTCGTAGCTATGACCAGTCAGCCACGAATTCGCTCGGTTACCGACTGCCTGGACTAAGTCAAGTCCCACACATCTATGGAATCACATTAGCAACATATGCAAAGGCATTGGAATTGAAATATGATCATGTGAGCATGTTAACACATGTTATAATATTCAACTTAAGCAAATCTTCAACCACGTACATTCCATGCATGTAATGCAATCATGCATAAGGTCAACATGTAGGAAATCACTTAGGTCAGCATATTAATCAAGAAATCAATCTCAAATTACTACATAACATCATTTGATTCAATACATACTAATACAAGCATTTATACAAACACATACACTACACACTTAAGTCCACATATAGTATGTCGACCCAAAGTGCGCAACTTGGCGAATCTCTTCGCCAAACTGATTATGCAAGCATTCCTAACTCCCTAATGCGGGGACAAACCATGTCAATCACGTCAGCGAAATGTGCATGTAGACCGTACTTCCTACAAATGACTAAAATGCCCTAAATCTCATATTCTTCGTTAATTTACGAAACAGGAAACGGAGAGCATGTTGTACATGTCAAACGGCGATGCCGTCGATAATCTACTATTAAATGACATTGAAAGCGTTGTAAACCGTCAATCAAAGCGTCTAAAATCCTCACCTAGTCTCTTACGGTTGCGGGATTTTGAACAGAGCGTGTACGCTTCGTCTACGGCAGTAGGAGAACCTGGTTTATGGAATACGTTAGCTAACGTGCTATGAATCTAGGTAAACCCTAAATCAGCAAGTTTTTGGGGTTATTTTATACCTGAAAAAGTGGAGAAATCACCAGCCAGGTGATTGGAAAGAAGTGCTGAAGCAGCAACTGTCAGGAGCTCGGAAGCGGGAAAATTCTCTTCTTCTCTTTCTCTCAAACTCTCTCTCTTTTTCTCCTAGGATTGCAATTTTTGGTTGGAAGGGAGAAATGAGGGTTTCAACCCCTTTTATAAGCTTAAAATCGCCGGAAATAGGCTCCGGGACGAAGTTTACTTGGTGCCTATCCATTTCGGGGCTGTTTCGGTCCAAAAACTGCTTTCTGGTGGTCCCCTGGTCGATTGCAATCGGACTTAAGCTCATGTGTACCAGATATAGCTCGTATTAAGTTTTCAGTCTGGCAGGGTTCGCAGATCGCACGTGGCGGACCAGTTTCAGTTCAGCGGTCACCGCACATAGATCAGGGCTGAAAGTCTCATGATAATAAATAGAAATTTTTCCTGATCCGAGGGTGTAATCTGGATGAATTCTGACGGTCAGAACGCTTAATACTGACGCGTCAAGTCGTGTGCCAGATTTGAATTTGAAATTCCAAATCCGTCCCTATTCGCGGTCGCTTCAGTCCGGGTTCAACGAAACCGTCTGTGATTATCGGTTTGACTTGATTTTCGAGATGATTGTCAAGTCCAGCTGGGCGGTTCTAACGGTCTAAGATAGGAGGTATCGGACCTTCGACGCGTGGTCTAAATCCAATACAAAAGTTCAACGTGGTCCAGAGGACAAACCAGCTTAGAGTTTGATCCGAGGTTATAGAGTATTGTAGAGTTGTCTGTTCTACTCGGTTTGGGTCTTGCAGAACATATTTAAAGTGATCAGGGACTATTTCCCAGCTACTCTAGCGTTGCGCTAGCTAACTTACGCTTAATTTCCATGGAAATTATTTCTATGCGATTTCGGGTCGAGTTGGTACTCGAGCCCAAGTACGGATTTTTCACGGGTGTTACATATGCATTCATCTAAGTTTTCGGTCTCAAATACGTCTGAATTCCCATGAAGACATGCACTTTAATCGAAAAACCTAGGGTAATGCCTGATGACATGTAATACCCGAGTTGTGAAAATCTAGGGCATAAGAGATTAACAGTCTATCCACTGATTTTGACCAAATGGACTGCTTTAATGAGTGAATGGCTAGATTTTTCGTGCAAAAATCTTCATGTTAGGTCATCCATTTACTTCGATTGTATGTCCTACATTGTTCACAAATTGACAAGAAAGTTGGGGTTGCACACTAAGCTATAATATAACCAATCGAAGGTAACCAATTGTTATATTCTAGACGTGTTCAAATTGCATCATTTGGTGAATTGTGGTACAAAAAGAGCAAGTGAATATGCATGTGGTGGAGGCACAACACATGGGAGGTGGCGACAACCATATGATTATTCCTTCACCTTTTCCTTTGCTCATTGTAGCCAACAAAGATATACTTGTTAGCCTTCTTTTCTAAAATACAATACTTTGAAGTGTGAAAGAATCATCCTTCTCTTGTAGAAAACCTAATATGGGTATCTAGCCCCATTCAGTAAGGACAACACTAGCTTGATGACGCATAGTAATAAAAAGGGCATGACTTGTTAGAAGTGCTATTTAGGAGGAAACATGCATTAAATCTACCACCTTCTTCAGGTGTGTAACCACATTTTCACCTTCGATCCTAAAAATCAAACAAATGCAAGACTTAGGTGGGGTAGACCATAGAGAATGGTATAAAACAACCACAAAGAATGGTATAAAACCACAACAGCAATATTATGAAGATAATAAACCCGTTGTTACATTTCCACATTCTACAACCTTTAAATTCACTCATCATGGCCTAGTAAAGTGTTTGTGTTAGGGACGTAATAAGCCTTAACACAACTTGTCGAGCACAAAAGCAACCTCAGACTGAATCACATAACACAATAAGGAAAAAAAAATTTAAGCAACTATAGAGAACACATAAATTTTATGTGGAAAAACCCTTATAAGAAAAATAATGACATTAAGTGACAAATAATCCACTATAAATAGAAAGCTATAAGAAATGGAACAACTTATAGATGAGAAACCCTAACTTCTCACTCAAAACCTGTGAAAATGTGCCTAATTACATAATTATATACCTAATGACATAATTATAAGAAAAATAATGACATAATTCTAGATGGCTCCTTTCATTCCGCCCTAATTACATAATTATATACCTATCTATATAGTTTTATACAAAATTAGAAATAAAAACCTGCACTTCCACATTACGCTCGGTTGGACCTTCGGTTGATCGAGACATCAACAGAGTATCTCGGTCAACAAAACAGATCTAGGTCGACTTGAGAATTCCTCTGTTAATCAAATAAAACTGCACCAGATTAAAGGCACTTTATCAATAGTTTCCATCATGCCTTTAATCCTCCAGCTCCACTGTTCTAAGTTGCTATTACCATCTCTACTCTCTTTCATAATAACACCACCATCATCGCTTTTTTTTTACACTCCGTTTTCATTCATTCTTTGTTAAGTCTATAGAAGTTGAGTAAAACCTGAACTTCTCTACAAGAACCACCTTTGTAAGTATATTTTCCAGATTCTTACAGGTGTGAATCTTCTAAAGAGTAATACTACCTTCTTTTAACATCTGTTGGATAAAATGATGATGCACATCAATGTGTTTAGTCTGAGAATGGTATATTGAGTTCTTCTTCAAATTGATCGTACTTTCGCTGTCATACTGTATAGGCATAACTTCCCCCCGAAACCCCAGTTCATTCATCATCCATTTCAATCAAAAAACTTCCTTAGATGCTTTTGTTATTGCCATATATTTCGCTTCAGTTGTGAAAAGAGCAACCATAAACTAAAGCTTCAACATCCAACTAATTGCTTCATCCTACAAACAAGTAACTGGAAGTCGACCTTCTATTGTTTACATTACCAGAATAATCCACATCCACGTAGCCTATAAGTCTCTCCTTAGACTTTCTAAATGACAAGACGTAGTTTTTTATACATCGTAGGTAACAAAGTGGCCATTTCACTACCGCTCAGTGTTTCTTGTCGAGGTTTGACATGTATCTGCTCATAAGGCCCACTGCATGTGAAATATCTGGTCTATTACAAACCATGATGTACATAAGACTGCCAATTATGTTTAGTAGGGCACATGAGATATATATTGCTTTTCTTCATTTGATGTAAGACATTGTTCCAAAGAAAGCTAATAGTGAACAACGTGGGGTGCGCTAACGAGTTTATCCTTTTCAAGTCTGAACATGATCAAGACTTTTTTCAAGATACTATTCTTAGGACAATCATAGCCTCCTCATTTCCTTATCTTTATGTAAGTTGATGTTGAGAATTCCTTTTGTAACTCCAAATCTTTCATCTTGAATGTCCTAGAAAATTGAACTTTCAATTTGTTGATTTCATACATGTTATGGCTAGTAATAAGCATATCATCAACATATAATAGTAGAATAATTAATTTCCCATCACTCAGTGATCTGAAGTAAATACAATAATCAAACTCACTTCTGATAAATCACTGATGCAATATGAAAGAATCAAACTTTTTGTATCATTGCCTAGGCAACTGTTTTAGGCCGTACAACAACCTCTTTAACCTGCAAACTTTATTTTTTCTCCGTGTACCTCGAACTCTTTATGTTGATTCATGTAGATCTATTCTTCTAGTTCCTTATGTAAAAATACAGTCTTCACATCCAACTATTCCAATTTCAGATTGTATTGGGCAACCAAGACCAATATGAATCTAATACATACTTGCTTGACCATAAGTGAGGATATTTCACTACAATCGACACTTTCTTTCTAAGTATAACCTTTTGCAACTAGCCTCGCCTTGTACATATCCAGTTTCTTGTGAAAAATTCACTTACACCCAACCGCTTTTTGCCTAATAGGTAGCTCCACCAGCTTTCATAATTTATTCTTGTTTAGAGAGAGTTTATCTCATCATGCATCGCTGACATCCACTTCGCAGCATTTATGCCTTCTAATGCTTCCTAAAAATAGACGGATCTCCCTTATCCGTAATGAGAGTAAACACAACATTAGAGTCATCTTTGTATCTCAATGGTACTTTGCAATCTCTTGGTAGATTTTTCTTAACAGGTGGTGCAACTACCTCTTGCTATACCTCTTCATTTGACCAATCTTCTTCAAGTGTTTCAACTTTATTTATTTTAACATCAATCGTTGATTTTTTATTCCTTGTTTTCATCCTTCTGAAACAAGGAACTTTCATCAAACTTGACGTCTTGGCTAAATATGATCTTGTGTAAAATTCAGTCATACAGTTTACATCCTTTCACCCGATCACTATAACCGACAAAAGTACATTTCTTAACCCTTTGGTCTAACTTATCTCTCTCAAATGACGTACATAAGAGTGAGCATCATGACCAAGTATTGGTAGCCCCGAGTAATAAACTTCTTGACCACTGCGTACTTTCTCTAGAAATTTTCAATTAATAGGTGTAGATGGAGATAGATTCACTAAATAGTAAGTTGTCTTTATGGCCTCAGCCCTTATCTCCTTACCCAAATCCAGTATTATTCAAAATACTTTGAACACTTTCTAAAAGAGTCTGATTCATATGTTTAGTCATACCAATTTTTTTTTAGTGTGTGCCCTTATTGTGTTGTGCCTCACAATCCCCATATTTTTGCAATATTGATTAAATTATCTAAAAGTAAATTCTTCGCCATTATTTGTCCTCAAAATTTTCAATTTTCACCTTATCCACATTTCGACCATTGCCTTCCATGCCTTGAAAGTGGCAAAAATTTTGGATTTTGTTTCATGAAATAAACCCAAACCTTTATAGAAAAGTCATTAATGAATGTAACAAAAAATGACGAACCTCCTTTAGAAAAAATGGGCGATGGCCCCCACAGATTCAAGTGCACACAATTAAGTTGTCATTTACTAACACATTTCTCAATTTTAAAACTCAACCTTGATTGATTTCCATATATGCAGTGTTTATATATATTTATTTATTTATTTTAAAGTATGAATTAAACCATAAATAAGTACCTTCATACTATGCTCGTTCATGTGGCCTAAGCATGCGTGCCACAAACATGTTGACTGAATTCCTCTACAAACGCTGCAACTCCACCAGATATAGTATTCTCAATCAATCTATAAAGGTTTTCGCTTTGCTATACCTTCATAAAAGTGAGTGCCCCCTTTAAAAAATTTTAGGACACCTTCATAGCCATTGAATTTGCATTCGAGTGTCTTAAGAACTTTTAGATATATCATATTCTTATTTAAATCCAGAACATGCCTCACATTGGTCAGAGTACGCTTTACCCAATCATACATTTTAATACGAATTAAACCAAGTTCAATAATCTTATAAGTATGATCGTTGCCCATAAGAATCAGGTCACTATCATACTCGTTATATGTAGTAAACCAAATATGATGAGGACACATGTGATACGATGCCTCCATATCCAAAATTCACTCATTCTGACAGTCATTGTAGAAGTGACAGACTTTAAACACTGACCACACGTCACAATTACTCGTTCTTACAGAAGATTTTGTTGAATTTCCCTTCATCAGTGAATGATCTAATTTCTCATCATTCTGGGTTTTGGGATTTGTATAGTCTTTCATATGTCTCATCCTACCAAAATATCAATATTTCTACTTTCTTTTTCCCTTCGACTTAGACGTCGACATGAGTTTCCATTCTCTCACTCAGAAGATCTTCTCCGACCAACCAATGCACCTATAGAGGTACCTTTTCCTTTGTTATTCATTCTCATTTGCTTCAACTAAAGGATGAGATAACGATATCAAGGCCCAAGTTATCCCTACCATGATAGTGGGTATCAACCAGATACTCATAGGAGTCTAGAAAATATGTCAAAAAATTAGGGTTTTATCTTCTTCATCAATCTTCACATCCACACTTGTCAGTTTGCAAAGTGTTCATAACCCCAAGTGTAGGGTCACAACATAGTAATAACTCGATAAGACCGAAGTCAAATCCACAGGGACTAAACTTGTAAGTATTATGAAAATAACTAGAACTAGAAAAGATCTAAATTAAAATATGAATAATTGAGAGTAATGGTGTGTAAGACCCGTATCCTAGTCCGTACTGTTTCATTGACTCCCGTGATCCTTCCCATTGAAGTCCAGCAACCTACAACGTATAATCAACGTTTGCGCATGACCCTAACTCATATCTTATAAATTTGAGTCAGCTAAATCCGAGACTTGTACCATTGTGACAGCACCATCGCTGCAGTTCCAACTCCACATCTTGCATACCGATCCGATACCCTGGCAGGGAGATGTGGGTCGGTGTTTATTTCGAAGAAAATATCGCGCGTTTGCAATCCCAAGAGAATCTCTACAGCAGGTCCCATCAATCAATCAATCAATCACCACATGTCAAGTACACACACACCCATGCTTTCTTTCACCACAAGTCAAGCAAACCCAAAAGTCAACCAATCCATCACCTCACCCATCAATCACATCCATCACCCATCTCCCATCACTTTTCTTACAACCACCCTCTCTCCCTCTCTTCTCTTCACATTTTCCAAGCACTAAATGAGCTCACGTCTAAGCATTCCACGTGAGGGAGAAAAGTGACTAGTGTGGCCCACCTTTTCCACCCTAAAAACCATCATCTTAGCCATTCAAGCCTCATCACCCTCCATCAAAGAGAAGCATAAGGAGATTGGCTTTCCAACGAACCGAGAAGATTGAACAGTGGGTGCTCTATTAGGTCTAGTTTTCTCTTTTTTTGATGAAGGGCCAAGTGAGGCCTACCGATTGATGATATCGATCTCACTTTGGACCCTAGGTGTGGCCAATGGCCCACCTTGATCCTCATGATCATTCCATGATGGGGCCATTCTCCATGGACCCCGTCATGATGTTTATATTTTCTTGCATGAAAAGAGGTCATCTAGACCATCCATTTTGGGTGAAGAAGGGATCTCCACCGTTGATTTTGGATGTGTTGGGCCCACATGTATTTGGGACCCACTTGATGTATGATTGCTTGCAAGGGAGGGCCCATAGTGTCGGGGTCCCTCCATTACCGCGTGTTTCTCTCACTCTCTATCTCCCTCTCTCCTTCATTTTCTTGTGATGATGTGGCTGTGTGGCCAACTGGATGGACCCCACCATGGAACATGTATTTTATCCAAGCCATTTGTAGGTGGGGCCCACTTTATATATGTGTTGTGCCCACACCATCCGTGCATATGGTGGCCCACCTGAAAAACACATCTGATGGTGGGGCCCACCTTAATACATGTTGTATCCCAAAACTGTCCAGCGTCCCTAGATGCTAGACGTCAATGGAGTATGAATTGTTTTCTTAGCTTTTGGGGAGGGTCCTTTGTATAGGCCCCACCTTGATGTATGTATTCAATCCATGCCGTCTATCCTATTTACCCACTCATTTTAGATGTTGAGCTGAAAAATGAAGCTGATCTGACTTTTAGGCGGGCCATACCTTAGCAAACAATGATTTTCACCATTTAAATTTACTTAAAATTTTCTACACGTCGAAATATGCCCAATATTAGTCTTGATAGATTTTTTATGGACTGTAAAAATCAGTGGGCGGGGTGGATTCATCTGATGTGGGCCCCATGTACGAAAAACCTTAGAAAAATGTGATTTAAAAATAAAATAAAATATATAAGCATGCGTGCCTACTACTGCTGGACGCTGTAGTAGCAGTTATTACATCTGGCGTGTAGGCAGGGACCCACGGTCCCAGCTGTGGGCCCCATCGTGATGTGTTCCAAACATCCACACCATGCATTTAGTGGGCCACTCCTTGAAGTGGACCCACTCCAAAAATGAGCCTGATCTAGGACTCAGGTGGCTCACATCACAGGAAACAGTGGGTCTAACGTCTGCCATTGGAACCCTTTTTGGGTCACGACAAAAGCTTTGGGTCACTATGAAATTTATTTTTCCTATTCATCTAGGACCGTGCGACCTTATCAATAGGTTGGATGAAAAATAAACGCTATGGTGGGCCCCACGTGGGACCCACTGATGCATGTATTGTACCCCACACCGTCCTTGGGTGGGACGACTGGTGTACCTCATTCCAGCTATAGCTGCTGGAGTGGCATCACTAAGCTCTGTGGGTCCCCTTGTATTATCCATGTCATCCATATATGGGATCCACCATGATGCATGTGTTGCATCCAAACCGTCCAACCATTTTCAAAGATAATTTTAAGGCTTGAGATAAATGAGGCAGACCTGCCAATTAAGTGGACCACATAGCAAAAAGGAGTGGGCATTGAGTATCTACCATTGAATCCCTTTGTTGTCACAAAAGTTTTGAATCATTAGGAAATTTGTTTTCCACTTAATTCAGGGTTGTGTGACCTTATGACCAAACTGGATAGAAAATAAATGTTATGGCGGGCATTGATAATTTAATGGTAGAAATCATTACTGCCACTGTTATTTGGAGTATGGTCCAGTTGATCTTTTTGATATGATTCATATATATATATATATATATATATATATATATATATATATATATATATATATATATATATATATATATATATATATAACTAGGCCCATCTTGATGTATTTATGGCCCATTGTTAAGGCCCACCTTGATATTCATAAGGCCCATGTGATTAGGCCTATTGTGATGTATTTCAAGACCCAGGGGTTATGGCCCATTGCAATGTACATAAGGCCCATTGATGTGGCCCACTTAATTTATATAATGCCCGTTGATGTGGCCTACTTGATTTATATAAGGCCCATATGATACGGCCCATTTAATGTATCTAAGGCCTATGGGTCGAGGCCCAATGGGATGTCCTTAAGGTCCATTGCAATGTGTGATTCCCCATGGTTTATGTAATGATATTTATGGCAGGTCATGCCTTGGAAGCAATGTTGGTTTGATGTCCACATTGCAAGATTAATGTTGGTTAAATGTCCACATTACGACTCTCTCTAGGGCCCATTGATAGGCCCATACTTGTTACGTGTAGGCAGTTTAGGCCCATCTGCGTTGTAAGGATAGTTCATTAATTTATAACATACTTAGAATATTTCCATGACTCATACCCATACGCATGATATGTATGCTTGAGATGAGGAATGTTTGATCATAACATAAGCTAGTTGGGCTGAGACATTTACGGGACTCCTTATGAGATGGAGTGCCCGACATGATCGTGTGATACGTGCTAGATTGCTGCATGATTTGACGGTGTGATTCATACATCTTGCATTTGTGTGTCATGATCATTGTACGCCCTAGTGACATCAGGGTCGTAGTTCCATAGGCACATCGTAGATGACTGTATTGGATACCGAAAATACTTGGGTCTAGTGCTGTAAACACTTAGGATGTCCTTGGGTGAAAGTTCCAGAACCTTTTTGGTAACAGGAGTTGCTCCAATGTTTAGACCGACTGATACACAAGCACTCGAGTGCCGAATACCAGTAGGCCGCGTCTCCCATTGTGTCGTGATTGGTTGGGAGGGGGTGTGGCCTTATCCGCCCGAATAAGGGGGGCCATAAGCTAGTCTGAGTTTGACCAGCTCATAAATGAGTTCGCTATTGACGAGCCGAGTAAGTATTGATAGACTACTGGTTAGGTGGATAGTGAGGTCTATTCTGCTTGCTTGGCTGTGCAGCTAGGGAGGAGGCAGTCAGTGTGAGTGTATTGGACCTTGTTGATATCTAAAGAGGAACTGTATTGATATTTGTACTTGATGAGTACTGGCATGCTTGCTTTGCATCTTGCATATGACATTTGACTACATAGGCCTCGCATCGCATGGTCTTGGTATGACCGATAGCATTCATGTCTTGCATTACATAGTTTGATACCGCTGATAGCATTCATGGACTTACCACATATTTCTGCATTACTCTGATATTTTACACTTGTCGCTTGCCTTGCACACACACTTACACCACCCTCTAAGTTTTTGTAAGCTTATGCACGACCGTTGCATGTAGGTGACATTGGACCGCAGCAGCACTGAGGCAGGAGCGTACGTCAGCTTATTTTGGAGTTTTTGATCACCTTGTATTTCCCTTTCCGTATTGTAATTAAAGTTTTTAATATAGTGGATATATGGTGATGTTGTTTTGTGACTTGGTTATACTTGTGGTTATGCTCCATTAAAAAAAAAAATCATTTTGAAAATCCTCCTTGCAGGATCCCAGAATCGGAATCTAGCATATGATTGCCGGGAGCAGAGAATGGGGCACTACGGAGGCTGTTGGGACCGAATTCGATGATTAGGATTCATGTGAATCCAATTTCTAGCTTTGGGGCGTGACATGGTAAATAATGTTGATTAAAACTATCAATTGAAATGTGAGAACTAGGGTGTTAATGATTCACTTGTAGCTATCAAGATGCTACCTTGTTTAATTCAATAAAAAAATTGGAATTGGAGTCTTATCCTATCCAATTGGAAGATAAAACAATTTAAATCAAATATAAACTTTTCATTGACTTAATTCTCAATGGAGGAGAATTGAGATGATTGGAAGGGATTCCATTACCCTACCATGCCCAGGAGATGATGGTGAACAACAAGATTTATCAATCTCACAATCTCAAAACAGGAAAAGAAGATATCCAAAACTATCACAACATCTATTATAATTTAAGTCACAATAAATCGTAGAAAATTAAAAATATTCCTTTAATATCGAACTAAAAATCAATGATGTTCAATAAGAACAATAATCAAAGCAACATAAACATCTCAACATGTTACAAGCTTTACCTCTTAGCCCCAGTTAAGAGATTAACTAGTCATAGCTAACTCAAAAACATAAGAAAAAAATCTACTAGAACTCATGAAGAAATCGGATTAAAGGAACGTCATTGGTGCTCCACTTGGGCTGCCTTTTCCTTTCCAAACCCTAGAAGATGCTTTGAAACATCTTAAGAACTCCTATTTATAGTTGGAGAACTTTAACTTTTGCACTGAGTTGGAAAAATCCAGAAACTGCCTCAAATTTATGCAGTCCGCGCAAAATCTGTGTAACCTTCTCCTAGCCCAGTGCGAACTCAGGCTAGCTGAACCAAAACTTAGGCTAGTCGAACTTCCCACGAATTTAAAAGACAATGTTATTGGAATTTTACATGAATTTTCTCAAGCTGGCCAAATTTCAAGCTTGGGCTAGTTGAACCAAAACTTAGGCTAGCCAAATTTCACGTGAATTTTCAGGATACATTTTCTTCACTTCAAATCTTTAATTCTCTTCATTCCTCACTTGGTTTCCTTGGATCTTTGGCATATAAATTCTTCAATCTTGGTCTCCTAAGATACATCCCTTGCCTTGGTGATTTTTGAGCATCAAATCTATGTTTTTAACATTCTTTTCAATTTAAGCTCTCAGATTCACCTCACAATATAAACATGTATAAAATATACCCATTAAGTATTATCATGTTCATAAAACAAAGATATAAATAGGAAAAATATATAATATTTGATACTTAACACACCCCCAACTAGCATTTTGCTAGTCCCGAGCAAAACATGCATGACATATTCTTTAATTTTTAATGTTCAAAGCTCTTCCAGAAAATAATCTTTTGTCTAAATAAGTATGAATGAGTATAATACAAAGAAATGAGATTGATAATTTGAAAACCTATAACTGAATCAAACTAGTAATCAATCAAATAAGTTCTTCATCAATCAATTAAGTGCATAAGTTAATATATCAAGTTTTCTCAATTTGCTTAGTAAATTTCAACTTACTTTCCATAAAAGTACTATTATTTCATAATGTTAGCCATGCTCATCACCTTAGGATTACTTGAATAATGAAGTATTGATTTCTAACTTATTCCCTTTTCCTTCTTTTTTCAGTTTTTGATTTTATATCGAAGGTCTCTTTTTATTCATTCTTTTCAAACTTTATATTCTTTTTTATTCTTCCAGTCTTTTCACCATACATGACCTTTTTGTCGATCTTTCTATTTTTTAACTGGTTCTTTTCATCTTTTAAAGTGGATAAAATTCTCCAGACTTAATTATCAACATCTATTAATGATAGACATACTAACAATCAGAAATTTTAACGTAATTCATAGAAAACAATTTGAATGTGGCTTGTGACTTAGATCAACATGATATTCAAACTTCCTTTTAGTCAATCAGATGAGAGAGCTTAAGTGATATGATACTCAGTTGATCAAACTCCAACAATTCAAAGTTCAATCTCCATCTTATCATCATACTAAAAGCATTCTTAAGTGCACAAACTATCATTTCCCAAATAGATTTTTAATTTGAAAATTTGAAAATTTTTAAATTTTTTTGCTCAAAGACTAAGAAAATACTGATTAGTTTACTTAATCCACACCACCAACCTAAAATCTACATTGTCCTCCATATAAAAGATATAAGCATGCAATGCGCATAAGACAATGAAAAGAAATGGGAAGTAATGAGAAGATAATACGTGAAGAAGTAGAATTAAAGCTTTTCTAAAGTTTTTAACAAGTAAATGGGTTAGCAAGAAGACTAAACACAAATTAAAACAACTATCCTATTCCTAAGAAAGTAAGAAATATAATCCTAATCTAATGATTATCTAAAGGCAATGGTTCTTCCTTTGGCGAGTATCTTAATAGATTTCTCAACAAAGTTTCAACAAGATCATCCAGAAACCTACTTTAGAGTAAGTTTGGATATCCTGATCCATCATAGGCTAGAGAAATCTAAGCACCTCATCAAAGAATTTATTCTTTAAGTCTTGGGGTGTCCAAAGAGTGTATGTTTCACCTATAGCAGAAAAATATTCAATGTTAGTTGGTTGCAGTGAATAAGAGGCAATAAATAGTTAAATAATAGAAAATTTGTTCGCTGTGATCTCTTTAAAATTCAAGTTTTAGACTTCAATTCAGAAAACATCTCCTCCACCTGTAATGGTAAGAATTTAGTGTTAGTGGAATAAGTGTTATCAACTTCCCGGCCAATATTAGGCATTGGGACACAATCCCGGAAGGCATCCACTTTGTCTTGTATCATGGTATCGTTTGAATCCACAAAGTATGCTACGTGGACTTCCAGTGATTTGGGAGTTTCAGTCGAAAGAGGCTTTTCTTTTTCAAATGTTTCAATAAAGTTTACCTCATGAATCATGTCTTCATCCTCTTGTGGTTTGTGCAAGTTAAACACATTCAATTTTACAATCATATTCCCAAAAGATATCTTCATAATTCCATTCCAATAATTAATTATGGCATTAGTAGTGGCTAGGAATGGTTGGCCTAATATGATAGGAATTTGAGTGCCCATATTTGTAATCGGGTATGTGTCCAAGACGATGAAATCTACCGGGTAGTAGAATCTATCAACTTGGATCAATACATCTTCTACCGTACCTCTTGGTATTCTAATCGAGTGGTTTGCCAATTGTAATGTTGTTTTGGTGGGTTTCAAATCACCAAGGCCCAATTGCTTGTATACCAAGTATTGTTTCATATTAACACTAGCCCTAAGGTCTAAAAGTGATTTATCAACCTAGAAGTTTCCTATTACACATGAGATCGTAGGGCTTCCAGGATTCTTGTATTTTGAGGGAATGTTTTGATTTATGATGGCACTCACTTGTTCAGTAAAAAAGGCTTTCATATGTACGTTCAACTTTCGCTTTACCGCACATAGATCTTTTAGTAATTTTGCATAAGATGGGAACTGTTTAATTACATCTAACAAGGGGATGTTGATCTTGACTTGTTGGAAAACCTCTAAAATGTCCTGATTCTCATTCGGCCTTTTTAATGTGATGAGACGTTGGGAAAATGGGGCCACAGGTTTACATCGCTGTGATGGTTCTTTGTCATACGGAGCATTGCTAGATTCACCACAATCCTTTAAATTTCTAGACTCCTTCAATTTCTCAACCTTTCTCGGAATCTCCTTTTCTATTTTGTTTTCACTTTTCAGAGTGGTGATGGCTTTAACATGTTTCCCATGTTGAGTTGAAGATTTGAGATCACTTATTTCAAATTATTCTTTTAGGTTAGGTTGAGGCTGGGCCGGAGAGGTCCCAGTCTCCCTAACATTCAGTTGTGCCTCAAGTCTTGCAACCAAAGTTCTAAGTTCATTCATAGCCTACAGTTGCTCCTGGATAAACACATATAATGTATCCTCAAGGGTTCTCTTAGGTGGAGGTCTACTAGATGGCCCTTGTGGATAATTGGTTACATTTACAGTTGGTTCATTTCTCCAATTAAAGTTCCGCTAATCTGAAGTGTGTGCGTCAGAATTTGGTGCACTAAGTAGTCGTTGATATGCATTTGTAGTATCTCCTTGGACGTAAAACACCTCTTGAAAAGCTGGGATTGTAAGACGATCTTTAGTTGGGTGTACATCGCTCCCATAAATTCTACATACGGTTTCGACAACGGCTTTAGGCTGAGTTGATTCCTTCCTAGATTTCAAGTCCTCAATTTTTCATGTGAGAATTACCAACCGTACATTAATATCCTTCTCCTCCTTATGTACATATATTCTTATATGTCTTGGCACTTCCTTGGGATTACTAGCTAAGTTTGATGTGTCCCATGATTGGGAGTTTTCAGCTAGCATGTAAAAGTAATCACAGGCATCTTCTGGTTTCTTATCCATGAACTCGCCATTACACATCATCTATACAAATTGATGCATGTTCGGACCAAGTCCGTCATAAAAAAAGATCAATTGTTCGCCAAGTTTTGTAACCATAGTGTGGGCAAGCGAGAAGTCTTTGAACTCTTCCCAACATTCAAAGAAGGTCTCATTATTTTTCTGGGAGAAGTTCATTATTTCCTGTCTAAGAGCGTTGGTTTTATAAGCTGGGAAGAACTTTTTAAGGAACTCCTGACTCATCTTTGCCCATGTGCCAATGGATCTAGTCCTTAATGAATGAAACCATGATTTGGTCTTTTCTTTTAGAGAAAATGGAAATAATTTAAGGCTAATTATATCAAAAGGAACATCATTAAAATGTGTGGTTGTAACGATCTCTTGAAATTCTTTAATATGCATATATAAATTTTCTAAATCAAGTCCATGGAATTTAGGAAGTAATTTGATCATATCAGGTTTGAATTCCACGTTTCCTATATTGATTGGGAGAATTGAGCAGGAAGGTGTACTTGTTCTCACTGGTTGTAAATAATCTTATAAAGTTGGAATCAATAGAGCCTGATGCACTTCATTCCCATTACGCACCGTTCTAATAGGTGGTGTGTGACGCACATGATCTTCATCAACATAATATTCTTAAGCCATGCTCTTAGATGATATTTCAGGAATATTTGGGGGTTTTCTAACTCGTCGATGGATTTTGAGTCCTTCAACCAAACCTCCTTCCCTCAAAAGTCTCTGAGTATTGTCACGAACCCACTTTGACATGAAACACTCACAACCTTCAATTTCTAAAAAAATAAAACCTAAGAAAAAGAAAACTACAGAAAATAAGAAATCTATAAAGAAAACAACGTTAGTTCCTAAAAACAATTCAAAAAATCCTAACCTAGAAGAAAAAATTAACCCTATTCCTAAACTAATTTTAATACTAATTAATCTCAGAAAAACATAGCTGTAGTCTCCAGTAATGACGCCAAAAACCTAAGTGTAGGTTCGCGATGTAGTAATAGACTGAGGTTGAATCCACATGGACAAAACTTGTACGTATTCTGAAAATAACTACAACTAGAAGAAGATCTAAATTAAAATCTAAATAATTAAGAGTAATGGTGAATAATGTCGATTAAAACTATCAATTGAAAGGTGGAAACTAGGGTGCCAAAGATTCACTTGTAGCTATTAAGATGCTACCTTGCTGTTAAGGGTCAAATATTGCATATCAGACCCCAGTTATTGTCTGGATTTACGAACATAATAGGATTTAACGGATGATTTAATCGTGTTTATGCTGCAGGTTGAATTTAGGAACTTGGACTGAAAAAGGATGCTAAAAGCTTGGATTTAACACTTTAAAGCTACCAAGGTAAGGGACGAATCTTAGGGGACCAAAATCGATGAATTTACACACTAGAGATCCGAGAAAATCGAGAAACGAAAGCTTAAGTGGCTCGAAATTGGTCCAGAATGCAAGATCATAGGGTTCCCACTATCTGCTCGACTCAAAACTTCATACATGGCCTTAGGACCATGAATTAATCATACATGTTAAATTTCAGCCATTGGATCCCTCTGGAAGTGGCCCAACGGACAGATCAGCTCCTAAAATCATGATTTGAGGATCGCCTGGTATCTGGAAATGCTTCAATTTTGGTCTCAACGTCTTAAATTATGTGGAGAAACGAATGGAGGGAGCGGATTTTGGATATGTAGCATAGTGGACCCCATTTGAGCATGAGTGTGCATAGTGCACAAGTACACTAGCCGTGCACGTCAACAAGGAATTGGTCAAACAGACCCTTGATCGATTCCTTCTTCCAAACTTTTTTTTAAAAAAAAAATGCAAATAGCATTTACGCTATCCGACGTCGGTTCCTCTCAGTGGGGCCCACTCCTCGTCCAAATCCTCAATCCGAATGTCCATTGTGTGTAAAGGCGGGGTATTGACCTCACCAAGGTGGCCTTTTAAGACCATGCAAGACATTGCCAAATCCTAGCTGTTAAACATAAGATGGACGGAGGAGTAGATAAGTTCATGGGCCACACCAATTTCACTCGAAAAATACTCCTTCCCGACTGGTTTTTCACCAGGATTTCAATGGACGGTGTGGATTTCTCCATAGACATCAAGGTGAGGCCCACCGATCGTCACAGAGCCGTTGCAAAAGCTCTGTTTCGCAACAGAGCTTGCGGCCGATCCTTATGGCCACCATTAGGCATCCTCGACTTGATCTGGATCGCCCATCAGAAACCTACGTCTCCTATCATTCAAACTTAGATGACTGAATTGCGGGAAGCACTGAAGATCAGTTTTCAACCATCTAAAAGGAAGATGAATGGTGTAAGAAGAATTCTGTGGATCACACTGAAATCAATAAAGAACCATCACTTCCTAACCAGTTTTTTGACACATTTCCAATGAACAAAGTGGATTTCTCCGTTGGCTTCAATAATAGGCCCCACCAATCAATAAGCGCAAACAGATATTATGCAATCTCTGTTTTGCGTACGTTAACCTGTTGCGTAGCTTGGAAGCACTGCCCCTCCTTACGCACACCGACCTTACTGGCGCTTATAAAAGAAAGAAGTAAGAGAGAGGGGGGGGGGGGGGGGGGGGGAGGAATCTCGGCTAGGAGCATGAGATCAGAATTAAGGAGAGTGCAGCCGTGAAGATCTTGGAGTAGAGCTCAAGTCGGCCGGTTCATTTTTCTTTCTTATTTTATTTTATATTTAATTAAGAGATTAAGCCTAATCATGTCTATGACAGGCTAAACCTCTTAGCTAGGGCTAAGAGGTGAAGCCTGTAGTGTGATGGGGGACTCCTTGCTTGTGCCTTTTTATTTAGACTGAACTGATGTTGATTATAGTTTATTTAAGGGAATGTTTTTAATTTTTAATGGTCTGTTGTGACTAAAATTATAATGAGTCTGCGATGGCTTTGAGCATGTTCCTATCCTTTTTATGTTTATGACGTCAGGAAATCCTGTTGTTGACTATCGTCTCCTGAGCATGGTCGGATGACGGTACCCTTCCTAACCTTCATACATTGATTGATTGGTTGGTAATTGGTTTAATTCTGTTGTTTGCTTTGTCTCCTGGGCATGGTTTGGTGATGGAATCCATTCTAATTCATGTACCTTTCATCTCTTGAAAACTATATCAAGTAAGTTCAATTTAATTTCCATGGTTACACCTTCAACTGGATGAAGATGGACTCTAAGTCCAATTGAGTTTCTGAAGCAGGCATAAGATCTCCATAATCTCTATAAGTGGATCTCTGAATCCTTAGTTTCATACCTCTGATTTCTCAAAAAGTTTTAGATAATATTCCATCATTATTCTCTTAAATTACACTTGAGTTAGCTACAACTTAGTCTAGTTCTAGGTCTATTTAATTTTAGATTACGTATAAGTTCCAGTCCCTTGGGATTCGACCTCAGTCTTACTGAGTTATTACTACATCACAACCCTGCACTTGGGGAGTGAACAAGTTTTTATGGTGCCTCTACCGTCTAACCTCAAGCCACCGAAGCTTGACCTAAAACCTTTGCCCTCTGATTTGAAATAAGTCTATTTAGGTCAAGATGAGACATACCCAGTAGTGATCTCTACCCACTTAGAGAAAGAACAAGAGAATATGCTCATATCTACTCTCATGGAACATAAGAGAGCTCTTGGATGGACGATAGCGGACCTCAAGGGAATCAACACATCGATTTGTATTCACTGCATATATCTTGAGGATAATGCAAAAACTATTCGGCAATCACAACGTAGACTAAATCCAAACATAAAGGAAGTGGTTAAGGCCGAGGTTCTTAAACTATTGGATATGGGTATCATATACCCCATATTCGATAGTCAATGGGTGAGTCCAACTCAGGTGGTTCCTAAGAAGTCTGAGATCACCATCGTAGCCAATTCCAATAATGAACTCGTGCCAACTAGAGTTAATACTGGTTGGAGAATGTGCATTGACTACAAAAAGCTAAATATCGTCACAAGGAAGGATCACTTTTCTTTGCCCTTCATTGATAAAATCTTGGAAAGGCTAGCCGGTCATTCCTATTATTGTTTTCTTGACGGATATTCGGGATACAATCAGATTGAAATCGTCCCTGAGGACAAGGAAAAGACCACATTTACATGCCCCTATGGCACCTTTGCTTACAGAAGGATACCATTCGGGTTATGTAATGCCCCTGCCACCTTTTAGCGATGTCTGATGAGTATCTTTTCTAGCATGGTGGGAAAATATTTAGAGATCTTCATGGACAATTTTTCTGTTTTCAGTTCATCTTTCAGCGCATGCTTGGAGAGGCTTAAATGTGTGCTGAAAAAATGTGAAGAAAAGAATTTTGTACTTAATTGGGAGAAGTGTCATTTCATGGTTCAAAAGAGAATTTTTCATGGGCATATCATCTCGTCTAAGGGAATCGAGGTAGATAAGGTAAAAATCAATCTTATCTCTAACCTACCTCCACCCATGAACATAAGAGATGTACGATCCTTCTTAGGACATGCAGGGTTTTATAGACGATTCATAAAAGACTTTAGTCTCCTCTCTCATCATTTATGTAATCTTCTGCAAAAGGATGCATTATATGAGTGGACTGAGCAATGTCAGGAAACTTTCAGCAAGCTTAAGGGCATGTTAACCACTGCACCTATTATGCAGCCACCTGATTGGAGCCTTCCTTTTGAGCTTACGTGCGATGCTTTTGATTATGCTCTTGGAGCAGTTCTAGGTCAGAGAAAAGATAAGCATCATTACATCATTCATTACGCAAGTAGGACTCTAAATCCTACCCAAGTGAACTACTCAACTACGAAAAAAGAACTCTTAGTTGTGGTGTTCTCTTTGGACAAATTTAGGTCTTACTTGATTGGATCCAAGATCATTATCTACACAGATCATGCGAAACTTAAGTATCTTCTTTCTAAGAATAATTTTAAGCCCCGTTTGATACGATGGATCTTTCTACTTCAAGAATTTGATTTGAAAATTAAAGATAAAAAGGGAGTAGAGAACGTAGTGGCCGATCATCTTTCTCGTCTTAATACCTCTGATTCCCTTGAGGTGACTCATATCAATGATATGTTCCCTGATGAACAACTGTTCAAAGTCTCTCATTCACCTTGGTTTACTGATATTGATAATTATCTTGCCACAGATTCTATCCCGACACAGTGGACTGCACAAGATAAGAAGAAATTCTTTACTAAGGTGCGTAACTTTTTCTGGAACGATCAATATTTGTTTAAATATTGCCCAGACCAAATCCTAAGGATATGTGTGCCAAACGATGAGCATCAGAATGTCATCTCTTTTTGTCACTCACAAGCCTGTGGTGGTCACTTTTTTGCTAAAAAGACCACGACCAAGATTCTGCAGTGTGGCTTTTATTGGTCGACTGTGTTTAGGGACACTCATGAGTTTTGCAAGCCTTGTGAGCGTTGTCAAAAATTGGGGGCACTGTCCCGTCGAAATATGATGCCTTTGAATCCCATCCTTATCATTGAAGCATTTGATTGCTGGGGTATCGATTTCATGGAACTATTCCCCCAATCCTTTGGAAATTTGTATATTTTTCTTGCCGTAGATTATGTCTCTAAATGGGTTGAAGCAACTCCATCCTGAAACAATGATCATCATACGGTCATTAAATTTTTAAAAGAGAATATCCTTTCGCAGTTCGTAATGCCTCGAGCCATCATTAGTGACGAGGGCTCACACTTCTGCAATAAACCATTCGAGAGCTTAATGAAGAAATACGGTATCTCTCATAAGGTGAGCACCCCATACCATCCACAGACAAGTGGACAAGCCGAGATTTCCAATAGAGAGATCAAACATATCTTAGAAAAAATGGTTAACCCTGATCTTAAGGATTGGTTAACCCAATGACCGATGCTTTATGGGCATACTGTACTGCTTTTAAAACCCCTATTGGAACGTCTTCCTTTAGACTTGTCTATGGAAAAGCTTGTCACTTGCCTGTAGAGTTGGAACATAAAGCGTACTGGGCGACTAAAAATCTGAATTTCAATCTAGACAACGCTGGCATGCTACGCAAACTTCAATTGAATGAACTTGAAAAAATTCGAAACAATGCGTACGAGAACTTGAGAATTTACAAGTACAGGATGAAGGCGTTTCATGATCAACATATTATACAAAAATCATTCACACCAGGTCAGAAAGTCCTTTTGTATGACTCTCGATTACATCTCTTTCTGGGTAAGCTTCGATCTCGTTGGACCGGCCCTTACATTGTTGTTACTGCTTATCCTTATGAGGCTGTTGAGATAAGAGATCTCGACAATGACAAGGAGTTTAAAGTAAATGGACATCGATTAAAACCATTTGTCAAGAAATTTGATTCAGAGGACATGTCCATGCCTCTGACTGCTCCTATTTACCAATATTGATCTCCTAGTCTGATGGAGGTATATGTAGGTTTATCGCTTTCATAGGACTAGGGTAGTTTGTTTTATTTGTCTGGCAAAAGATGGTAAACTTAGTGCTCTTAGGAGGTAACCCATCTTTTCATTTCATTTCATTTTCCTAATTCAATGTTTGTGGGTAACATTGTTGCAAATCCTCACGAGACTACAACTCGTCCACTAGGGGTAACCTAGGGGTTTAAAGGCTTGTTGCATATGCTAAATGCAATCGAGAGCACCTGTGAAAGTGGTATAGATAGGATTTTTTTTTTTTATTTTTTTTTTTACTTTCTCTCTCGTGCTGACCAGCTTCCATGCTGGGATCTTTTGTAAAATTTCTCTCTCGATTCGTTATCCAGGTACTATCTTCCTATCACTTTACTTTCATTATCCCATGTGCATTGCATACTCATATCTTTTACACTTGTTTAATTTAATAAACACAATCGAAATTGGAGTCCTATCCTATTCAATTGGAAGATAAAAAAAATTTAAATTTAATCTAAACTTTTTATTGACCTAATTCTCAGTGGAGAAGAATTGAGATGATTGAGGTTAATAAGAACAATAATCAAACTGAAAATATTGTAATTTGAGTCACAATAAATTATAGAAAACTAAAAATATTCCTTTAATATCAAACTAGAAATTAATGAGGTTAATAAGAACAATAATCAAAGTAAGATAAACATCCCAACACGTTACAAACTTCACTTCTTAGCCCTAATTAAGAGATTAACTAGTCATAATTAACTCAAAAACATAAGAAAAAGCAAAAAAATCTACTATAACCTATGAAGAAATCGAAGTAGAGGAGCATCGTCGATGCTCCACCTAGGCCTCATTTTTCATTCCAAACTCTAGAAGATGCTTTGGAGCATCCTAGGAACTCTTATTTATAGTTGATGAACTCCAACTTTCGCACCGAGTTGTAAAAAATCTGAAAACTACCTCAAATTTACGTAGTCCGCGCAAAATCTACATTACCTTCGACTAGTCGAGCGGGAACTCGGGCTAGCCGAACCAAAACTCAGGCTAGTCAAATTTTGCAAGAATTTAAAAGGCAATGTTGCTGGAATTTAACTTAAATTTTCTTGTGCTGGCCGAATTTCAAGCTTGGGCTAGCCAAAACAAAACTCGGGCTAGCTGATTTTCATTCGAATTTTTAAGATTCATTTTCTTCACTTCAAATCTTTGATTCTCTTCATTCCTTACTTGGTTTCTTTAGATCTTTGGCATGTGAATTCTTCTATCTTGGTATCCTAAGATCCATCCCTTGCCTTGGTGATTCTCGAGCATCAAATCTATACTTTTAACATTCTTTTCAATCCAAGCTCTTAGATTTACCTCGCAATATAAACATGTATAAAATATATCCATTAAACATTATCATGTTCATAAAATCAAGATATAAATAGGGTGGAATATACAATATTTGACACTTAACACAAAACAGTTTGTTAAAAGCATTGATGTGCTCAGAGAGATACAACCATTCCGGCATCTTCATATTATAAAATCGTCTCTTCAAATATAGATGATTGAAGAGAAATTTCTTCATGTAGATGCTCTCGATCTTCGTTCACAATCCTTTGATAGTCATCTCATCAATGACAATATATAGGACTTCATCGGGCAAGCACAATTGAATTGTGCTAATCATCCTCTTATTAAATTTATCCTAATCCTCTTGTTTCATCGATTTAGGATATTTTTCTTTCCCAAGGAGTACATGCTACGACTTTTATTAAATTAGAAGGGCTTTTCTCTTCAACCTCCACAATTTAAAATTGTTTTTACTAGTAAACTTTTTTGTCTCAAACTTCACATTCAATTCTCTTGATGCCATGTCTCATATTTAATATGAAAACCAAACATACGCTCTGATATCACTTGTAGACACAACAAGCCCTAACATGACTTATCTAGTATGGAAGCAACCTCAGACGAAATCACACAACACAATATAGAAAGAAGAATTTAAACAACCACACAGAACACACAAAGTTTACATGAAAAATCCATTGCAGGAGAAAACCATAGCACCAAGTGACAAACAATCCCCTATGAACAGAGAGTAACAAGAGATGAAATAATTTACAGATAAATTCTCCCTTAAAACCCTTGAAAACATGCTAAGCTCTTTTGGTTTGTTTTGTCCTAATTACATAATTAGAAACCTATTTATATACTTCCATATAAAATTAGAAACAAAAACCCTATACTTAATCATTTCGTTTGGTCGCATCTTTGGTTGACCGAGTCATTAACAGTCTCTTGATAAATCGAAACAAATTTCAGTCGATCAAGAGCATCACAATGTGCTTCGACCAAAAACTCCCTGGGTAGACCGAATAAGGCTGCACCATATTAAAGGCACTCTATCAATAGTTTGAATGTGCTGAATTTCGGACATTGCTTCAACCTGGTGAGGTGTCTCAGAAGAATATATGGAACGGCATATGTACACCACGGTGGCCCAGATGACATCTTTCGTCATTGCAACTATGGGTGTCTCCATCTCAACTGCTCCTGCTGCTGTACAACCTAAAGTATTGAATCGGCATTATAATAAGACTGGATCCAAACCACCTGATGGATAGGGCGGGTCTCATCCACGTGAAGTCGTTGCATCCACGTCAGTGAAAGTCACTGGCACCCCTTGTATGACCCTGCAGGTCGTCTAAAACGGCATCACGTGCTCGAAAATCCTTTTCGTTTGGATGAGATATCTCCGTCATTTTCTCGTACAACGCAAATGATTACATTGATTTTTAGTGGTAAAAGTAGTGAACACAGTAGGTGGGCCCAGCTTGGCCCTGGCTTCAATTACTCTGATGGGCTCATGAACCCATGTTCTGTAGTTGTTTGGGCAGATCAACATTGTCTACGGTGCGTGTTTTACATATTGCATAAAATACCAAGCTCTGTGAAGACTAATCTTGTCTATATGTACATCCACTCCGTCCATCAGGTGAGAATGGGAACAATGTGAATTGCTCCTAAAACCTCTAAGTTCACACAGTGTGGCCCGCCTGATATACGGATTAGGTTTCAGTATTTTCACTTCATCCCAGTGAGTTACACCTGATTAACAGTTTGATATGAAAGATGCAGACCATGGTGGCCCCACACAAACCTATGTGCTTGGCAAGCCATCACCATGGTCACCGTGGGGGTGGCCCATTTGAGTTGTAGATCTTGCCTTCTTTTTTTTTCCCTTAACCCTTGGGCCAAGAATCGAAGATAGAAATTGATGGACGGAGTGGATTTTACTGTACATCATGCTGGACCCCACAGGCTTGGCTGCTGTGCACGCTGCTTCACAGATGCGGTGTAAAGGATTCGGGTCCTATTCGGATTGGGAATGGGTTGATCAGGCCCAGAAAAGGCCCAGAAAAGGCCCAGAAAAGGCCCAATTCACACACACCTTTAAAAAATGATGATTAGTTTTTCCCTTCCTCAAATGGTGCACCATCTCAATCGTCACTGTCACCGTACATCTGAGATGAGTGGGCCCACTGGTGGGGATCTTAATGAATGGCTGCAGCAAGGATGGGTCATGGTCCAAAATTTTACTAGTGACTAAGCAATCTTTATTGTTTCTTTCGCGGTCCACGAACAAACGGCGATTTCCCTATCTCGTTATTTTAAAAGCTGTTGATTGAATGGTTAAGATCAACCAAGTAGCACCAATGAGAATTCACCAAAAGGCCCAAATCATATTCGTATCCGATCATCAATATTTAAATCACATGTAGGTGTCAAGCCAATAGAAAATCTTACAAGACACATCCACAGCCCGAACTCAATACCTTTGCTCATCCATAGGTATAAAACCCTGCCTATCTACACAATCACACGTGCCAATATGACATGCTTACCAGGTCCGAGCTTTCCATTATGTGGGCCACAAGTTCAGATCTTCTGGCCTAAAAATCAGGTAGTTTCATTCCTGATCAGGTGGGCCACTCCTAAAGTAGGATTCAGTATTTTAGCCCACTTAAGAAGTGAAGGGCCTTATTTTTAACCCATAGGACCTAAACATTGTGGCCCATCTGATGGAAAACTCTAATCTCACACACGTATTCCATGTTGGCAGCATACACGTGGGGTTAGCAAACCATCAAGCCATAGCATCACTTGTTCTTGGAAAATTCGCTGCTACCATTTGCCAATTTCAAAGATGTAAATTTATTAAGTGGACCACCTTTCGGACTCAATGATATATGATATATGTAAGTAGGCTCATACAATGATGTTATTAAATTAATAGTTCTAAAGTGCAGTAGCTCATAACTCTGCCAAGTCAACTTGGCATCGAGTTGCTAACTCAGCCAACTCGATCAAGTTAACTCAACTGAAGGCCATAATCCGCAACTGTTATTTTATTGTTTTAAATTATGTTTTTATATTTTCCACATTTACAACTATTTTAAATCTTTTTATTAGTTATTAAATACCAAGTCGAGTTAAGGAGCCTTTGAGTCAGCCCGACATGGTTAGAGGTTGAGTCGAGTTGTCGGTCAATCAGTTGTCAATCACTCAAAGGACATGAATCATATGCAACACAGCCAAGCTTGTACGGCCCAATCATGTACTATATGTAAAATCTACTCCGTCCATCAAGTTCTATTCTTGATCGTAGGCCCCGGAGGAAAAATCAGCTAGATCCACAGCTCAGATGGACCACACCATTTGGGACATCAGGGATGGGATACCAACCATAGTTTTTTGTGTAGGGCCACCATGTTGTGTATCTTTAATCAAACTCGTTAATCAGGTGCAACTTACCCAGATGTAGTGAAAATACAAAAACTGGCTTTGATCGAAATATCATGTGGTCCACACCCTATTAACGTTGAGGTTTTAGAAGCAATTTCACATTGTTCTCATCAGCATGTAAAATTTTATGGAATACGATACCACAACTATATATGCGAAAGCTTATAGAAGCTATGGAAGGAGTGATTGATCCTAGAGTAGGTGATTATGAACAAATAAAAATTATGCCTTTAAAACATAATTGATTAAATTAATGTAAAAATTAAAATAAGGTAACTAACTCAAAGGCTTCCAAGCCATTAGAAAGTACAATCATATAGTATTGGAGCACAAAAATCAAATAATTGTGAAAAGATAGCTCTATTACGTGGTTGCGCAACAGAGGTGGGTTGCCGGCCGCGCAATGAATGAAGGCTGATGTTGGGGATGGTTGGCACAAAAAAGTCTGATCACACCATGGAAGCCCTGTTGCATGCCCGCACAATAAGGGTACATTGGGCAACCACGTAATGGGAGTTTATCTCGCGAATTTGGTGGTTCACACGTGTAGAGGCCTATAAATAGTCCATCCTCCTCTCATTTGGATGATCAAAGAAGTTCAAGAAGTATTTGGGAGCTCTTGAAGTCAAGAGTTGCAGCGTCCAGGTATCCCGCGAGAAGCAGCCCGTGAGAAAGGAAGCGGGATCAAGCGGCATAGGATTCTAGCCTATTGCGCGACTACCCAACAAGGCTTGCTTCCATGACCGCACATATATGGCCTACTTACGCAACCGTGCAATAAGACCCCCAATGGCTTATATTTCATGCGATTTTGTAGATTTATCCATGACTCATCTGTGATTCATCCTCTTATGCATATATTCTTTGAATATCAGAGTGAAGCAAGGGTTTCGAACCTGTATGAGCCAAGATATTGCCGAAATCATCATTAGATCATCTTTTCATTCTATTGATTAAATATACTCTATTTTGAAATCAAGGGAAACATGAGGAATGTAATAAGAATTCAGATTAATAAAATAAGAGATTATCGTTGTTCTTCAATTTTCCTTTGTTATTATTGAATGTGGATATTCCAATCCCCAATACATGTTTCTGGTCGAAACAAAATGGCGATTCCATTGGGGATCGAACCCAGAATCTCTAGTTGGAATATATATTTAATATTAACAACAGGATACTTAAATAACACTTGTCATTAAATGGCGCCATAATAGTGCAAAAAATGACGACTCTCAACGGAAACATGTCCTTCTTCATCTCTAAAACAAAGTACAATTCGACTTAATTGGAATAACTAATAGTCTGTTTTAGATTCCAGGGTACTTCATTCCTATATAATCTTGATGGCTTGCATTCCGACCAACGTGATTGTCCATTTCAAGCCAAATGGATTTGTTGTGGATTATATTGGCAATGTGCAATCATCATCTAAGAAGGTACTAGAGAAAGATGAGTCGGCTATGACTAGAAACAGACAATCTCATGTGATGTTTGGAGTAATCTTCGCCTCACCGATAACCCAAAAGGACAATGAAGAATGGACAGTAGTAACGTCCAAAAGGCGAAAGGCTCGATCCCCTTACACGAAAAGCATGGTCGTGTCAAGTGTGATAAGAGGATCAATCGTATAGAATACTGCAAGGTGTTATCCCGTCTTAACTCCACATTCATTTTACATGGGAATGATTGAAATACCCTTCACCTCACAAGGCTTCTTCGCACTATCAATTGTGATGGTAAAGACGACCACTGTAGATTCATTAGGAGTTCAGAAGAATAAGGGGAAAGCCAACATGACGAGCGAACCTTTTCCCATGGTAACCCCTACAATGAATTCAATGCAAGCTTCTACAATGAGAATATCGCGTTTTGAGTGATCAGCTAATTCCTGGAGACGATGATGCGCTAGTTTCGGGTCAAACAACAGTTCATTTTCCTCAATGTCATCAATGACGATGTATTCATCTCCTCCTCCAGTATTAGACCAATCGGGGGGTAAAGAAGTAAAGGCCTTTATGGTGGACACAAGTTAGACCGATCCACTTCTGCCGGATGAGCGCTTAGTTGAGACGGCACGCATGCAAACTCTCTTAGCAGAAGAACATAGGAACCTTCAAGAGGCATTAATGACATTAACTTACAACGCAACTCAAGTCCCTACTGCTCCAATAATAGCTGTCATGAACAATAATGAACAACAAGCAAAAAAATCACAACTACGAAGGGTCAGACCTCAAGGTCTGCACCTTCTATTACTCAAATTATAACACATGAAGAAATCTGACATGTGGTTGAAATTATTCACTTGAAAGGGAACGAAATCAGAAGAAAATGTTTTGATATTAGATATTGTGTCCCTGCGAAATAGAGGAGATGTCGTTTCCAACTAGTTTCAAATACTCAGATTTTCAAAAGTTTAATAGAGAAGGCTCGATAGAAGGGCATCTGATGTACTTCATGACAACTATGTGGAATTTTTTCGTAGTTCCTTAATATTGCTTAGGACTATTTGGGTCATCCTTGACAAGAAACGCCTTTAGATGATATTCTGCTTTGGCTTCGAAATATATTCATACTTGGAAATAAATACAAGATGCCTTTATAGTAAACTTTTTCTCTTTTAACAAAGAAGTTAGCTTGGTTGAATTGGCTTTAGGAATCATTCATTTATTGAAGCCTTCATGACTCTTCCATTCATATCCCTCATAACATAGGCTCCCACTTTAAGGACCTATATAATAAAGTACAGTCCCTCTCATGTGGGTGACCATTTCTTAATGAGGGGATTAGTCCTTCTGGCTGATCGGTAATATCATTTTTCAAACCATATCTCCTACCCCAAAACACTTTCTCTTCACCCTTTTATTGTATGTACATGCCACGACCGCATTATGGGAGATGATTGAGTCAAGGGCCCTCATTCGGACTTTGCCCAACCCCTCAAGCTCAACTAACATTGCCTCTGTGAATTCTGGAGGGGTCAACCTGGCCTGATAAGTAGTCTGAAGTGATGGTACAATGACCTCCAAAGGCCTGACTGCATCAATGCCCATAAGTCAATGTAAATGCGCTCACCCCAGTACGGGTACAAGGTGAATTTCTGTAGACCCAGGGAGCCTTTAACAACTTGGTGTACCACTCTTGAGAATTTTCTTCAATCATCTTTTTCAGAATGTTTTTAATCACCTTGTTACTGGCCTCGTCCTGGCCATTAGCTTGAGCATAGTATGGTGTTTAGTGTAGGATTTTTATTTTGTATTTATCGGCCATCACTCGCACTTCTTTGGCCGAAAATGTTGCACTGTGATCCATCGTAATGGACTATGAAATTCCAAATCGGTGGATAATATTATTTTCGATGAATTTAATGGTCTATCAGTTATCGCCACAATTTATGAGCTTCACTTCTACCCACTTAGTGAAGTAATCTATAATGCCTCGAATTTCGAGGATCGAGCACGTACTTAGTTCTTGATATCCCGAGTGTCACTCGTGCTCGTGGGCATGAAGTCCTCTGACATTTATATAGTTAATAGGGTATTTAAGCAATCATAGAGATTAACTAAACAATGTGACACATTCCAAGATAGACATAAATGTAATAAAGAGACAACCGAATGCGCAAAGTACATCCATCAGAGTATAGGTCCACAGCTGGGAAAAATATACAGTGAAAAAAAATATACAAAATGTGTCAGCCCTAAAATCTCGTTGGCATCTCATCGATGTCCTACGTCAGCCCATCCAATAGCTGAAAGTAATAGAACGCCTCCTCTAGGTCCATGTGCGCCTCCTCCAACGCGTTGGACTCCATGGTACCTGTATCTACAACAAAGTTTGGTTGATGTTTTAAAACATCATCCCAGTGTGGGAGTGAGCAATCAACTCAGTGGTTCTATTAACTCTAAGTTACAAATGTTATCAACTCCACTAGCACATGTAATGATAAAATAACTTAAACACCCCCTTACATCCAGATCCATAGCTCAACTAGTAGATTGAGTGGAGATACCTCATTTCAACACTTGAGGTCTTGGTATCGATCCCTAGGGGGGTGGCTAACATGGAGTGTGTGTATTGACATGGGTATGTACTAACAACCTAACCCCCCCCAAAAAAAACTTAAACCCCATTCCTAAATACTCTTATTAATGCATATGCATACTATCATGAGATGATGCATGCCCTCACAATCCAACACTCCTTCATAAGTGACTCTAATGCCACATTCATAAATGCCAATACTCCCTCATCACGCGACCATAATGCCCAAGTCGCCATAGCCTAAACTAATGCAATGTGATGAACGTTTATGTTAACCGAGTAATTAATTAAGTCCATTCATCCATCAAAATTTGGAAAGCTAGAACACCTCCATTTAA